>CM073123.1:15463294-16663294 GCA_037039145.1 Fundulus diaphanus | reverse complement strand
GTCATACATACCTTATGTGCTGCCCACAAATATCAAATAGTATGAAAATCAGGGCTTTGTGATAGCCACTCAAAAATATTGGCTTTGTTTTTCTTAAATCTTTCAAGCTTGATTTGCCCTTTTTCCTCTAAATGTAACAATGGTAATTTTATCCAAACACTTAATGTTTTGTTTTACTAGTCTACAGGACTGCCAAAAATGAACATATTTGTGCTTGAGGGCAATCGTAAACTGTAATCTGGCTTTTTATGTCACTTAAAGCAATAACATTCTATTCTCTCTGTGACCCCTCAGCCAAAATCTTGGCAAAGCACCTGTTTCACTGTGGATAATGACTAAATCTCGCCAGCTTCAGGCTTTTATTTTTATTCTGAGGTTGATTTGCATATTTCACGCCAAAACACTCATCTCTATTACATAGAAGCGGACTCTCTCCTGAAAAGAATGAAAGCTAAACTTTCTGATGCCCATTTGTATCCGCAGACATTTATTTGAAAAGATGAACAGGACACTTTCTTGCGTTTTGAAATTGAATCCCAGGACAAGTCAGACTTGTAAGGGTTTACAGTTCCCTATATTAAAAATATTCATATATTGGCTGATTTCACATCATTGTGGCACATCCAAATAACTCAAATGTTGAGAATTAACCAATCAGAAGCCGGCAAAGCAATGGTTCAATCATTTTGTCTTTCCCAAATTGTTTAAAGCATGACTAAGCTTAGTTTAAGAAACTTCTAAGTATTAAAAAGTAATGAATACAAATAACTTTGATTATCCAAACTGTACAATAACAGTCCAGTCTGAATAATGTAACATGTGGTAACACAACAACGGCAACAAAAACAAGTTATGTGTTGTAAAATATCTGGTTTCAACTTTTTTACTGCTTTGACTTGTAATAAATGACAAATATGCAATCACCAGGGCTCTCAAGTAATGACCATGAGATACACACATGTTCCTGACCGCACATGCAAAAACACCACACATGGCCTTCCACACGCAAAAAAAGAACAAAGCCCATACGGGCAGGGGTTTTTCCGTTCACAGAACTGTCACTTTGGAGCTCAGTTTACACATTGCTTCTGCCGATCTGTTTCGGCTTCTTTTACAGGTTGTGGCCATGTTGATTCCTTCTGCTGCTTGTGTTAACAGAACAGCAGAAGAAGAGCCATTAAAGTTGTCTTAACTTCATTCAGTGTTTATTTCATCACATTTGTCAATTCAAGAGTCATAAATCACAGACTTCAAGCTGTCAGAAAAACAGTACAAAAACAATTGCAATATTTAAAAAAGTACACCATGTTTTAGTCTTTGTTAGATCAACACTATACCGATTATATTCTGGCCTGTCTGATTTCTTCATCTGATGTCTTCATCCTGCCACACATCCCTGCTCCATTGTAATCAAGCTCAGGCATCACACCTGTGAGCTTCCCTCACTGCTCAGCACAATCCACACGCTTTATAAGCTCACAACAGACAGCAGGAGAGCACCGGATTATGGAAAGCTTCCACCAAGCAGTTGGCCAGCGGTCCTTTTCATGTCTGCTATGTATTAGATGCTGATCTTGTTTCCTGGATTGTCCTGCCTTGCCTTGCTCTTGTCAGACATTCTACCAAGCTTCTGATGTCTTGACCACAACCTTAATAAGTAGCACCATTTATGAGTTTTGCTTTGGCCCAGTTTGTCAGCCTGTCTTAGCTCTATCGTGCATGACCCAATCCTGTTCCCCAGACTCTGAACAAGGCTCCACCACCCTGCCTGACAACTCTGCAGTGAGTAAACCAGCTCTCTTCACTGCCACGTCACCAGCTTGCTCCTGCAGGGGATCTTACTGTCACAATTTTCACATTATAATAAACTTCTTAAAATGCAATGCTGTGTCCATCTTGATTTTGTGTCTCCTGTCTGTATAGCTCATAAGAGTGCTTGGAGGCATATATGGTGCTTTATGTAGTAAATGAATGTGTTATGTGTTGGCCTCACAACAGCTTTAAAATGGGATTTCCTCCTTCAGATTAGCAACCTGTCTGTTATATGAAATGCACAATGCAACTGCTCCACAAGAAATCAATAAGATAAATAATTTTAAAGTCAACAAATACTGTATATAACAGCAAATGTCAAAATATTTCATTGCGATTTTGATGTGGTAGAAAAGATGGTAGCACATAAAGTGGAAAGTTTATCTATCTATAGTTTTTTATATGTTTTATAAGCCGCATACTTTTGCAGGTCACAGATGTCACATGTTTGCACCTTTTTCCATGCTCTTTTTATTTTTACGTGTCTTGTCTGGCAATGTAGCACCAAGAATTGCTTTCTCAGGTGCTCTGCTTGATATGTATTCAAAATATTTTTTTACATATATATCAATATCTATAATATAGATTTATTTTGCACAGATATTGTTTTGGGATTATTTCAAATTCAATAGACACAGAAAAGGAAAGGTAAAACAGAGAAAAGAAGAGAGAAAGATGAGGCAAAATGTTAATAGGGAGAGAAAGTGACAAAAATAGATTAGAGGAAAAAGAATGCAATATCATTGGAGTCTGCTTCTACGCCTGTAGAAAGAGATATACAAAGACCAACAAAACCAACAGAAAAAGTATCACAGGTACAAACAACCCGTGCCTATGATAACATCTTTGAAACATCTGCAGTATTATAAATGCAAGATGTGTTTAGTGACAGCCAAAGCTAACTTTAGGGTTTATCTGCATAGAAGCATATCTGTAAGCACCTGGATCCAAGCACCTGTGGGTGTTTGTGAGAGTGCACTTATATGTAAGGTTTGTCCATAAGAAAAATGTTCAATAGTGGTTGTGAGGTCTCTTAGTGGAGACCTGAGATGTCCCAGGAGAGGGGCAAGCCCAAAACCCAACCTGACAAAGCGACAAGCACATAATCACAGGCACACAGCCTCATGCACACATTCCCACCCTAATGCCCACACATGCAAATGCTCATAACCACACACGAGAGAACCTAACACGGCCGGCCCAGATATGTAAACAGGAGACTGGAGAACAACACAGAGAGATGGTGTGTGACGTCATACCATATTCCATCTAAGAAGATACCTTTAGTCCTCCACAAAACTATTTTGTTCTGTCTGTCTAAAATAAGGAAATGTCACTTATTGCTCACTTAAAAATTGATTTTCAGCATGAAATGGAACTTTTGAATGAAAGCACATTTTTCTGTCAGTGCTACTTATTGTGGATAGAACTTGCGATAAAACTGGACTCGTGCTCTGAGGCTGTAGCAGAATATCAGAATACCTGTGCTCAGTACAGCTGGTAAAATAACATTTCAATCTGAAAAACTCACACAGAAGGAGGAGACAATTAGAAGAATGTATTGATACAATATTTTAAGACTTTGGCGCTCAGACCTCGGCAGGAAACATTCACGCTGAATTATACTTCAATATGCATAAGCAGGTGTATGAGAATAGGAATGATCCCCCAGGCCTGAAACTGGTGGTGGAGTGGAGATAGAAGAAGTTTGTTCAGTCCATGTGATGATCTGTTTGAGCTAGATGTCCAATTTCATAAACACAGGTTTGCATGACTGTCCATGATGAGCAAGCTTGAAGCGACTGTGGAGAGGAAAAACTCCCATTTGGGAAGAAACCTCTGGCAGAACCAGGCTCAGCATGGCGGTCTCTGCCGGACCGATTGAGATATGACAGGGAATTCTGTAGAGTCCAGGAGGAATTACACTCTAATAGGAACAAGGTTGTAGGAGCACAAAGGAAAGCCAGATGAAGCTGCTATGATGGTGGAGAAGGGGATGGAGGTGGGTTGAATCCGGTCATCAGAGTCCAGATCAGACATCGCACAGCGACTGCTTGCTTGCTGGGTAGAAGTTGAGCTGGATTTAAAGTTCTTTTAAGACTGATCCAGGACACTGATTGGCTTCGAGGAGGAGCAGTTCAAAGCTGATTGGCTTGCGTCGGAGGCGAATGAGTCCCTGATTGATGGAGGTAAGCAATGAGTTTCTTCAGTCTGAATTTCCGCATTTAGCTCCATTTTAACTATGAACCATGCTTAAGTTAAACAATAAAATTATAAAATATCCCTGTGTGTGTTCTTTGAAAACAAAGATAATTGAACTGCTTACAAAGCTTATAGATCATGGATTCTACAGTGTGAGAAAGACATATAGTCACATTGGGGTGTAGTGACATGGTCCCGCATGATATTTGTGTGAAGCGCCAGTCTGCCTCAACTATTGCAGTGCAGCAAACAGTTGGGCTTCCAACAAAGTGCTGCTTGAACAAGATGACTGGTTGAGAGCCTGATGAATAATTCAGCTCCTTCTTCAACCTGTTAGGGGGACATTTCTGGTTGTCTGGGACATGGGCGTGAGATAACCTAATGTGGCTGTATACAGTATGTGGTTCAATTCAATTCAATTCAATTTTATTTATATAGCGCCAATTCATGAAACATGTCATCTCAAGGCACTTTACAAAGTTAAGTTCAATCATATTATACAGATTGGGTCAGATTATACAGGTTGAGCTTTGAGTTATTAAATGAATGTGAACTCAATGTGCATTTTAAAATTATCATCTCAATTAAAGGTTTTCAGCACAGCAGAAACATACCAAAGCAATCCCTGTCGAGCACACATAAGAATAAGAATAAAGTGCTTTCCTCAAGGACAGGTTTAACCTCAAACTGCCCAGTCATTTTACGGTGTCCACAGGAGACTGAATACTTTCACTGATGTAGTCCTCTCATTATGAAATGCACAGGTCAAAGAAAATCTACACTGAATGTCCCGAAACTATATATATATATATATATATATATATACACACATACATACACACAATAAACCTTCATTTAACCAGTAAAATCATTGAGATTCACAATCTCTTTTTCAAGGGACACCTGGCAAAAGAAATAAATAAATACAAAGAAAAAACAGTTACAAAATAGTACATGTAAAGCAGTCTATTTAAATAGCTTCCACTAATAATTTTTAAAGTGTAAACTTTAAAATGTTTCATCAGACTGAATTAAAAACACTGACAATTTAAAGACGTCAATATACAAAATATATTCAGAAAAAACTCTCAACTCTTAAAGTAGATGAAAATATCAACGGATAAATCTGTGGAGATTTTCAATTAGGAAAATGCTTTCCCCTGGAATTGTTTTTCATTTTCTCACATCTTTTTTAGCTAGAAAGCCTCTAATGCATATGTTACAAATATAAAACAACAACTTGGGTCAAATAATCTTCTTTGATGGTAGAAAATAAGCCACATTTACATAAACCTAACCTTTGCAAATATAGTTTATAGCCAGTGTTTTCTACAGGAGACACTATTCCACTTTTTTGAAATTTGAGACCTTTGAGTGCATTTAATGCAATTTTTTTTGTTTGTTTTTTGGATAGGGCTGGACAACAGTGATTGTTGTCACATCAAGCGTTTCTTTTTATCTCAAGATGTTCTTTTCAGCTTTTTTCTGAGAGATTTTTTTAAATCCATCTTCCCTCTGGTTTAAATTTTGTGCTGTTGTGAATTCTGGTTATCAGATCTTTCAGGGTTTTCTTATGACCAGTAACCATGCCAACTGAAAACCTGTTTACAACTGGACAGGGTGACTGAACTTTCTTAAGCCCAAATAATGGCTGCACTTAAGGCGAGTTATAAAGACATGTTTTTGAAAGAAAAAAAACAACAACATAAAAAAACAGAATAAAACAGAGAAACTATTGCAAGCACAGTTTCTTATTTCAGTAAAAGAACTATAGGACAAAGTGTTCACAGGTCACCATCAAACTACATTGCTAAAAACTTTTTTATTACATCAGCATCAAGTGTGAAGGAATTGAGGCAGAAAGGGGGGATATTTTGTCGACAAACACGTGTCAGTTGGCACCTGTAATCATATAATGCACATGTGTTGTGCTGATTTGCTCGGAAAAAAGACATGATACTGGACACCAGCCTTGGATATTTTTAGCTAGTGTTTATGCTCCTCAATAGAATGGTTTTGAAAAGGTTCCTCAGAGCATTTGCCACTGGGGGCATATTTTTTTGACACATAGCTGATGCCCCTGATGTGCATTGACCTTTCCCAGAAAAAGTAGCAAAGTTTAAAATTATTTTTAACACAGGGGATGAGGAGCTCAACATTTAGTGAGAGGATAGTGCTGATTTTGTGATGCTAACTTCATGTGTGTAAACGCACACGAAATCGAAGCTGGGCCACCTGGGTTTAAACTTATGTATTCATACAGAACAACACTGCAAAAAGGGGAACTAAAAGTAAGTAAGAAAATTATTGAAATTAGTCTATTTCTCATTGATTTGAGCAGGTAAATACGACTATTTGCCAATGGGATTAGAAGTTCTACCACTAACATAAAATAATTAGATATTCTGCACTTGAAAAAGGATGATGGGGATTAATTGTTCCTACTTTAAGTGCAAAAATCTCATTCCATTGGCAAATAATCTTATTTACCTGCTCAAATCAAGGAAAAATGCATTCATTTCAAGAGAAATGTACTTACTTTTAGTTCCCTTTTTGCAGTGAAACTATTTCATTTGAGTGAGCCACAACAAAAATGTTTATGTAGGTTTCAATTCTAGAGATGCAGAATTAATTGTTGTCACTTATCTATGTACGTTATGTTATCCAAGAGTATTCCCCTTTGTGGAAATGCCAATGCTGCATGCATATCCTCAAATGAGATGCATTCTGTTCTCGAACAGGCCTCTCTCCCATATATGACTTTCCAACTGTTGATCAACTGATTTTCTTTAGAATTTAAATGCCTTTTCATTGGTTAATTTAATTGGTTCCTTTTCTTAATGTACAGTGCGACAGTGAAATCACTCTCTAGAGATGAATAATTTATGACTGTTTTTATTAAATTAAATATGTGCTAGCTTGTTTTTGACTCTCCGCATACTCACAGTTTTTATTCTGTGTGAGTGAATAACTGCTGAGCTTTTGTCTGTCCTCCATTAGTCTAGATGTGAGGCTCTGACAGTATCAGACCACTAGGATCTATTGCTGGTAAAAATAGATTGTAATGCAGCTGTAGCCCTCTGTAGGCTACTACTAACACAATCCATCTATCGGAAGCGCTGAGAGATATAGGAAGTGACTATATATCAGTCTTGAGATAAATACATATTAATAGCTACATGAGAAGTATTTGAAAGAGTGTAAATGTACACCTCCTATTGAGTGTGAAAAGCCTGTCGAAGTGTTTGACCAGATGTAATTTGCAGTGCATCATGCATCAAGTTTAAAATCAGTTGCTGTGTTTTTTTAAAACAATATTTAATCGTAGATCATAGATTTGTCATCATTGAAGTTTCCCAAACTGTTGCAATATCAGAAGTGCACTTTCTCAGAGGTTAGATTACAAATACAGTAGCAAGAAAAAGTATTTGTGGGGCTGTATTGTCTCTCTCTCTCTCTCACACACACACACACACACACACACACACACACACACACACACACACACACACACACACACACACACACACATCGGAATCAGACATACTTTAATAATCCCAGAGGGAAATTACTTTTGTTACATGCTCCAGATATACACACATTTTTATATATATATTTACAACATTCCACACAAGTAATATAAATATATACATATATAAGTCAATATATATATATATATATATATATATATATATATATATATATATATATATATATATATATATATATATATATATATATATATACATGTATATATATATACATATGTTTAACTATAAATCCAAGTAAAGTGATAGTGACTTGTGCAAGAACAGTGCAAAGAATGAATAAATGTCAATTACAGAGGGGGGGTATCTGAATCACTGAGGGAGGCGTTGTAAAGATTTATGACCACAGGCAGGAATGATTTCCTGTGGTGCTCTGTGGTGCATCTGGGTAAGAGGAGTCTCCTGCTGAAGGAGCTCCTCTGCTGGTCCAGTGTGTCATGGAGAGGGTGTGAGACATTGTCTAAGATGGACTGGAGCCTGGACAGCATCCTCCTCTCTGCCACGGTCGTCAGAGTGTCCAGCTCCTCCCCCACAACATCACCGGCCCTCCTGATCAGTTTGTTCAGTCTGTTGTTGTCAGCAACCCTCAGCCCACTGCCCCAGCATGAGACAGCAAAGAAGATCGTACTGGCAACAACAGACTCATAAAACATCCTCAGCATCGTCCCACAGATGTTAAAGGACCTCAGCCTCCTCAGGAAAAAGAGTCGGCTTTGTCCCTTTTTGTAGACCGCCTCGGTGTTTCTAGTCCAGTTCAGCTTGTTGTTAAAGTACACTCCCAGGTACTTATACTCCTCCACAGTGTCAACAGGGACCCCCTGGATGGAAACAGGGGTCACAGGTGTTTTTGTCCTCCTCAGATCCACTATTAGCTCCTTAGTCTTTGTCACGTTGAGCTGCAGATGGTTCAGCTCACTCCAAGTGACAAAGTTGCCCACCACAGTCCTATATTCACTCTCATCACCCTTTTCAATGCAGCCAACTATTGCTGAGTCATCAAAAAACTTCTGAAGGTGGCAGGACTCAGTGCAATAGTTGAAGTCTGAGGTGAAAAGGGTGAAGAGGAAGGGGGAGAGGACAGTCCCCTGAGGGGCCCCAGTGTTGCTGACCACCCTGTCAGACACACAGTTCTGTAGGCGTACATACTGTGGTCTACCCGTCAGGTAATCAACAATCCAGGACACGATGGGGGCCTCCACCTGCATCGCCATCATTTTCTCACCCAGTAGAGCCGGACGGATGGTGTTGAAAGCACTGGAGAAATCAAAGAACATGATTCTCACAGTGCTCGCCGGCTTGTCCAGATGAGTGTAGACTCTGTTCAGCAGGAAAATGATGCTGTCCTCAACTCCCAGGCGGGGCTGGTAGGCGAACTGTAGTGGATCGGTGAAGGGCCTGACCATGGGCCTAAGCTGCTCCAGGACTAGCCTCTCAAAGGTCTTCATGATGTGGGACGTCAGTGTCACCGGTCTGTAGTCCTGGGGGCCGCTAGGACGCGGCGTCTTTGGCACAGGAACGAGGCACGACGTCTTCCACAGCACGGGGACCCTCTGGAGGTGCAGGCTCAGGCTGAAGACTAGGCTAAGTACTCCACACAGCTGGTAGGCACAAGCTTTAAGGAAACCCTGGGGAATACACCATCGGGGCCTGCAGCTTTGCCGGAGTGGAGTCTGGTTAGCTGTCAGGTCAGGAGTGAAGGACACTGTAGATGTAACAGTAGGGGGAGGAGTGAGGTCCTCAGGTTGTGGAGGACCTGATGTGAAGCAGGGGGGAGGAGTGGAGTCGGTGGATGTGGATTGAGGTGGTGAGGAGCAGACAGGGGGTCTGTAAGGAGGAGGAGTGGGGGAAGGTGGAGTGGTCGTTGTAGGGAAGCCAGCAGCATAGAGTTGTGGGGGATGGGCCGCAGTATCAAACCTATCTAAAAAATAGGTTCAGTTCATTGGCCCGGTCCACACGACCTTCCAACCCCATGCCAGTGGACTTCTGGAACCCTGTGATGGCTCTCATCCCACTCCACACATCCCTCAAGTTGTTGGTCTGGAGTTTATTCTCCAGCTTTCTCCTGTATTTGTCCTTAGCCTCCTTGATTTTACGTTTGATTACCCCCTGCACTCTCCTCACCTCCTCACGGTTGCCATCTCTGAACGCCCTCTTCTTCTCATTCAGGATGGCCTTTATGTCCTTGGTGATCCATGGTTTATTGTTGGCGTAACAGGTGACAGTCCGGGCTGGAACATTGCAGTCCACACAGAAGTTGATATAGTCCATGATGCACTCTGTGAGCCCATCGATGTCCTCCCCGTGGGCGGACATCGATGGGCTCGTCAGTCATCGATGGGCCTGTCATCGATGGGCCAGTCAGTCGATGGGCCAGTCAGTCACCTCAAAGCAGGCCTGCAGTGCCTCATAAGCCTCCTCCGACCACCTCCTCACAGTTCTTGTGGTCGTAGGCTTCCTCTTCACCAGAGGCACATAACAGGGTTTGAGGTGAACCAGGTTGTGATCTGATCTGCCCAGAGGGAGGAGAGAAGAGGAGATGTATGCATCTTTAATGTTAGCATACATCAGGTCCAGGGTCTTCTCCTCTCTGGTAGGGCAGCACACATACTGTTTGAAGGTCGGCAGAACTTTGTTCATGGTGACATGGTTAAAGTCTCCCGACATGATGATGAGGGCATTAGGATGTTGGGTCTGTAGTTTGGAGATGGTGGTGTGTATGATGCTGCAGGCAGATGTTGGGTTAGCAGACGGAGGGATATACAGGAGAGCAGCGATGACATGTGGGATCTCTCTAGGCAACTGGTAAGGACGGAGTCCAACGGCCAGCATTTCAACATCCGGGCTACAGAGCTGTTCTTTAATGGTGATGTGACCCGGGTAACACCATCTGCTGTTTACTAGAATGGCAAGCCCCCCTCCTTTCCGCTTACCACTCTTAGTGTCCCGGTTGGCCCGGTCGGCCCGGTCGGCCCGGACGGTGTGAAAGCCATCCACGGAGACAATCTGGTCCGTAATGTCCTTGTGCAGCCATGTCTCGGTGAAACACATCAGACTACATTCCCGGTACTCCGGTTGGCTCCGCGTTAGCGCCGTTAGCTCGTCCATTTTGTTGCTAAGGGACCGCACATTTCCCATAACAACAGAGGGGAGACACCGCTTAAATCTTCTCCTTTCAATAAGCCCGTCCTGTCTCAACCCTCCTTTAATCCCCCGATGTTGCTTTCGTCCTCTGCAACCTCGGCGTGTTTTTCTCCAGAGTTCTGGTGGTATTCCAGCTGGTCTGGCCACAACGCCGGTCGGCATTAGAGCGATCAGCTGTTCTCCGGAGTAAACAAAGGCAGCGTGTCCCAGTGAGCGCAGCATGATAAAAACAACACGAAAAAGCACGAAAACTCTCTGAGAACAACCTCGTTAGTGAGGACAATACTTCACAGAGTTACCGTGAAAAAACAAGAGCAATCAAAAAGAGATAAAAGTAAGAAAGTTAAAAAGCAAAAACAGAGCATGTAACTGCAGCATGCTGCTTTCGCGCATGCACACTAAAGAAAGACACACACACACACACACACACACACACACACACACACACACACACACACACTTATTGCCTCCTAAACCTTATAAGTGGTTGTGCGACCTTTGATCCTTGCAATGATCTTCAATGGCATGTCACAGCATTTGAAATGAATTTAAGAACATACCTTAAATTGGCCACTTAAAACCCTTCACTTTGTTTTGTTTTATCGTGGTTGTTGCCATTCAGAGGTGTAATTGCCAAGGTCCTTTGGATCAATGAACCATATGGTCACAACCTGATGGCCAAGCATTCCCCTTCACCATTTTGCTGAAAGTGAGAGCTATTCATAGTTCCATCAGTTACAAATTGTCCGGGCAAAGCAGCCCAGTCCCACCACACTATCACCATCAAGCTTGGTTTAGGCATGATGATGTTCTTTTTTATGAATTTCTTTTTTCTGAAATAGATAGCTAGTTGCACTTTAGATATAATGAGATGCATAGCTGCCAAAAACAAAAACAAAAAACAAAAAGCAATTCATGTATTGCAGAGCCGTATATTATTTGCCCAGATGTCTTGGGGATCATCTCTTATTTTCTTAAACTTTGTAAGATATATGCACAGGGTTGTTGAAGATAAATACCTCCAACATTCTCAAACTGACAACATATTGACTAAAAGTGACAAATAAACACGTTTTAATTTACCTAATCACTATCTCGATAGAAAGTGATTAAATGATAATATAGGGCAAAACAAATCAAATACAAAAAAGTTGATAAGATTTTAGATTGTTTGCTTAAGATTTGCAAAAGTGATCATATAGGTGACCGAAAGCACTCATTTACCAGTTATGCAACATTCAACATATTTATGAAGTGATGAACAGCAAAGGTTTTATAGAAAAAGCCATGTCACATATCAAACACTAAAGCAACAGATTTTACACAACCAGGAGAGTTAACATTAATTTCTGGATTAAAATCACCTCTGCAGACTGTATTTGGATCCAAAAATGTGAAATGAATGGTAGTTCTGTGGAGCACCAAAGCAATTATTGTGACAGATTTTCAGACACAATTCAACATACCTGGGGTGAGGTTATGATACTGGATTGAAAAGAAATTATCACAATCATTAGGTGTACTCCTTGATCTCCTTTATACAACTGGATAAAAGATGAGGTCCTTTTAGCAAACAAGTGAGCTTTAAATGCTTTTGATATCCCTTCAGCTGTCTGCAAATGACTTTAATGGCTGAATTAGAAATCCCAGTATTGTAAAAGCTTGACTCTAATTAGACATACTAGGTTTACTAATGAGATTGAATTCAAAGCAACAACTTTTGTTTACTTGATCAGGATATTACATATTTACCTAGATAGTAGAGAGAAATATGGTAATTGGAATCTGCATCTGTGGATCCTTTCTGTATTACAATAAAGCATTTTTACAAGTTTTTAAAATAATTTGGTAATCCCAAATTTGCTTTTATTACCCACTGCAAGATCTTAACTGTTATGACCAATGGAAAACAGCAACAGCAATAAAACTTTCTGCCACAATGCTTTTATGTTTTTTGACAAGGGGATGTTCACAAGTCAATATTTAAAGGTGCATAGGCACGTTAAATTACTTTTCAGAATGAATACACTAGTAGCTCACTCTGGTTGCATACAATGTTATATGTTATATTTATCATAACAACACCACATGACTGATAGTTGACACTTAAGCCACCAGTGTGAGACACCAGAATTGACAAAGACTCCTGGATAGATGTTGAAACGTTTTCAGAAAAACTGACAAAAGTCCAATTGCCTTCAATTTAAGTGCTACTAGTGTTAGCAATGCTTTTAAACCCTATTCTGATGATTACTTTTACCTAGGAACCACATGCTATTTGTAATAATTACTGTTATTGTCTGTGTTAATCCTGTTCGAAACGAGCCATGTCAATAATTTGTAGAGTAAAAATTACCTACTATATTTTGCTGCACTCCAAGTTCCTGTGATAATAGTGCTAATCCATAAGAATAAGCATCTCTGATTTTTACAGAAATGTTTGGATACGTTGTGTTATTGGGTGTTTTTTATTTCCTGCCGAGCTGTCGCTTTTCCGCGAGGCATTGTAGGACCATCAGGTTCTATTAAGCAGCCGCGTCAATGGTCACCATCTGGCTTTCTGGTAGTTCCACAGTACTGCCAGCAAATGATACGTCTGTTTATGTCTGCTCGTTGCACCCGGTGCTAAAATTCAATTTAGGCTTAAAAACTATCAGGACAGAGGATTGTTGTATATACCTTCATTTTATTATGATCAACTGGTTATTGGTCTTTTTTGTTAGGCATATAACGTGCCTATGCCCCTTTAAGTGTTAAAATCCTGGATGTTGCTTACATAATCAAGCCTTTTGTACTGCTTTTGACAATAAATCAGAAATCCCCTGAAAAAATTAGAGATATCTTGAATTTAAAATTTTGGCCAGCATGCATTAATCATTATGTATCACCACAATTTGAGCTGTGTAGAACTGCATAGTAAAGTCAAATGCATTTATCACCATTTCAAATGACACATCACTTGGACAACCTGAAGAAACAGGACTAACCTAATAGTTGATCACTAGGCATAACCATTTCTGATATAATCTTTTATATCCTAAAAAGTCTGTGTTGCACGCCTTCTCCTGTTATAACAAATCACATCTCATCGGATCAGTGAGTCACCATACGAGTCAGGGGTCCTGTTCCTTGCTTTGTACCCTGGCACGCATACATTAGTGGCATCAACAGGTTGATTCCAAATGAGGAAGCTGCTCACTCTTTACAGTCCAGTGGCTGAACATGGGCAGACGGACGTGCAAGCATATACAATGGAAACAAATGCATTCCTGAGTAGGAGATTATAGGGCTACGATATAGTGCAGAGGGTCTGGAATTGTGAAATATTAGGAGATGGGGGTGGGCTAAAAGCTGGGAGCAGGAAAGGCTGTAGGATTAGCATGAATGTAATAAAACAAGATGAAATTTGTATGCATATGAGCGTCAGAAAGGGAGTGGAGGTGACAGAGGCATAAGTATGGGATGACATATGGGAAAAAAACAGGAGGGTGCATGGTGGTTAAATGACAGACACCCTAAGAGTAAGATCGAGCCTGAGGCAAAATAACTCATCAATGGAATTACACAGGGGTGCCCTTGAGTCCTGTGTGAAGTGAGCATGTGTTGCACTAGAGGTAGGATATACATTTATACACATGGGTTTCTGTGTCTATGTTATTTGTGCTACTCTGGAAGATGTGTATCAGTGTAAAAAAAACAAAAAACAGAAGTGCCGCGAGGATAAGAAAGGATGGCACTCCTGAGAGACAGCATGCATTGTATGGTGGGGAGAGAGATTTGGACAGAAAGGTAAAAAAAAAAACAGATAAGTGGGTTTTGAAATAGGAGACCTAAGGCGGATTAGACAGATGACAAGGGTAAGGGGGAGGAAAAAGCAACTGCAAAGAGACTTGTGCTAGGGTGTACGATTATAATGTGGTGACAAATAAAAACATATTCACCACCACACTGCTAAGCTAAAAATGACAGCTTGGTTACCAATATTTAAACCTGAACCCTTGCTATAATTCTGTGAAGATTTGACTGAGCATAGACAGGGGAAGAAAATCCTGATACTATATGCATCTAGTACTTAACGTTTATTGTTCCAACGGTGTTCAAAAGATTTTGATTGAATTCTCCAGAATTCAGGTTTGGCTTTCTGGGGGAAGTGAGTCAGATGTAGCCAAAAAGCTTTGTGAGAGTAATTTAACCAGAAGAAGCGGATGCCTCTTGAGTTGATGCCTCTTGAGTATTCATTGCTCAATCATTTTACCAAGTATCTTCAGTATTCATGCAGATTTTGCTGGAAGACACGTCTATTTCAACAGGTTATGGGCCAAGGAAAAGTGAAGTGACTCCAGAGAAGAGTTTGCCACCAGAAGAGTCGCAAAGATCGAGAGCAGAGGAAGAAAGTATGAAATGACACTAAAAGGTGCTCTATATATTCCTTCATTTCACAGAATAATTTGTGAATTCTATGTGAGCAGGTACCACAAATGGAGCTACTATGACCTTTAGGAAAGCAGGGGACCTTCCAACACAGAGTCGGTATAACATTTGACATCCATCAACACAGCACAACAGAAGTTACTATTGAAACAGAGACTGAGTGTGATATGTGTAATAATTGTTTTGTTGTGCAAACTAGACATGAGACTTTGTGACATTGCAATAATAGTGACGTTCTGAAGTTAGAAATGTGGTTGTACAAACTAGGAATAGAAACCCTGACAGAAGAGCTGAAAGTCCCCTAGAACTAGTACACATGGATTTTGCATGGGTGATAGATCTGGAATCAAGAAATGGTCATAGACATGCATTATTATTTACTGATGTCTTTTCCAGTGCAGTATTTTTATATTTTCTCAAAAGCAAGAGTGAGACAATGAAGCCAACTGAAACCTTCTTAGCCGACAGAGCTCCAAATGGCAAGATAAAGTATATCAGATCAGGCAATGGTAGAGTTCATGGCGAACAGTTGCCAAGCATTGCTAAGTTAACATGGGATTAGACATGAAACTTCAGCACCATACTCCCCACATCAGAATGGTACAGCAGAACACAGCTGGAGAACACCTTTTGATATGGGAAGATGTATGCTTATTGAGAGCAAATTACCAAAAGTGGTATGGCCACATGCAATTCAAACCGCTTTAACAACTGGACAGTACAGACACTTAAACCTTAAACTATACAGGAAGTGAAGGTTTGGGTATGACTGTTAAGCAGACAAACAAAACAAAGAGAAGCTGGACTCCAGAGGGCTGTTTCACAAAACCAAGATTAGACTGGGATTTTCCAGATATCCTGGCTGAATTAAGCCTCGGGTTTCACAAAAGCAGCAGCACATTAACTTCTTTCAATTAGTTTGAGATTATATGTTTATTGTTTTTAAATGCAAACTAAGTTTGTATTAATAATTAATGCTACAATTAAAATCTGACATGAGGGTATATATGGTTGTGCAAAGCTTGTCTCCTGAAAAAGTTTCATTCCTCTACCACTTTTCTTTCAGAAGTTATGAAGGGGTCAGCAAAACACCACCCTCTAGAGTCACAGAATCTGATGGCACGTGAAAATTTGTTTAACACCGGTCTGCTACATAAGTAGCTCTAATCGCATGTCTGTTCCTTTATAATAGCAGCAGTGTTTCCTTTCTTGAGTACGATATGCATCAATTCCTCATAAGCCTCCATCAAAACATGTTGCTCATTTGGTTTGAAGTATGGTGCACGCAACTCATCCATTGCAGAATCAGTGAATCTCTTATCGACCTCATGGTCTCCTGAAAAAGAAATCGGTGGGCGGGCAAATACCTGAATTACTTAAACCTGGCTTGACATACTCGCACCTCCTGAGCCTGGTTTGGCCTTCATGAAACGAACAAAGCCAGGATGCACTGATCACACTAGTTCAAACCTAGCTTTATGTCTTATCCTGAATTTCGAAATTCTGCTTTTTGAAACAGCCCTCAGGTGTACAAAAGGGATTTTTGTAGGCTATGATAAAAAACAGTCCAGCATTCTGGATTCCCAGAAAGTACTAACGTGCAAATGTTTAGGTTTGTGATCAAAAACAGTGAAGAAAGGCAAACACAGACTTTTTATTTCTCTGATTAATAACAGCTTTATTGAGGACAGCGCTCACTCTGTTATTGTTACTCTATGCCTCTCTACCAAAATTATCTCTGTCTTTCATCATCGGACACAAATCAACCTTCTTTGTGTTTCTATTGTGAGTCAGATTTAGAAACTTGTACTTGATATAAACAAAGTGGGAACACTCAAAGTTTAGTCTGTGAATCCACCTGGATGGTCTCTGCTTCAGAGACTTTTCAGGTTCTCTGTGGAGGTTTGACCGATCTGAGTGTCTCCTTCTTTCTCTCGCTGCAAGCTGAGCCAACAGTGCCCCTGAAAATCCTCTGAATCCTGTTGTGGATGTTGTGTGGAATGTTATTGCAATTTAATTGAAATTCAGTTCTAATTTTATTTCCATAACGTGTTATGATGATGGTTTGTGTTATTGTAACTGCAACTTTTTTTGTTATTATGTGTGTTCTGATGATTTGAGTGTGATTAAACACGTCACCTTTAATATGGCTGTAAAAAAAGCTTGTTGCATTTCGTTTTTTCCTTTTTTTTAAGGTGTTGGGGATTTGGGGTGCGTCAACCTGGAACACAGAAGGGGGTGCACGGCTAAAAAAGTTTGGCAACCACTGATCTAGAATAAGAAAGAAGTGAGAATATCTAAATTAATATGTGACAAGCCATTGACAATCAAGTGTTAACCAACATAGACTACTGTTACAGATTAATATGCAACACACATACATTCAGTGAAGCTGTAAAAATCTAACCTGACTCCGCCAGATGTATTTCGCTCCGCCTAGCTTCACTCACATACATCTGGGACACCTCCATAGGAATTGCCTTTATTGAAGGCTGGGCCTTATCAAAAATCCTTGCATATGATTGGATAAGCCACTTGTCTGTCATCTTTATCGACGTGCTATTTCAACCACTCACACCGAAGCCAACCCGTGACGCTGATGAGAGCGACGCAGGGAAAAAAAATACTTTTTTTTTTTAATGTGTTTGCGGCTCTAGTGGCATGCGTTTTATTGACAGTGAGCTGACAGGAAGAGGGGGGAAGACAGGCGGCAAAGCGCCGCGGGTCGGAGTCGATCCCGGGCCGACCGCGTTGAGGACTAAAGGCCTCCTAAGATGGTTTGCGCTAACCGCTAACCGCTCCGGGGCGCGTCCGCGTCCGCTGCGGACATGCCCCGGAAAACAAAACTTGCCAAATCCGGTCGGGAGAAGGGCGAAAACATGGTTTCCACCAACAAAAGCCTTCAGAGCCATTCTCTAATGTTCTTTTAATGAAACAATATTAGGTAGATTAGACAACACGGAAGAAATAGCAGCATCAATGTTAACGCTTGCTTACTCGATGAGCCGCCATTGCTATCAAAACAGTCTCACGTCATGGTTGCGTCTCCACTACGTCACATCTATGAAACTCCAGCCCTGCGTCCTGATTGGCCAGACCATAAAATTGGTTGGAGAAATCACTCTCTATGGGCGATGTCCCAGATGTATGTGAGTGAAGCTAGGCGGAGCGAAATACATCTGGCGGAGTCAGGTTAGTAAAAATCACCTGACTCTAAAGAATGGAAGGCAGCTATAGATGAGGAAATGCAATCATTGGATGTATAAACTGCATAACTGAATGCACCAATAGATTTTGAAGTTTACATTGAACAACCAGAAGGATATGAAGTATAAGGAAAAACAAATTAATAACTGGTTTATCTAAAAATGCCTGGAGGAGGGAAACACCCCCACCCCACCTCACAAATTGTTTGTGACATTGACACATTAAAGAAATAATAAATGATAAAAAAAACACTTAAAACAAAAAAGCAAAAAAAAAAAAAAAATACAATTAATGTTTGCAGGATTGTATATGCAAGATTGTCTTGGATATTTTTAATAATAATAATTTAACTTTATTGGTCTCACAATGGAGAAATTTACCGGGGAGCAGTCTGGGGTTAAGGGTCTTGCTCAGGGACCCAGAGCGGCAGTCTGTGGGAGTTGAACTTAGAACCTCCAGGACCTAAGCACAATGCTCAAACCACTAGGCCACCACTCCCCTCTTAAGGATAAAGTAAAAAGCTGGTTCTGGGAAAATTCGACTCTTTTGAATATTTGGCTCTCCAGGTAAAGAGCCCGGTACGAACTATGTTTTTGATTAGTTACAGGCCTCCTAAGTATCTAACTTATGATTTTAATGCCCTCCTATATATCTGTGATATGTGTTGATTACAACTCTTTAATTATTGTGGGAGGTTTCAACTTTCACATTGACAATACTGAAGACAGAGGTGTAAAAGAACTATGTGAAAAACTTAGAAACTTTGTTTTAACTCAACATGTTAAACAACCAACACACAAACAGGGACATATTTTAGACCTGATCATCACTAAGGTTCTAAACTCTAAATCTCTAAGGTATATGTAACTGATGATCTGATCACTTTTCTGTTACCTTTGAAAGCATAATTTCCAATGACTCAGTCAGTCAGAGGGACATTGTAAAAAAATGCATCTTTATGGATGGTTTTTGGGGTTATATCCATCTCTATGGTCGTTCATTGGGTAAAGGAAAAACACACATGCAACACATTCAGGCCTGCTACTAACTGAACTGAATCTTTAGTAGATGCTGGCTTTAAGTTTCCTTTTGGGGTAAATAGGGTAAAGGTTATAAGTCTAAGCACTCTGAGTACTGCTTGAGACACGTGAATTTTATGTCTTTAGCGTAAGCTCTACCTCTTCCTGTGACCAGAATAGGGTGTGTAATTGATCATCAGGGTAGGTAAACAAACACAGTACAGAGAGGTAAAGTAAGTGTTTAAAGTAGACTTTGGGGTTTCTTTTAATTTCTGTTTCACTCTGTGGTAAGTAGGGATGGGTAACTTTCACATTTGAACCATTACAATACAGATACCTGGTACCTGGGAATTGGTACGGTACTTAACAGTACCTATTTTCAGTATCTGTGTGTTAATATAGTAATAAATGTTAGTTTTTTAATAAAATCTAAAACATTTTCAAATTAACATATATATTTCTCAAATAAACTTGTTTGGATCTACAAATGAACCTTACTGAATCATTTATGAATTTTAATACATAGCCTGAATAATAATTAAGGCAAGGTATTAATAAAACAAAGTTTTACAAAAACAACAGTTGTCATAAGCACAGAGCGAACAAGGTGAATAAGGGATTGAAGCTGTGTGAATACAATTCAGCGGATTGTTTTAGTGCAACAGTTTCAGAGGAGAAGAAAAGTATATTAAAAACATTTTATCCCACTTTGTAAGTCCCTAATTCTTAGTGCTACACTGCCAGACAGGACACGCAAAAAAATAAAATAGATTGTACCAATATTTGTACAAAGCACAATTGATTCATTTATCTGAACTTATATCTGGTATGGAAATGCTCTACAAATAATTTTGATTGATTTTTAATTCACCAAACCATTTTAAAACTGTTTTTTGATTAAAAGTTTTTCTGTGTCAGTCACCAACACAGAACTAACTTTATCCTGGAAAATTAGTTGCGGTAATTCTTTTTACGGTCAGAAGAAACTCTGCCATTAGCTTGGTACTAGGGTCAAGGAAACCCACCTGGGCCATGTTACGTTTGTGATGCTCAGTCAGTTAGAAGTCTGAGGCCATGGTCCTCGACCGTAAAAAGGAGCATTTCCCCCTCTGAGTTGGGGGTCAGTCTCTGCCTCAAGCGGAGAAGTTAAAGTATCTTGGTGTCTTGTTCATGAGTGATGGTAGACTCGAATGAGAGATGCAAAGACGGATTAGGGCTTCGTCGGCAGTAGTGTGGGCACGACTCGTTTCTGTTGTGGTGAAAAAAGAGCAGAGCCAAAAAGCCAAGCTCTCAATTCACTGGTCTATCAACATTCTGACCCTTACCTATGGTCATAACATAACATAATCTAAAAAGGTATATATAAAGACTCTGCCTACATCGCAGACTACTACAGAAATTCAGAATACACAAGAGCAAAGATCAAATACCAACTGGAGGAAATATTTTTCACAAAGACTTCTCTGAATATGTACCGACAAATTTTCAGACATCTTGTCTCCTCAGTGTATCACCTTTACAAGAACAGTGAGTAATTATTGTTCAAGTAGTACTTCACCTATACTGGGCTGAACTGTGTAATCCGGCGAAGAGGGCATCTATCCAGCTCCGAAACAAACATGTTTAGCAAAAACACTGTCAGCTGTGAGAACCATGGCTTGTCCCTTATAGACAATCAAAAACTCTAAACCAATTTTAAACATAATATGGAGAACACAGCGGATGTGAAGATAAACACATGATGAATGGAAGCTGTGGTTCTTTTCTGAAAAGAAAGTCTCTCACACACATATGTAGGACAGATATCCACAGTACTGCACAGCAACAAACAGCCCACGCACTCACATGCAGTGACATCATTAGTCATTTCCTTTTATATTACACTTTGCCAAGACTTTTAGCCCTACTAGCCCATATACAGGGAACATGCATGCACACATGCATGGATAGAGGGAGCATTTAGATTGTGTAACCTGCTGGTTTTATATAAGTGTGAAGCGCACCCACTCTATGGGAGTTTACTGAGGTGAAAAGAAGACAGAGGCAGAGACAGACAGTAAGAAAAGCCGTAGGGAAACCATAACGGGGGAACCATGACGGGAGGAGGCAAAAAGAAATACAAGACTTGTTCCCCTTGTTTTCAACCATCTGCTTAAAAGAGGATCATTGTCATTTTTTAACAAGTTAGCACCATTTTCCCTTGGCTTAATACAGTGTTTCTGACATGCTTTGGTATTACACAGTAGGGATACAGTGCCACAATTCCCTACTTAACCCTGTCGAAACAGTCTTTTTTAGAGCAGCCAGCTGTAGTAGTGTTGTCCCTCTGTTTCTATATCTTAATGCCTCACAAAATTACATGTTTTTAAAATATGAGTGTGGTGTTGATAGAAACATGGCTGTGGTAAACGAAAATGTTGACCATTTCTAGGATAGTTGCATACATATTCTAAAAAAATAATAATAACCATTATCACAGAAAAGGGATATGTGAAGGAAATTTTGATTTCACTGAAAATGTTTTTTTACTTAGACAAAATAGTGAAAATAAGATGAAATTAAGATGGTAAGAGTCATACCACTTTTTTGCAATGATTGCAGGTTAAGTAATATTGATAATAGAGTTTACAATATGAGTAATTTTTATGTCCATTAATGCACATCCTTGATCCTGAATGTAAACCCACCCCTAGGTGGAAAATTTAATAATTCGACTGGAGTATCTCATATAGCGAGTCAGTCACAAATAGCTGGTCCCAATGATCCAGCCAACTGGCTCTGAATCAAAGCTGACATATGAGCTAATACTGTATGTTTGGGGAAAGATCAAGAGATGCAGTCGACCACAGGACAGGCTCAACATGACTTAGACATTGCAGATACACAGAGAGCTTCTGTGTATGGGCACTGTTTTGTTGAAAGTCTGTAACAGGATGACTGAGCAACACAGATTTACGGTATCATTGATGTTACTCACACTTAGAGGTGACATAAATCCCCCATAATTGGCATCCCAATCCATGATGCCACTGGCAGGATTGGTCCTCTCCCCTCGTTGTGTACATACATGCTTTTATGGGCATCACGAATCCCATAAAAGCTAATATGTCCAAGGGTGCTCAAAATAGATTAAGTTTCCACTTACACCTGAAGGACGAGAGAATCACAGAAGAGTGGATGGGGTTCGTTTATGGGGACTTTACTTAAGACTGTTTACTGGGAGGGTGGTGGGGGTGGGCCGAAAAGTCAACTTCTGTACCAACACGGAAGGTGGCGACAACAACGCTGTCATTACCCATAAGTTTATTTCATATCCAAATGCTGACAAATGTAAGGAAAGTCTGTTTGTAACTGAAAGGTCCGGTTGACTAACTGAAACAAAACGACTACCAGCTGTATGACTTTCCTGTCGCTGCCTGGGAGAGCCAGGTCTCTGCTGCAGTCCCGTGTGATGAAGAGCTGCATCGCGGCTGTGTTGTGAGTGAGCTCTTCGCTGTGGCACCGCAGTGAAGAGCTGGCTCCCAGCTGCATATTCATTTGTCGTGGTAGTGCTGCCACAAGGAGGTCCCCGGCATCCCGCGGTCTATGTTGTTGTTTATGTCGGTCCCACTATATTGAATCAAGCCGCCAGGTTAAAGCCTTAGTTCGGTTTGGCATCCTGTCCGACATTCTACAAACACTTCAGCTAGCTAAGTACAGTTTGTGTGTGCATAAAATAAGGTTAGTTCTGGAAACATTGGGGCTGCTGTTGTAAGACACCTAAGGAATTTTTGTTGTACCCCAAGTAGAGACTGCAACTATGGCTTATATGGCCTGGTGGTCAGTTCCTTTATTTTATTGGACCACAGTTGCACAGGGACAAAGAGGCATAAATCTTCAAGAAAGAAGAGCGGAACCATATGGAAACGGAGAAGATTGGTGATTGGTAAAAATGGGAGTTCACCACACCCCAGCAGCAGGGCCATGATAGTGACATCATCAAATGTATATACCGTAAGGTTATGTACAGGTTGAGTTATCCTTTTTGCTCGAGGTCCCAGAGACACATCTGAGAGCGGTTCATCTGCTGATGGAAGCGAATAATGTCCATGTATACATGCTTTGTACTATTCAGCTCTTTTAATGTACTTGGATTTAAACTTTAACTCGTCTTTGTGATTTCTTATTGTTAATATGTGTCCTTCAGTTCCAGAATAACAGAACACGTAGTTAGGTGAGATTTTTCCCTAACAAATCATTGGTAACCCTGATGTGATTCTGGAAAATGACCACTGGGAAGACTACCTGAAGAGACTTTCCAGGGTCTGGGGGATTTCGGAGTTAAGAGGTTCCACGTAAATTCTGGGAATTGTAAAAGAAGTTAAACGATGAGATTTGTATAGTACAAGTTAAAATTTATTCAATGTTGTTCTGAGACCACTAGGAGAAAAGTGCTTTATATTTTGATTTTAGTTTTTGATCTGTTATATTAATAACCTACTTTTGTATCATTTCTCTTAGTAAGTGTTGTGGGATTATCTTTTCCTCTGATATTAACTGAAACCCGTTCAATGGAGAGACATATATTTTCCCTAGCTCCTGATTTGCTGAATATTTATCTGTATTTTTGTTTTGAGTTCTCCTAAATCCAACGGAGAACTTAGTTGCTGAGTTTTATTTTATTTATTTTTATTTTTCCAAGGTCTCGTATTTTTGTTTCAAGTTCTCCTGAATCCAAAAGGTGAGAACTGAGTTTTATTTTGTTTCTTTGTAATAGCTTTAATTTTTTTCAACTCTTCTGAATCACACTGGGGAAAACCTAGTTCTTGAGTTTTATTCTGCTTTTTTTTTGTTTTGAGATCTCTTAACTTCAACTGAGGAGAATTAAATTTAAGGATTTTGATATACTCTTTTTTTCTTATTTCCAGAGTTTTGGGTATTGATTGCAATTATGAAAGAGTGAGGGAAAATGGAGAAGAAGAATTTAAAGGAACAGAAAGGACGGGTTATGAGGGAAAAAGTGTCGGACAGATGGATCAAGCAGGGCAGTTTGGTGGTTGATTGTGGATGCTCCCTGCCCCCTGTGTCAGTGTTGGCAGTTTTGTGAATTTTTTTTTATGCAGAATTAAAAGAAAAACACACCCATTAGGAAGATTGTGGAGAAAAGGAAGAGTGTTGCTCCTTCCCAGAGAAACAAAGCTCTAGAAGATTGTCAGTTGGTTCATCAAATGTTCAAGATTATGAATGATGTGTTCAAGAGAAAAACAGGCCTATACCGGAATATTCCTGTAGAAGCCAATATGTGCAAAGTCAGGAAATTATGTGTGTATGGGTGTGTTTTTCACTGGAAAAGGCAAATCGATTTTGACCGCTTGGCCAGGAAACGCTGTCACCACATAGCTGGCCGTTTGTATTATCTTTCGTTTTATAAGAAAGTGGGAATAAATCGTCTTTTAACTGCAAGAACAGCATCTGGACATTTGCTATTTACCATCTCACCCCAGCAAATGCGTGTCAACCATAAGATTCTGGTTTAAACACTCAAGTGGCTTTAAGCGTGGACTTAGCCCCTACAATTCCCATCACCACCACCACAACCTCTTTTACAACCCCAGACTGGTCCATCACTACAACCTCCTCCCAGCCCTGCCTCCTCTGATTTAACTACCGCCCCCTTCTAACTCCATCAGAGAGTGAGAGTAATTTGCATCTCAGCCACCTTAGAGAAAAGGGGAAATGCACTTGCACCATGTCCAGCCAGCTTTATGTCTCATACTCCCAAGACAGAACCCCCTTTTGAGGCACTGTACAGAGAAATAGCAGAAGAAACAAGGGGTTAGAAAACGGATCGTGAACCCCCACTGATTGGCATTGCTGTTCCTCCCTCTAGAAAAAAGCAGTCTGATGGTTATGGGCCATAAGATGAACTGTATGCATATCAGAAAGCAGCACATGGAGATTATGGGCTACATGGGCTCGGACTGCAGCTGCTCCCATCTGCATCCTGGACAATAACCATCCTTTTATCTGGATGTTTTTGAAAAAGATGGGTTGGTGTCTGCATTTCTTCAGAAAAGGATGAAGAAAGAAAGATGCTGATGCATCAGAGCAGCAAATTGGTCATCATCAAAACAGGACACAGGGTGTGAAAGATACCTAGCAGCAAATTGGTCATCATCAAAATAGGACACAGGGTGTGAAAGATACCTAGCAGTACTTTCAAAAGCACTTAAAAAACTTAACATAAGGTGATGTGCTGTGAGATGAAAGTAAATACCAGTCATTGTGTTGTGGCAATTATAGAATCCCAAGCATTCAACATGTCAGCCAGAAGAAAAAAAAAAAAAAATGAAGACGTTCTGCTGCAGCCCCTTATCATGTCACTGAGCCAACTAACCTGGTCACCATCATGCACCAACCATCAGACCAACCACACAACTGTGAAGACCTGACAGCACAACAGCTTAAAACCAAGGAGTGGTTTGGAAACAGAAACACTCTCAGACCAGACCTAGAACTATTTAAAGATGAATGCTGTTACAAAGGAGACACAGGAAACGTGGCCACATTTGCTGTTGCGAAAGCAAACATGGAGGCAAACTGGTGGCACCCATTCATGACAGAATTAGTGACCAACTACATTGAGGACTGTCAGACATGTTCAGGCCTCAACCCAAAGAAACCAATTAAGTGTCCCCTTTGGATGTTTCTCTGTACCCCCTTCCCCATTTAGGAAATAATCATTGATTTCACTGACATGGGGGAAGACAACTGAGTCAAAAGGTATAGGTACAGGTTGGAAATGGTGGTGATATATTCAGTAAGTGGATGGAAGCTATCCCTCACAAGTGTAAGAGTGGTGAAACTGTGTTGAGGTGGTTGAAGAATTAACTGAAATGCAAATTTGGAATGCCAAGAAGGATTAGTTCAGATAACAGTACACCTTTTATCAACAAAAATCTAGCCAAAGTTGAGCAAGACACAAAAGTTTGGCTCACTGTATCATCCTCAGTCCCAGGGACTGGTGGGAAGAGCCAATTACACATTAAAAAAGAAAGACTGCAAATATGTCATGACATCAACCTTAACTAGGTTGATGTCATGACTGCCCTTGGCTCTTATGTCCATGAGATATTCACCAGGTTCAGGAACGCATTTCATACATCATGAGTTGTTGACAAGCGGATCTATGCCTGGACATCCAAGGTGGTCATATGCCCTAATTGGTTGTTTGTACTGTGGAGCTACATGATTAAATGAAAGCATTAACATGACTTGAGTTTTTTTTTTTTCCACAGGGGCAGAGAGCTGAACCAGAGGTGGCTCCACCAGAGACTCAAGCTGTAAAAGTAGGAGACTGGGTGAAGGTTTACAAGCATAAAGGGCTTGACACACAGGGAGCGATGTAGCTCCTTCTCCATTCATTTCATATTGAACTTGTGCAATCAGGCGATAGTCTCCTGCTCTCCTCCAATTAAGTAACTTGCAAAATTTGTGCATGTGAAATTTTCAGCTTGCGCTTAAGCATAAGCGGGTTTGCAACAAGACACAACAATGTTCAAAGTTTTTCACTGTCGCTTGGCACTAGAGCCATTTATCTGGATCAGCTGTGGGATGTGCCCTTAAAACGGTGATATCCGCTGTGCTGTTTCCTTGTCTATGATATAGGATGAACCCAGTTGTATTTTTTTTTGTAGACATAAAAGCATGATTTCAATGAATATATCAAAACCCCTCCAATTTCATAACCAATAGAATTTCTGAGAAACAAGCAATTTAACAGCGCAATTTGAAACACTGCGGTGGTTGTTGCGTCCCGTGTGTTGGGTCTTTACCGCAGTGGCGATGAAACCCATTAGAACCCATTCATACGGTAAATATATGTAACTTCTCATGACCGGCAAAAAAGTCTCTTGGAGTGATGGTCCAAACCCCACAGGGAGTTGGACATTTTGAATCCAAACCGCCATTTTGTTACTTTTACTGACATTGTATCTGAGTGAACCCCTCATACAGCTTTTGAGTTACAGACTTCAAAATGACCCAGTATAGTCTTCAGTCATTGGGGATCAAAAGTTATCAAAAGCTTATTGCTGCATGAAAGCAGGTGGGCGTGGCCAAGCTTCAAAATCTGGCACATGATGCATTGCAATGCCTAGCCAAACACTAAATTCATCCTGCAGCACATCGACCACCCAGAGACGTACACCAGGATCCTGTTTGTGGACTTCAGCTTGGCTTTCAACACCATGAACCCAAATATCCTCCCTGAGAAGCTCAACCTGCTCACAGTGGCAACTTGATCAATGTATCAGCAGCTTCCTGACCAATCTGCAGCAGCAGTTGAGACTGGGGAGCCTCTTCCCTCATAATAATTATCAGCATCAACCTCAAATGGTCCTCAAATGAAGATACTGGTTAGAAAAAGGCCCGGCTCAAAAGTAGCTTCCACAGGAGCTGCTGGTCATCTCTACAATGCCAGTTTTCAGTCTGTCCTGTATCAGAATCAGAATCAGACATACTTTAATAATCCCAGAGGGAAATTAGTTTTGTTACACGCTGTATTTGTCCATCAACATGATGATGGCTAACCCACAAAAGAGGACAGGTCCTAACCCCAATGAGCAATTAGGTCTGCAGAGAGGATCATCAGGGATGACTTCCCTTCATTCATGAATTGTACAGGTACAGGGTTTTATCTTCAGCTCGGCGCTAAAGAGCACTATTTGTGAAACCCAATTGCCACATAGAACCTTTTTGCCCAAGGCTGTCTCTCTGCTGAGCACTTAACAGTCAGTGTACCCAGGTCCACGTCATGCATATTTGTACCAATCCAACCATGTCTTCCTCCATTGTTGGATATGTATATATTCATATTTACAAGAAAAACATTTACCTTTTTTGTATATTGTCCCTAAAGACAAACAAGACAAAATTTGTGAATGAGTGATGAAGTAATCTTCAATGTTATCTCCAAATAAATGTGCAGTTCCTTAGTAAACCTTCTTTTTCCTACATTCTTTGCATTAGACACCTGTATGCTTGTTATGCTTATTACAGTGTGTTGGCTGGATTATTATTGCTTCATGGCAGGAAAGCATAATTTGCCTGAAGTTGTTAAGAGATCACAAATTGTAAGCAAGAGTGTGTTAATGATATGTGATTACCCTGAAGCGCATTCGGTCACACTTTATTTCATTAATATGTATGAGACTCCCACAACACTTGCATGAATATGATTTTACCTAATAACGTGAAGGAAAGACTATTCAATAATTTTATGATTTTTGTCATAATACATTACTCCGCTACCAATGTGATTTTAATTATATAAATTTCATAAGAGATATGTGAGATATTTTTTTTACATGATTTATTAAAAAAAAGCACTCATTAATTTGTCATGCCAAGTTCATTCCCCATTTATACAGTTACTATGAAATTTAATTCAGGCTGACACCAATCCCATCAATCAACAGAAAAGAGGAGGACAATGTCCTGGATGGGTCACCAATCCGTCACAAGGCTCACACAGAAAAGAAATATATATTCATCCAGGCACACATTTATTTTTACAGTAAGTGTTGAATTACCCAACATGCATGTCTTTGCAGAATGTAAAGTAGTCCCCCACGCAGAAGGGGGAAAGAGAGCATGGTGCCTCCAGAAAAAAAACACAGAACTGAGACCTAAGAAGGACACTACCTTGGTTTTAACTAACTGTTTGCTACTGTGCTTCCCAGCACTATTACCATGTTTCTGCTCATGTTTCTGATTGCAATTTGGGACAACAGGCTATAAAGATGTCCTATATATCCGACCTCAGGTTAAAAGCCTCAATCTGCAGTAAGGGTATATCCCTTAACATTAAGCAGAATTATATTAACCTTTGTTGAGATGTCAAGTTTAGAGTTGTAATTCTACAGCTCTTAAAATTCTAAATAGAAAATGTGTATTTTTCCTTACCCTATTATTTATATGTGTTGTTTTTTTTTAAATACAGTTAGTACAACTATTGTTAATTTATTAAATTTGTATCATTCCAAAGGAACACATACACTATATAAACATAGGTATTTCCCCATCTATATTCACACATATATGACCTTAAGTGAACTCAAATTGAGTATCCATAGGTTTGATATGCTGTCAGCCCACCCCTTGCAGCTATAACAGCTTCAGCTCTTCTGGGAAGCCTTTTCACAGGGTTTAGAATTGTATTTTCTCTAACCCCCTGTCAGTCGGGGCAGATGATTGTTCACACTGAGCCTGGTTCTGTAGGAAGTTTCTTCCTGTTTAAGGGAATTTGTCCTTTCCACTTTCGGTACATGCATGCTCGGAATATGGGATTGTTGTAAAGTCAAGGACACATAGCAAATTACTGTAAACTGTTGCTAAATGTTCATTCAGTAGGAGTGAATGGCGCAAGTCATTCACTCAATGTAATCTGCTGGGTTTCCTTAGATAGAAAATATTTACAAACTACCGCACCCCGTCAGCAGTTAAACAGCTCGGTGGACCCCAGCTCTTTTCCCCAAAGGTGCATAGCCACGTTATTTGAATTTTTTGTAATTATTTATACGTCAGTATTGCACTCTGGTTGCATACCAAGTTTTTATGAAAGATTATCACGTCATGTTGGTGTATTAGTTGTTATTTTGGTGTTTTATGCTTTGATTTTGCTCAATTTGTTAGTAAATGAAACCTTCCGTGTTTATTTACAATTTTAACAGAAGTGCATACTGCGCATGCTTAGCAGGGGTTAAAACAAGGAAGCAGCTAACGGCTATTAGCATCTTCCAGCAAAACAATGAAGAAAGGTCCAAGATCCAGTGGAAAAATAGCGCAAAAAAAATTATTCCAAGAGGAAAAAGACTGGAATGTCGCTGGGAATACAGTATGAACGTTGGTGTTCACTGAAGCGGACGCTAAACATGCCGAGGCTCAGATGTGACCGCAGAGTTGATTGACGTTAGTAAATGTTCTGATATGAGGCTGTTAAAGTTATTGTAGATTGGTTTATTTATTTGATAACGGTTGGTCTTCAATCACGCCGAGCTGTCACTTTATTGCGAGGCATTGCAGAAGGTCAGGCTTGGTCTGATATTATTTACAATTGTTTTATAAATTTAGCAAACCGGAATTATGATAGTTTTGCGATACTTTGCCTAGATGTCACCACTTCTATTTATATTTGTTAATCGCTGTCGTGTTGGGGCTATTTTTATCCACAAAAAGGGCCATCAAAACATTATCGCTTGGTGTAAATAATCTTATTTTATCATGATCAAGCGATTTTTGGTCTTTTTTATAAGCATATTATGTGGCTATATACCTTTAAGCGAACTCCAGTTATTGTCATAAGGTTTTGTAGTAACGATACTCGAAACTGGAGACAGTACTTTAACACATTTAACTTAATTAATTTAAAAACAAGCCAGAGAAATGGTACAGCTCAGTACTGGACTCTTATAACCGGTGATGATGTAGGAAAAAGGTAAAATGGACAAGAGCTCCGATTATCATTTACATCAGCATTATATAGAACCCACAGAGTACACTCCCATGCAGGGGAGTGTACACATATGATATCAGTGTTCCTTCCATGGCATTGGTGGAGAAAGTCTCGCCATATTCTGGAATTGGCTTAACTGACCCATTTTCATTAATCAGTCTATTCTGTCCAATCTAATTATGTCTCTGATGTCCACAATGTCAGTGAGTTATATATTTTTTTCCCAGGAACTGCTTTCTGCAGCTCCAGCATCTGTAATCTCAATATTTAACAGATTCAATCAAATTGACTTAGCAAACTCCCTTGAAATGGCGTGTTGTCAATCAATGCTACGTAAATACAATTGAATTGAATTGTTTTCCATATTTTCTGAGTACCAACAAAAGATATTTGTGAGGTCAGACACTGGTGTTGGCTGAGAAGGCCTGACTCACAATCTGCACTCTGATTCATTCCAAAGCAGCTTTGTGTTGAGTTTAGGACCCTGCAGACCAATCAAGTTATTCAACTCCAATTAAGCTCGTCCATGCATTTAGAGACCTTGCTCTATGAACAGGTAAGAAGCAGGAGGGTGTGATCCACAAATAGTCGCCACAAAGTTGGGATTAGTTAAATTATCCAAAAGGTTTTGGTATACTGGAGCATTAAGATATCCTTTAAGCCACAACTTGATCCCCTCAGCAACAAACTTCACACAGCAGTGAAACAAGTGCCTTTCTTCAAGTGTTATCCACTGGAATAGCAGACAGAAAGGGGTGATTTGTCACTCAAGAGAACATGTCTTCAATCCTCTAATGTCCATTGGTACTTTACACGACCACTTCTGACATTTTGCATTGCATTTGACAATATAAAGCATGGATGCAACTGCTCAGCCAGGAAAAATATTCCAAGGAGCTCTCTGCCCACTGTTTTTAAGAAAGTTACAGTGGAAAGTTATAGTGGTTTGCTAAAAGTATTCACACCCCTTGAACTCTTTCAGATTTTCTCATATTACAACCACTAACATAAATATATTTTATTGGACTGTTATGTGAAAGATCAACACAAAGTGGGATACAATTGTGAAGTAGAAAGAAAATTATACATGAATTATTCATGATTTAAAACATATTTTAGAAATAAAAAACGTAAAATTGCGGTCTGCAAAAATATTCAGCCCCCTTTTCTCTGAGTGCAACCAATTGCCTTGAGAATCTGCCTGATGCTAATGACTGAATAGAGTCCACCTGTGAGTAATCAACAAATACAGCTGCTCTGTGACGGCCTCAGAGGTTGCTTAAGAGAATATCGGGGTGCAAACAGCATCATGAAGTCCAAGGAACAAACCAGACAGGTCAGTGATAACATTGTGGAGAAGTTTAAAGGAGGCTTAGGCTATAAAAAGATTTCCCAACCTTTGAACATCTCATGGAGCACTGTTCAATCCATCATCCGTAAATGGAAAGAGTATGGCACAACTTTAAACCAACCTAGACAAGGCTGTCCATCTAATCTTACAGGCCGAACAAGGAGAGGACCGATCAGAGATGCAATCACGATGTCCATGGGGACTCCACAGCTCAGGTAAGGGAATCTGTCCGCAGGACAACTATGATTTGTGCACTACACAAATGAAGCCTTTAAGAAAGAGTGGCAAGAAGAAGTCAAGTTTCAACTCAAGTTTATTTGTATAGCACATTTCAGCAGCAACGCGGTTCAAAGTGATTTACATGATTAAAAACATAAAATAAATTGCAACGGTCACCGGTTGTGAAAATCATTCAATTGTATCAAGTGAAAGAAGAAATATTTAGGTGACAGCATCATGCTCTAGGGATGCTTCTCTTCAGCAGGGACAGGGAAGATGGTCAGAGTTGATGGGAAAATGGATGGAGCCAAATGCAGGACAATCTTGGAAGAAAACCTTTTGGAGTCTGCAAAGGATTTGAGACATGTCAGAGGTTCACCTTCCAGCAGGACAATAATCTTAAACATAAAGCCAGGGCTACATTGGAATGGTTTAAGACAAAATATATTTATGTGTTAGAATGGCCCAGTCAAAGTCTAGAGCTAAATCCAATCAAGAATCTGTGGCAAGATCTGAAAACTGTTGCCCAGATTCAATACTTGGTTCCATAAAGTATTGAATCAGGGGGGCTGAATAATTTTTTACACAGTGCCCTTTTTGGTTTTATTTATTTATATATACATTTAAAGAAATCATGTATAATGTTCTTTCTACTACACAATTCTATACCATTTTGTGTTGGTCTTTCACATTAGATTCCAATAAAATCTATTTATGTTTGTGACTATAATGTGGAGAAAATGTGGAAAAACTCAAAGGGTATAATTACTTTTGCAAGCCACTGTACATGAAGTGTGGAGATCCTTGGCTACTGTCTGTACTAAAAGTTAGCACTCTCTGCATACTATGCGCTTCCACATTCACTGACCACAATCTGTGATCTTATGTGGCCTTCCAAACAGTTAACCGTGGGATATTCTATAGGAAGGAATATTAATTACTAGAAGTGACATCCTTTTGTGGTACCACTCTGGAATTCACTGAGCTCATTAGAGCGATCCATTTTCTTTACAAGTTTGTAGAGGCAGTCAGCATGGAGTGATGCAAACACCAGAATTCAATAATTTGGATGAATTAGTTATTACTTTTGTCATTATATTAGAAGTGTGCTCAAAACAGTAACTGGTATTGTGAACTTTTAACAAGTATCCAAAAACAGACATTGTAACATTGGTTAGACAATTTTACAGCTTTGAATTAACTAAAAAAGATTGCTTTTAGAGCATGATTAGTCTGCCTTGCTCTTATGTCCGGCTTGTGTAAATGTGCTCAGTCACACAAACAAATATGCTTGTGGCATGTGCCAGTGTTATCCACACCTCTTGGGATAAAGTGTTACTCTCTCCTTTGTTATCACAACACATGAAACCAAACAAATGCATGTGTTAAGATCCGTCTAACACCAGCAGGCATATTCAAATGTTCGCCTTCAGTTTGATGGAGCAGAAAATGTGGAGCAATTGCATCATACATTTACCACCAAGCAGGGTGTTGCATTTCTTTCCATCTGCTCCCAACGAAATATGCAATGTTCTAGCATCTATCACGACAGATTCTCATTTAGTCAGCGGGCCTTGGCTCAAGCTGTGAAACAATGTGTCCATAAAAGTCATCTAAGGTAACAACACTTCAACGGAAATGAGACATACTGAAGTTTTTTTTTTTTTCGTGACACCCTCTAACATAAATGCAGATTCCATAAGCCAGTCTTACTTTTTCTTTCTATCACAATCCAAACTGCAGCAGCTTTTAAAACACCGACAAGTTAAAAATTGAAAACTATTACCATTTCAATACAAAACACATTCATTCTAACCTGAACCATATACCCATTTTGAAACTAAAAGTAACCAGTGCTATTAAGTCAAAGAAAGATACTAAAGTATACACCTGGAAACATGTAACGTAATTCATCTTTCTTTATTTGTTTTGTCTGTGTTAACAGTCATCTAGCACAGTCTGGAAACTGCTACACAAACGGCCTATGCGCTTGAGTGTCTAATGCCATTATATTTCTCTTCAGCCAACTATATTTGCATATCAAGAGAAATAGTGATATTACTTTTTTAACAATAAAGCACAAGAAAAATGATGACAAAAACAAGGACACCCTAAGGGTACTTGAAAAACATCTGTGAAGTGTTTTCATGTGTTTCCCGCTCAATTAAAATGCCGCATCAACATTAAGAGTGTGACATACTCACCTGCTGTCTCCTTCAAAAGCCTCAACTCATTACAGCTCTTGTTCCAGCATTTCCCTGATTGTCTATGTGTTTTCCATTTCCACTCTTTTGTTCACCTTTGTTGATCTGTGAAGCTGAAGTACAATGGCTTCTTCATCCACTTTCAGTCTTTCTTTCCCACGTTTCATATTTTATAGAGCCCTTGATTATTTTTGGTATATCATTATTCTTTCTTTTTCTCTGTTTTTCTCTTTGTTTTCAATGTTTCCTAAAGTTGCTGTCAGAAATGAAATGGGTCTAAATGTAAAGAAGTGCATTTTTGTGAAACATCAAGTCCAGCCGAGTTAATTTTATTATCACTGAGTATGTATTCGGTTGAACTGCGGAAAATGCAGGCGCACTGGAAGCTGTTTCAAGCGAGGGGGGCTGATGGCTCGGTTGGAAAACACGTGACGTCATTATGTTGAGGGCTGTGGCTGACGGCTGACGTTAGGGTCACCCGCGCGTGAACAGGGGCGTAATGCAGCCGCTGTCTGGTGAACATTATTGCCCACTGATTGCACGAAGAAAACTAAAATGATGCGGCGTGCTGCTGCTGCAGCGCATCAACTCCGCTTCTCCGGCCCCGACTAGCGATCGCCACCTCCCCTCCGCTGCTATTTAAGTAGTAGAACAATGACTAGTGCAGAATTAAGTTGTATTTTCCGGAGATGAAGTGTAGACTGCAAATTCTGTCGTGGTATGATGGCTCCCACAGTGCGCTCTTTTCATTGAAAATATCCATTTCTTTCTTTCTCTTACGGCCATTTCTGTCCTTCGGTAAACGACAGAAACGTACATCCGACGATTTGGAATGCCTCTCTGTGCAACCGGGAGCACAACAAGTCATAGGCATTGTTTAGATTCCAAAAATAAACTAACTTAACAGGGCAGTCAAACTTTTTTACAGTAGCAGGCCACACACTATCCGGTAGGAGGGTGCACTCATGCCGGTGCCTGAGCCCCGGAGGGGAGAATTTTAAAAAATAGTCTCCCTGATGTATTTTGGAAGCTTTCAAGACAGGTGATTATTTAAAGAATAGAGTCAGAGTGCATGTTTTAAATTGAATAAAAGGCAAAAAAAAAAAAAAGAAGTGAATGATCAATTCTTCAAAAACAACTTTGTTTTTTTTATTATTATTCTTAAAACATTATTTTTTCTTAAAACATGATGATGTTATCATCATGTTTTAACAAGGTAAGGTAATCTCCATTTGCATAAAATTAGTTTAATTTGAATTACTAGCACCACATAAAACAGATCAGATTAGGTGAGGTCTATTCATCTTAATATTATTATTCACAGTTCTGTTCTAAAAACGATCGTAACATTTCTTCACAAACCAAGTCGAATTTTTATGATAAAAATACAGGGTTGGAATTTGAAATTGAATTTACATGTTGAATTTATTTCAGTCATATTGCTCTTTCGAAATCTCTTATCTCAGTTTAATTTCACTTGCACTCATCACACACACAATATCATATCATCTACGAGGATTCTAGAGACGAACACAAAATGCATCCCCTGAAAAACTTCGATAATTTGCTGCTGTAATATTATATTATATTATATGTAATATTATAGATTTTTCAGAATAAAAAGCTAACAGATGTGCATAATCAAAAAATATCAGAAATACAATTATAGAGCATTCAGTATTGTAAGAAAGCCCACACTGTTTCTGGATAAATACATTACTGTATGAGTTAAGTTCTATTCCGTTTTATGCCTCTTTCCTTGTAAGTTTGAAATGTCCCATGCTCCTGAATGCACCATAGCTTTCTGACGCTCGTGAATGCATCACACTGGTCTATGAACGCGGTGCTGTGTGCTGTGCACGATTGATCTTCCGCTTAAGACAAAGCTTTGCAGTTTCAAAACTCACGTCGGCTCTCACGGTTTCATTGCACTTTTCGGCATAACACCGGTCTGTGTTTTGATTGGAAAAGTAGCATCTCGGTTGGAACAAGGAACCCAATCACTCGTTAATGTTGCTCTCAGCGGAGACAGATGCTAAGGTGATTCTTGGGATGTATAATCGGGGAAAAGTAGGCGGCGGCAGGAGCTGCTATAGACGGCGATTTGCCGCCATTGACCGACTACTTTTGACTGCCCTGACTAAAGGTACGCTCTAAATCACCCGTTTTGTCATGTAGTAGACGAGAACAGTACTGTTTTTTGCCTACCTGCGGGACCCGGATGTAGCGCTGACGTCACGTCACGCGTGAACTGGTCTATTATGTTACTCCACAGCCCCCGTATTGTATCTGTTTGTAATTATTATTGTTCTATATTGTTCCTGTATGTTCTTTTTTGCCAAAAAAAAAAAAAAAACTCCACAGCCCCCCACCATGGGGGGCTGATGCTATGACGAGGGCGGCTTCAGCCCCCGCAGCACCCTCCTTCCCACGTCTATGGGAAAATGTATCAATGGCTGTCACTATCCTGGTTTTCATTCTTATTGTTGATATTGCTGCCTATCTGTTTTGGTGAAGATGATGTTTGTAAATCCAAAAACTGACAACATGATTTGCACTGTTACTTTTGTTGTTTGCACTATTGTTTCCCACTGCTAGTTCCATAAAACACAAGTAAATGTTATTCTATCTAAAATGTTAACAGAATTTCTTAAGCAGTTGTGGTTTGCTGTTTATCAGCACATTTACGCTACTTAATGGTGCACTGTTGTTTTCCTGAGGGCTGGTTCAAAAAACCAAGATAGCGGATTTAGCTGGGGTTTACCGGATATCCTGGCGGAATTAAGCCTTGACTCAGTTTCACAAAAGCAGTAGCACATTTGTTACCATACTGATTTATTCTGTGCAGCTAGCCTGCTCCAGACCAGGCTAACAGCCAGGCTTAGTTAATACTTTTGCCTTATCTGTTTAGTGAGTGGTGAAGCCAATCAGAAACCAGTTTGATTTGTTAGTGATTCCGTTTTCTTATTTGTGCGTTTTGACATTTTTTATCAGCCTGCATTAAAATATCACTGATACATAGTTGCATTCAGTCAGGTACTATTATTTAAGAATTATAATGTTATATACAATCATTAACATTATAATCATCATGTGCACGTTGATACTGTTGGATTGTGTTTTTGAAGACTGCTGTTGTTCTACGTTTGATAGAAATGCCTTTGATAGACTATTTCATGTTGAGGGTATTAGAAATGGCTGATAAAGAAGCAAAGGCATTGTCAGTCTAGTCCGGCGCATCAGTTTCCACAACCCACTAGATTCTGTGACTCTAGAAGGCGCTGGTACAGTGACTCCTCCAGAACAAACATAGTGCTTCTCAAGAGCAAGTACGCAATCTCACAGCCCATAGAAGAAAAATGATACAAACCATAAGGCCTGGTGACAACAACTGTTAAGGGAAAGAATGTTATGTTATTTGATATCTTTTATCATGAATATCTCATTTTGTTTCATATCAGATATCCTATATTAACTTCAGTTTGCTTATTGTTTTTAAATGCAAACGGTGTTTGTATAGATCATTAATGCCCCTATTAAAATCTAATATGAGGTAAACATTGTTTTGCAAAAGCAGTCTCCTGTAAAGGTTTCATCCCTCAACCACTTTTCTTTCAGGAGTTATGAAAGAGTCAGCCAAATAGCGCCCTTTAGAGTCACAGCATATGATAGGTGGTGGAAAATGTTGCCACCTGTCTGCCATATAAGTAGCTCCAAGTAGCTTTGTGTCTTCCTTTATAATAGCGGCAGTGTTTCCTTTCTTGAGTATGAAGTGCTTCAATTCTTCATAAGCCTCCATCAAAAGATGTTGCTTGTTTAGTTTGAAGTATGGCACATGCAACGTATCCATTGTAGCATCAGTCAATCTGTGATTGACTCCATTGTCTCCTGAAGAAAGCTGTGGATATGTATTTACCTGAATTAAATGAACCTAGCTTGACATAGTTTCATAGTCCTGAGCCTGGTTTGGCCTTTGTAAAATGAATATAGCCAGGATTCACTGATCACACTAGGCCAAGCCTAGTTTTATCTCTTATCCTGGATTTCTAACTTTGTAAAAAATTTGTAACATTCTTTCACTTAACAGTTGTTGTCACCCTCTGATCCTTTAGTTTTATTTTGTGATATAAAAGAATAATTTCCATTGCAACTTTTTATTGTATTCATTACAATTACCACAAATGGGTGTGACACAATTTTAACTTTGTACCTCAGGGGCACAAGTCACTGGGTTATGTTACCCTCATGACACTAATGATTATTGTCATGATCTGACAATATTGCCTAACTAAAAGGCAAACAGAAACTTGGGAACTGCACGGTGTGTCAGATTTATTAATAATAAAAGGCTGGTGGAATAGACAGGAAAACAGGGGCATGAAACGTGCTTAGTATAATGGACAATCCAGCAAAGAACAATGACAACCAAACTGTATACATATGCACACAGAAAGGGAGAGGCCAGGCAAGCAGGTGAGGGCACAGCTGAAACTAATGAGAACTGAGGAGCTGAGGAGTAAAATGAACAGAAACAGAAGGGAAACACAGAAAGAATCTAACAGGGAATATAACAGAATATACATAGAATGGGCAGAATCCACAAAATACTCCACAATGAACTAAAATAAACAAACAAACAAACACTAAAGGATTATGAACCAAAGAAGGCACCAGAAACTCAAAGAAACCAGTCCATAACAAAAAATAACTTGGGTCTCATGCGTAAAAGAACGTGCAGTTTTTATGCTAAAAGTTGGCAGTTGTGAGAAATTTTGAAACTTGTGGTGTGTAAAAGCCATCAGATGTATAGACGCATAGATTCATATGTATTTTGGGCCACCTAGATATGCAAACAGTAAAAATAGATGGAAGGCAACCATGTATTCGATGAGGAAGTCTGTCCCCACACACAGTTTGTGAAACACTTTAAATGTTTTAAATGAGACAGGATGGTATATGAAATAATTACCTAGAAGTCAGCAGTTGTGCATGGAGCCTGCTCTTATTTTGTTCCCTTAGCAATCATCAAATCTGAATCAATCTGCTGATCCAACTCCGTTTTGTTTTTCAGTGAGAAAGAAAGGGTTTGTTAGATGATATACATGCCTTTCATGTGCATCGGCGCACAGACCAATGTGTATCTACATCTACCTGTGACAAAAACAGAGGAATGTTGTAGTTTAATGTTGCATCTGATTGAGGTTCTTTTTATAATTTTTTTAGGTGTGTTAGGTTGTTGCATTAGGCTAAATGTGATTACATTTCTTTATATGGATTTACATGATAAAAGCTCAAACTCATAAAAAAAAACATTGGGTTGCTGCTTGAGTTAAATGAACTGAATTAAGTTTTATGTCAATGTATGTGGGTGAGTTTTAGTACTTTGTGTTTTTTTATTGTTGATTGAAAAAGGTTGCGTGGCTGCCGCACGTTTTCATGGTGGGTCAAAATTTCCATGCATTTCTGTACACTTTTATGCAACATTCATTTTCATACATCCTGAGTTGTGCTTCAAACATTGTGGCACATTTTTTTTTTTTTTTGCATATACAGGCTTTGAGGCCCCTGCAGATCTTGCCAATTATAGCTTTGATTGTGTGGTTTTACAGCCAAAGGTCTGGTAACTCCTCTGGCAATAGTTTTGTCAGAATGATTACAGGACTTAAGTTTATTAAAAAAAATGTTTTCTGGTGTTGGGCACTTAGGATTGGTTGGTTATAAATATTTATCAAGACTTATAAATGACAATCTTAACTAATAATTGATGATTAGCCAAAAATCCCCTCTGGACGGTTTCTTTGTTGAAACATTCCATTTCTTCTCTGACACTTCTTCAGCCTATCCCCCTCTTATAATGCTGTTATTGTGAGTATGACTCAGCCCTGTGGGAACAGTAAGTGGCGTTCAGAGCACTAAAGGTTGGTTGTTCGACTGATGGTCCTCTCTTGCATGTGAACAATCGGTTTTGATTGTCACAATTTAACTTGTTGATCCACTATGCGAGGGTACTGCTTATGAGGCTGAGTCTCTCTGTACTCCTCAGACTGAAGAAGCGTCTTGCAGAAGAGATGAAACATGTCAACAAAGAAGAACCCATCAAGAGGACCTACTGAACTTTTTTTTTTTTTTTACATGGATCTTTCAGATGTATTGGGACATTTTGAACCACATCGATCAAGAGTGGCACCTTTCCTATGAACCTCCAGCTTAGATCTTCTGTCAATGGGCACCGGGCAAACAACTTCCTCCGAAAATCATGCACCCAGCTGCTGAGTGAATGAGTAAGACATACTAACTTCAGCAGTGAAGCGTTAGAGGTCAAAGAAGAGCACATCCGACAAAACATAACAAGTGTGTAATATGTTTCACAGAAAAAGCACGCTTAGCACAGCACATCAAGTCCAAGACCCAACAACATAAATTTACTTTACTGGCAACTCATCAATCCTATCTCAACAACAACTCACAGAATGTTGCACAAACCACCAGAACACAAGCACGCGCCAGGGAGACAGAGAAGTGGGTGAAGAATTTTATCATTCAGACAACTTGTTGATCTGGAGACCAAAATACTTGCTGGGGGACTGTACTTTGTAACTGTAAGTTGCACCAAGACTACTTCTGGTGGAAATGATCACAGCCACAAAATAGGCTATTTGTAACAACAAAATCCCAGAGTTTGAAGCCAAACAACTTAGGAACAAAGTTTCAGCCTGCCTCTGCAATTCCAAACCTCTACATTCTAACATCAGCAGAGAAGAGAGGGACATTGTCACCACCCATAGCAAGGACAAGGACATCATGATCCTCCCAGCAGACAAAGGAAGGTGCACAGTGATGTTGAACCAGAATCACTGCCAAAAGAAATTTGTGACACTACTTAGTGACTTAAACACATACATGCCACTGAAAAGAGATCCAGGAAGTGGTTACAAGAAGAATTTGATAAGAATGTCTAAAAGATTTGGAGCAGGACAAGGATGTCTGTGTTCTGCATCACAGACTGGACCCAGGTGAGGCCACTCCTAGTCTATATGGTTTACCCAAAATTCACAAACAAGTTGTACTGGTAAGACCCATTGTTAGTATGATTAACTCTGTCACTTACAATGTTTCCAAATATCTGGCATCTGTACTCAGTCCTTAGCAGCTCAGAACATCAAATACAAACAATTATAGACTTTGTGGACAAGGTAAAGGAAGTCATCTTGGAGACAAATGTCATATCCCTCTTTATGTGCATTCCTGTTGATGAGGAGGTGGATGTGGTCTGCAAGATTAAAATTGGACCACACCCCATAAGCAGCAGAACTACTCTCTCCAACAAGCAATTGTGCCAACTCCTGAAGCTGTGCCTGTAGTCAACGCACTTCTCATACGGCGGGCAATGTTACAGGCAGAAACATGGGTGTGCTATGGGATCAAAATAGATAGGAAAGAGAGATGAAGGAAAAAATGCACACTTTAATAAAACAGCACCAAAAATGGAAAAACTGGCAACCGTGGCACAGGTGCTATGAGTTCTTCCTGTAACTGGTGGGTTGCCGGTTTGAACCCCCACTCCAACATTCTCATTCGTATCCTTGGGCAAGACACTTTACCAGCTTTGCCTGCAGTTAGTGGTCAGAGGGTCTGGTGGTACCAATTGTATGGCAGCCCCACCTCTCTCAGACTACCCCAGGGCAGCTGTGGCAACAATATAGCTTCCCATCATCAACATATTGTTAGGGATTATGAGATTACAGAGACTGGTTACCATGGAAATTACAGATAGACAACAGAATATGGAGACATAGCCTAACATACTTAGATTAGACAGAATGACTGATTAGGGGAAGATGTGTCCGCTAGGACACGTCTACATTATAATTGTTATGATCGTGAATCAGGCAAACCCAGTATTCAAACCCAACAAGTGAGGTTAAGGCAAAAAACAGGATTTTAATAATGAAAACAGGAACAGGCGGGCTCAATAATCAAAAGGGCAGTCCAAAATCCGGTACACAAAAAGCAGTCCAAAATAGGCAGAGGTACAGACAGGGCAAAGCAAGCTCGGATAACCATAGGACAGAAACTAGTCGGTAAACCGGTAAATCAGTCAGACAGGGCAGGAAAAACAGATCAGGGAACAGGCTGGCTCAGAATCAAAAAGGCTCTCGGGTTATCGTCAACAGGTCAATCAGAATAAAGAATGCTGGAACTAAACTCACCGTGGCTCGTTAAATGATCTGGCAGATAGCAGAGGTTTGTGGCAGGACTATATAGGGGAGTGAGCAGGTGAACAGGAGTGAAGGCTAATTATAAGTGAGCAGGTGGATCTAATCAAGGCAAGAAAGCTGACAGATTGCTGAGGGGAGACCGAACAGAGCTGATAAAGTGACAGGTGGAAAACAGGTAACCTAAACAGAAAAACATGTCTAAATCAAAACCAAACAAGACCCCAAAATCAGAAACTTAACTAATAAATCTGATAACATAAACCAAGACAAAACCCAAATCGTGACAGAACCCCCTCCTCAAGGCCGGATTCCAGACGGCCTCAGAAACAAAACAGACTAGCTCGGGTGGGTGGAGGGAGGTACAGGATGGAGGGCTAGAATCAAATAAATGTCCAAATAAAAACTCAAACAAAACAAGACGAGTCAAGTTCTCAGGCGGGCGTCCAGGAGGACGGCCCCGACGAGTCAGGTTCTCAGGCGGTCGTCCAGGAGGACGGCCCCGACGAGTCAGGTTCTCAGGCGGTCGTCCAGGAGGACGGCCCCGACGAGTCAGGTTCTCAGGCGGTCGTCCAGGAGGACGGCCCCGACGAGTCAGGTTCTCAGGCGGTCGTCCAGGAGGACGGCCCCGACGAGTCAGGTTCTCAGGCGGTCGTCCAGGAGGACGGCCCCGACGAGTCAGGTTGTCCGGCGGACGTCCCGAAGGACGGCCTCGGTGTGTCAGGTTGTTCGGCGGACGTCCCGAAGGACGGCCTCGGCGTGTCAGGTTCTCCGGCGGACGTCCCGAAGGACGGTCTCGGCGTGTCAGGTTCTCCGGCGGACGTCCTCGGCGTGTCAGGTTCTCCGGCGGACGTCCTCGGCGTGTCAGGTTCTCCGGCGGACGTCCTCGGCGTGTCAGGTTCTCCGGCGGACGTCCTAGGCGTGTCAGGTTCTCCGGCGGACGTCCTAGGCGTGTCAGGTTCTCCGGCGGACGTCCTAGGCGTGTCAGGTTCTCCGGCGGACGTCCTAGGCGTGTCAGGTTCTCCGGCGGACGACCTCTGTGAGACAGGTAATCCGGCGGGTGTCCTGAAGGACGGCCCCGGTTAGCAACGATGTCCGGCGGCCGGTGGCGGAGCAGGTCTCTCATAGACCGGCGGCGGAGCAGGTCTCTCATAGGCCGGCGGCCGAGCAGCAACCTCGGGGACCGTCGGTAGAACCGGACCCTCAGGAACCGACGTCTGGAGAGAGAAAGAACAGAACCTGCCGCCGGACTAAAGGCTGGAGACAACGCCGGACTAAGAGCTAGAAGAGAGGCCTGGTTAAAGAGTTCAGGAGGCGTCTGGCTACAGAGTTCAGGAGGCGCCTGGCTACAGAGTTCAGGAGGCGCCTGGCTACAGAGTTCAGGAGGCGCTTGGCTACAGAGTTCAGGAGGAGCCTGGCTACAGAGTTCAGGAGGAGCCTGGCTACAGAGTTCAGGAGGTGTCTGGCTACAGAGTTCAGGAGGAGCCTGGCTACAGAGTTCAGGAGGAGCCTGGCTACAGAGTTCAGGTTCAGTCGGCCCCTGGCTACTGGCTTCAGGTTCAGTCGGCCCCTGGCTACTGGCTTCAGGTTCAGTCGGCCCCTGGCTACTGGCTTCAGGTTCAGACGGCCCCTGGCTACAGGCTACAGGTTCAGACGGGGCCTGGCTACAGGCTACAGGTTCAGACGGGACCTGGCTACAGGCTACAGGTTCAGACAGGGCCTGGCTACAGGCTACAGGTTCAGACGGGGCCTGGCTACAGGCTACAGGTTCAGACGGGACCTGGCTACAGGCTACAGGTTCAGACGGGGCCTGGCTACAGGCTACAGGTTCAGACGGGGCCTGGCTACAGGCTACAGGTTCAGACGGGGCCTGGCTACAGGCTACAGGTTCAGACGGGGCCTGGCTACAGGCTTCCGGTTCAGGAGACCCCGGGCTACAGGCTTCAGGTTCAGGAGGCCCCGGACCACAGACTTCAGATGCTCCCAGACCCTTTAACACCCAGAACCTCATCAATAACCCTTCCAGAACCTCCGACAAAGACAGTTTGGTCAGCCACTTGGGAAATTGGCTGTCAAGCCAAAGATGAGGGGGTAAGAGCTTCCGAAGAGGTCCAGGGGCCTCTAAGTCTCCATGGGGCTCTGGGTGCTTGTCTTCTCGGCGAGGCCCCCGACGGAGCTTGTCGTTCGGGCGAGGGCCACGACGCCGCTTGTCGTCTGGGCGAGGGCCACGGCGCCGCTTGTCGTCTGGGCGAGGGCCACGGCGCCGCTTGTCGTCTGGGCGAGGGCCACGGCGCCGCTTGTCGTCTGGGCGAGGACCACGGCGCCCAGTGTCCCGATGAGCCCCCGAGTTGCGGCCTGAAAGAGGGCTCGTCTGAACCCCCTCATCGTGGCCCTGTGGTAGACCCTCCTGGGTTCCCACGTCGCATACTGGCGGCGGACCCTCCTGGGTTCCCACGTCGCAGACTGGCGGCGGACCCTCCTGGGTTCCCACGTCGCAGACTGGCGGCGGACCCTCCTGGGTTCCCACGTCGCAGACTGGCGGCGGACCCTCCTGGGTTCCCACGTCGCAGACTGGCGGCGGACCCTCCTGGGTTCCCACGTCGCAGACTGGCGGCGGACCCTCCTGGGTTCCCACGTCGCAGACTGGCGGCGGACCCTCCTGGGTTCCCACGTCGCAGACTGGCGGCGGACCCTCCTGGGTTCCCACGTCGCGGGCCGGCGGCGGACCCCCCTGGGTTGCAGCGTCTCGGGCCGGCTGCGGACCCTCCTGGGTTGCAGCGTCTCGGGCCGGCTGCGGACCCTCCTGGGTTGCAGCGTCTCGGGCCGGCTGCGGACCCTCCGGGGTTGCAGCGTCTCGGGCCGGCTGCGGAGCCTCCGGGGTTGCAGCGTCTCGGGCCGGCTGCGGAGCCTCCGGGGTTGCAGCGTCTTGGGCCGGCTGCGGAGCCTCCGGGGTTGCAGCGTCTTGGGCCGGCTGCGGACCCTCCGGGGTTGCAGCGTCTTGGGCCGGCTGCGCAGACAGTGCTGCCTTATAGCTGCCGGAGGCCGGCACTGGAGCTGAGGTAGGAGGCGGGTCCTCTGGGACAGGTGCAGGTGCCGGGGCGTCGGCTGGACCCTTGGGGACAGGATTGAGTCCACTATAGAACCCTTGGAGAGCCGCTCTATAGTGCCCCTCGACCTCCTTTAATTTTGCCTCCAGCTCCTCTGAATACTGGCAGAAAAGAGCCTCCCTAAGGTCTTTAATAATAGGGGCAAAAGCTCTTAACTGGTCCTCCAGAGCCAGATCCTCAGCATCACGGGCGCCAACAGGAGGCGCTGTGGGCTGCTCAGCTCTGGGAAGCACCGGACTCCGATCCACTGGGCAGGAAGTGGCAACGGACGGGCGCGGTACTGACTCGCCTGTCGGCCGAACAGAACGGGTGAAGGAGCGACCCACAGGTTTCCGTCCCCTCCTCCGACGGCGGGACGGCAGGACTTGCTGGAGGTTTGATCCTGTCGGTAGAGCCGGGATCGGTGGAGCCCACAGCGTTCCCTGCATCTCCTCCTCTGGAGGGAGAGAGAAAAAAAGATCCGGACGAAGATCCCGCACCACCTCCGCTTCGACCTCCATAAACAAAGTTGGTTCTGGATAAAACCCATGGGCAGAGCCGACAGCGGTGTCGCTGGGTGAGTGATCCCTTCTATTCTGAGTTGAATCTGAATTTGTGACAAAGAGCCCTCCCAATCGTAAACTCGGAGCAGGCAGCGGGTTACTGCTGCTGCGGCTGCTGGAGAGATGGCGTCTGGGACCGATACCAGGGGGACAGAACGCCAATCTGGAACCCTCCCAAGCCATAGCGTGTGGAGGGGGGAAAAAAAAAACCTCTAAAAACTTGTTGGGCGATAGGTTTTAGTGGGCCAGATCATTCTGTTATGATCGTGAATCAGGCAAACCCAGTATTCAAACCCAACAAGTGAGGTTAAGGCAAAAAACAGGATTTTAATAATGAAAACAGGAACAGGCGGGCTCAATAATCAAAAGGGCAGTCCAAAATCCGGTACACAAAAAGCAGTCCAAAATAGGCAGAGGTACAGACAGGGCAAAGCAAGCTCGGATAACCATAGGACAGAAACTAGTCGGTAAACCGGTAAATCAGTCAGACAGGGCAGGAAAAACAGATCAGGGAACAGGCTGGCTCAGAATCAAAAAGGCTCTCGGGTTATCGTCAACAGGTCAATCAGAATAAAGAATGCTGGAACTAAACTCACCGTGGCTCGTTAAATGATCTGGCAGATAGCAGAGGTTTGTGGCAGGACTATATAGGGGAGTGAGCAGGTGAACAGGAGTGAAGGCTAATTATAAGTGAGCAGGTGGATCTAATCAAGGCAAGAAAGCTGACAGATTGCTGAGGGGAGACCGAACAGAGCTGATAAAGTGACAGGTGGAAAACAGGTAACCTAAACAGAAAAACATGTCTAAATCAAAACCAAACAAGACCCCAAAATCAGAAACTTAACTAATAAATCTGATAACATAAACCAAGACAAAACCCAAATCGTGACAATAATATGATCTTCTCCACCAATTTGATGAACGAAACACTGATATCATACTGTGCACGCCCCTTAATGTCTGTGTGAGGAATGAACGGCGCTCTCTGGCGTCCAGAAATCTGCCCCCAACGTTGTTGTGTATGAGAGTCCAGTACTGAAGCTGTAAACATCCCTCTGCCTTTTAAATTAAATATGGTAAAATATGTGGATATGTGAGTAAATGGGTGAATGATTGAAAGAAATGTAAAGCAGTTTGGGGTCCTCAGGACTTGATTATGTGCTATACTGGTTGATTAATAACCAGAACTGCCAACACTGAACTCCAGCTGCTATTATCTTGAGTCCCAGTTATTAATGTGGGACTCCTCTCTGACCATTTTGATAACGATTGAATGTTTAATTTTAAATTTTTTTTGTCACTTTATTCTGTTTCTATCAAATATTGTAACCTGCGAACTATTGCATGACACCTGCATCGTCATTTTTTTATGCTTTTACTAAACCCTTTGTTACTGCTGCAGTGGTTAAAAGTAACTTTGCTGCTTCTCTTGACAAATTGTACTTGTATTGTTTCTTTGCTGTTACTGCTTCTATATGGCAATGGACTAACACAGCCCTAATATGTTGTTTCGACTCTTGTTTAATTGTTTATAATATTGTATGCTTCTTTTAGGGTGCCACTGCACATCTGGCAAACAGAACAACAGACGAAAACTAGCATTTGGCTAACTCTGGCAAGTTACAGGTACACTGTCATCTATATGCACTGTCCTGGAAAATAAATAAATTCAAAATATACAAGAACAGGCCATTTGCCATTTCACCATAGATTAGGTCAAAATAGCTTCAAACAGTAAAAACCCACTGATTGGCTCTCTTAAAGCTGATTAAAATCAACCATTTTAAGCTTAAAACAGTCTGATCACCAACATGAGCTGTGCAAGCAGGGGACATTTAGCTTGCCAGCTGACGTGGCTTTTCAAAGACATACACAAACAACCCAATAGCAATTCTGGATCGTTTCTCTAAACCTGGACTAGCCTTAAAGCTGTAGTTGGTAATCCTGTTCAGAAACACTTTTTGTTATACTGGGTAAAATCATCCTTCCATCCTGAAAGTAGTCAGTACATTATGTATCCAGAAAAAGGAGGTTAAAAAAATCCAGGGGTATCACCTTATCTATCGGTTGTTCCACATGCCAATCATTCTGACGAGCTCTCGTAACGCCAATGTGCGTGCACGTTCCTTGTCAGTTTCCGCTTGCTGGCTGCGCATGTGCACTTCTAGTGTTTATGTATCCGGTTAGCTTAGCAATTAGCTTAGTTGTTAACCGTTCATTGTACTTCGGCTGCTATCACTGTATACTTTGAACATGGCTGACAGTTGCAAGAAGCAAACCATGTGCAAGTTAATGAGAAGAAGAGGAAGGCCTCAGTAGAAAGAAATTAGGCCAGAGTAGATTTGGGATATTTTTTTTCACACGATCTCCCTACAGAGCAGAAGAGCAGAGAAGTCTTGCACAAATGAGGTTATTAAAGAAATTACTTGGGGAACCTTCCGGAAAAATTGCCGACCCTACCTTTAGCTATGCCCAGATGAAGAATAAAAAAACAAACTTTGCTTCACTTTGCGTCGTCTTTGCAAGAGGCCAAAATCACTAATCTTTATTGAAGAATTTAACTAAACCGATAAATAAAGTGAATAAATCGATAGGTTTGTAAAGTCGTCATCTCCTTACTGCTCCTGGCGCCCCTTGTGGCGGACAGTTTTTCTTGTTACACACAACCCTACCCATAGTTCAAAATCCCCGGCTTGTTGGAATATCCTACTCTCAGACCGGGACCTTTGACAGTAAAGTCTTGGAAAATTAAATCCCTAATATGGAAACACATAGTGGGCTTTTGAAAGCCCCAGGCTTTGCAAAAGCCTGGGGGTTTTAAGGTCTAATGGAAAAGGACCTGAACCCTTGGGATGGCAGGCTGCTGGCAAACACCAGAGCAGATGTGGAGCACTGTGATGAAGATGTGTTGTTTACGTACCTCTGAAATGACAGGTTTTCTCTTTAAGACCAAAGATTCTGAGATCCTGGACCCACCCAAAGTTGCTTTGTCCATGAGCCCTTTGAGGGCCTGATATTCAAAGACTCCAAATTAGGACTGCTAAATTGCGTGGAAAGAAAAAATTGCATGTTCTACTGGCAGTTTGGGAGCTGCTGGAAAAAAAAGAGGAAGATCAAATACTTCACACAATCTCTCACATAGGATGCACAAAACTGGAGAGTTTCTGCTATTAAACCTTTTCTCAGAGACAATATTAATTATTATTTAAAAATAAAGAGAAGAAAAGTTTGTTTTGTCAGCAGAATTCTGCAAAACAGAAGAATAAACTTGCGGGTGGTAAGTATTTAAATTTGCATTTTCATGAAGGCACACAGGCAAAAATGTTTGCATCCACTGTTCTGTTCATTTTATACATGCAAATTGCTTTACTCCTGGTATCAGCTTTGTACACACTAATTATGTTGCACATGTGTTAATATGAGAAAACTTTTTGAATATCAGGCCCAAAGCCTTAACGCTTCTGAATTCTTTTAAAGTATGAAAACAGCTTCAGCGGTTTTTTTTTTTTGTAAGTCTGTGTGTGGTGAGTGGGGCACTAGGGAGGGATGGTGTGAATAAGTTGTTTTTTTTTCTCCGCTAGGTGCGGAGCCCATCCCCCACGTCCTGCCCCCCTCCGCTGCGCTGGCAGGCGCCTTGGCCCTCTGGCGCATTGACGGTCCTCGGGTTTGGGGCGGGTTCCCGGGTGGGTGCCGGCCCATTCCGGGTGGCTGCTTCGCGGGGCCCAGGGGGCCTCTGCCCCTCAGGGCCCATGGCCGGGACCACTTCAGCGCGGCTGGCTGCCGGCGGAGCCCACGGGCTCGTCCCCGCGGCTCTTGGGGGCATCGGCAGATTTCCTGTGTTGGCCCCCCTTGGGCGCCCTGCTTTGGGGGCCCCTTTGGGAGTCCGTGGTTATGGGTCCCCTGACCCCTGCCTCTGTGCTCGGGGAACCACTATCGAGCTATTTCCTTCTGGATAATTTTCACCTAAACTAGTGCACTCTCACAAACTCCCACAGGTGCAGGGTTCCAGGTATTAAGTGTTCACTTATATACAGAAAGCCTGTAATTTATTTATTTATTTTCTTTCAAAAAAAGAAAAAAAGAAAGTATGAAAACTAACTCCACTGACAAGATAGGAAAGCAAGCTCAGCTTCTGAGAATGGCGGTGGGTGGCGGCGGCAGCATGTCATGTAAATGCTTTGTTCCGTTATCATGCTCAAAAGGATCAATCACATTGATCCTAGAGATTTTTTTTTAGATAGCGAGCCTTCAGAATCAGAATCAGAATCAAGTTTTTTGCCAAGTAGGTTTGCACTTACAAGGAATTTGACTTGGTGTTGATGGTGCAGACAAAAAATAAAATAAAATAAAATAAAATGGATATATATACAGAAGCTATATACACTCAGTAACTGTGCGTTAATGTAACGCAGCAGCTTGTAAATCCTGAACGGGGGAGAGAGGCTGCTAGAATCAGGTCTAGCATGTCTTGGTACAGTCCATCGCCCATCTCTTTAGTACAGTCCATTTTTTAAGCATTCTGCGACCCTATTTCTCACAGCACGGTATCCGAATCAGCAATGTAAACAAAAGCCGTTGCCCCGGAAAATGCTAACAGCATCCCACAATGCAATGCAAAATCACATGCCCTTTCAGGCCCCACAAGGTTCTCAAGAATGTTATTGGATTCCTTTACTGTGCTGCCTGTTGCTGTTTACTAATTATAACCCTGTGAAATATGTAATAAAAAAAAAAATACCTGGTCACACCTGAATGAGAAAGAAATTATTAACTTGTGTGTTTCCATCTGCACTGCATTCATGTTCAGAACACATCACAAGAAAAAAAACAAAAAAGATTATGTAGATTCTATAGTGAAAACAGAATAGCTTAGCCTCTGAAAGGCTAGTGAAAAAAAAATCTTTTGATCCATCCTCCAAGTCAAAACAATGCTGAAGGGAAAGGTGACTAAATCTTTGAAAGGCACAATTTTAAATGCAAGCCAAGGGACTAGTTTCCAGCTGTTACAGAATAAACTTGCTGCCATGAACAGCTAGGATATGTGGAGACTTTGATCATTTTGAACCAACTGCATCAACTTACCCAAAAAAGTATCCCTAACACAGACTTCACATTATCACATTATTTTTTTGCTGTACAAGAGAAGCTGACAGGACAACTGATAAAACAGTTTTAAACTTCAAGCGCTGAACTATGGGCTGCAACATTCAGCTAAATTGTCTTGTTTGAGACTTGAGAAAAGGGGTCATGGTACATTTCCAATGGCTGATGATCTACAGAGTTAAATGTCACAGAGTATTCTCATGGGCAATAGCTGCTGCATGTGAAAGGGCACAGATACTGTCCAACCCTATATCAGCTCGCTCAAGATCCAAGCGCATGTTAAGTTTCACATTTTTTCACCAGTGAATGGTTAGCTTTGTAAACCATGCTCTTCTCATTAGTATCCTTTAATTAATTAACTGTTAATCAAAACTTATTCTGAAGTTACGAACATTTTGAAAACGAGCCCTGATCTCAAGAGATCAGTGTTTGAATGTTGCTTCCTTCTTTCAACTGCACAATGTATCTGATGTTGGTTATCCTTTAATTGAGCATTGTTTAGTCTCTACTCCAGCCTTAGGCAGCTATTACTGCTATTCACAAAAGTGAATAAAACAATAAACTCCTACTGTTGCATTAAATTTTACTCAATTTATTGTTTTATGTCTACACTTATGACAGTGCTTATTATACCACTTTTAGAACAGCACCAGGTCAATTCATACATTAATCTCTTACATTTGCTATTCTGTCCCAGCCTAATTTAATTTTCTACCTGCAATAAAATTAGTTTGTACAAACGAACATGACCATTTTATACCATTTGATTTATTTTTTTAGTTATGGATTTAGTCAAATATGTAGATATAATACAAATAAACAAAGAGATGTTTTCATGTGTGCATTACTGTAGGTCCCGATGGATGCAATCATGCATTTTCAGCCTTTATTTTTATCCTCAGTGAGTTGACCATTGCAATTATTTGCAAATATACAAGCTCAGTCATCTTTGTACTTCCTTTTATTGTTGTATAGACTTACATTGTAAAAAATATGGCATTGTTTAGGGATATTGGACCGCCCTACCAATAAAGTAGTGCTGAATATGCCAAAAAAATAACATGGAGAGGAAGTAGATATGGGGGAGGGAACAAACAGATGGAGATTACACAGACTGAACAACAAAATAATCACATAAAAAGAAAAGGGTGGATTTGATAAAGAAAGGAAATAAAATAAGATACATGAAACAAATGATTACATTTTCAAATGTATTTGCATAAGCCTCACCCTCATTTTGAATATGGAACAAAAATGTTTTAACATGCAGCACATCCAGTTAAGAATGTATACTTGTCATTCTGTGAAATAATAACGCCACTTAAGGTAAAACTACTCCTGGAAATAATTTTTCCAAAAGTAAATGTAACCTCCTTTTATTTAACATCAAACTTACTTTAGTAAGTTTTAATCAAAAATAAATGATGTAAGACACTGATTTTTTTTTCTAAAACTTTCTAATAGGCCAATGTGCAGCTCTACAAATTTGTCTGTTTTTTGCCCCTCAACAAATATCTATTTTCAGGAATGATAGGCAATTGACAGATCTGATGAGCTACTGCAAAGCAAGTTCTTGTACAAGATTAACTTGAATCATATCTGACATTCAAACGCCTCTGCCAGAGCTTGCTGGAACAGTATTTGTGGGAGGAAAACTACGCAAAAGCCATTGATTATTACGGAGGTGTGCATAAAATGTTGTATTATGCTTCACATAAAAAAGACACTTCTTACTGAAAAATTGGAGTTTGATTCAAATTCTCAAACAAAGCAAATCATATCATCAGACCTATTTAACTTACTTTTTTTGAGACTACTTCACTATCATCTATCTAGAGGTTTTACAGAAAGCACGGCAGAAAGTTAACCAAACCAGTGATGTTGTAGGCCATTCTCCAGTGAAACATTTTGTTTGTTTTTCACATTGCCAATTTTAAATGTCAAGAATAAAGAAGAAGTCAGGAGAAAAAAGGTTAAAAAATACCGTATTTTTCGGGCCTTAAGTCATTCCGGAATATAAGTTGCATCAGTCAAAAAATGTGTCATAAAGAGGAAAAAACTTATAAGTCACACCAGACTATATGCATTTATTTATATATTCATTTCACACAACCCAAGACTAAAAACTGACATTTATTCTGGTAAACCAACTTATGAAATTACACAGCTGCATCCACAACTGGCTGAATAACATGGAACATACCTGGGAGGATGAATGGGGTAAATTAGCAACTCCAATTGGCAAGGTTCTTGCCAGGGCATTTCAATGACAGCCCGTTACACTAAAAGTTCAGAATGCATATACCTCAAGCTGGGTATTCAGATGTCATTCTTTACTTGGAACTTCACAGTAAAACATTGTCTGGAAAATACAATTTCAAAATGTATATTGCTTTATATTTGTACAGGAGGTAAAAAGCTCAGATAAAAAAAGTGAAGAGGGTCACAGTTCCTTCTTACCATTGTAAGGAACTGGCTAAGCTAGTAAAAGCACGTGGAAAGGACACGTCTAGACATTGTTTTTTGAAAATCTATCAACTATATGCCTCTTATAAGAAGAGCCAGGCTTGACAAAAAACTCACTGAAGTGATAATTTATCCCACTTTGCTTTGGAGTGGAAGGGGATGCCCCTTGAACACTAGGCATTATGTTTTTCCCCCATCTCCAGGTAATAACAACTCAGCATTTAAGAATAGAATTTTGCAACAGACCAATAAAAAAGGAAATGCTTGTCATGCAGAAATGGGGACTTATGTTTGTTTAAACTGACAAAGCCTCTTCGAATGCCTATTGTAATTTTTCAAATATGACTATATATATATATATATATGTTTTTAGAAGTTACTTTATAATTTTATATAGCTCATAATTTTCAGTCCAGTTTGCATTTGACCATTTAAGTATTTTGTGTGTTTTTAACCACTAAGCAATGTTCTCTGAATCATTTAAGCAGAGATGACACCTAGCTCAATCAGACTAGTTTTGCTTTTATGCAACTTAACCACTGCAAAATAATAAATTTATTTGGGTAGTATGGGAATTAAAATAAATAAATTAAAATTAAAATCTGATCTGATTTTACTTAGTTGTGTATTCATTTCTTATTTTTTCCTACACCCTGCCTCCAGATATCTGAGTTGGCCTCTTGTTTAAGACAGTAGACACTTATAAAATTTGAAATTATAAACCCTGATTAAGCAAAAAATAACTCTGAGTGATCTTCTGCTGATAGTTATATTTTGGCTTCACTTAACCCCAAGTCCCCATAGTGGACAATAAATAAAATCTAATTAAATTAATTTAAATCTCATTATGTTAAAGCATGTATGAAACATCAGCTACTGATTGACAAGAATGGTACCAAATGTACAATGGTAGACAACTAATTTTAATACTTGAAAGAAATAAAGTTTAAAAAATGGTGAAAGACCCAAATGACCATTGTCTGATATAATGGTAGAGACGGTTATGGATGTTTTTTTTTTTCTTTTCCTGTTTTTCTTGATGTAGACAACTGATTAAAGCATGTCACGAAGAACCTGCTTACATTTTGCAAACAACATTACAATAACTCAAAACATTTTGGAATCGGGAGCGAGGTAAAACCATTTTTTCAAAGTGTACACATTAATTCTCTATTTCGTTGACCAGTGTTACTCGGGTATGCTGAGATCTGATAGCTGCATTTATGGATATGATTCAGATCTTTTTTTAAACACAGCAAGCTAAGCAACTTCCCTGAATGAAGAAGAAACATGTTCAGAAATGCAGCATACAGTCACCTATTTTATGTTAAAGTGAGACGTCTTGTTTGTACACAAGTTTCTTTTTTTTAAGGTTGTAAAGTGTTCCACAACTTAAAAAAGCAAAGGAACGATCACCCCAACTTTTGCACCTTGTCCTGGGAACACGCAGGGTTATAAGCTCCAATGAGCGCAGAGACCTGACGTTGTGGTGAACAGTAAAAGTATGTACAAATATGCTGGAGCAAAGTGATTTATGACTGTAAAAGCAGGACTTTAAAGTCTATCCTAAAGTGAACTGGAAGTCATGGAGAGAGGAGAGAATGGTAGTAATATGGCCGTGTTTGGGAGCATTTGAGAGAAACGGAGCAGCTGCATTATGGACCAGTTGAATCTTATGGAGAATGGACTGGCTTATTCCTGCATACAGAGCATTACAATATTCCACCTTTGAATTAATGAATGCATGCATTGCCTTTTCCACATCAGCCCAAGACAGAAATAGTTTGACTTTTGATCAGAGTCTTAGTTGAAAAAAGCCTGCTCTGACCACTGATTTAACCTGTTATCAAACTTCAGAGTGCTGTTAAAAATCTCATCTAGGTTTCTCACGGCTGAAGTAAAAGGTGGGGATTTGGGAACAAGGCTTGGGGCCTGACAAGATTGTTTAGAATTGAAGAAAATGTACTCAGTTTTCCCTTCATTTAGGTGGAGAAAATTTTGAGACAACCACTGCTTGATGTCAGACAGACAGTTTTGCAATAAACATAGAGTGTTATTGTCATTCTGTTTCATTGGTAAGTAGAGTTGTGCGTCATCAGCATAAAAATTCCTAGAGGCAACAAATAGAACTGCTTCAACAATAGAGCAACATAGAGGACAAAGGGGCTATTTCAGAGGTGAAGTCATCAATCATAACAAAACACGATCTATTGCTTAGATATGAGACAAAACACTGGAGCACTGGACCACGCATGCCGACACAGTGTTCCAGATGAGAAATAAAAACTGCATGGTCTACAGTGTCAAAGGCAACTGTGAGGTTTAACATCACAACCACAACTGAATTATTTACATCTAGTGCTGCGAGGACATCATTATGAACCTTCAGCAGTGCAGACTCTGTGCTGTGATACTTTTCAGCAATTTCATACAAAGAGATCCTGTTGCTAGACAAGACTATTTTTTTCAAGACCTTAGAGAGAAAAGGCAGATGTGAATTTGGGCGGAAATTAGAACAAATGGTTGAATCAAGATTGCTTTTTTCATTAGTGGCACAGCATGCTTAAAGGCAGCAGGGACAGTGCCCATCCTGACAATTATTTATAAAAGAGACGAGGGTCCAGTGGTATAAATTGCTCCTTTCACAGTTTTAGTAGGGACAATGTCTAGTGGGCAGTTGGTGCAATTTAGAGACTCGACTGACCTTGTCAGTTCTTTGAGAGAAATAGGATCAAAACTCTAAAAGTCATGTTGTACAGAAGAATCAGGCAAAATCTCAGCTGAGGTCTTGGGAATACCTTGCCTAGCAGACCAAACCTTGTCAATAAAGTATTGTTTGAAGGCATTGCAGAAACATCACTGAAAACAACAATGCCAGGATTTATGACAGAATTTATGATGTTAAATAGAACTCTAGGGCGATTGGCTATTTCCTGAGATGATGTTAGATAGATATTGGGACTTTGCTTCCTTTACAGATTTTTAGTATGAAGCAAGACCATCTCGTAGTATGTCCAGTGACACATGTAATCTGTCCTTTTTCCATCTACACTCCGCTTGTCTGCACTGTCGCCACAAAGCACGGGTTGAGTTATTGAGTCATATAAACACATGTTCAGTCAGAGCATCCACGCGACAGACAATAAAGTCTCCAATCACAGCAATGTTTTCAAATCAAGTTGCTAAATGCCTCAGCTCACTGGTAACCTGCTAGCCACTGTGACAGTGGCCAGTAGCAGCAGTCATTGCTGGCAGTAGCAGAAGATTCCAGCTATGGAATGCTGTTGCTAACCAACCAGTAGGGAGCAGTTCTCCCCTTAAGACCACCCCTTCTTATTTGCATAATGAGGCACAAATGCATACTGAAATGGGAAAAGGACAGGCAAAAATAAATAGGGTGGAAGAAATAAATGGAATAAAATAAAATAAATAAAAATGAAATAAATAAAAAGGAAGAATAAAACAGACAATATTAAAACAAAGACAGAAATAAATATATTTAGAAACTAACTAAGTAATTAATAAAGTTGACAGTTATAATGAAAATAAATAAATAAGCTAATTAAAAGAAATATTTATGTAACATTGCATAATTTAATTGCTGCTTACATTTATTTGCTGTATTTTTTTGTATTTAATTTATGCTTATATATTTATTGAGCATTTTTTTTCTGTATATATATATTTCTATATTTATTTGTGAATTTGTCAGAGTCAATCCTCCATAGCCAGTGGCGTTCAGGGGTGCTAAACCTGGAAATAACAGGTCTAGTGCACAGGTCTAGTGCAAGTTACACAGCGCTCCTTTAAATAGCCTTTTTACCTATTTTTTTTCTTTTTTACTCTCACCTAAGTAATATCTTGGACAACTAAGTTTTAGTTTTACATGATTAAAAATATGTTGAAATAGCTACTCTTACTTGAGTACAATTTACACACTCTACCCACCTCTGTCATTACTATTGCATGCACTGTACAACACTGGTTTTGTGATGCACCCCAATAAAGCATATAGCTTGGCAAGCCTTAAACTGTGTTGATATCAAAGTTGAAATTTGTTGAACTATGATACATTCACACCCAATAAATTAAAATATTATGGAATAGTGTATTTAAATAAATTAACTAAGTGAAACAAATTATAGACATCGATTCCACAGATATTTACCTAACCATCCATCCATTTTCTAACACGCTTATCCCTTGTGGGGTCGCGAGGGGTGCTGGTGCCTATCTCCAGCTGTCAATGAGCGAGAGGCGGGGAACACCCTGGACAGGCAACACATATTTATATTATAAAATAATATAAACCATAACATAAAATATTATGATTTTTCCACTTACAGCTAAAGAAAACACAATATTTAAAGCTAGAGCGGATGATTTTTCCGGACATGTAAGTCCCTTTCTGAATAACTTTGCATGCGCAAGACTATCCTACCTGCTCTTCCGTACCTCAAGGGAATTGCGTGAAAGAATCTCCCAAATACACTCTGGTGTTATTTCTTTCTCTTCTCTTCTTCTCATAAACTTGTAAGACAGTTTGCGTCTTGCGACTCTCAGCCATTTTCAAAGTATACGGTGAGAGCAGTGGAGCTACAGTGAACGGCTGAAACCGAAGCTCGTTGGATACATAATCACTAGAGGTACGCATGCGGAGTCAGCAAGAGGAAACTAGCAAGGAACATGCACGCACATTGCTGTTACGGGAGCTTGTCATCTATGACTGGCATGTGGGATAACCAACAGATTTGATAATCTTCCCAGAACTCGATGCTGAAAAAAGATTGTCAACTATACCTTTAAAGGAGCAATAGGCTACATGCTGCTTCGAAGTTGTCCTGCACCTTACTTTTAATTTTGAAAGGAGAAAAACTTGACTTAGACATTGTTGATGGAGAGGATCGATTGTTTATAGGGAATGTCACTTCCATCCCAGGTGACAAATGAGAATGATTTTGGTTAATTTTACAGTAAATTTCTTACTTATTGTTCCTTTAAGAATAGAAATTATAAAAAGTACATTTAATATTAGCTTAACATATTTTATTATCTGAAAATCAAGCCTAATCAGAACACATATTCTGATTTATTATTAAATATGGCTGTACTTGCAAAACCAATAGACAAAAGATTCCATTAAAATTGCCCCAATGAAGCCACACAGTGTTACTATAATCTCTCTTAATCCTGAAATTCAGTACTTCATTTCAGAAGTATTGCCTTGCGGTTTCCATGACCAAAAGGGTCCATGAGCTGGTTTGCTCCCAACTTGACTACTCGGCACTTCTCATTGGAATCCCTGGAAAATTTATCCAGAAACTAAAATACCTGTGGAACTCAGGTATTTTTTTTCACACATTTGCAAGGAGCCCTTGCAAATGTGTGAAAAAAATGCACATAAATGCACTATTTGTTCCACTAACTGGTTGCAACACTGCAAGAACTATATCTAAGATCTCACTTCTCACCAACCAGTGCATTTAATGTATGGTAACCCCTCTCCCTAAGTAAAAACTTTTAATCCCACAAATTTAAATATGTTCCCTCCTCGCCACATAATCAAACCTGTAAAAGTAGATTTTTGTCTACGTTTTTCATTCCTAAAGTAGAATCTAGGATCCTGAGATGGCTCACAGTGTGCAGGTGAAGTGTGACAATGGCTTCACAAACACTGAAGTAAAAATAAAAGAATATTGTGAGCCAACAGAGGTGGGTGGAATAGCTCAGGAAGAAAGAAACAGCATCTAAATTAGAAGGTTTTAATGGACTGAGCAAAATTAGGACTGAAGGCACTTTAACTGAAGCACACAAAGTCTCACTCTCTCAGAAGACAGTGTACTTCTTTTGTTTTCATGCTCACATGTTTCCTTTCAATGCTCATCCCTCTCATCTGTCTATCTATCGCTGTTCAGCTCTGCTTTAATTATCAGCTGCCTGCCACAAACATTGAGTAACTGCTTCTGACAACCAGGTGTGGAATGACACACACAAACACAGAGAGAGAGAGAGAGAGAGAGAGAGAGAGAGAGAGAGAATAACACTTTAACAGAATGCATGAAATGATGTGCCTTCATAAACACAAACAATGGGAGACACCAGCGGATATGAAATTAGGACTGCCTCTCTCACACGTGCACAGTGTTGGGTTTCATCCAAACAGAGTGGGGGAGCGGAAAACAATGGTGAACACATTTTAGACTGCTTGGAAATAGATGGTGAGCACGTATTAATTACAGGTGTGAAAAAGAGGAAAGAATAAGGAGGAAGAAGAAAGAAAGGAGATATTTTTAACAGAAGGCTGAAAACCTGCTGAAGTAAACAGCAGTGTAAATAAAAAGGTAGTAATTGAATGTATTTAGTTTGAGTTCAGTTGTATTATTGCCTTTGAGAATGAGTGGCACATCTTTACAGTAATGAAATTCTTGGACACACTGTAGATCAGTGGCTTCCTCTACAGTCTTGAATTCCCAGCTGTTTAGTCCCGGTAACACAATATGTCAATCCAATCATCCTCTAAAAACAGTTGCTGTCCAGAAAGCTATGGTGGTGGCCAGAATCTTGACAGTATAACTGCGAAAGAACTCCATTTGAAGTCTATGAGAGTTCACAAGTATACACTGAACTTTTTCAGTCTCCACAGAAGGAGGACTCTCCATGTTGCTGATTTTGTGAACACCTATGTGATGTACCATCTATGCTTTTACTTCGAAGTCTTGATACCAAGGTGAAGTCAGGAAATGCTGTGTGGTTGTGAGGATAACATCAGTAGGAAATAAATGATCACAGTTGCTGTCGATTTCATAGGAGTAAATTTGTCCAGTTTAACACTGATTAGACACATATTGTAAACAGTCAATTATAGTATCAACGTAAAAATCAGCACCTCTGGTAGCATTAATTTTTCCTTGATTGCATGACCAAGTCAAAAAATGGTTGCACATGTGACATGCTCATGACCCTAAAAATCCTTTTTACCATGTACACACTTGACTGTGCAAATTCTCAGTTATCCGGGTCATCGCAACAGCAAACAGGCTTAAATTGGAGGCAACTAGACTTTCGATCAGTACACATGCAAACACAAAAACGGCATTTTATCAAATCTCCACTGTAGCCATACTTTTCAGATTTTTTTTTTTTTTTTTGTGACGTATGTTGATGAAGTATGTTGGTGAAGATTCTCAGTCATCCAGGTCATGATCAATCCAAAAAAAGGTTAAAAAATAAAACAACTGGACTTCTATTCGGAAGCTGAAGACATTTCTCTTCCCATCCAGGAAGCTTTCTCAATCGTCAATTTTGTGACATAAAACTGAATTTTCATGTGGATGACAGGCATGAAAATGTATTTGTTTGCCCAGATATCCAGCCATGTGGACACGGCCCGAAGTTTTTTTTATGTTTTTAACCAGTTTTGCTGTTTTTCAGTTGTGTTGTACAGGATACGTGTCATGTTAAAGATGAGAAATGTTTCAAAATTATTTATCACTGTCACATTTTTTACATCACAAAAATTTAAAATTTCAACAGGCTTGTGTGGACGATTAAGAGCAACATTACCTAAGTATAGTCATTCCCAAAGTGTAAAAGAAAAGTTAAGTGAATTATATGAATTAACATGAAATGATTCTACCTGCAGTCCAGCTAACATCGAACCAATACAGCATGCCCTCCAGGTGTTGTTCTGTAGGTGGGGTTTCCTGTGAAGCTTGTTTGACATGAGCTAATCCAGACCCAGCCAAGAGAAACCTTGGAACCTTCTCTCTGCCTTTTACAAGTGAGGGCTCAATTTTCATTAAAAATTTTCCTGTTTTGTTGACTTGCAATGTATCTTTACGTTTTAAAGATTATTTAAGGCTGCTGGCTTTATGGAGCAGGGACCATCACTAGGACCTGGCCCTAGGGAAGTTTGACTGTAAAAGAGTTAGAATGGGCAACAGTGAACAGACTTAAATCGGAGGCAACCGGACTCTCACTCAGTTTTTTTTTTTTGCTCAAGTGCAAATCACCAGAATTGACAAAGGCTCCTGGATAGGTGTTGAAACGTTTTCAGAAAAACTGAATGAAAAGCTGGTTGCCTCCAATTTAAGCCTGTTTGCTGTTGCAAAGACCCAGATAACTGAGAATTTGCACAGGCACAAGGTAGAATGAGAACTTCAAAGACTGAGCTAATGATCCTTAGCTGTCTTGTTCATGGAAAGCAGAAGAACAGTTTATATGTGTAAAGCAAAAATACCTTTATGTGTATTTAATAACAGTTTCTTTGTTCCTGATGTGAATCAATGTTTATGTGTTTTACATGCTGTGGTTTTGTTGCACCACAAGACCAGTGCCGCCGTATTGCAATGAGTTATCACAGCGTTGCATCACAGGGATGTGTCAAACATCAAAGTTAATCTCCCGCATTTTATATCCATACACGATAATGAAATAATAATAGCAAAGAACATATTAATGGTTCTCTTGGGTAACAAGTCTTTCAAAATCATTATCTAACAGTTGTAGATGCCACAACATTCTAATCACAAGTGTTTTATATTATACAGTATGTATCTATCACTAAGAGAGATATTCTGAGTGGTACCTAAAAAAAGACTTCTGGCGTATGACATCTGAAAAATATTAAATAGCACATTGAGTCAGGATCAATACACATTTTTGGAACAAAGATGTTAATGGCTTGCGATTTTTTTTTCTCCGTTGTATAATGATGCTAAAAGTCTTGCAGCTAAAAGAATCCAAGATTTATTTATCCTCTGGCATTTAATTGCATTACAAACATTTTGGGAATCATAATATTAGCTGTTTTTATACTGATGATACTTTTTGCCGGAGTGTGAGTTGTTTTAGTACAATATTTTTTTCTAAAGAGTGCAATATCAAACTTGTAAGAATACTAATGAAGCATGAATTGATGTGTTCCCCCCAGTGTTCCACTTTCCCAAAAAAGCAACCCTCTGAAGTTGGAAAATACAGTGGACTGTAACAAGTATTTTCCTTTCAAACTGTATTTCAAAATGGCAGATGGTAAAACAAGCAGTACACTGAATATGTGACAGCAAAACAGTGATATTGCTTAAAAGATGGACAGTGATTGAGAACTATAGACGCACTGATAGCCGCATCTCTGGACAATGTTGTGTGGCTAACAATCTCATTGCCTTTGTGTTTTCAGTCAATTAGCTTGCGAGAGCCCTCAGGAGACCCAAACACACACACACACACGCACGCACGCACACACACACACAACTCCAATCAATCCAGGTGATTAAGGTTCAAATCAGAGACAAATATTCAATTTTGTAAGTGATTACTCCTTTGTTTTTTGGAGCATAAATGTCAGACCTTTTCCTTCTTTAATCACATTTGCATTAAATTTGTTTGATCTCAATTGTTGTACAACATACTAAATTCCCGTCCTATACACAATCTTACCTGTTAAAAAAAACACGACTGCATTACTATTTTTATGTTTTGCAAAAAGGTTAACCGCCTGGAATTAGAACACTAATCAAAGAGTTGTTAAAAATGAAATTTACGTTTCACCCTTATAAAGGTCTGCAGTATTTCATGTAATAATTTGTTCTTCAAAGGACTCAAAGAAACATTGTATAGTGTAATTGATTTTTTTTTTGGGGGGGGAGTGGCACCTCCTGTTATAGCTCACTAATAAGATTATAACAACCAATTAATAGCTTGGAGACCTAATACTAATAATTGGGTAAATGTCTTGTAAAGTGCTTTGTAAATGCAATTCTGCAGTATCATATGATTACCAGGCCAATTGGTGGGTGGCTGGTTCGATCCCCCGCTCTGACTGTCTCAGTCGTTGTGTCTTTGGGCCGAATTCCCTGCTGGTCAGAGGGCCCGGTGGTGCTGGTATATGGCAGCCTCGCCTCTGTCAGTCTGTCCCAGGGCAGCTGTGGCTACTAACATAGCTCACCACCGTCAGGGTGTGAATGTTTGCTAATGGGTCAATGACTGATTATAATGTAAAGGGCTTTGTGGGACTAGTTAAAGCGCTATACAAGTACAAGCCATTTACCATTTACCAGACTTGCTGCTATGTAGTTACCTGGTAGTAAACGGTAATATAACAAGATCATAATCCTAAAATAAGTAGAAACTAAAATAAAAGTAAAATCACAAAAATAAAATGTCATGTCACCTTAATTTTCAGCATATTTGACAGGCGGTAGAATAAAAAAAAGTTGGTTTATAAAACTGAAAGATTAACCCATAAAAACCACAAAATTCATAACGATAGTTTGTATTTGAATGTTTATGGAACTATGATATTACTATGTGATAAAACGGCTTTGGTAAGGTTATTAAAGTTTCTATTTAATGTTGTGAAAATGCAATACTACCGTAATAAAAAAACAAAACAAACAAACAACAAAAACAACGTTGCTCATTTATTGTACAGATTTTTGAACATTATGACTTTATTGTTGGGTTAGTCAAATGATATAACCCCTGAATTTCCAGTTTGCCATCAGTAAGTACACAAGTATAACCACTAAACTGTTAAGTATTATCACATGATTATCAAATAACTGCTGTAAATTGATTACGTTTTTTTCCCCTTATTGTAATTAGCTTGACACAGATTACACTTTAAGATTATGTGTTTACTGTTACTACAACATTAGTATTATATAGCAATTGTTTCCAATTAAACTAGGCCGAAAACTGTTACAAAAGTGTAACTTTACTGACAAAGATATTTTTTTACACTTTTATCACCAGCCTTATCCACCTTATTTTCGAACGCGGAAGTAACTATGGGTCAAACTTCCGTTTTTTTGTGCGGCACTATCGTTTCAGCACTTCCCTCGGCCAAATAACATTAGTTTGACAGAAATGATAAACTGTTGCGGCAACATTGTCCAAAATTGCAGAGCGATCGAAGTGGCAGGTCAGTGCCACAGCCTCAAACTATTCATGACTGAGAGGATGACATGAAGAAGTGGCCTCATATAACGAACAAGGACATTTTAACCAGTTTGTGTCGTCACTTGGTGCGGACGGCTCTGCAGCGCGACTTTACCGAAGCGAACCTCCACAGTGGAAAAGTAAGATCGGTGTTAATAAATATCAACATGGAAGACATGGTATTCATGGAGGTTGATGACCGTTCAAGCCAAAGCAAGTCCGACGTTCACTCTGCTGGATCCTGACTACATCAACCAGCACTACCGAGACGGCCGGAGCTCTCTGATGCTGCGGCTCCAGGGGAAATCCTTCAGGCATGCAGCAGCGACTTATGGAAGGTAGGCTAATGAATCGTCTGGTTCAAAACATCCTGGCTGTTGCCTCGTTGTGATTACATTGCTGCTCAGTTAATTTTTACAAAGATAGCAGTGCTAAATGTTTGGGATTTAACTGATGTTATAACAGTAAATCAAAACATTCTGCCCACTTCATGTTTAGGCTTGAAATTTAAAATTTAAATGGATAGTTTAAGTTGTCACTATAAACTATCCATATTTTTATATAAACATGACACCAAGGACTGTAATATAAAAAGCTTACCTGTGTCTCCTCTCCTCTTGACATCTCGTTGTTTTTGTTTTTAATGGAACTTCGCAGCCCAGACACTTTGCTGGCGACGTGTGCCCTTCTGTCTGTCTTTTGTCCACAAAATGAAAATAATAAACATACGGTCGCTTCGGTGGTTTCTTCAGATTTAAAGCTTTTAACCACAGGGCGAAGAGATTCCTCATTCGTCGGCTGAGGGTGAATGGAGTAGGGCTCCCTGCATCCGCAGCTCTTGTTTACGGTCGATGACTAAAACACTCCTGCTCCACATAAACCTTTCTTTTACACGCGTTATTATAACAACCTCTAACCGTACAAACGATCCCGCTCTTCCTCGAAGCCATAAAGACAAGTAATTTGAGACGAAGTAGCTGCATGAGTCGCTTTTCAGCAAGCTACCCACTGACAGGAAGTGAGCGGCCGGAAGTCTTGCACAAAAAAACGGCAACTCGCTGGCTCCGTATTTCCGTTGAAAATAAGGTGGATACCCTATTGCTATGATCTTATCATTGATCTGTGATAAGACATGTAATGTCTGAATGTCGCTTTTTAATCACAAAATTTGTTATTGTACTGATAGTAATAGATATTTTTCACTTTATTGAGGTAATATATGTTGAAATGATATTAAACACTTTTGATATGGCTTACAAAATAATATGGAAAATAACTTTGCATGAGGGAGAATGTCCACATCTCAAGTGTGTATATCGTCCATGTTTCCGGAGGGCTGTAATAATCTTTGGTCAGGGTCAGAGGCCCTGAGTTATGAGAATATATTGATTCCAGTGAGTCAGGCAATGATTGAGAGCTGTTTGTGACCAGAGTCGCTCTTCGACCTGATGCTCAGAGTGCTTCATTGTGCACCAGAAAGCCTGACAATTTGTCATCCAAAATTGATGTTGAACACATTCTTCCCGTAGGTTTTTCAATGGCAGTAGCACAGGATTTTACTGGGTAACCAAGCTTACCCATAAAGCCAGCATAGCACCTCATGAGTAGATTGTTAGTGTCATCAAGGTCTCTAAAAATTGGTTATCAGCGTGTGATGAGTTATATGTTCCTTCAATTTATTGCTTCAAAACCATGAGATGATGAGATTGACTCATAAATCACATGTTATACCTAATATAACAGCAACAACCAAACTAAAACTAAAGCCTATGTGGAGGTCACTCAAAGTGCAATATCAGTGAGACTAGCCTGGGGTTGTCTATAAAGATGGAAACCGTTGTCAATTCTTCAACCCAGTGTTCAAATATAAATCTACTGCACATTTCTGTCTTTTGACCTGATGATTTTCTAACGTAAGATTATGTATTTAAGTATAATAAATCCAACTAATTACATTAATACAGTGCAGGGGCATAGCTATGGGCGTTTTTTTTGGGGTTTTTTTGCTGAACGTCTGCTGGAAAACCAAGCATATATTTCCCTTTTTTAACTGTTAACTGTAATATTGTGTTTAATAAAAGAAAAGAATATAGCAGAAGTTTTTCATTCATTAAAAAAATTGTTTTGTGTGTCCTGGGCGTCTGGATTGATGATGCAACTGCAATCATTTCCTAGTGACATATATTCAGAGACAGAAATAATTACTTTGACAGGCTGCTGCAGTTTAAATGATCCAGAACTTACTCCGCTGTGTTTGTGGCTCTAAACAATCTTATAGGTGATGGGTCCTGATTGTTTATTTTTCCGCTGTCAATTCAAGGATGTTCACTTGAACAGAGAAGGTATTTTCGCCTTCTCCTCGGCCTGTATATTCTCCATATTGAACTTACAAACCTGCAACTTACAAATAAACTTACTTTCAACTATAATTATTTGGCCCACCCTTTTTTTTATTCGGCCTAGCCAAAATGCAATTTGTGGCTTTGCCACTGACCCTTTGAACTTCATCTTATAAAGTACAAAAACAATGTGGTTGTTTATGAAAAGCAAAATTTGTTAGATGGACAAAACAATATGGCCTATAATGAGTTTGGTCAGGTAGTTCAATACAATATTTAAAAGGGCATCATTGTAACTGAAAGAACTGCAATCCCATTTAACGGATTGGGACATGCCTCTTTAGAAGGAGCATAGTGTGAGTTCCAGGATTTTTGCAGACGTCTAACCCCTCTGGCGACAAGTTGAAATGACACCAGTGTGAGATGACTTCAGACGTTTTGCAATTTTATTAGTTTTCTGTTTGTTGTAATTTTCTTCAAGCAGAAATGCAACAATGTTTTTTTTTTTAAGATTATAAACAACTGACTCTCCACATATCACTAGCACACTCTGGAATAAAAAAAATATCCTCAATAACCAGTATAAAGAAGAAACACAATTATTACAGTTCTGTTTTCTTTCTCAATCCTTGGTGATGTTTCTAAGGTTTCAAAGTAAGTATTGTTTGTTGTAATTACTGTGTAAATTGCACCCTATGCAAGCCCCTCCTTTTACTGCTCCAAACACAATTGCCACAATTCAATTCAATTACATTTTATTTTTATAGCGCCAATTCACAACACATGAAGTCCATCCTGCAAAAAAGCCCCAAAACTTTTATAATGTAAATTATTAGAAACGCCCAGAATCAAAGGATATTGAGACGGATGAACACCACAACATAATCCCTTTGCATTTAATGTGATCATTCTGTGTTGACAAAAATTTGAAAACGAGCAAGAAAGTATCAAGTTTCATATACCCTGTTTACACTACCCTTTTTTAACCGTGCTGAGACCAGTCCGAGCTCGGTAACTGTGAAAACTATAGAGTGTAAATGGTTCTGTAAATGGTTCGCAAACTGAACTGAACCGTGCCAGACACAACCGGACCTCACTAAATCTAGACCAGTTCGATGAGTGGGCTCGGCCCGGTTTTTTCCTGGCTCGGTTCTCAGATAACAAACAGCACATGAGCAGACTGCGTCATCTCCTTACAGTCAGCTGACTAATTTTGCGGTTTCAGACATTCATAAAAATACTAGCTTCCTTACCGTGCCACACGGTTTCCACTGATGATTCTGCTTAGCAGAATCATCCACGTCCCAAAAGCCGACTCCGTCAAGTAAATTCACCAAAGGTTGCCTTCTTCGCCTGACTCTCCGCAAAAAGCAATTATAACCAAGCATAACTTCCTGAATGTTACGGGTGCCACCATTTTAATTTGCTTGGGTCTCTCCTTCAATCCCAGAGAGCGGTAGTACTGTAGATCGTCACTAGGAGGCGAGGAACCGGGCTAGGGTGATGTGTAAACAGTCAGAACCAAGCTCGGCATGGTTAACTGATCCAAGCTCGGTCCGAGCTCGGCATGGATCGGTTTAACAAGGGTAGTGTAAATGGGGCTATACTCTCACTGTGGACAAGTACCTATCACATGCTACGTTTTAGCCTTCCCATTACATTGCAAATGAGGTGTTAAATTAGAGGCATACCTTAAAGTTCAGGCCAAATGAATAGACTCCCCATCATTTGCTAATGCCAGGCTTTTATGCAGTGATTTTTTTTTTTACTTATTATATATATTTAGTTTTGTAGATTTAGCCTTTTGTGGCAGAAATAAACCTGTAGAAAAATGCTCCATAATTGTCCTTTTGGCCTTTCAGTTGTGGCATGCAAACATTTCTTGTTCTGATACATTCCCATTTGAGCAGTGGCAACATTTCTCATTAAATCTGTAAAAATATAATATATATGTGAAGTCAAGAGCTAATTTGATTTTGATCAGTGTCCAAATGGTTGCTTTGAAATAATCTGATAAATAAGTGGTTATTACAATCAAATAGAGGTTTGTCTGTGGGTGTTACATGACAGGCATGACTGACATGTCTGACCAGCTGTGGGAGTGACTGACAAGCTGTTTGGACGGGGGAGCCAAAATGGTTGATGCACTGTTGAAGGAGAGTTGCATGTACAGTGTTTTGACTTAGCTTTGAAACGATGACTGTTATTTTGAGAGCGCTCTGCAGGCCAACAGACAAGATATTTTTAAAGAGACAATGTGCTTTTTCTTTCAATGAAAAGTTTTGTACGGTTTTAAGCAACCATACTTGGAAACTGAATGAGTTTTTCATTCCAATTAAAATGTAATAGGGAGTTTGTTGTCAACATCCAGTACTGATTTTAAAAAAAGTTTTCTTCCTTTTTTTTTACTAAAAGGAATGACAACTTGTTTTACTTGTTGGTGAAGTGTAGAAGAGCAGACAGAAAGACCAAGAGTGATAACCTGTAACCAAAGGTTTCGTTATGCTTGGGTAGTAGGTGTTGGTTTTTGTTTGAATTTTGTCTGTTTTTTTCATTTCCTTGTTTGTACCAAAAGGTCTTGCCTTATTAGTTTATTCCTTATTTTTAGTTTCTTAGTTTGTTCATGTGTTGTGTTTTTTTTACATTTGATTCTATTTTTCTCAGTTCAATGTTTTGTTTTTTCCCCTTAATTAGATGTCTGTATCTCAGTTCAGCTCCACTTGTGTTAGTCTCTCTTTCTCAATTCAATTCAATTCAATTCAATTCAATTTTATTTATATAGCGCCAAATCATGAAACATGTCATCTCAAGGCACTTTACAAAATCAAGTTCAATCATATTATACAGATTGGGTCAGATTATACAGATTGGTCAAAAATGTCCTATATAAGGAAACCAGTTGATTGCATCAAAGTCCCGACAAGCAGCATTCACTCCTGGGGAACCGTAGAGCCACAGGGAGAGTCGTCTGCATTGTCCATGGCTTTGCAGCAATCCCTCATACTGAGCAAGCATGAAGCGACAGTGGGAAGAAAAACCACCCATTAACGGGAAAAAAAAACCTCCGGCAGAACCGGGCTCAGTATGAACGGTCATCTGCCTCGACCGACTGGGGTTACAGAAGACAGAGCAGAGACACAACAAGAGAGACAAAAAGCACAGAAGCACACATTGATCTAGTAATCTGTTCTACATTAGATGGTAGTAACGGGTGAGCCGTCTTCTCTGGATGATGTCAAAGTTAACAGAACGCCAGACCAGGTGTACCTACTATGAAGAAAAAGAGAGAGAGCAAAAAGTTAAAAGCTGAAATGACGATAGTCATTTCAATGTAATACAATGCAAAACTGGAGAACCGTAGAATGAAGAAGAGTAGAAATCAGTAGAGTGAGAAAATTAGACCCTGATGTCCTCCAGCAGCCTAGGCCTATCACAGCACAACTATAGAGATAGCTCAGGGTAACATGAGCCACTCTAACTATAAGCTTTGTCAAAAAGGAAAGTTTTAAGATTAGTCTTAAAAATAGATAGGGTGTCTGCCTCACGGACCAAAACTGGGAGTTGGTTCCACAGGAGAGGAGCCTGATAGCTAAAGGATCTGCCTCCCATTCTACTTTTAGAGACTCTAGGAACCACCAGCAGACCTGCAGTCTGAGAGCGAAGTGCTCTGTTAGGAACATACGGGGTAATCAGAGCTCTGATATATGATGGAGCTTGGTTATTAAGGGCTTTATACGTTAGAAGAAGAATTTTAAATTCTATTCTTGATTTAACAGGAAGCCAATGAAGGGAAGCTAAAATTGGAGAAATATGATCCCTCTTGTTGATTTTCATCAGGACTCTTGCCGCAGCATTTTGGATCAGCTGAAGACTTCGAACTGCATTTTGTGGACTTCCTGATAGTAAAGAATTACAATAGTCCAGCCTTGAAGTAACAAATGCATGGACTAGTTTTTCAGCATCACCCCTGGACAGAATGTTTCTAATTTTGGCGATATTCCGGAGGTGAAAAAAGGAAACTCTGGAAACCTGTTTAATATGGGATTTAAATGACATGTCTTGGTCGAAAACAACACCAAGGTTTTTAACTTTATTACCAGAGGCCAAGTTAATGCCATCCAGATTAAGTGATTGATTAAGAAGTTTATTTTTTGAGGACTCTGGCCCAAAGATTACAACTTCTGTCTTGTCAGAATTTAAATGCAGGAAATTTAAAGTCATCCAGCTTTTGATGTCATCAAGACATGACTGCAGTCGAAGTAACTGATTGGATTCATCAGGATTTATGGATAAATATAGCTGAGTGTCATCAGCATTACAGTGGAAATTAATCCCATGCTGTCTGATAATTTTGCCAACCGGAAGCATATATATAGTAAATAGAATTGGTCCAAGGACTGAACCCTGTGGTACTCCACAGGTGACCCTAGAGTTTGAAGAAGATTTATTATTAACATGAACAAACTGGAATCTGTCCGACAGATAAGATTTAAACCAGCCTAATGCTTTTCCCTTAATCCCTACAGTATGCTCAAGTCTTTGTAGGAGAATATTGTGATCAACTGTATCAAATGCAGCACTGAGATCTAACAGGACAAGTATAGACACAAGTCCATTATCTGAGGCCATGAGAATATCATTGGTGACCTTCACCAGAGCTGTTTCAGTGCTATGATGAGCTCTAAAGCCTGACTGAAGTAGGTCATTACTTTGTAAATGTTCACAAAGTTGATTAGCAACTACTTTCTCAAGAATTTTAGATAAGAAAAGAAGATTAGATATAGGTCTGTAGTTTACTAGCTCATCTTGATCAAGAGAAGGTTTCTTAAGTAAAGTTTTAATAACAGCTACTTTAAAAGCCTGTGGTACATATCCATTTACTAAGGATAGATTAATCATGTCTAAAATAGGACCACTGATCAGAGGGAATACCTCCTTAAACAACTTGGTTGGGATTGGGTCTAACATACAGGTAGAAGGTTTAGATGAAGCTAATATTCTAGATAGCTCAGAAAGCTCTACTGCTTTTAAACAGTTCAGACACTGCGCAGGTTCTAAGGATTCCTCCAATGCTGCCTCACTTACTGAGGACGAGGTAATCATGTTTGGGAGGATGCCAATTATTTTATTTTTAATGGAATCAATTTTATTTATGAAGAATCCCATAAAATCATTACTGCTAAGAGCTAAGGGGATGGCTGGATCAACAGAGCTGTGGCTCTGGGTAAGTTTGGCAACTGTATTGAAGAGAAATCTAGGATTATTCTTATTCTCCTCAATTAATGATGAAAAATATGCTGCTCTAACTCTGCGAATGGTCTTGTTATACAACAATAGACTGTCCCTCCAGATTAGGTAGGATTCCTCTTGGTGTGTAGAGCGCCATTTTCTCTCCAATTTCCTAACATTGTGCTTCAAGGAATGCAGCTCTGAATTAAACCAAGGAGCCAGCTTCCTGTGAATAATCACCTTCTTTTTCAAGGGAGCTACATTGTCTAATGCAGAACGCAATGACAAAGTCATACCGTTTACAAAGACATCTATTTGTGAATTGGAAGAAACAACATTGCTGCCATCTACTGGGCATTTCTGCAATACGGAGGATATTAAAAAGGGGACAGACTCTTTAAGTTTTGATACAGCATTATCCGATAAAGATCTACTATAATGGAACCCTCTTTTGGGGGTGGAGAACTCAGTTAGATTAAACTCAAATGTTATTAAAAAATGATCAGATAGGACAGGGTTGTGAGGAAATACTGTTAATTCTTCACAATCAATGCCATATGTCAGCACAAGGTCTAAAGTATGGAGCCAAGAGTGCGTCGGTTTATGCACATTTTGAGCAAAACCAATTGAATCTAGGATAGTTTTAAAGGCTACACTAAGGTTATCACATTCTGTGTCAACATGGATGTTAAAATCACCCACTATAATAACCTTATCAGTATTTAACACCAAATCAGATAAGAAATCTGACAACTCATCCAAAAACTGAGTATAAGGGCCTGGTGGATGATACAAAACAACAAACAGAAGAGGTTTTATTGCTTTGCAGTTTGGATGAGGGAAACTGAGGGTTAAATGTTCAAAAGAACTGTAGTTATTAATTGGCCTGGGACTAATTAATAAATCAGACTGAAAGATGGCTGCCACTCCTCCTCCTCTTCCCACAGATCTGGGAATGTGGAAATTTGAATAATTGGAGGGAGTTGACTCATTTATACTAACGTAGTCCTCTTGTAGCCAGGTTTCTGTGAGACAAAACAAATCAATCTGTTTATCAGAAATCAATTCGTTAACTAACAAAGTCTTTGGAGGGAGAGACCTTATATTTAATAGACCACATTTAATTGTTTTATTTTTAGGTTCAAAGTGATCCGTATGGATTTTTATTAGATTTTTATGATTTGTTCCCTTTAGATCAGTTTTTGATCTGTTAAGTTTTGGCCGTGGGAAAGACACCGTCTCAATAGGATAATGGGTGGGTAACAGTACAGAAGCTGCAGAGAGGTGTGTTAAACTACGGCTCTGCTTCCTGGTCTGGACCCTGGGTTGTCAGCATTTAGGAGAACTAATAAATCCGGCCAGATTTCTAGAAAGAAGAGCTGCACCATCCAAAGTAGGATGAATGCCGTCTCTCCGGATCAGACCAGGTTTTCCCCAGAAAGTTCGCCAGTTATCAATGTAGCCCACGTCGTTTTCAGGACACCACCTAGACAACCAGCGGTTGAATGATGACATGCGGCTAAACATGTCATCACTGGTCAGATCAGGCAGGGGACCAGAGAAAATTACGGAGTCCGACATTGTTTTAGCAAACTCACACACCGAAGCAACACCAACTTTAGTGACCTCCGATCGGCGTGACCGGGTGTCATTACCGCCAGCGTGAATAAAAATCTTACTGTATTTACGCTTATCCTTAGCCAGCAGTTTTAGGTAAGATTCTATGTCGCCCGTTCTGGCCCCTGGCAGGCATTTAACTATGGTCCCTGGTGTCTCTAGTGCCACGTTTCTGACTATTGAGCTCCCAATCACCAGAGTCGGCTTCTCAGCGGGTGTGTCGCTGAGTGGGGAAAATTTGTTAGAAACGCAGACGGGTTGGTGGTGAACTGGGGGCTGAAATCTAGAGCTATGCTTCCTACGAACTGTCACCCAGCCGGCCTGCTTACCCGGCTGCTCGGGTGCTTCTGGAGGACCACTAAGTGAAGTAACGCTAGGTCTATGTGGCTCCGCGCTAGCAAAGGGGCGGCTATCAGCTGGTCTTTCCATAGCACGGAGCCGGGTCTCTAATTCTGACACCCTCGCCTCCAAAGCTACAAAAACACTACATTTATTACAAGTACCATTATCACTAAAGGAGGCAGAGGAATAGCTAAACATCTGACACAGAGAGCAGGAGATAAGGGGAGACTTAGTAAGAGACGGAGAAGCTGAAGTAATAGTAGGAGAGGAAGCCATTGTGGAGCTAAAGCTAGGCTAGGCTAAAGCTAGGCTAGCGCCCTTCTACCACGCCAAGAGAGCAAACCGTGAAACACGAGGAGTTCCCAAGCGTGATGTGCAGCAACAGAAAATGTTTTAAAAGTGCTTATGTGTTAGAAACAGATGTTACAGCAAAGAGATTAAAGATAAAAGCGAGAGAATCTGGAGCAACAAACCGTTGCTCACGCAGTGAAAACAGGAATTCGCCTTACCGCAAACAGGAAGTGACGTCAGCGAAAAAAATCAGAGGGCCAACGACAGGGGCTTCTCAGTCTTCCTGTGCTCCTGCACTAGCTGCTTCACATTAATTCCTAATATACCCATCTCATTCTACAGACCTTTTTCTATTAGCTCTCAAAAGCACCTGGCTTTTGATAAGCCTGGAGCTTTTTAAGCATGAGTTGATGAAAGTAAGAAATGTTGACAATGGGAACAAACCTTAAAAAAAAAAAAAAATACTTTTGTAAACAAAAAAGTAGCAAAGTATCATTTCAGATGCAGTTTTTCACCAAAGCAACACTAAATGTCTTTGAACAAATGAAAAACATGAAAAACAATGAATGCAAACGTAACATGAGACTTCCAAAAAAAAAGTAAAAAACAAAGCAACTGGACTTGTTTTTCGTAGTTGAAGACGTTTCGATTCCTCTCCAGGAAGCTTTCTCAATTCAAAAAGTCTGGAGTAATGTGGAGTAACAAGCTTTATACTACTGCCCAACAAAAGCCTTGTAATGGCTTAGATAACATGCAAATTCAACTGAAACAGGTCCACCCCTTAGTAATGGGCGGTCGTTAAAGCCATTAAGACAGCAGATTGAACCGAACCTGGTCCACTCCTCTGTAACGAGGAGTCGTTAGGGTTGTTATTGGCCTGTCTTAAGGGAGCGATGTTTTGATCACTCGTGTGAGAATTGAGGTGATGATTGGCCGGAATTAACCCTATAGCTGTATTGTAAGATTTTTGAGAGTTGGAACCTAAGGCCCCCTCCTCTGTTTAAGGTTGTTTTTTCTCTCTTAACGTAGATGGCTTCCTTCACACCCCTTTCAAACCATCTGTCTTCTTTGTCCAAAATATGAACATTTTGGTCCTCAAAAGAGTGTCCTTTATCCTTGAGGTGCAGGTGGACAGCAGAGTCTTGTCCTGAGGAGGTAGCTCTCCTGTGTTGCGCCATGCATCTGTGGAGAGGTTGTTTGGTTTCTCCAATATAAAGATCAGAACATTCCTCACTGCACTGAACTGCATACACCACTCCGTTCATCTTAGGTTTGGGTGTTTTGTCCTTGGGATGCACAAGCCTCTGTCTGAGGGTCCTGCGGGTCCTGCGGGTCCTGCGGGTCCTGCGGGTCCTGCGGGTCCTGAGGGTCCTTGGGATGCACAGAGGCTTGTGCACAGAGGCTTGTGCTTTTACACACCAGTGAAAGGTTATGAAAAAAAAGATTCTATCCTCCTGTGCTCATTTAGAAAAAAACAGTGCCTGCTAGTCAGGAAGCCACTCCAGTGTTCCCAGTTGTTGTGAAAGAAACAAGCAACCAGCTCTATTACCTCTACCTTGTAAACAGTGTAAATGAACTAGCCCAAAGCCACTGATAATAAGCGGACCTGACAACACTGCTGGAAGCCTGGAACACAGTCCTGAGCATTTCTAGAGATCCCGTTTCCCCTCTATCATCACAAATGTGAAATAAATCCTGACTTTTAGGGTTACTTATTATTGTAACATCAATGATATCATACATTTAATGTGCACTATCTTTGAACTGATAAACATAAATAAAATAAGTTTCATCACTGCTGTGTAGAAACAAGTTTTTCCTATCATATACATGCTGGTTAAATGTCCCTCAAGCATTGCCATAGGGCAGCCACCTAGTGTTTTGTAGGAATTGTTGGGAAAAAAAACAAAGGGTCCCACTGAGCCATGCAGCGACCCAAAAGCCCAGCTCCGAGTCTATTCTCCTTCCGCCTCATGCAGTGGCGGTAACAAACCCAGACAGCTGGGTTACACTTCTAGTTAAAAGGTTAGGGTCACACAGCAGGAAACAAAATGTGGATACCGGTGTTAAGTTCTCCAGAGTCCAGCTAATTACCTGATTATTTAACTCAGGTTTGTTGAAAAAGAGACATATAAAAGTTGCAGATCACCGGACCTCAAGGACTGGAATTAAATATGCCTGCCTTAAATCATCATTTGAAAACATTTTGGCATTAACTTTATAATTTGCTTAATGTTCTGAAACATGTAAGCAGGAATGTTTACAAAGCAAGAGCAAGAAAACAAACAAAAACATCTATAAGGGGGCTAATATTTTTCACAGCACTGCATATGTTTGTAAAGCCAAATATAAAATGCATATGTTTAACTGGATCAAATTTTCTCTGAATACATTTTCCATAATATATGTTCTAAAATGTGAACTTTTAGAATTCAACAGTTCCTTGTATACATGCCCACTCTAAATATAGTCTACAATTCTCTAGTGTTTACAAATACCTTCAGACAATAAAGGCCAAAGATTTGGCACTCAAACTGCAGGCACAGCTGTCACAGAAACGGCTAATTTATTTAACCAAGCAGCCCTTCACAGAGAGAAAAGTCGAGCTGCAAGTCAAAAGACGCTAACAAGAACAGATGGAAATTTCACACACAAATAAAGACACAAAGTATAGATCACAAGATCAAACGGGGAGTTAATGAAGTAAATCAACACCTCTGTGACAGACTCTTTGACAAAAACTGTCAACGTTCTCCCAAAGTGTATGCTCATTTCAGGACATTGGATCAAAATCCACAGCCAAGGCAAAATGACACATCACTCTTTGCTATATAAAAGTATTGTAATTCTCTTTTATCTTTTTTTCCCTATATTTACTTTTAGAAACAGCCACTGAACCGTAAATGGGTGTCATGTGTATCCATGACAATAAAGATGCCACACTGGTTAGAGTCACTAGGCCAAAGAAATATTGCAAGGTCCCTTTATATATAATTTATGACATGGGAGGTTAACACTGCTCCCTGATCCCACTTTACATCTTACTGTCCAGAGCACACACACTTTAAAAGAAATGTTGTTTCATGACCACCATGATGGGGTTAAACGCCAAGCTTGCCCTCACCAAATCTAAACATCATTAAATCTTTATGCGAATGCTGTGGCCCAGAGAGTCAAGCAAATTTCCATCTCCTTCAAGCCATCTAAAAGATTGAGGCATTAATATGGAAAGAGATCCAATATGTTCTGACAAACTACAGCAAGAGAATGAACAGCCTCCATAAAAAGCTGACGCTATTCTGAAAACAGTGACGACACTTCAGAAAATATTTAGTGTACAGCCGTTCAACACAGCACAGTGAAGTAAATCTATCTGATGTACAAAATGAAATAATTGTTTTAGAAAAAAAATCACAAGTATAATTTGAAAATAAAAACATTATTGATTATTCATGATTTAAAAGAGAAAAGTGATTTGAACTTTTACAGAAACAAACACTTGAACTATAATATAAATTTAAACAATAAATTAATTTTGCATTCTGAAGGGTGACTTCTCCAGGATGTACCCCACCTATTGCCAGGTGACTGTACAGATAAGAGGGTATAGACAAGGGAGGGACGGAGGGTGGTTTCTGAATGGATTTGCAAAAATTTATTAAATTCATCTAACCATTGTCCATACCCGCTTCTGCCTACAGGGTTACAGGGGAGCTGGTGCCTATCTCAAGCGGTCATTGGGCAAGTGATAGGTTACATCCTGGATAAGTCACCAGTCTACCACAGGCCAACAAGAGATTTACAGAGTCCAATTAATTCCACATTTTTGGACTATGGGGGGGGGCTTAAGATTGCGTTGACTATGGAGATATTCCATACATTCAAAGGGAGAATGTGAAAACTCCATGAAGGAGGATTTGGACACGACCTTCATGCTGCAGAGCAACAGTACAGCTGCAAGTCGATCTAAATAAATATAAAATATTAACAGCAGCTGGCAAGGCCACACAAAATATTTGTTGTTTTTTTGTTATTGTTGAAAATGTCTAGAAATAAGGCTTGGAAAATTGGGTTCAATAGCAGAGATGGACACCCTGAGTTGTTCTCTAAAAAGTGATTATCTGATGGGTAGAGGCTTAAGACCCTTACAATCCCCAGGAGATCACCTTTACCAATACCATTGCTCAGGAAAATGGCAGACTGTGTGTGTTTTTGTGTGAGAAGACCTGACCTTGAAGAATTGTTTGTTCTATTCTTACACTGTCTCTATTGCTCTACTAGATGCTAATTCTATTTATTCAAATTGATGTTATAGCCAATTATCCTCTGTATATTGTTGCATGTGGATTGTGTTCTGGTACTTGTCACATTTGTGAGGCCTAGTTGTTCGTGCTGCAGGCTAGTGTCAAAGTAAGAATGTAAAGAAGTAGGAATACCAAGTACTTTCTATTCTTCATACATATATCTTTACCCTCTTTGATATTATTAATGTAGTAATCACTGTTGTTTAACACACTGCTGCCAAATGTGAGACCTGCACTTGAACCACATTTTATTCATATTTTCCTACGTAAATCTGTAGCTGGGTAACAGCACACAGTTGACCAACAGACATAAAACAGAGCCATAAGAAGTTCAATGATAAAAGTGTTTCCATTTGTTTCTTAGCAACAATTACATCAAACAGTACTAAAGTAAGTCTTTAGTAGCCCAGTAGTTTTGTCTCTTGGTTTGAGAGTCAAGAATGAGAGATGGATTTTCTCCCCGTCTCTCTCAGATTTCATATATTTTAGCATTCATCCCAGTAAAAGAACTACAGCTAGCATTTAGATCTGCTAAAACCAAACAATCCACATAAGATCTATATACAATTATAGCTGATTTGATTGTGTGTTGCTATACGTATATTGATGGACTGAACCACTTGCCTTATTCCTATACATTGCAAGTCTGGAAGGTTATTGTAATTATCTCAACACCCAGAAGTGCTTTCAGTAAAAACACAATTACAATAACCCAATCCAATGTGGTGATGTCTGGATTAAAATTATCCCAAATAAAAGCTCGAAACTTTGTAATAAACAAGGAAGTTACACACCATTTGGGTCATTGATGTTCCCAATGCAATATTCTTTGAGAGAATAATCCATTGTACAGCAGCAGTGCTAATGTTAATGTCAAGAGTCTAGTTGTACTTTCCATATAATAAACCTTAATGCAACTCAATCTTTTATACTACCAAGTCGGATGGCAGAGATTGAAGTTACTGGAAAGTGATCCTCATCTCACTGCTAACAAGTTCAGTGAACAACACTGTTTTAAAACTGCTTTTCCTTTACTGTAAGGCAGACAACAACAAACAAGGGAATAAACTGCAAACGACAGGGAACTGAGCTCTATGCCAATGTTAATGTTACTAGCTAGTTTTATGAAACAGAAAATCTGCTTTTTTCTACTATTCCCCTGGAAAATGAAACTGACACAGCAAGAAGAGAGCAAATGTTGAATAAAAAACAATGAAGAAATAATGTTTTCTGTCCAAATATTGTCTAAATTATTTTAAAATGCTAATAAAGCACATATACACATAAGACACATATTGATATAAGAACTGTACTGTAGTTGTATAGGTAATGTCAGGTGTTTGACCTATCTTGCAAAAGGAGGTTCAGGACACTCAGGGTCAGCTTGCAGATCACATATTCTAAGGTTGATAAAGTTAATGAGGTCAATTTTGTTACGATGGCATAGGACATTTCAGCATGTAAATTTGGTTGAGAAGTGAAAAATGCGATATATGTCTTTCATGTCTAAATCTTTCATTGTTCTTGTTTAAGCTAAACTTGGACAAACTACAATGGGTTAAAAAAAGAGTTAGCTTGGTTGAATAAGGTCAATGACTGGTCAGGATCTCAAAGACATCCGTTTTTCAAAGGAGGATTCTGAAGGGTGGGGAAGAGTCACCCTGAGATTTTTAATAAGCCCAGATAGGTTTAGGAGAAACTTCCACCTGAGATTACATATTTGATGTAAATCAAGTACAGCTCCACAACTATTAACAGTAAATACAAACTTTTTGCATTAAAGAATATGTCACTATGTCTCATCTGTAGGTGATTAAACAAAGAAAAAAATATTTTTCTTTTGCCTCCCCTAATTTTATTTATTAATTTCAAAAATATACAATGCAAAACACCATGAAATCCCTTTGGATAATATAGGAGAAGCATTACACTTCATAGATTCACAACTGCATCAAATCTGGACTGAATCAACTAAAGCATATTTTTCTGTAACAAATAGTGCTGGAGAACCCGATATCCAGCCGGATACAGAGCTTCGTTTTAAAACGGTTTATTGTAGGAAATGAGAAGTGGCAGATGAGGCAGGTAAGTAGAACCAGACTGAACAGGACTCACTGACAGAACCAACTTGACCAGAAGCCGTAGACTGAATCTTGATTAAAAGCCACAGATGTGTCTCCAGCATACACAGAACAAAAAACAAAATCCCACAGTAATCCTCCCAACAAAGTGATGCACACAAACACTAGCAGGTAAACTAGCAACGGCTGAGTGCTGGCTGGATCCAGGGAAAACACAGGAATAGACAAAAGGTAGCCACTGGAGGTAACAACACTTTCAGACAGGTAACAAGATGAGACGTTCTGGCAGGGAGTGGTCAAGTGAGGAAGGTATGAATAGGGAGAGTGACAGGTGGCCAGAATTGGCTCTAATTAGTGGCAGCAGGTGGGGCTGATCTGGTGCAGAGTGGTAACTAGCATGTGACTGACCTGATTGGCTGGTGACTGAGGAGTGGACAGAGCTGATAGGATAATGACTGGTTGCTGAGGGCAGAGAGGAATGTAACAATAAAAAAAGTCCAAAAATAAACCCCAAACCATGACATTTTTTTACTACACAGGTTTTAGTGGGCAGTGTGCCAGGTGGAACTTTGATTTTTGTACAATTTAGCCAAATTTGCCAAAACTGTGACAAATGTGTTTTCACCTCATAAAAAGGGAATCTGGCCAAATAAATGTGGCAATTTCCATTGTAGGACTCCTTATGCACATAAGAAAGCATTTGGTCATAAATGTACCAAAAAATGTACCAATGTGTAAAGCATATTGTCAATAAAGAGGAAATTTGTTGAATTGTGTTATTTTGCCTTATAACTTCCTCCAAAGCTTCTAGAGGTGTCAATTTCATCTTCTGCACCAAAATGATGATGTTCGAAGAAGAAAAAACAGCAGCAAAGAAATTTGCATCCATAATGAGCTGTAGGTGTCTGCAGTTTTGCGTAAAGCCCACTGTGCACAATGCAGTGCGCATAGTGGTAATGAACGTGCTGTTATGCACGTTCATTACTTCACCGGGACACGTCGGACATGTGTCATACCATGTTTGAAAAGTAATACTCAGTTTTCAATGATACTAGCCATGGGAGGCTATGCATGTCTGTGCTGCAAAGCATTTTTCTAAATGAGTCAGCAATTTTTAATAGGCAGTTAAATGGTATCTTGTGTGTTTAAAGTCTCATTATATCAAAATCTCCTCAGTGTTGCCCCATGAAAACGTATAATAAAACAATTATACAAATGTGAGCGGTATAATAACTTTTTTTAAGATAACATATTTATTCATCAGTCCATCTAGAGTAGACCATGAGCCAATGAGCCAAGTGTGTTTTCTCTGTAGTTAGTAACTGAATTGATTTTATAAAATCGAGATGAGTATAAGACAATCACTATCAGTACCTGTTGAAAAAACTTTCCCTCTTATTTATACTCTGATTATAAGGCATCTACTTCGGACCTTTAGTATACTTGATGTAGATATTATTAATAACATGACACATAATATCAGCTGAAAGAGTACCCCCCCCCCCCCCCCCCACTCCGGTGCCTGAAAAGGAAACTCTTCTTCAAGATTGTGTGTGTGTGTGTGTGTTTCTCAGACAATTCAGCAGCGCAGACATACCATATGGAACCTGCTGGCACGGAGCATCGGTTAAAAAAACAGCATATATTGTGCTTCTTGAGCGAGTCTTCTGTATCTTTACAAAGTACAGTTAAACTAGTGCATAATTTGTCATTCTACTTGATATCCAGCTCTGATCTTGAACACCATGTACTTTAAACTCAAAGAAAGGAGGAGGGGGGGGGGGGGGTCGGGGTGTGTGTGTGTGTGTGGGGGGGGGGGGGGGGTGCTTCATAATTAGACACATTCATGACTCATTTTTATTTTGGGACCTACTGTTTAAACTTTCCTGTTTTTCGTTCATATTCAATACCTTTTTTTCATCAAGCGGTTCATTCAGGTAAAATAAAATAAAAATCTTGCGTTGATGCTAAAAAGTGATACAATGTCCCCAAAATTTACAAGGCCTCTATGATACTTGCATGGATAGGAGCTGTTTTTTTATCTTTTATATGATTTAAAGTTAGAAAAAAATTAAAAGCTAAACTCTTGTTTTAATGCAATTTAAATAAAATAATCGGGAAACAAAGACAGATTGTTTGATTTATCTTACCTTTTCAGACATCAATTTGGACGTATTGTATTTTGCAGAAGAATAAAACGCTTGGTAATCCTCAAACGTGAGCGCCACTTTCCAAATTCTTCGCCCCTGGCTCACTGTAACTCCAGAGCCAGTACACTGCGTCTCCCCTGAAGAGGTTTGATATTCCAACTGCTTCCTCTTGAAACCAATACCAAATATCCGTCCAAAGTAGTCCCAGTGTTCAAAAAGTCTTGTGGATTATTTCCCTGTCGTTTTGTGTCTTTTAGTGAGGAAATTTGTTACATAACAGTGTACAAGTAGATAACGGCGAAAGAGGGTAAATAATTGGACATAGACGCACATTAAAACCACGAACGATGCGCGATCGATTACCACATTTCTTACTTCCCTTTTCTCTTTCCCTCCGTTCCTTTTCCGCTCATCCAATATCCAAAACTTAAGTGTTAAGACTGAAAAAAGAGAACAGTATCCAAGTTGAGAAGCGGGACGCGCTGCGCCTCGGTGATTGGAGAGGTGACACGCGTCTCTGGGTGGCAGATCTGTGTTGTTGCAGGAAATAAATAAATAAAGAGAAATGCAGGAATGATCAATAATCAAAATTTCCTTAGAGAGCTCCTCATAATATGCCTCTTGGCGTCAACACCATCATCAACTTCAATCACTCGATCCAAACGCTCTCCAGGCTTGTGCTCCGTGTTGCAGGGAAGACGCAGCTTCTTGCCGATCGCTGGTTTGAACGTGCATCTCTGCAGGACTAGCCTCTGGAAACTCGGGGAATTCCTCAGAGGAGACGCCGTAAAAAAAGCAACGACATTTTGTTTCCAAACCCGCGAAGCCCTTTGGCTCCAGAACGCAGCCTATGCTGAAAATCTCACCCGCCTGTTGCGATTATTTTGTGTGATCCCAGTGCTCGTTTCAAAGCGCAGGACTTTCCCAGCAATCGTTAAGAGTGCGCAGTACAAAGCATGGACGCGCTTTGTGGGTTATTTCATCTCAGCTGAAAGACCGTATGAGCTACACACTGCTCTTCTGATAGATATTTTATTATTAAAGGTTCACATTAAAGATTTAGAACATATGCGGTGCTAGATATTATATGAATTACATATCCAGCTGTCACTGATGTCATTTTAGTTAACCATTATGTTGTTTATTCCCACAGTTTATGCGTTGGTGTCTCTGTCGGTGGATACAGGTGGGGTGGGAAGTAAAAGGCCCTTTGAGGTGCAGCAAATGAATATTTAAACGCAGGCGTGAACGCAGAGACACAGAAAGGAGCAGCATCCGCGTGCGCCCTGTGTCGCACACACGCCCCAGAAAACCAATTCTCAGAACAACACGGGGAACAACTGGCCTTTCCAAGAAACGTTTAGCTTTCTTATCGTTTTTTTACAGTTAATACTTGTGTGAGGGACTAATATTTTGATAATTTCGAAAGGTTATACAGTAGGGAAATAGGGCTTTTAACTGCTGAGGAAATGTGGTGAAACATGATAAAACACAGTTATAATAACCAACATTAAGAGCTTAGGATGTTAAAACCTACAGCTGCAATATTTCACATAGGCTATTTACTCCATAGGTTTTCATTCTTTATCCTTTATACATCATTCTTCTAGGTCTTTTGGTGGTCTGGTAGCGAGAACCGACAAACAAATTGATCCAAGCGTGGACAGTTTACACCAAGGGACTCTGAAGGCCATGGAAGAAAATGTTCATTTTTTTGAATACTATTCCCCTCTCACTGGCCCGAAGGTTTCAACTTTTTGTTCAGCATATCACAAATACATTACAGTTTTGAAAGCTGGACTTCTTGGGTTGTCTGCAGTGACATTACAGTTACATCTAAAAAACAAATGACTATTGCAAAAAAGTCCAATATTTTTTGCCAATCATTTCAGAAAGTGAAACAGTTATTTTATAGAGATTTATTACACAGAGTAAGTATTCCATGCTTTTATTGCTTGTAATTTGGATGATTATGGCTTACAGGTAAAGAAAACCAAAAATTCAGTGTCTCAGAAAATTTAAATATCATCTTTGACCAATAAAAAAGGATGTTTTAAGCACAAATTGGTTCGTGGCATAGAGGCGATCCGCCTTTAGCCCTGTGTAGATGTAATGAGAACCCAGATTGCTTCATTTTTGTCAGCAGAGGAAGCATGAAGTGCTCTAGATTTCCTGGTAGAAGGCTGCATTGACTGTGAACTTCAGAAAACACATTGGACCAACACCAGCAGATGCAACCCAGTCTCACTGAAAACATGTAAAATCCACATTGGTCCACAGGGGGAAATGTAGTATTGTCACAATTTAGCTCCTCAGTACGTGTCAGGCTTACGTCTTATTTAGCCAATTAATTTACATTGGCTTGCAACTAGGTCACATGACTATCAAGTCCCCGCCAGCGAAATAAAGAACATGGCTGCCAATGCCTGTGGAAAAGTAAACATTTAAGCAAAAACAACTGCGTTTATATGCATTTTGGTGACATCTCTGTCAGGAAGTATTGATATTATTTTCATAAGATTCCTTCAGGGAATGTAGACAACCATTTGTTTGGAAGTGACGTTTCCTACCTACATCACCGAGTTGCACCAAGATTCCAGTACATAAGAAACAACATTTAAGCAAAACATCTGCAGCTGTATGCATTTTGATGACATCTCTAGCAAAAAACATGCAGACCAGTCTTGCCTGTCTGCAGCTTGTGCAGAACTCTGCTGTATGTCCTAGCATATTACTCCCAACCTAGCGTCCCCTCACTGGCTGCCTGTGCGCTACAGAATTAATTTTAAGCTTTCATTATTTGGTTTTTAAATGTTTAAACAACCTTGCTCCACCATATTTATGTGAGCTGATTCAGCCGTTCTGCCCTCCCTGATCCCTTAGATCAGCTGATCAGCTGCTGCTGACTGTCCCTAAAACTAGGCTGAAGCTCAAAGGTGACAGAGCATTTGCTGTTGCTGCTCCTAAGTTATGGAATAACTTGCCATTGAGTATCAGACAGGCCTACCTCTTCTCCTGTTTCTTAAATCTCTTTTAAAAACGCACTTTTATTTCCTGGCTTTAAACCCCTTAAGTCCGCCCATACCAACACCAGCTACCGTCCCTTTTTTGTCCAGCCGTTAGACCTTTTTGGAATGACCATGACCTGGATGACTGAGAGTCTTCACCCGTCAAAAACTGTCACTTTTTTTTAAATCCTTCTAAAAAAGAGGCTCTAAAGTTTCTAAAACAAGTCACAATTTTTTTTTCATACATAATTTTAGGTTTTACCACACATTAAACACAGGAGATGTCATTTAAATGTCTATCAAAAATTGCTGACTCTCTTAGAAAAATGTTTTGCTGCACAGACATGCTCCCCAAGGCTGGTATTATTGCAAACTACAGCCTCTGGCCTTTCCAACAAGGTATAGAAAGTGTTTGTCCGATGTTTCTCTGTGACGTAATTGCGGTGTGCAGCCACAGCTGCTTTGCACAAGTGCTGCTTCATGCAAGCAGGCGTATCCAGCTTGCTGTTTTTTTTTTTATCTCTTTGGTGGTGTGGATTTTTCGGAGAACATCTGTAGTCGTGTTGGCATAGAAGAAGAAATGTACCATTCAGGAGGCTTTGGAATAAATTATGAGGGAGAGTCCTGCTGAGATAGAGAAGTTAATTTGAAATTTAAACTTCAAGATTTGATTTAAAAAAGTCCACTAAAACACTATTTCTACATTGGGCACATCTCTGTTCCCTAATGTCCCAGCCCAGACTTCACACAGCTGGGCTGGGACATTACAGCTGGGTCAGTACATCTCAAAAGATTAGAACATTGTGAAAAAAGTCCCAATTTTTGCCCACTCATTCCAGAAAGTGAAACTCATATGTTAAGTACGGAAATACTCCAAGTCTATATTTCATCTGATTTTGATGATTATGGCTTACAGACAATGAAAACATAAAGTTCAATGTGTTAGAAAATTTGAATATTACAAATAACACACCCCATAATTGGTCGATAGTACTGTAAGTCAAGGTTGCTTTGATAGTGGCCTTCATGTCATCTGCATTATTGGGTCTGGTCTCTCATCTTCCTCTGGACAGTACTCCATAGTTTCACTATGAGGTTCTTGTCAGGACAGTTTGCTGGCCAATCAAGTACAGTAACACAATGGTCACTGAACCAGCTTTTGCAAGTTCTGGGCAGGTGCCAAGTCTCACTGAAAAATGAAACCAGCGTCTCCATAAAGCTTGTCGGCAGAAGGAAACAGGAAATGCTCTAAAATGTCTTGATAGATGGCTACATTGACTATGTACCTCAAAAAACGCGGTGGACCAACACCAACAGATGTCTCTGCACCCAAAGTCATCACTGACTGTAGAAACTTCATGGACTTCAACCAACCATTCTGTGCCTCTCCACTCTTCTTCAAGGCTATGGGACCTATGTACTACAACTGTAATGACTCTGTCTGTTCCTGCTCTGTGAGTGACGCTGACATCAATCTCTTCCTGCTCGTCTCTGGTAATCATATCTGAGAAGTTACACTGGCAGTGGCTCCAATTAAGCAGAGTCACTGCATTTGGGGAGACCACTATATATTCCAGCCTCTCCCAGTGTGTAACTGCCAGATTGTTGAAAGCCATCATGTGAGTAAACCATCCAGTGTTCCTTGTTTGTTTGCCTGTTAGTGACCAGGATTGCTCCTGTGGATTTTGCCTGCCTGTCTTGTCCTTGTTGTATTCTCATTTTGGCTTCTGATTCTGGACATCGAAAACCCTGAACTGCCTCGGGACCATAATCTGTCTCTGTTTCTGGCCCTTTTGGATTCCTCAACCTGATGTGTGCCTCTCGCTACCGACTCAAGCCTTGATCTTGGATTCTCCTCCTGTCTCTGTCCTTTTGGAAACGCCTGCCTGTTGGTTGCCCTATCATGTATGACCCAAGCCTGGACTACCAGTTCCCCTTCTGTCTCTGCCCCATACTCATCCTGTCAAGAGTGGATCATCCATTCAGCAATTCAGATCACCCAGACAGAGACCTTGGATCCACCGATCAGAACCAGTGCAACCTCCCGATCTCTGAAATGGATAGTGGCTTTTATTCAGTGCTCACAACATCACACTGAGTTGGTCTCGGCCACTAACCTTATTCTCTTCTTTACTGTGGTTTCAGTGTATGCTCCAGTCAGTTCCTGTTCCAGTTACATTAGTGCTTTCAATAAATCTTTTAAACGTATTCTTGTGTTGGCTGAATTATCGGGTCTCCAGATTCTGTTGCATTACAATATCATTAATGGTGATAATCTTTGGCAATCTAATAATTTTAGAAACATTTAATCTGTTGAAGAGGATACACAAAGTAGTTTTCCTGTTTATTTCCTTTTAGACAACACAACTCACACAAATGCAGGAACAAGAAAGAAAGGATTGTTTAGATGTGATACTGTGCTATGAGTGAACGTCACAAAAGAATTGATGAAACCACAACGATCAATCTGAATGTAAAATATATGTTTTACACAAACCTCTTTATTTCACATACATTTGTTATTTTAAAATAATCTGCCATGTACAAAGACTTTTTTGTTATAGGTGCTGACAAAGAGTTACTCAGCAGAGTTTTCTGTACAGTCCCAGTATTCGTAATCCTCTTTAATACAGTGGCATTGCTTCATTTTGTTACTTGTCAACTTATTACATAAAAACAAAGAGAAACCAGCTGTGTGATATATCAAACTCTCATTGTATTACAATATGTCTCTTACCACCACAAGCAGAACAAGAAAGGTCAATCGTTCTCCAAGACACCATGGAACAATCTTTCTCAGAAAGTAAAATTGACTATTGTGTACCTTGGTCACGTGCATGCTGTCTCGTCAAAGCTCAATTGTCTCTTTTCACATCGGGACTTCGTGGCACTGATGGACCACAAGGAATAGCACAAGGTGGGTGCAGTGATATATTGCAAGCACCAGTGAAACAATACACCATTATTGAGTTTTATTCTAAGCATCCTGATCGTATTCTTGTCTGGGGCAAACTTAGGAGGAAAGCAAAGACAGAACAAGCTACACAAAGCCTTCAGAAATAGATATTTGTTAAGGTGAACAAAGTCAAAAGAAAAGGTACAACAAAATTGTAAGGAAAGTCTCTGGTATAGATATAAAGCATATATGTGCAGATATAGTAAATGGGTTAACAGCTACTTTTGCATAAAAAGCAAAAAATGTAATAGAAATAATTTTTACGCTTAATTCACACAAGTATTTAAGAGGCATTGGTTATTCTTCCTTGTTAAAATGCAGTAGACTCCAGTTGATGCTTCTGCATAGCATTTTGTATAGTTGTGACTTATCTGCTCAAAACTAAATCTAAATCACTTGAAGCTCTCTGAAAAAAATATCAAAGACTGTGTCAAACTTTCAGAGCTGCAAAGCTTCCCAGATCTGGGTCAAAAGCAAACAACAAGTTCACCAATATTAATAAAAAATTATGACTGCAGATAAAGCAATCAAATGCAGCACATACAGTGGCTTTCAATTTATTAATTTCTCTTTAATGTATCATAACAAACTTCAGGATGTTTTTTTTTACTTTTCATGTTACACACCTAATTAAAGTAATGTGTGATTGGGAAGTGGATAGGAAAGGATATAGGGTAGAGTTATTTTGTGTTTTACACCAATGCAAATCTAAAAAGCATATCTATTTAGCTGTGCTTTTACTCGGATACCCCGAAATAAAACCAAGTGTACCTTTAGAAGTCACCTAATCTGAAACATGGAATTAATAATAACACGTTTTGAATCTTTTTAAGTTAACAGAAGATAGTGCAAAATTCATATTTTTTATACAGTTAATAACAACGTAATGTTTGTGATGTAATTGTTGTGTGCTAGGAATTATTGGCTTTAACTTAACCCTGTTGTGTTAATTGTAACAGTATGCCAGTCACGAGTTCTGGAGCACTGATTCCAAATTGAAGAAACCTCACTGAAGAGATTTCCTCATTAAAATAAGGATTAGCTGCAGTTTGTCCTCCACAAAGTCACCGTTTCACCCTGTGACAATGTGCTTGTGACAGCTTGACAGTCTTAGATCTTGATTTGACAAGGCTTTCATCACCAACACCTCTTCAAAGCTATGTGTTACTTGTAGGTATCAAGCAGGCACTAAACAAGTGTCCTTTTTATAAACATTTTGTATAATCTCATGCTGCTCGAAAGTGCTTTAACTTATTTGCAAATTTTGTCCCTGAATGAATGACCCACAATGTGTCTGCCTAATAAACCGTTAACATGCATCAGCAGGGGGCTCTTTCTTGATTATTCTTGTTTTGCCCCATTTAAACCACCCTGTGGTTCTGGTCAGTTTTGAGTGACCTTGAGGGTTAAATGTTCTCATTAAATGTTTTATTGTTTTACATGCCAGTGCCAATAAAAGTGTCTGAACATAGGGATTGATTAATTTTATCAAAATGTCATGCAGAATTTAAGTCAGTCATTAACAGGTTGCTTACTAAAATCTTTCTTGCAAAAAATGGGGACACAGATCTATCCCAGAGCATACAAATTATTTTTGATTGATTGATTGATTAATTGATTCATTCATTCATTCGTGTTGACTAACATTTGTTTCTAATACAGTGATTCAAATACTTGAGTATTTTTTTCTTAAATAGGTTTTGATCAAAATATAGTATTTATCAAAAGCACAATAAATGTGTCATGTTATTCTTCCTTTTAAACAAACAAAACAAAAGATAAATTTATAAACAAATAACAAATAGAATTAAATAATGGATTCCTATATGTCAGTGAGATAACATTGCTCTCAAAGACTGTAGTAAAACACCATTGTCTTTAAGTATCTCCTCTGCAATAGGTCATCAGTGGCTACATAATTGTGTAGTACATCCAGCTAAAGTTGCCTTTATTTTTCAGTTATCAATGTCTCTATTCTTTCTTTCATTTTAGTTGCAAAATACATTTTAGAATCCCACCCATCAAATATTAAGAGACAAGCCAAAGACATCTCAAAATGGATAGAATGAAATTTACTATCATCTGTGATAAATCCACTGATTATCTAAGGCTTTGAAATGCTGAGGTAAGTCACATAACTCATTACTTGTAATATATCTTATTCTTCGCATTTCTTTCATTACAATGAATCCAACACATATGTTGCACTATTAAATACACCTTGAGAACAAATTGATAGCTATTGAAAAAAAGCTGCTACAATACTTGTGTTAGAAAATATATGTGAAGATTAAAATAAGAGAGATTTGTTCTAAGATGAAATAACCTATATTTTACCAAGTATTTCTATTTTTTTTCTGTGTGTGTTTTGAGAAAAAAGACAACTATATTCAATAGCTTTTGGGAGTCAAATGTGGTGATGTAAACTGTAAACTAAAAATGTGCTTCATTCTGAAAAGTTTTCCTTCTACTCTTCAAAAGGAGAATGCTATTAAGTAGTGTGTATTTCACAACCACCTACTATCTCAATCGTTTAGCATACCTGTGCAAGCATATGCAATTGTGTTACATTTGCACAACAATAGACTGTCCACATGGGACAATTGAGATAGTTCTCAAAATCCATCCTAAAATGGGATCGGATAGGAATGTCATCTCAAACATGCCAGCAACCTATAATGAGCTTAGAGGAGAAAGGCATCGATCTCCAGTTCAAGTTTAGGTATACCGGGCAAGTTGTGATTGTTCTGTCATGTCAACTAGTATTAGCAATGTTACATCCTGTCCAGAGACATGTAAAAAGAAAGGCAATTTTTTTGCACGTTATGGGATATCTGGGAAGACGCCGACGGCGGATAAATCTGACCAGTCATGTAAGGTAAATGTTTGCTACGTCATAACTTTTTCAGCAAATGTGTTTCCATCTTCTGTTTTGTGCATTATCTCTTTTTTGGAAAAGCCAAAAATCACCTCAAGTGAGCATAAACAGTTTTTTAGTTTTTTTTGGTGTTAGAGTTAGGTCATCAAAGAACTAGTGTCATGCATGTATTAAATATTTAGTTTATTGTGCTATCTCAGGGTCACTTGTGTGACTTTTGTGTTGTTCACATTATCAAAACCCCTAAAACATTTTGTCATGCCATTCCTATATATATATATATATATATATATATATATATATATATATATATATATATATATATATATATATAAGCCTGTGAATAAGCACGACACAACCTTCTACTACTTTCAGAATGTTTTTATATCATTTATTGCTTAAGCCTTCAACCACTGTCTGTTCTAAAAATATTTTTAAACTGTAAAATTTATCTGACACTTAAATTTACTCAGTATGTGTATCTTTATCACATAGAATGTATTTGCAAATCATTGAAATAAGTACATGAAACTATGAAACTGTTGACTAGTTTTAAACAGTGACTGTTGACCCCACATCTAGCTCTTGCAATCTCCATAGTGACCTTTGTGTCAAAAGGAAACTAATAAAAAATGTAATACATAAATGTAAAATATTATTATATCCATAACTATGATAAATAATTTTCACAGCAGCAATGCTCTAACTGTTTTGAATAAATTTAGATAAATTCATACTTTATTGTTTTAAAACTGTGAAACCATAGTATTTCTACTCATGGTAATCATATCCTGACAATTCCAGCCCATGTCTAGAGTAGACATGGTGTAAAAGGAGTTTGAAAGGGTGGTACTGGGTGAGAAGAATGTAAGAGCATGGGACTGCCCATATGTAAATGTTCTCAATCTTGGATTGTCATGGCTTGGGACAATATAGTAAGGTGAGCGTTGACAGCTCTAAATCCAAATGGTAAATGGACTGAACTTATATAGCGCTTTTCCAGTCATGCTGACCACCCAAAGCGCTGTACACTATAGCCACATTCACCCAGTCGCTCTCACTAACGCACACACATTTATACACCGAGACGCAGCTCGGTAGGCAATTTGGGGTTAAGTGCCTTGCCCAGGGGCACATTGACATGTGGCAAGGGGAAGCTGGAATCAAACCCACAACCTTCTGATTGCCAGACAACTACTCAACCCATCAAGCCACAGTCGCCCAAAGTAGTATGAATTCATTATTTTCTAATCATAACGGGCCTACCCCAAAGTTATAAAACTAGGTAACTGTATTTATTGGGTTTAACTCATACAAGTGGTTAAAAGAAGTGTACCTGATGAAAAAGATACCTTGCTTTAAAACGTTCATTATTAACAAAAATGCAGTTATGCTTACTTTTTGTTAAAGTAGTGAGAGTTGCGTAATGCAAAAACTGTTTTGGTCTACTAAGACCTTACATATTTCTTAATATCAAGGTTGTGGTTGGGCCGAAACACAGACAAGAGCTTGGGAGGCTCTTGATAAATAGAGAATGATTTATTAAATAAAGAAGGCTTACAAAATAATACAGATGACACGGACCAGGAACATAGCACGAACGAAGCCCAAACAGGGTAGGATCACTGATGAGGACGGAGCACCTGACAGTGCATCTGACAGCTTGGACTGATATTAAAGGGAAGAGTTGGAGGGAAACAATAGGGTGGTAACTAGGCACAGGTGAATGAAGGGATACAATCAGGCTCAAGTAAAGGAGGGTTAATGGGCTGGCAGGTGGACCTTGTGGCTGCTGTCATATTGTTTATTCATTGCACAAATCTCCATCTAAGGATTTGAGTAAATCATTTACTGTTGTACTGCAAGAAACCTGTGAAAGGAAGTAATACAACTCCAGTCTGCCGGAAACATAAAAGAAAAACAAGAGCTGGCAGGTGCAGGGAATTAACAGAACCTAGCAGGGGACAAGATGCTTGGTCAAACATGGGAAGAATCTAACTAATAAAGAAGTTACAGATAACAGAACAACTAAACTTGTATGTAAACCTAACTACTAACAGAATGCTAAACAGCTAACACAAATGAGGATCTGGGGATCGGCAGAATAAAGGAATAACAAACAAACTGCAGATTCCCTAGAAAGCATAAGTAATCACATCCCTGGAGATCCTGACACTTAAATTATGTACCTAAACTAATTTTGCAATTCCTAAATTTACAAAATCAGGGATATTTCGATTGTTTGGGAATTACCATGAAGACGGACCAGCAGAGACTTGAAGGCTGACACAAAACAGTCTCCTTATTATTGAATCTGGTGCCCTGATGGCTAGCCTTGGAGCTGACTATCTCAAATTCTCCAAGATGTTTAGCAAACAAGACGCTCTAACCCCACCTGGACCCGCTCATGACACCTGTGAACTCGAACAGTGTCCTTCTGAACTGCTGATAATATACTATCTAAGACTAAGGCTGGAGGGGGGCGGCTGGAGAGTCATGGGCCCATACTGACATGCACATATACACAAACTTGGTGATAAATACACCCCCCTGTGACTCACCCCATTCGCTGTGCCTCATGTTTTTCCCCCCTAGGACAGGAGCATAGGTTGGATGCACGTGTATGAGCTGCTCACTTGGGGTACTGGACTTGGATGCCCCTCCACCCATTAACCCTCCCACCTGAAATATGCCTGCTTATGATGTCTGTATGTTTGCTTTTTTGTGCTGAGTTTTTTGGTTTTTTTTCTTGAATTGGGCAAGTTGTCAGAGAGACAGTGCGAGTAATGCACTCTTTTTCCCCCTAAACCATCCTAATGTATCCCTTTATCCACTCTGCAAGAAGGCGGCGCCTGGCAAGGCTGCGGCCGCAGTCTCCCATCTACGCATGTATGTCTTTCTCTTGATGGGCTGTACTGAAACAAAAATAATTCAATTCAATACAGGATAAAGGTCACAAGTAAATGGTCCTTGTCCTTTGGTCAAAAATTATTTTCAGTGAAAAACATAACATTTACAATATATCGCCAGCTGAACTCAAAAATATAACAAAAAGTTTTTAAGTTGCATACAAAACATGGTTGAAACTAAAGCAAGTTTGTGAACACAAACTGTGCTGTTTGTGTACTTGTACAGGACTGTCTCAGAAAATTAGAATATTGTGATAAAGTTCTTTATTTTCTGTAATGCAATTAAAAAACATGAAATGTCATACATTCTGGATTCATTACAAATCAACTGAAATATCGCAAGCCTTTTATTGTTTTAATATCGCTGATTATGGCATACAGCTGAAGAAAACTCAAAAATCCTATCTCAAAATATTAGAATATTTCCTCAGACCAAGTAAAAAAAAAATTATAACAGCAAAACAAAATCAAACATTTGAAAATTTCCATTAATGCACTCAGTACTTGGTTGGGAATCCTTTTGCACAGATTACTGCATCAATTCAATTCCAATTCAATTTTATTTATATAGCGCCAAATCATGAAACATGTCATCTCAAGGCACTTTACAAAATCAAGTTCAATCATATTATACAGATTGGGTCAGATTATACAGATTGGTCAAAATGTCCTATATAAGGAAACCAGTTGATTGCATCAAAGTCCCGACAAGCAGCATTCACTCCTGGGGAACCGTAGAGCCACAGGGAGAGTCGTCTGCATTGTACATGGCTTTGCTGCAATCCCTCATACTGAGCAAGCATGAAGCGACAGTGGGAAGAAAAACCACCCATTAACGGGAAAAAAAAACCTCCGGCAGAACCGGGCTCAGTATGAACGGTCATCTGCCTCGACCGACTGGGGTTACAGAAGACAGAGCAGAGACACAACAAGAGAGACAAAAAAGCACAGAAGCACACATTGATCTAGTAATCTGTTCTACATTAGATGGTAATAGTCGGTGATCTGTCCTCCCTGGATGATTTCACAGTCAACAGAACGTCAGACCAGGTGTACCTACTATGAAGAAAAAAGAGAGAGAACAAAAAGTTAAAAGCTGAAATGACAATGTAATTTCATTTCAATGTAATGCAATGCAAATCTGGAGAACAGTAGACTGGAGAACAGTAGAAATCAGTAGAGTGAGAAAAATAGGCCCTGATGTCCTCCAGTAGCCTAAGCCTATAGCAGCAAAACTATAAAGGTAGCTCAGAGTAACATGAGCCACTCTAGTTATAAGCTTTGTCAAAAAGGAAGGTTTTAAGATTAGTCTTAAAAGTAGACAGGGTGTCTGCTTCACGGACCAAAACTGGGAGTTGGTTCCACAGGAGAGGAGCCTGATAGCTAAAGGATCTGCCTCCCATTCTACTTTTAGAGACTCTAGGAACCACCAGCAGACCTGCAGTCTGAGAGCGAAGTGCTCTGATAGGAACATACGGAGTAATCAGAGCTCTGATATATGATGGAGCTTGATTATTAAGGGCTTTATACGTTAGAAGAAGAATTTTAAATTCTATTCTTGATTTAACAGGAAGCCAATGAAGGGAAGCTAAAATTGGAGAAATATGATCCCTCTTGTTGATTTTCATCAGAACTCTTGCTGCAGCATTTTGGATCAGCTGAAGACTTTGAATTGCATTTTGTGGACTTCCTGATAGTAAAGAATTACAATAGTCCAGCCTTGAAGTAACAAATGCATGGACTAGTTTTTCAGCATCACTCCTGGACAGAATGTTTCTAATTTTAGCGATATTCCGGAGGTGAAAAAAGGAAACTCTGGAGACCTGTTTAATATGGGATTTAAATGACATGTCTTGGTCAAAAATAACACCAAGGTTTTTTACTTTATTACCAGAGGCCAAGTTAATGTCATCCAGATTAAGTGATTGGTTAAGAAGTTTATTTTTTGAGGACTCTGGCCCAAAGATTACAACTTCGGTCTTGTCAGAATTTAGATGCAGGAAATTTAAAGTCATCCAGCTTTTGATGTCATCAAGACATGACTGCAGTCGAAGTAATTGATTGGATTCATCAGGATTTATGGATAGATATAGCTGAGTGTCATCAGCATAACAGTGGAAATTAATCCCATGCTGTCTGATAATTTTGCCGATCGGAAGCATATATATAGTAAAGAGAATTGGTCCAAGGACTGAACCCTGTGGTACTCCACAGGTGACCCTAGAGTTTGAGGAAGATTTATTATTAACATGAACAAACTGAAATCTGTCCGACAGATAAGATTTAAATCAGCCTAATGCTTTCCCCTTAATCCCTACAGTATGTTCAAGTCTTTGTAGGAGAATATTGTGATCAACTGTATCAAATGCAGCACTAAGATCTAACAGGACAAGTACAGACACAAGTCGAGGAACACAGCTCTGAATTAAACCAGGGAGCCAGCTTCCTGTGAATTATCACCTTCTTTTTCAAGGGAGCTACATTATCTAATGCAGAACGCAATGAGGAAGTCACACTGTTAGCAAATGTATCTATTTGTGAATGGGAAGAAACAGCATTGCTGCCATCTACAGGGCATTTCTGCAATACTGAGGATATTAAGAGGGGGACAGACTCTTTAAGTTTTGATACAGCATTATCCGATAAAGATCTACTATAATGGAACCCTCTTTTGGGGGTGGAGAAATCGGTTAGATTAAACTCAAATGTTATTAAAAAATGATCAGATAGGACAGGGTTGTGAGAGAATACTGTTAGTTCTTCACAATCAATGCCATATGTCAGCACAAGGTCCAAAGTATGGAGCCGAGAGTGCGTTGGCTTATGCACATTTTGAGCAAAACCAATTGAATCTAGGATAGTTTTAAAGGCTACACTAAGGTTATCACATTCAGTGTCAACATGGATGTTAAAATCACCCACTATAATAACCTTGTCAGTATTTAACACCAAATCAGATAAGAAGTCTGACAGTTGATTCAAAAACTGAGTGTAAGGGCCTGGTGGACGATACAAAACAATAAACAGAAGAGGTTTTATTGCTTTGCAGTTTGGATGAGGGAAACTGAGGGTTAAATGTTCAAAAGAACTGTAATTATTAATTGGCCTGGGACTAATTAATAAATCAGACTGAAAGATGGTTGCCACTCCTCCTCCTCTTCCCACAGATCTGGGAATGTGGAAATTTGAATAACTGGAGGGAGTTGACTCATTTATACTAACGTAGTCCTCTTGTAGCCAGGTTTCTGTGAGACAAAACAAATCAATCTGATTATCAGAAATCAATTCATTAACTAACAAAGTCTTTGGAGGGAGAGACCTTATATTTAATAGACCACATTTAATTCTTTTATTTTTTGGTTCAAAGTGATCCGTATGGATTTTTATTAGATTTTTATGATTTGTTCCCTTTAGATCAGTTTTTGATCTGTTAAGTTTTGGCCGTGGGAAAGACACCGTCTCAATAGGGTAATGGGTGGGTAACAGTACAGAAGCTGCAGAGAGGTGTGTTAAACTACGGCTCTGCTTCCTGGTCTGGACCCTGGGTTGTCAGCATTTAGGAGAACTAATAAATCCGGCCAGATTCCTAGAAAGAAGAGCTGCACCATCCAAAGTGGGATGAATGCCGTCTCTCCTGATCAGACCAGGTTTTCCCCAGAAAGTTTGCCAGTTATCAATGTAGCCCACGTCGTTTTCTGGACACCACCTAGACAACCAGCGGTTGAATGATGACATGCGGCTAAACTTGTCATCACTGGTCAGATCAGGCAGGGGACCAGAGAAAATTACAGAGTCCGATATTGTTTTAGCAAACTCACACACCGAAGCAACACCAACTTTGGTGACCTCTGATCGGCGTGACCGGGTGTCATTACCGCCAGCGTGAATAACAATCTTACTGTATTTACGCTTATCCTTAGCCAGCAGTTTTAGGTAGGATTCTATGTCGCCCGTTCTGGCCCCTGGTAGGCATTTAACTATGGTTCCTGGTTTCTTTAGTGCCACGTTTCTTATTACAATGCGGTGTGGCATGGAGGCAATCAGCCTGTGGCATTGCTGAGGTGTTATGGATGCCCAGGATGCTTCAATAGCGGCCTTTAGCTCATTTGCATTGTTGGGTCTGGTGTCTTTCAGCTTCTTCTTCACAATACCCCACAAATTCTCGATGGGGTTCAGGTCAGGGGAATTGGCAGGCCAATCAAGGACAGTAATGCCATGATCAGTACACCAGTTACTGGTGGTTTTGGCACTGTGGGCAGGTGCCAGATCTTGGTTGTGCAGCGTTTCCTGCCACATTTCCCCCTTCCAACACACTTTTTGTGAATGTGCTTTGAAACTGCACTCTGTGAACAGCCTGCTCTTTGAGAAATTTCTTTTTGTGTCTTACCCTCCTGATGGAGAGTGTCAATGATGGTCTTCTGGACAGCAGTCAGATTAGCAGTCTTCCCCATACTTGTGATTTAGTTTACTGAACCAAGCTGAGTGTTTTTCAAGGCTCAGGAAACCCTTGCAGGTGTTTCGAGTTAATTAGACGATTCAAGTGATTAGTTGAATAGCCTACTAGTATACTTTTTCACGATATTCTAATTTTCTGAGACAGTCCTGTACTTGTAGTTGAGTGGGAACATTTTTACGCATTTCACTAGTAAAGTGAGGGTTTTTATCTAAATCGAGGGAATTTTTTTAGACGTCACTTTTTAATGGGGGTATGGGTTGTGTTTAGGACTAAGGTGTCAAATAGCTTTAGGTTATGTATAAACTGGTTGAGGTTAGGTTTAAGGGTAAGGGTACCGATTACCTCTCCTGAGGGAGAGATGTAATAATTAAAGATTTTTTCAATTATGAATGGTAAATGAAATGCTTTTAACTTGAAAAAATGCTTGTAAAAAGTTTTAAAAGAAAAGGTTTTTAGGAAAAAAATATCAAAAGAAAAAATGTTCTTGGAAAAACTTTTATTTTTAAACTAAAATGCGTTATTTTATAAAATGTTCAAAAGTAACAAAAAGTGTGCCAACGCAACATTTTTGTAGCTTAGTTACCAATCTTATCTGCCATGAACTGGATTACAACGCGGGAAAGATGTTTTTGTCTGCCGCCAAAAAAAATGTCAAGTACTCTTTATGCATCTGCATATTTCATTGGGAAAGGTCAATAACCTTCTCTTGAAAACTTTTACCGTATTTTATTATAGCTCAAGTAGGCTCACACCCCTTGCTGTGATGCTTAAATGGACACTTGTATAGAATTTCTTCCCACACATATTATCACATGTAACTCTAAAAAGTGGAGCCAACAATACACTTACCACCAACAGTCTTGGCTAACCTGGAAGCGTTAAGCACTCAATTTGTATGTTCACCGAAAGACACATAAAGACACTAACAGAGCAAATTCTCCACAGTTAAATGATGCTTCGCAGTAAGGTTCGTAGGTCAAGTAATGAGGTTTCTGTGTACTCAGCAGCACGGCATATTTCACTGACTGCCAGCCTTTAGATCAACACTTCTCCTTTTGTGTGTGCTTCTCGTGGGTGCTTGCATTGGACATCTTAAATATCTGTCAACACACACATTATACACATGACAACTAAACACCTGGTTTTTGGCATATGTATTATTCATCAAGCTGCATGTACTCTAAATTATAGCAGACAAAAAGATAGCCATGTGAGGCTGCATTAGTATGCACACATAATGCTCTTCTTTGTCTTTGGTGGAGCTGGACTCACTCCGATGCATTCTCCCCGACTATGTAGCTGAGATTAGTGGCCCCTGACTAGGCTGTAATGGCAGAGAGAGCTTCCTCATCATCTGGCAGCTCCAGGGTAGCTGTGGGCCTCTGAGCTCCCCTCGAAAACTCACATTGCGCAGCAAAGTGTCTATATCTCTCTATCAGCAAGTGGAGAGACTTGTGCTCTTTTGTGCTTGTGATGATACTTTAATGGCCAATTATTATGAGTGAACAGGGCTTCAGCCTGATATGCTGGGACATCTTAACAGCTGCAGTGAGCAAACAATAATGCAGACACTTGTGATCACGTTGCTTATCTGTTGACTATCTTTCTCTGCTGCAAATGTTTTAATTTAGATTCATGCCCACAACAGTAACACATTTGTAACCATTGTAATTCTTTAATTTTAGACATGCCTGTCACCTTTGGATGTTGACTTTGACCTATTTTAACTGTCTCATCTCAATATCAAAACATGAGGTGCTTCCACGTTGACTGTTGCTCAAAGGTTTTGTCAAAACATGTTGAATTTCCGCTTACATGCAAAAATGTATTTAGCTAATTTTCAGTTCAGAAAGATAATAACTGACGGTCATACACTGGTGTGAATGCCGTGTTAATTTAATTAAGAGATTATATGTCTGAGATCACAGAAGAAGGCCTTAATACAGAGCCCATATTAGTCACGAAATATTCAGATTCATAAAGAAACAGAGTGTGCTGTCCATATGCATCTCAATAATCCAGGTAGAAAAATCAGAAAAAAATTGAGTAGGTCGTCTGGACAGATTCTTCTTCGTTGAAAAGTTTTTTCCTCTCCTCCATGAGCCTTCCTCAGTCTGAGGAGTCCTGTGCTCAATACCCTTGCTTCATGATTGAATCTGTGAGAAGCCACAAACGTAGCTGTTTCAAGAGATGTGGAGAGACATTTCACACACAGGGGGTGTGGAGACACCCAAGACATATTGCTGTGGTTTGAAACTGTTAGGAACTTATCACAAGTGGTGAAGGTCTTTCGACGGCCGAGGCTCTTGGGACTAGGTGGGGCACAGCAGAAGACAAAGTGGTCCCACATGGATTAACTGAAAACTAACAGGGACTGTAAACAGTTTTGGGGTTTGCTGGGGTTGCCAAAAGAAGAAGCACCAGAGAAAAACCTTCTTTTTCCGGACAAGGTCCGTGCACAAAACACAGAGATCCAATTACAGAGGTCCAGATATATGGACACAGATACGCGTTCGTACAAGAACTCATTTAATCCACCGATTAAAATGCAGCTACTACGGCTGAACAGAGAATTAAAAGAGGCACAAAATGAATGCTGAAGTTTAAATACAGGTGATCAATATTTAAAGGTTTAGGAACAATTACACAACTTCTCGAATATTCTCGATAGACAGCGAATGATAATGACATAAAAATGGCAATTCTAGGTTCGGACAAAACCATTATTTTAATGATTAATCTGCTGGCACAAGATGTAGTGCGCAAATATAATCTAAGAAATTAAGGATTACTGGGTGATGAACTTTCACAAACACTGCAGCATAAATTCAGAGGAACTGTAGGGAAATAATAATAATAATAATAATAATAATAATAATAATAATAATAATAATAATAATAATAATAATAATAATAATAATAATAATCTTGGTCTTTAAAACACAAATATTTAAAGTATTTATAACAGGTTCAGCAAATGTTGAAACAAGAGTTTCTACATAAAAACCCATGAGTATAATTCTTTATTGAGACTATGACACATAGTAATGAGTAGTTGATAAAATTATGTCACAGAGAACTTTCAACTGTCAGACAATGAAACGCAAGGTGCACCTTGGATGATTTCTGTTAAGAAGATGAACGCAAACCACAGAATATGGGCCTGATGATGTTGCCCTTCTTTGCTGGGTTATCCTTTTGGCCATTGACTGCTTTGTTTCCCTGATATGTAACAGGTCACAGTCATCCTGGCACTTAACAGGATACGCAACAGTACTGTGACTTTGCCAGGGGACCGGATCTTTGGGTGGACAAGTGTTTGCCCTAATTTGTTTTGGGGGTTGAAAGCCACTGTGATGTCATGATTAGACAAAAAAAAAATGCCTCGGTTTCTCAGAAACTCCCGCAAGATAGGGGAAGACTACTGGTCTGGGTCTGGGTTTGGTGTCTTCCTTTTCACCTGTTGCCTGGCTGGAGTCCTGTTTGGGTTTTTGTTGTCTGCTTTGAGGAAAGCCTAATTGGGATAGGGTATGATAGAGTGTGTTATTTTATATTTTTTATTATTAATATTTGTGGCGATTATGAGGATTTTTGACTTACTTAAAGGACCTCTTTAAAATAAATAGATACTGAAGACTACAATTTATGCACGTGCCCCATGTCTCCCTGTGAGTGGCCTTCTGATTTAAACTGGAAGAGAGACAATTGGTGTCCATCATTTAATGGCCTCAGTACCGTCTGCCTGTCCTCTCACAGGCTCTCCGGACCTCTGCAGAGGTTTTGCCTGCATGTATCAAGGCTTTATTATTATTATCAATAAACATTTTAAAGTTCAACACAATGTCAGGTTTGAATATTGGATTTTCTGTCAGTCTGGGCATTACATCAAATTCATCAGAATGTTAGCGATGCCTTAAGTTTCACCTTCCATTTCAACCATCCATCTTCCAAAATCAGTTGTGCTTCTGCATATGTTTTCTATACACAATATGTGACAGAGATGGCACTCATGCGGTGACATTTTTCAAGATGGCTTGCTTGTATTGTCCAGCTGTTTAGACTAGAGAGGCATAAGAGCGTGGGGTGATATGCCTTATATTTTAAACACACACACACACACACACACACACACACACACACATATATATATATATATATATATATATATATATATATATATATATATATATATATATATATATATATATATATATATATATATATTCCAAGTTCACATCCTAGTTAGTTAGTTAGTTAGTTAGTTAGTGTTACGACCTGGCTCAAAGGCCATAACAAAAAGGAAGGCACACCATGTATACGCTGCTCAACAAAGCACAGCTGACCCATCTGTAAAGAGGTGCCAGTTTAAATAAAGAGGTCTCTTTCAGGATTGGTGAAGAAATCAAGGTGAGTATCCAATTGGGAGAAGAGGAGAACTTTAATAGGAAGTGATGCAAGAGGAAATACAGGAAATAATCCAGGAGAAGGTCTGCATTAAGATCCCATAGCAGAGGCAGCTGACAGGAAGCAGCAACTGCACCTTAATTTAAATAGCATGAGAAAAGAGTAAACACACACAAAGGCCACTGGCCGTAAACAATTACTAAAACATAACTTTACAGATTTATCAATCCACAGAAGAAAATTATGTCCTTAAACGTCACCATTTCTGTTCTATATTCTTATTTGAATGTATCTTGAAGAAACAAGAGAATAAAAGTGATTTTGTTTCTTCCATTGTCATTATTTTTGCCCTTTTTGCTCTCTTCATTTCTGGACATTTAGGGGAGTAAAATGAGCATGTGAGAGAAAGAGTCACCCCTAATCTTAGCACAAATATTGTCCACTCCTGAAGGTAATCTATGTTAAAAGCTTTCTAATGTCTTTCACCATGAAAAACAACTATATCCCATTGCTGCAGGACAGGAAGAAACACAGTTGAGGTGAGAGAAGTCCTCCAATTGGTAGTTTCTATTTTTATGACCACACTAAGACACATCTTCCCTCTTCCTCCATTTCCCTCCCAACCCTGTCTCTCTTGACATTTAACAGTCTGTACTTGTCTGCTCTGTAATTTCTTGTCATCACTGGCAATCTAGCTATCTAAAAAGAGGTTAAGGATGTGAGCTGAAATAGACAGGTTGGGGTTAAGACGAGTAGTGGTGACATTTGCCGGTGTGCTGGAGCAGTTGTAAATGGAGCTGAATATTTGACAGAGGAGGATGCTGTTGATGAGAGTATGCTTAAGACAAGAGTAGTCAACACCATAGTGACAACTTCACTCCTGTTTGATGGTGACACAGTGGGTTCCTTGAGAATAAATAGGTGTTGGTAACTCTTTGAAATGAAGCTGGTTATCAGTCCTTTTGTAATGCTCATATTATCTTTAAAATGTAAGTGTTCTAAGCTTCAACAATAATTAATTTCTTGATAAGCAAAAATATATTCATGAAGAGTAAGTAAAAAATTAAAATAAGATCATTACTGTTTTACATAAATGTAAAAGAAGGATAATCACCCATTGATACAACACAATTCATTTAGATGTTGGACTGGATAGTTTAATCAAATCAAAAGTAGCACTGTAAAAAGAATTAAATCAAATCAAATCTATTTATGAGGTTGTGAACTGAAACATTACAGGTTGGTTTCTAAGTTCACCTCTGACCTTTCTTCTCCAAAACATGGGAGCAGCTGCCCTCAGAGAGGAGACGAGAAAAGGTGAGAAAGGCTATGCCAATGGCTTCACTCTTCCCCTGGTTCGTCAAGGTCAGTGCTTGTGTATTTTCTGTGTGGGACTGTAAATGTTTGTAATATGTGGTGCATGTGTTACGTCTGGTTATGCAGCCGATATAGCATTGTGCGAGGAGGCGGTGGGCTCAGATGCGGAGGAGACCAGGGCTGGGAGCAGAAGGGGGTTGCAGCCTAGCCGAAGGTGTAATTACTTTATCTCTGCTATAGTTCTCAATAAAAGGCTGGAACTTGATGGAATTACATTTTCCTTTTATTTACTAAGTAACTAAGAGATCAGTTATCATTATGTCACACAACAATTGGCGACCACGAAAGGAATCTCTGACCGACTGGGAAATATCCAGGACATGAGTGGCTTGGCTGGCCCAGGAAGAAAGTCTTCCAGCCTCCAATACTCCGGCGGCTTAAAGGGTCGAGGGGAGGGCTTCTGGTCCGGGGAATTTCTAGAACGTTCTCTAGCGCGAGATCCGAATCAACTTTCTTTTCTGAGACAGTGAGGAAATCTTTTTTATCACACCAACATTTTTAAGAGTAGAATCAGGAAAACCATCTAAACTTACAAAAATAGCAATAAGTAAAGCCTTACATTTTAAAATCATAATATTATGGATTAAAATAAAACTACATGGGGAAAACAAAAGTAATAATCCAAATTAGGCTCAGATGGCTTTGGTTTATATTCAATACTTATGGCAAATTAAAATAGGATCTACAACCACAACATAGTGACTAAGATTAAATTAAAATCTGATTTCCAGCTGAATACGAGCACTTCAGCTGGGGAAGATGGGACAGAAGACCTTTTGTCGTTGCATATGACATCGGACTGTCCAGAACGTTTGTTCTGGATGAAAGGGGCAGATGTGCTGGAGCATTCTGACTTCTATCCTAGACGTAGGTAGATTTATTTTTCATTATTTCGGAATAGCCAATAAGTGTGGGGCGAGCTCGCAGAAGACCATTGAAAATGTAAATAAAATTTAAAAAGGCCGTCTGTATGCTGGAGAGGTTCAAATAATGGCGCAAAAGCAAAGTTTCCAGGGGCAAAAAAAACCTTCCCCGGGGTGAGAATAAAAGGTCAAACTCAGATTCCACAAAACTGAAATACCAGGTATAACATTCTCTGAAGATCATTATAGCCTCTTACCATAACTCATACTGTACTATGACAGATTCTGAAACTTAACTGGATTTTACTGTTGTACTTTGTTTATTTAGCAAAGACTGTGCATAAAAGCCACTTAAGGCTATTTGATAAAATAACAAATAAACACTATAGAAGAAAATCAATTTCCAAAAAGTAGTTTATTTCCTTATATTATTTTAAAGTTTCAGATACATCAAATGACACGATTTTGGATTTATTTTAAAACATACTAAATGTACAATATATAGTGAACAATTTGACTCATCTGGATTTAGAAATTCAGTTTTTTAACTGCTTATGTATGACACAAGTATGTCTGATTTATATGAGTGGAATGTCTTAGTGCATGTATACATCTTTTGCGCCTGCTTGTTTTGGTCTATCACCATCAACAAGGTAGATTCAAACATGTGTTTTAATTCAGTATTTTTAGTTGAGAGAAAACAAATAACTTTAGGTGCAACTAAGCATGTTTACTATGGTGGTGTATGATGGTGACATGGAAGCCCTCTGGCCATGCCAACTCCTGTGGATTTACCATCTGCTGCAATTGGCAAGCAATGGCAATGGTATAACCTAGGCTATATGGTCCAACATACTAAGCATAGCAATTCGCTCAGACTGAGAAAGATGCCACGCATCAGAGCCTCTATAGTAGGGGAATAAATAGCAGTTCTTTATACTGAGTTCTTATTGACTGTTTAGATTAATATCAGTGAAAAACAAAAGTATGGAAAATACTTTCAAATAATCCCAGTGGTATTATTTAAAAAGTCCCTCACTCATTTTATAAATAAACTTAATTTTGTTTGGGGTCACGGGGGAGCTGGATTCTATCCTCTCTGTCAACAGGGGAGAGGCGGGATACACCCTGGATATGTTCCCAGTCCAACCCAGAGACACAATCATGAACACTCTCTCTTGAGGTCAGTTCAGACTTTAATCTTTAGGTAACCTACGATGCATGTTCACTGACTGTTGGATGAAGCTGGCAAGTCAAGAAGTCCAGCCTTCCACAGGAGCTCCTGGTCATCTTCTAACTGGCCATTATTCAGTCTGTCCTGTGCATATCCAGCAGTGATGGTTTTGCTCTACCACAAATTTTATGTCCTCTAAGGCAGGGGGTCCCAAAAACGAGGTCATGCGACACTATGTGGGGGTTGCGAGATGATTTCTGACTTTACAATCTCTGAGATATTTTTGTTTTAATATCGTAAATTTATGCCTTTAACAATGGAAAAAAATTGTTCTTATAAATGTACGAATTTTCAACATCAGAAAACATCCGAGTTATTCTTCGCAAACATGTGAAATTAATCTAAATATTTCTGAGTTTTTTTGTAGAAATTTACTTCTCTGTGGCCGATAATTAGTTTTTTTCTTTAATCTACAATGACTGTAATACAACTTTTTATGTTTTGGAAGTTACAAGAATAAAGTTATAATATTAGCTGTATAAGAATAAAGAACATTATGAGAATAAAGTTATATACAAGAATAAAGTGGTAATATTACGATAATACGATAATAAAATTACACAATTGTTTGCGTAATCGTTTAGAAGTCCTGATGCTCTAATAATAATTTGATGCTGATTTGCTATCCTTAATTGTGAAGCCAATACCAAAGTATAACTACGATTTTATGACTAAATTCTCTGTCACTGTTTTTTTGGGGGTCATAGGCCAAGAAGTTTGGGAACCCCTGCTCTAAGATATACATTTGTGTTCAGCTCCCTGGAACAAAGACTTTGTAGGACCAATTTATCAATTATTTGCACTGTTATTTCTACCAATTTTGGACAGTTCACATTTATATGCTACTTCCTTCTGATGTAGTTTTGTTATCACAAAAAATCCTAACAAGGTCCCACTGATTTACTGATACAGTTTTGCAAGGGTCCACATGCATATGTATGATTGTCTGATTTAATTTATTTATTTAATTAATTAATTAATTCAATCAATCAATCACAGACTATAGTGTTTATGAAATGTAATGTTTCTAAGTTACTGAGCAGAGCAAATAAAATCCAGCAATATGCTGAAAATCTGGGGAAATCCTTTGAGTCATTCATTGGTGGTTGACGCACAGCTACTGTCAAGTGAGATATTTCAGTGTTACCATGTTTATAAGTAAACACAAAGAAAATGAGATGGAGGCAGATCAATTCTGATATGGTCGACAATTTTCCAAAATAGGCTTGTATTTTTGTCTGTATGTGTTTGTGTGCATATGTGAGAAATAAATGCACAGCTGCCCTTCAGTCTTTTCTCGGGGTAACATTATCACCTTGCCAAGCAAAGATGGACAGGCTAGCGTTGTTAATGTGTTTTTCCTCTAACAGCAGAGTTGATTGAAACTCCTTCTGTTTAATGCTCATCTCCTGTTAGCTGCAGCAATTCAATTCCTAATGATATTGCAGAACTCCACTGACCCCTGCTGATCAGTATTTGTTATTTATCATTTTGAAATTAAACCCCATTTTATATGATGCAAGTTCCAGTTACACCAATGCGTAGATTATTCTGCAATTGTCATTTTGTTCTTATTGAAATATTTTCTTTAATGATTAGATAAAACATTATGAAACATTTGTTTGTTTTATACTGGTTTTATACTGGGTTTACCAATGTGCATTATATTTAAAAAATAAAAATATCTTTTTTCAACCATATAACTTTATACACAAGAAAAGGAATATATTTATGTTGTTTTTTATGTTAATTTAGTAAATCAGAATCATCAGAATCATCTTTGACTGGCAATGATTATGTGGACAATCAAGGAATTTGGCTTCAGTTACAGCACTCACTGTGCACAGACATTTAGTATACATTAACAGTACATTTTTGTGGTAAAAAGAAAAAAGGGAGGTTGTGAGTTGTGAAAGTGCAATGCCACTATTTTGTTTAACAGCACTGATTAATCAGGTTGTAAAGAGTCCATTGTGGTTATTAGTGAGAGAGGCTAACTGTCTGGAAGTACAGTGTCTGCTGGGCCTTCTTCTGAACAGTGTCTATGTGTTAGGACCAGCTTATGTCCTGAGAAATGGTGGTTCCTAGGATAGGGAAGTGATCCACGGTACCATAGCATTGTTGAGGATGTTGAGCTGAGGCAGTGTGGGGGAAGATCTCCGGCAGTCCACTGTCATCTCCACTATCTTGAGCTGGTTAAGCTCCAGGTGGTTTTGATCGCACCAGTGGACCGGCCATTCTACTTCATGTGGGCTTGTCACTGTTTTGGTTCGGAACAATGACAGTGGTTGTATCTGCAAACTCCAGGAGTTTCCCAGACAGATCCAGTTAAGTGCAGCCATTTGTAGGCAGGGATGAGTGGGGAGAGAACACACCGGTACCGGTGGTTCTTGAGCAGGAGAAGATGCTCCCTGCCTCATCTGTGGCTGCCAATCACAGGAAGCTGGTGATCCATTGACAGAGGCTGGTACTGTGAGCTGGGTGCGCTTTTGGTGAAGGATGACTGGATTGATGATGTTGAACGCAGAGCTGAAGTCCACAGACAGGATCCTGGTGTATGTCCCTGGGTGGTCAAGGTGGTGCAGGATGAAATATAGTATTAGATATCTGAGTGTTGAACTGGATGAAGAACATTGTTTTAAAATGTGGTGCCTCACTATAATATAATATAATATAATATAATATAATATAATATAATATAATATAATTCTGTGGCTGTTCAATGAACATTTCTGATGTATATTTAGTTCCTCAAATGTAGATTATTTTCAGCCACACAACACAAGTTTAAAGGTTTTTAGATTGTTTTGACCTGCATTTTCAAAAGATGTTTCTTATTTTGGAATTAACATGAGAATGTCAGGTTTTGAAGCAGGACCAAAATGTAGATGGGTGTCTCTGGAAGTAGCATGGTAGCAGGTTAATAATTAAGAAACAGGCAAACTTGCAGGGAGAGCACAAATACACTAAGAACCGGGCAATATAATGAACAGTGAATCAGGCAGCACAATAGGATGATACAGAAATGAACAATTATAACCAGTGAGCTTCTACCCTGAGACAAAGTAAGAGAATGACAAAGGAACCAGCGAGGCTAATCAAAGAAAATGTGGAGCAGCTGAGGCAGAATGAAGACCGGGCAGCTCAGGGAAGAAGACTAATTAACACAGATGAAGCTGAACTAAGACAAACAGAAACATATCAAGGGGAAATGTTAAACTCTAAACTGAGAGAAAGAAATTCAAATGTACAAAAAACAGGACACAGGGATGAACTAACAGACTAAAAAAAAGCAAGATATATGGCAAAACCAATATGGCAATGATAACAACAGTATATGGCAAGACATTTTGAACATAAATGAACAGCCACTAAATGCTTGAAACACCAACACAAAGAAAACCCCAAACCTAACACCATTTGTTTACCAATATTTCTTGTAAAATTCAATTCTGTCTGGTGAAGTTATTAAGTTGTTGTGTCAATGTTAGTCATTCTTCCTATTATTACAATGTCTGGCTATAGGTGAACACCTTGAAGACTGACTGCAAGATATCTAAGAAACTCTTATTTTATAGGAAGAAAGGAAGGAATTCTTGAGTTGTCCTGTCGTGTTAATGTAGTCCACTACTTACTGTTAGTTGGCTGACACCCGTCTGTCTGTATAAGCCCACATGTATAGGCCCACATTTTGCAGTAAAATAAAATTATGGATTGATTGACTGAATTAGACAAGCATGAAGACTCCATTATATTAACTTGACAAACCTGAACTGAACTGTTTTACATTGACTGGAAATATTTTAAAACTGAAATCATAATTTCTGAACCACAAAAATTTTGATTCTTTGTTTTCCTTAAAGCTTTGTTACTAGGTAAATTAATGATATGCTTTCAATTTTTTGTTGGGATGCTTTCTTAAATGGAATCAACAAGGCATGGCTTTCTTTTCAGGCACTTACAATGTTATTCATTATTTTTCTTAAATTGGAAGCATAGCTGATACACAGATTCCAGCCTAGAATTTGTTCCAAAGGTAAGCAACAAAGCCATAACCAATGAGAACAAATAACACAGTAAACAACTGTGAACATCTAATAGCATGGTGGATTATAAAAGGGCACAGGGTTTACAAAATGAGCACAACTGTCCAAGCCACTGTATAACCTAGGATATTCTTTCTGCCTCGTGTTGCATTATTTGAAAGAAGCTATTCTAGCACCTGCAGAGTGTGTCATATCTAAGTCAGTAAACTGATTATCATGCGGCTATATATTGGGGCATACATAATAATGAGTCCTTCATTATACAAAGCCTGGGTAATGTTTAAAAAGCAACAATCTTAATGTTAAAAAAAACATGCATTATTTAACTCCAACTGAATCTTGCAGAGTTGGGATTAATTGTTGTAATTAAATTGTTTTAGGTCTGCAAAAGTTTTTTTCTGACAATGTAAATTGGATACCTAGTCTTGATTTGAGTGAACTCGGGTTAAATTGAAGCAAACTTTTGATCTTAAATATTAAATAAATACAGTGAATTTAATCTTATCACTCACTCAGGGATAAAACACATGGGCATACAATATTTTACTGTGAGAATGACAGAGCACACTCCACAGACTGCTACCCTCTGTAACACTTCTGTTCTGTTGAATTATTCAACAGGAGTGGCACAGTGGCCAGTCTGCCTGTGTGTGTGTGTGTGTGTGTGTGTGTGTGTGTGTGTGTGTGTGTGTGTGTGTGTGTGTGTGTGTGTGTGTGTGTGTGTGTGTGTGTGTGTGTGTGTGTGTGTGTGTGTGTGTGTGTGTGTGCAGACGTTTGTTCCTATAGAAGTCTATGTCCATGCAGTACCTATATCCCTTCATCCCCCACATTTTCCCTTCATCTCCACCCTCTCTGATCCATCCACTGTCTGTGTGTCATCCAGACGAGATGAATATGCATGGTATTAAAATTAGGGTCATTGCGGCACTATTTGCAATACCAAGACAGGGACCAAAAGTGTTGCCATGGTAATTGGTAATACATTTTCTTTCTGAGCTGATATGTTTTGTGTTGTTTTTTTGTTAGTTTCAAAGACCAAGCAAAGCAAAATAAACAATGGAAAGACATTCAATGTTTTAGAAACAGACGTCATGTAATATTGGAGCTAAGCTAGTGTTTGCTAAAGTTTATGGTTGAAAATAAGTAAGAAAGTTATAGCCTCAGTAAGGTTTAAATAACATGGTGACGCAATCCCCAGGTGTTTAAATTATTTATTTTAGGTTCCTGGGGATTGTGCATGTTTCCCTTTTTTAGTATTGTTAATTAGTCTGTTGATTATGTTTTTTCTTTCTTGTTTTCTTACTGTAAACCAAATGCATAATTTTTTATTGTTTATCATCAGTGTTATTTGTTTTTACCTACTCTGAATTAAATTGGGTCAATCAATGCTCAACTTTCTGTGTTTTCATTTAATCAAACTGGACCTTTAATGTTAAATGATCTGGCCCAAAATCTATTTTAAAATAAATCTATCCCTTTTTCCTAATTTTAGCTAAATCTTTCATGCTTCTTGCCAGGCGACCTCCGAAATGTATTTACATTACGATTTTGAATGTCGGACATTGTCGACATCACACACAGTTCTACACTCTGGGTCCATAAAAGTCAGATTATGAACCTCACAGACACCAGAACCCTTATTGCTGTAGAAATACAATATCATTTTCCATAGTAAATTCAACTCGCTAAAGGACTGAGGCTAAGAGGAAGTCCGTCAACTTAATATGTCTCCTGCAAAGCTGAACCTATGTTCAGTTCCACTTTTTCTTTTATATATTTTTATAATATTTTATTATATATACAGTGTGTGTATGTATGTATGTATGTATGTATGTATGTATGTATGTATGTATGTATGTATGTATGTATGTATGTATGTATGTATGTATGTATGTATGTACGTATGCATGTATGCAGGCATGCAAGTGCATCAAAGGCCCCAGGTAGGATCAGACACTCGAGCATGCACAGGCCCAAACCCCCAGCAAAATATCCCCAGGACCCACCCTTGGGTGGGTGCGAGGACACCCACCCAAGGACAGCAGATCCCAGGAACCCCAAGCCCCAGACCCACCCAGGAGCAGCACAGCTACCAGGCCAGTAGCCCACATCCGCCGGCACATACCCACCCAAGGGCTTCGCAAGTAGCCACCGGACGCCATCTTGGAGGTCCCCAAAGCCCTACCCCAGCAGGGACAACAGACCCCAGCGCCAGACCCACCAGACACCCCACCCTGGGGACCCACCAGAACCCCAAGACCCAGGTGCCCCCGACATCAGCCACAATGCCCTACTTGACAAATCCAACAGACCTCCCACTAGGATATGGAGCTGATCAAAAGAGCCCAGAGAGACTGATCTCATGTGGATGCTGATGCTGTCTCAAGATTAAAATAATCCAACAAAAGATCTCTATACTGATTAATACTGAGACTATTTTTACTTTTTCAATTCATAAGGATAGTCTTCTTAACGATACATAGGGCAGTGAAAACCTTGCAAACTGAGTTTCTTTTCCAAAGTGCTATCATCCAAGTTACCCAGCAAGCAAACTGATGGGGGAGATGAAATATTGCATCTCAGAAACTTTGAGAAGTCTTCACATATCTGGCCACAAAACCTCTAAACAGATGTACTTAACCACAGAGAATGAATATAATTGTCAAGATTATTTCCTGTACACTGTGAACAGACATTAGATTAGATTAGAAAATCCATCCTGAACAATTATTGACTTGTATAGTGTACTCTATGAAGGAATTTGTATTGTATTAGTTGTAAATTCTGGTTTCTAGTCATTTTGAAAGTTCTTACACAGATCTGTGACCGGGAGTTGTGCTCAAAGTTGACTGATAAAGCCACTTCCCATTTCATAATGGAAAGAGATATTGAATAGTTTAGACAATGTCCTGTATAATTTAGACAATAATTTAGGGGGGTTTAGATCAAGGAACTCCAACTGATTTGATGGCATTTGTAAACTACCTTTGATGAGCCTATTTTTTTTTATTATTAATTTTAGATTAGATTTGTTAATATTCTAAGAATTTTTTGTCAGTACCTTATTGTATATTTAACCTATGAAATTGAATAAACTTGGCTCCTTCAAATACAGTATATGTTCCAGGTATTCATTACCTTTCCTCCAGTCAGGAAATTTATCATATTATTTTACTGCAGGATATCTTGATTATTCCAGATGGGTATATGTCTGCACCAGATAAGTGATGACCCTGTCATCATAATAAACTCCCACCATACTGTCAGAGAGAAGTTGATATTGATATTTTTAAAGCATACATACCGTTTTATATTGGAGCTAATAAATGGCAAAGCAGAAATCCTGATATCACATATTTTCTGTTCTGTGTCTAGCCAGGGCTCATCTAAGGGATTATGTTTTAACCATTTTGAGATGTATTGTAGTCTATTTACTAAAATGTAATGGTGATAGTTAGGAAGTTCTAGTTCTCCTTTATCTTTAGTCTTCTGCAGTATTTTTAAGCTAATACGAGGGGGTTAATCTTTCCAAAGAAATTTAGAGATGGAGGAGTCCAGAGATTTAAACCATTTTTATAATTTTAGGTGCGCCTTATAATCCAATGCACTTTATACATGATTACCGTTGTGCTTACTGACTGATTTTATGTGGTACAGTGCGCCCAAAAATCTGTTAAAATGTGTAAGTATGACTTTGCTAAGCAACGAAGCAGCTTTGCTCAATGGATATTCGGAGCATTATGGTACACTGTGTTACTACTGATCGGACGCCTGTGTAGTCAACAAGACAACCTGACTGTAATGTTGAAACTAGAAGTGCATTCATGTAAAGGCTCCCACATTCTCGGGCATAGTTCAATCCGCAGAGGTCCATGCGTATGGGTACATGCACAGCTCAATTTTTACGACTTCTCAGCAGCAAGAAGTCTTTACATCGAACTGTTTTATATGTGACACCGAGTTTGATAACACTGAGCTGCTCCAAGCAGGTAGTCACAAGGATGAGCAGCATCACAGTCCCTCTCTGTTCTCACTCACAGGTGGGAGTCTGCTGGAAAAGAAACAGCTCTAGGTGCTCAGCTAGCTAATCACACATTTTACCATCCGTTCCGCAGCTTTATCCCACTGGCAGATAGTGTGGGAATTGTAGGCATTTGCCACAAGAAATGTAGGCAACAGTACGCTCCACTATGAAGGGTAAAACATCTGTGGAGAGTTAGTGTGGAGTCTGCCAAGCTCACAGTATGTACACAGTACGCCCGAGTGTGTGGGAGCTTTTAGGCAGCCTATGCCTGGAGTACGCGCCAGCAACCATAAACCTACTTTTAATTCAATATAAAAGTTACGCTTATTTTGGCCTTATTTAATTTTTAATTGAATATTTTAGGAGGTGTTATTTTATCCAGATATTGATTAATATCATCATCTGATGGGTTTATTTTCTGATGTGTAGAAAGGTGTTGTTTATATTTTCAGGAGCATACACTGTATTCCCAGTTGATTTTTTGTATTCCCAGTTGATTTTTTTTCTTTATTTATTTTTAGCTGATTAGCTAATCCAACCTGTCTTTAAGTTTTCCCATTTGGTATATATCATTATGTCTCTTCATCATGCAGCTCCCAAGCTCTTGTCTGCTGTTCAGTCTATCTACAAACACACAAACCCTGACAAATGGCTGCTCCTCAAATATTCTAAAATGTTCCTAAAATGAGTATCTTGTTATATCTACGGTTTGCACAATATAGGGGTTACATCATAATAATCACAGTCCTATTCAATAAATTAGAATATAATGGATTTTTTTCAGTAACTCAATTCATTAAGTGAAACTCATTCAATAGACTGATTACAGAAAGACTGATGTTTTCAAACATTTATTTCTGCTAATGATGACAATGAGTATTGGTTTCGGCTGCAACATTCAGATGGCAAGGTCAAATTGTGGCTTAAAGAACACCCATGCTTTTATATGGTTGCAATCTGCTTGTCTCAGGCTGGTGGTGGTGGTGTTGTGAGGATGTGGGAGATGTTTTCTTGTCCCACTTTGGGCTCCTTGGTACCAAATGAGCATCATTTAAAGGCCACAGCTTAACATAGTATTGTGGATGACCATGTCCATCCCTTTACGATGGCAGTGTACCAATTATCTGTTGGTTACTTCCAGCAGGATACGGCACAATGTCGCACAGCTCAAATTCTCTAAAACTTGTTTCTACTTGTACCCCCAATGGTCCCTACTGTCATTAGATAGAGCACTGTTGGGTTGTGGTGGAATAAGAGATTTGTATCACAGATGTGCAGCCAATAAATCTGCAGCAACTGCTTGATGCTATCATGTCAGTATTAACCAAAGGGAGATCACACCCGCTACTACCAAGGTGTAACTCATAAAGTGGCTGGTACGTGTATGTATGGTGTAATGAATTATAGATAATAGATGTACGTGTCTCAGAAATAAATTGCACTACTGAGGGCAAGATGCCAACCTACAAGGACAAAATAGCGCTTATCTTTAATGAGGGTCAGAACACTCATCGTCATATTACGTAATTTGTAATGTTTTATTGATTTTTTTGTCTAAATAATTTTTAACAAAGATTCATTTTACAGGTTGATCTGTCTCAGCATTCAGTGTTGATTGATTAAACAGTGCTTGAACAGGGTCCTCCGTGTTGATCTTTTTTTTGCCCTTCACACATGAACACCACAGAAACAAAGAGCTTCAATTGTGGCTTATATCTTAGATTTTCTTGGAGGTCAGGCTTAGTGCTCTAAACTGAAATCTACAGGACTTATGTTTCTAGGGAATTTTGAGAACATTATCAATAAAGCATTTGCTGAATAATTCTCTACTCTCTTCAGCTATTACAGATATACTGGCTGCATACCATGTACAGTGTGGTACACAGATGAAGCTGTCCAGTCCCATTGTGGTTGTATGGATGAATTAACAGATATTTCTATTACAGCAGAGCTCTGAAGCACCTACATGCCACATGCAGTGCTTTACTTTTATCACATCCTTGATATTGTGGATGTGTTCTTGGGGTAGTCCTTGTTAGCCAAAACATTTAATTTTAGTATGATCTGACTAGAGCAACCTTCACCCACATGTAAATTGGCAAACTCAAAATGTGCCTTCTCACACTAAGTAATAGCTTTTTTTTTTCTGGCCACTCTTCAATAAAGCCCAGTTCCTTTATTAACAAAGACTCCTAAGACTAAAAGTATCTCTTAGTGATGTTATTTTAAGAAAAATCTTAGAATTTCCCCAATTCTAAGATTTTTCATAGACTTTTTATCCTCGGTAAGATAAAAGTTATTCACAAAGCATGTTAGGGTAGCAATGTAACATGCTTATAAAAAATACCAAAAACCGTTTCATTGTCATAAAATAAGGTTATATACACCAAGCCTCCATCTTGATAGTGTTTGATAGTCCTTTTTGAGACGAAAGATAATTTGCTCTCGGGTGCGATTAACAAATATAAACAGACATGGTGACATCTAGTGTCAGTATCGCAGAACTATCATAATGCCGGTTTGCTTAATTTACAAATCAGTTGTAAATAATGCCTTACTGAGCCTGACCCTCTGCAATGCTGCGCAATAAAGCAGCGGCTTGGCATGATCAAAGACCAACCATTATTAATTAAATAAACAAACCTACAAAACCTTCAACAGCCTCATATCAGAACATTTACTCACGTCAGTCAACTCTGCGGTCACATCTGAGCCTCGGCAGGTTTAGCGTCTGCTTCAGTGAACACCAACGTTCATACTGTATTCCCAGCAACATTCCAATCTTTTCCCTCTTGGAATCATATTTTTTGAAGCTTTTTTCCACTGGATCTTGGACCATTCTTCATTGTTTCACTGGAAAAGGCTCATAGCTGTTAGCTGCTTCCTTGTTTCAACCCCTGCTGCACATGTGAAGTACGTACACGAGAGGCTTTATTTACTATAAAATAGAGCAAAAACAAAGCATATTAACACCAAAATAGCAACTAATACGCCAGCAGGACCTGATAATCTTTCATAAAAACTTTGTATGCTACCAGAGTGAGCTACTGACGTATCAATAAAAAAAGTAAAGTTACCTGGATATACACCTTTAAGAGAGCTCCTAAAGGGACAACATGTTAGAGGAAGGGGAACAGCAAACAGTGTTAAACCGAAGGCAACCAGAATTTTGCTCAGCTCTTTCTGAAAATGTTTTGACACCTATCCAGGAGTCTTTGTCAATTCTAGTGGCTCACATTTGAACAACCTGTTGTTGGTGCACTACTGTTTTTAAAGGAAATAGAGGCCCATCCTCTTAAGCGCATTTTAAGTCAGAGGCAAATCAATGACCCACCTGTCACTGTCCTAGGTCATTAGTAGCTATTGCTTGGTGTGAGTGGAGTACTTGGTCTTCTAAATCATAATATGACTGCTTAGGTAATCTTTTTGATTACCTTACTTTGGAGTTGAAGGTGCAATCCTCCCCCACTGAGAAGATGAGGTTCTCTTCGACACAGCTTACACTGCCAGAAGGAGCCGTGTCTAATCTGTGAGGTGATTTTAACACCATAAAGGTGAGATCACAGGTACGCTGGGGTTGGTCTCAAGGTATGTTGCTTGCTGGAAGCCGTAGTTCGAGGAGCCATATTATTGTATAACATGCTGTGTGACAATCAATGAATTTACCTAAGATTCATCATCATGACACACATTTCATAATCCAGTTTAATCAGGTAATTTCTCTCCTTTGATCACTAGGAGTGCATTTGTTTTTGTTTAGTTTTTTTCTCTTGTACTATCAACTAATCCCAGCTCTTAAAAATCAACGTCACACCTAGCAATGGGGTTAACCACACCTCCCCACTAAGAAAGTAATCTATGTAATTTCCTTACCCGGAGTCGCTCTCAGCAGCTACCTGAATTGCCCCTAAACTTTATGCTAAAACAGAAGCTCTCTTAGAGGACTCTGATAATCTGTGTGAATACGGGCACAGCTCTATGAAGTATACAGCCTATTGTGGTCTGATGGATAGATCCTCCAGTTTCTGCTGTAAAGCTCTGCAGCTCCTTCAGGGTTACCTATGGTCTCTGTGCTGCCCCTTTGACTAATGCCCTCCTTGCTGAGGCTGTGAGTTTTGGTGGGCAGCCCTTTCTTGGCAGGTATGTTGTGGTGCCATGTGGTACCATGCTTTGTATTTGAAGATGATGAATTTGATGGTGCTCTGGGGAAACATCGAAGATTTTGAAACTTTGTCCCTGACTTGTTTGGAAAGCTCTTTGGTCTTCATGGTGTTGTGCCCATTGCTTATTGTTGTTGCAGCCTGTGGAGCCTTACTCAGAAAAGGGGTCTTTATACTGACAGATCATGTGACACTTAAATTGCACTTGGGTGGACTTAATTTCACTAATTATGTGACTTTTGAAGGTAATTAGTTGCACCAGATCTTCAATAGTAAGAAGTTTTGACACATCCTTGATAATAAAATTGGTCTGTGTGATGTGTTCAGAAATCTCAAAGCAACTATATAAAAGCGATTTATTTATTATTATAGTTAAATAAATTAACCACAAAACAGAGACAAGTGCAGAATCAAGAAATCATATGTTAAAAAATATTGCAGGTTTGACCTGTCTTTCAGTCAGTTAGATTTTGAAGTAGTTTAAGAAAAACACCAGACATACTGTATAGCCTAATGAAATATGTTTGCCTTTGCAGCCTTGAGCATTTTTGTATGTATTTCTTCATGCATGCTAGCGTTATTTTTTTTCATAATGTCAGTTACCTGATAATTGTTCCTGTTACCATTGCACAGAGACATGAACAAGGTGATAAACAAACTGCAAAGTTAATAGGCTTAGTAATGTTGAATGGTAGTTTTGCAAAGAACCACACACAAGTTGTCTCCACCTGCTAACCACACAGCTTTATGAGCATTGTGATGAAACTGGATTGGGCATTTAATTGGCCCAGGCTAATAAACATAGTAAACAGTGTGCCATACATGTTTTTAATCACAGATAACGATGCATTATAAGAATAGTTATACCTGTAATGTTTTTCCCCTTATCCTGCATAATGTGGTGCATAACAATGAATTAAGCCAAGGTACAGCTGTAGGTCACCTTGGCAACAGCTACAGAGAGGCATTATACAAAAAGGTAGAATGTATTTCTATACAAAAAGGATACATGAGTCCATTTTGTCAGGCCTCTTATTGTAAGAAAGTTAATTGTTTGGCACAAGCTTTTATTTGTTGCATTGTGTGTTCAGTTGGTTATATTTAGTCAGTTATTGAGTTGTAAAGCACATTTGCTTTTCAACTTAGCCACAGGATAAAATCCCCACTGTACCCCACACAGGGATTTGAGCATTCATGCAAGACCAACCACTGGGACCGACTGAGAATATCAGAGGTAGTGACAGAAAGAAAAAGAAAAAAACTGTTAGTGGTGGCGGTATTGGCTCTCTTTTCCACTGGTTGCATTTCTAAATCCTGTTATATACTTCTGTCTCTGTGTTTTTCTTTCTCTGTAATTAGCGCTCTCATATTTTTTAGCTGGCCAGTAATCTTTCACTCTCACCCCTTCCAGCCACTCAAAGGCTTAACTGACATTGTTTGTATGCTTATATTGCAGTACACAACAGTCATTTTTAGTTAGTTTGCACATTAGATATTTTTTTACAAAAGGGTAGCAACGTAAAACAAAGTCTAATTATATTTTCCACTCAGAGGTCAGCATTTCTGAGTAAGTAAAACAAAAAAAAACCTGCTGATATAGTTCCAAAAATCATAAATCCAACCATAAAAGTCTGATGTTTCTATCAGGCACTAACCTCATAATCAACAACAAGTTTGTTTTGCTAGAACTCTTTTATCAATCATTACATTTTAGGACAGTAATGAGCACATCCTACTATCTTTTGGACTGGTAAGTAGAACATGGTTAGGTTGGGTTTACCTAGTTAATAATCAGGCATTTTGCATTGCAACATGCTACTCTTATTTATTTGCACAGTATATCCATTCTAAAATAACATTAAAACCTTGAGGAGATTATGATAAGCCATATGGTATTGCCAAGAAAAATCTTTAAACTTACAATCATGTGAAAAAAGGAACAAATGGATATTTAATATCAATGTAACAATAAAGAAAAATTCAAGTAATGTACTGAATAAAAAGTAAGAATTGAAGAAAATTACTGTTGTATCTGGTGCACAAGATTACAATAAACATTACAAAAAGTCTTGCCAGATTTTGTAATGCCATTGAAATGCTACACAATGACTTTAAAAAAAAAGAATAAGAAGAGAAAGAGAAATTACAGAATGAGATAAACTAGACCAATATCAGATTTTTTAATGGGGGGGGGGGGGGATTTGTTTACATGACTATATACGTAGGGGATTTTGTGCAATATGAAAGTGATATAAAATCTGAGGAGACATTTATATTGCTTAAACAGTCAGTGCTATAGTATGAAAATGATCCACCTTGTGAACCTTTACTTGTGCTTGCAACTGAGTGAGAACATATTTTTCATATTTTACCACCAAAGTGAGGACTGTGGTGTGAAGTAAAGACCTGTTTTTGTTCTTACTTTTATTTTGGGCTAGGTGTTAGGTTTGGTGCTAGAGAGAGCTAGCTGATGTTCCTGCTATGAACAAAGAGCAGGAATTTGTCCTCTCCCTTGGTAAAGCTATTAAAATGAATTTCAAATGAGCACAGAAATAATGTTTCTACATTATGGACTGTATGATATGATGAGTATTGCTACAGGAAATCTAGCTGACCAATAGATGTCTGTTAAGGATTTATTAAAACAGTAGTCAATACTTTTCACTGTGCTGCCATCGTGTGGCAACCACAGTCAGTACTGCAGTACCCTACTTGAGTCTTTCAAACACACTAATTGTTATTCAAATGTATGCAAAATGTTTTATTTTAGTGACTTGATTGGTTTAATGAGAAAGCATGCTAAATGAGGCAGATGTAAATACAAAAATAAGATCCCCTTCACATTAATTAGTTCTGAGTTTTCATTTCTGTCAATTGTTGACAAAAGGAGAACTTAAGTTTAAGACATTATCACTTTAAATGTCATGAAGCTGAGGTAAATTAGGGTGTTTAGTTAAAGGGCAATTTTACATGGGAGGGAGGCTTGGACTGACTACAAAGATTGCAGTTTGTAAATGATGTATTTTACCGCTTAGTCACATAATAACTTCATTACTTGTTTTCATCCTATGTCACTGCCACTTCATTCACAGTCACATGTGTGTTGTAAGGGGAAGGCATTCCTCAAGCTGAGTGCCTATCTTTGATGCACTTGATCAAACATGAAAAAATATATACAAGGACCATAATTACAAAACAACAAATTCAGGCAGAAGAAACACTTTTCTAAATAATTTTTTTTCAATATTAAACTTGACGCAATTATTACAGCAGTTAATGTATATTCACTATGTTAGAACAGTGCAAATGGCAATATCTACATTTTACTGTATGTTCATTTGACCTCCAGATGGCTCAGTGAGCTCACCAGACAGAAAATAACAAAGCTGTTGTAAAAATAAGAAGTCTCACTTTAACATAGACGCCGGGGTTTTTGTCTCTCTGGTGCATTTTTGGTTAAAACAAGTATGTTCTTTATTCATGAAGTTACTCACAGTAGGTAGAGTAGCCAGAAATTTTATTTCAGTAAGAGTATTGGGGCAGTAAGAGTATTGGGGCACACTATTACTCACTATTACTCATCGAGTAATAGTGTGACACAAAAAAAGTACTGCACTGTAAAAAAAAAAGTACAGTGCAGTAAAACTACTCCTAAAAGTAAATTTTCCTCAATAAATGACCCAAGTAAATGTAACTAGTTACCCCCACCTCTGTATAAACATGTGCAACTGTTTTTGTAGAGAAAGTAATCGTTGTTTACCTTTCCCAATCACCTACACCAAAATAATAATAGAAAAATAATAATAATATCAATAATAAAGTTATAGGGGTAGAGGTACTCTTGCAAGGCACTCTAATCAGTTGTACTAATACACAGGATTTATACAACCTTAAACTTTGAGTTTGCCATCACTGCTTTACGTTAAACATGTGGTTGACTCTCTTCTTTGGCACACAAACGCCTGCTCGCTTAGTTTAGTACAGGGCCTGGTCTGGATTTGCAATAAAAAAAATTCAAACGGAAAAGATAAACAAACTCAACTCCTTGAGACATTGAGTTCAGCGACCCTCTTCAGGGCCCCTTGGTTCATTAAAACTTTCTGTCTTCAGAAAGGTTCATTTTTCCCTCTAGTTAATCATCAAGTTTTTTTTCTCATTTAAATACATGGACATCCATATTTTTATTTGACTGAGGAAATGCTGAACTGGGACAAATGATTGTTTTTGAATACTTTTAAGCCCACACGTGAAAGAATGATCACCATTTATGAGTAAAGCTTTTTTTAGAATAATAATCAAAGCAATCGTTCCCAGTTGACAATAGTTTGTCAAGCCTTCTGAATAAAAGGCATATATTTTCTAAATTCAATGTATTGTGGAATAACTCTATTTTCCCATTTGTACTTGAAGGCACCATATGACATGTTCACACCTCTGACGTATCCGGTCAGGTAAGAAAACTTTCCCAGCTTTACTTTTTTTTTTTTACCTGTGAGCGAGGTAACACAGATAATTACTGCGAGGACGCGATCTGTAAAGTGGTGGGGAGTCTGTGCTCCAGAAGCGTGGGGGCCGTACCGCAGCCATGGCTGAATCCCAGCTTGAGTGCATGGAGGACGGGCGCATCGGAGCCAAAGTCCCGGAGTCCAAACCGGAGTTCTACTACAGCGAAGAGCAGCGCGCTGCCATCGAGGAGCTACTAAAGAATGGCGACGGCGCCTTCAAGACGCGACTCAAGGAAGACAACGCGAAAGACTTTTTATCTGCGAGGGAAGTCAAGGTTCTGGTGAACACTTTCAAACAGTATGACACTAATGACAGCAGCAGCAGCAGCACGTCTCCCTCCAGGTCGGAGCAGGGAGCGTCTGGAACCGACGCGGACTCAGGGGCCCATTCCACTTACTGGCCCCAGATGTCGGACACCGAGGTGCCGTCGTTGGACATCGGCTGGCCGGGCGGGGGGATGTTCAAAGGGGTTACCCGGGTGTCCGTGCACACACACCCGCCCAAAGACAACGGCCCTCACATCAAGGAGGTGGTTCGGCGGCTCATCCAGGAGGCGAGCAAGGTGAGGAGAGGGTCAGGGGCCAGGATAGGAAGGTCAGGTCACATTAAACCTGTATTATGTCAGGCTGATAGTTTGCTTTACATTATAATGATTCGGCGTTTACACTTAGAATATACATTTAAGGGAAGAAAGAAACTGGTTTATTAGAAACAGATGTGCAATGAACAGGACCAGATCCAGGATGATGTGGAGCCCCCTGGGCTAGTGTCAGTTTTGGAGCCTCACTCACATAGTTTTTTTTTTTTTTTTTTATAAACACTGCATCATTTCTAGAAACGTTTTCATCCGCACACACAAAAGGTAAAACGTAATAAATAAATAAATAAATAAAGTTTTTCTTCTTTGTTTCTGGTGGCCCCTTATCTGGTGCCGCATTTGTTTCAGCGTATTTCAGCTGCTGACATACACCAAAACAGATAAAGGGGGAATGGAGCATGGCCCTAAAGCATATCAAGGAACTTGTTTGAGACATTTTGATATTAAAGTTTCTAAATTACTGCTAAACGCATAGTAATCTGTGAAGTCTGGGCCAAGGGCAAATCAGGGTTTTAACACATGTAACAGTAGCAGAAATTAGGTGAGAATGTTTCTTAGCTATTACATTTAAGGGAAACTCAAGCGCAAAACCAAACAAGGGAAAAAACAAAAAGCAAATTATGCTTTTTATACTAAATCATTAGAAATTAAGTCAAAACATGGGAGTTGCTTTAACATGACTTATGGGAAAGGTCTGTATTTTATGTCTGTCCCTACAGGAAATGACATCACTTTTTACAACCTGATTTAATCATAGGATTTTCTTATACTAGTCAGTGGGGCAAAAGACAATGTTGTGATTGTTATATAGCGTCAATAATCCAACTTCAATGTTGAAACTCAGACACAAAACCGAGTACACTAGCATATGTGCACTACAGCAATATTTACTGCAGATTTAGTAAATTAGCTTGCAGAATTCCTTTCCCAGTCATTTTGAAAATGTAGAGGTATAAAGGTAAGACATAAATCCAACAACGAAGAAACTTTGGATTCAGATGAGAGTGAACATGAACATCCAGTTGGGATGTTTACTCGTTTGTTGCCGGGCAGGAGCTGAGTCATCCATTCCTCTTGCTCACAGCAAGGCGGTGACAAGCTCCCTTTTTGCCTACTCTGCCTCTGGGTTCCCTCTTTAAAAGTGGGTCAGGGGTATAGGAGCATGTGTCAAACCCTCATTTACCGTTTTAGATTTATTGTATTATTACATTGCTTATCTCGACATTTTCCTTGAACTTTGCATTGCATCCCCGTATTTGGTCTCCCTTTCCTTCAATTTCACATTTGTTTCCATGACTTGAGGTGCACAATTAGCTTTCATTTTACTTGAATCAGAGCTACTTGCTTGTTAACATTCTTACGATTGTTTGTTTTGCCACTTCCTGGTTACAAGTGGGAGGATTTTACTGCAAGCTTTCCAAGTGGCAATAAAACCATTTGCTTCATTTACAGACAGTGACCTGAAATAAAATAATCTAATTCTATCTTTCTTCGCCTGTTTTCCAGTTACCTCAGATATAAAGGTAATAATTCACTCAAGAGTTTCAATACCTACCTTTTGTCTGGTGGTAAAACGGTAAGAACAAGACAGCAAGGAGAACAAGTTTTGTTCGTAGGCATTGAAGAATAACTGTCTGGACTGGCATTATATACAACTTCTTTTATTGTATTTCTATATTTCAGTAACATCACAGGATGTTTCCTAGAAGCATAAAAAAGTGTGTTGGAACATCCAAAAACTAAGCCAATCAGCATACATTTGAGCTTATAATAGACAACTGACACCCACAACAAATACAGGATCAAACTCATAGATGAAAGAATTACTTGCACATTACTATTGTATAAATGTATATTGTTATATAGATTGTATTTTGTTATTTTGACTGCAAATGATAAAGGCAACTGGCTGCAGGCCCTAACTTGTTGCCGCATGTATTACCCTAGACAGCCTGCTCAGCATTTTTTTTTCCTTTGAGTGGAAACAGCAGGCCTTTTCACCCAAACAGAGAAACATTCACTGGAAGTTTCATAGAAATCTTTTCCATGACTTCACTTTTGGGAATGCCAATACAATACAACACAGACCCCCATCATGTTCATGCAAGCTTGCACTTAGCTTGTCGGACCAAGTTTCATTGCTGTATTTGCTTGATACTTTTATGGAAGGATTTAATGTTTCACTGGCATTTAGTGTCTCAGTTTAGTCTCCAGAGTGCTCCACATATTTTGGCATCCTTTGGAAAAGGCTCAGTCAACCTTTGTCACAAACAAAGGGGGAAAAATACTTTGCAAGTTTTAAGCAGTTAGCAGGGGCGACGCCAGATCACTCACACATTCCAAGCCACCTCGCTGCTTTCCTCTCTAGTTTGGAAGCTGTAAAGTTTTTAAATGATTAGAAAACAGAAAAAATAAATCAGAAAGCCAGTACTGTATGAAAACCTATGTTTATATGTATTTATATCATGGTTATCAGTGTAGATGCAGGTTTAGCATAAGCTATAGGTCATTCAGAGAACTCAGACTGATTGTGTTTAAAATGGATAGAGGTTGTCAAGACAAGAGATCCAAACTCCCCCCAGCTGTTTGGTAAGTCAGGTGTTGGGAGAAATGGTTTCAAGACTATAAAAAAACAAGCCTTAACAAAATAACAGCATAGGTTTAGAGTCACATTTAAGTCCTATATTCCTAACATAGACATCATTTGAAATAATGTGTAGATCAAAACTCACCTTTTTCTCCAAACTCTTTCATTTTTGTGCAGCTATCTAATTTTGTCACACAGTGAAGGCATTTGTAACGCATTGGATTTAATCCTATTTTAAGTCAATTAGAAATGTAGAAAATTTGACGCAGATAATTTATTGACGATATAGGGCTGGATGATATATAAAAAAGAATATCGATAAAATAGAAATCATATATATTGATCGATATCGATAATTATCAACAAATTCAAAAATATATGTCAAGTGCAGCCCTGGCCATTTTATGCTGTTGCTTAATGACCTATTTTTAGATAGAGAAAACACAAACAGTGAATTCAAACTCAACCCTTTATTCAACCAATGTTTTATCAAAACTGCAAGTTTTTTTTAAAAAAAGACAAAAGAATTCTGGCTAGCTGAACTCTTTGAAGGGGGCGGAGCTTGGTGACAGAGCATTCCTGGGCCTGATTGTGATTGGTTGGGAGGATGTAATGACTGTAATATTAATCTACATGGCTAGAATGCAAAAGGAAGGAAAACTGCTATTCAATTGAACCTTTTATTGACTCCTTTTTTTCTTTCGTCGAAATACGTCTATCGATCGTTATATATTGTTATTGAATTATCGTCCAGCCCTATGACGATATTCAAATCACGTGTCAAGAATTCTGGATTAAATCTCATTCAGGTTGCAAAAAAAAAGACTTTTGGACACGTGCTTATAGCTCAAGACATGACTTGAACTCTCTGTTTAAGTCTTGAGTCTAATTAACATCTGTCTCATGTAAGGATGCGTTAAAGGAAGCTGGTCAATGTAGATCACTTCGTAAATTTCTTGTTGTGTATGCAAACGATTAATTGATCTGGTAACTTTATGCACATTATGGGTTGTCTGTGAGGTTTCTTAAAAGTGCATATCAGTAAAAGGAGTTAAATTGAGGCTACAGGTTACAAGTGTGTTCTTTTACGTCCAGCGTTGAGTAAGGACTTACAGTAAGAGAGCTTCAGACTGCAGTTCTGGCAGAGATTAGCATATTCTCCCAATTTATTCATGTTGTGGCATCAGTGACTACATGGATGTCTTGAAAACTGGACTCTGTAATAAATGACTTCAATTAATTTCAAAACAAAATACACTTATCTTACTTCTGAAATGTTAATACTTCAGCTTCTTGAATTATTTAGAAAAATTACGGTAATTGATTTTAGGAGGCGACACCTGCAAAGGCACTTCAGGCAGTCATCTTGAGCTGTGCTTCTTATTCACAGGTCATCTTTTTCACACTTCTAATGTATTAGACATACCCTAATAATTTTGGCAGTCTTCTTCAGCTGCAAAACATCCAGTGCACCTTGAATTTCATGCACTGCTGCCTGCTGCTACTGCTGCTGACAGCTTCGGCGGGCTTCTTTTCAGCCCCTCCATCACCTCAGCACCCCCCTTGGCCTTTGAGGGCAGAGACCCTCTCCTCACTTCCTGAAATGCAGAAGACACGTTCAAAGGGGCAGAGATGCTTTCATCAATCCATGACCTCTTGAGCTATGGAGGAATGGGATCAAAGCCTAGACACCAACCTCAAACTTACCCTGTACTGGCTAATAAATATGTATTTAAACATTTACATGTGAGTTGTCTAGCTGAACTAATAAAATTTGAACAGGAATTCAAATATATTTTTTGTGCGGTAATTATTATACCCTATCCACCCAACTTGGTATACTCGCTTATCTTTGCAGGGTCCTGTACACCCTGGACAGGTCGTGATTCAATCACAGGGCAATACAGGACAAACAACCATGCATGTACACGCTCCCTTCTAAGGGCAATTGAGAGACATCGTTTAATCATGTTTCGGATTGTGGGAGGAAGCCAGAGGGCCCAGAGAGAACCCACACATGCACTGGGAGAACATGCAAACTCCACAAAGAAGCACCGGGATTTGAATGCAGGACGTTTTTATTGCAAAAGGTTAACAACTGTACTTTATACCCACAATATGTTTTATCCCAAAGGATTTACAGCAGCTAATGTTTTTTTTTGGTTTGTAGAATAAAATGTATTTAAGATTTAAAATTTTAATGTGTCAAGTTAGGTCTGGGTATATTGATTGAATTCATAATGTACAGCATTTATTTATTTTAAGCAGAGTTGAGGCCATGCATCTTGAGCAGGGGTCTGCAAGCTTTTCAAGCCATTTTTGCCCTCGGTCCAGCTAAATAACTATCATTTAGCGCCGCAAATGTTACACAACCTTTTGAAAAAGGACAACCTATAATCTTATAATATCTACTACATGGAATCTATTGTCATTTTCAAAGAACCACCATTTAACTTAAATTTATAGGTTTAAATATAAAGAAAAACATAAAAACATTGGCATAAAGGTAATGGATACATTTTTCTTCTGTGGGATTTTAATATTTGTAAAAAATATATATGTTAAAAGAAGCACATGACTTCCAATCTAATGACAAGACAAAAACATCTAAAGTATGTTACTGGTACTTTTAGTGTCATTCTGTTGTGGAAACTAAATTAAATTAATCCATGCAAAATACTGCAAAACTTCTAAAAACATACATTTTATATTATATCTATGTTTAAAAACATTAGCTGGTTCTTTATCATTTTTATCCAGTTATTAAGATCCATTGTGGAAGGCTTAAAGACCCAGTTGTTGTAGATCTGTAGCCACGGGTTGTAGATCACTGATCTAAAGTACGACTTTTAACTTAAGTCATTTGAGACTAAAGTTTTACCTTGGACTTGAAAAAAAATTATCTGTTAACATCTGAGGTGTATTGCCACGTTTAAGTATCTAAGCACATCTATTAATTCTTTATTGTGTTAAAGCTAAAGCTTTACTAATAACAATACTTGGAAAACAAAGCATGACGTTTTGTTTTTACAAAACAGGTCGATTTAAGACTTAAAATCCTTTTGTTGTTTGGAAGCTTTAGTTGGATAAATGTTAAATGTGACTGAATCACAGCTGTAGAATGATGTCTGTGTATTTCTGTGAGTCCTGACAAAACATTTCAAATGTCTTTTTATGATCCATGACCACTTTATCAAAGCACGCTATAGCAGTGGGTCTCAAGGTGTTTTGTTTAGAAACATTAGCTTTGCGGCATGGTTTCTTTGTGAGCCTAGAGAAGCTTTATCTCTTTACCCACTGTGCAGATCTTTATATTTTTCCTCTCCTATCATAAGGTGGTATTCTGGATGTGGGCCAGAGTGAGCAGAAGTTGTTTTTTTTTTTATAGCTTGTCAGGATTTGCATTTTAATTAGCCAGAGCACAGATGGAATCCCCTGAAATCTGCATTTAGGGTGTTAATTTTTTTAACAGACTTGGTAAAATGCCACACCATCCAATTTCACTGTAAGTTTTCTGAAGGTTTTGCAATTATTGCTGAGCAAAGTACATTTAAATTCAGAGATTATTGGACTTTTTGTTTGTCTTGCAGGTCATTGCCATAGTGATGGACATGCTTACAGATATCCACATCCTGCAGGACCTGATGGATGCAGCTTGCCGTCGGTCTGTGCCTGTTTACATTGTGTTGGATGACCAAGCTGTTCCTCATTTTCTGGACATGTGTTCCAGGCTTCAGATTGGCTCACAACACCTTCGGGTATGTCTGCACTTTTATATAAATATGGTTTTAAGCTGTGCAAGGGAAAGCAAAAACAAAATTAATATATAGATAATAGAAATCCAACTTCATTTTGAAAGATAACTTAGTTTTCTATTGGTAGGGACTAGCTTAACTGATTTTTGCAGCAAAACACAATTTTTCTTTTTAACATAAATTAAACTTCCACATGTGTAGAGAGTCTCCATTTTAAATGTACTTTTGGTAATGAAGATTGGTCTATGTATTTAGGCTAGAAAGAATCTAATGCTATAGGCCAGTGTTCAAAAACCTGACCAAAGCTTTGGTAGAAGTTGCTACCAATACAGTATTGGGTGAGATTTCTGAAGCAATTGGGTGACATAAGTTGTCAGAACCTCTTCACAAGCAATGTTTGGCTGAAAATTCTTGGGTGAGACTTTTGATGATCACAACATGCTGCTAATTGGATGCAAAGAAGGACTAGTGTCATAGCATGCAAAAAAAGGAAGGGGAGTTGGTTCTCAGTAGAGAGAGAGCAAAGGGGGGGGGGGAGCCAAGAAATATAAGTTAATTCTGGCTGTAGTCCCAAATACAGTATATCAGAGGCTGCAGAGCTGAGGGTAAACATTGTAAAATTAAGTTTCTTAACAGAATCAACAACAAACCTACACAGATATCTATTCAATTTAGTTCATTCACAAGGCGCTGATTCACAACAATTGCTGTCTCAAGGCACTCTACAACTGGGGTCAACCCTGGTCTTCAGGACCCACTGTCCTGCATATATTAGATGTTTCTTTGCTCCACCACGCCTGAATCAAATAATTCATGACCTCTTCAATACTCATCAAGGGTAGCAGAGGGCTGTTAGTTACCCATTTATTAGAAACTGGTGTGTGTAGGCAAGGAAACACCTAAAACATTGCAATATATAGACTAGGGTTGTGCTGTGTTAAAAATCTGTTTACTGTTTTTATACCTATGTTAACCTTGAACAAGTAAAACAAGAAAAGCTTGCTGTATCACTGAGAAAGGAATTTCTTAAAAGCAGAAGAAATCAAAACATTTGTGACTTCAAAGGGTGTATACTTTGGTTAAAAAGGCAAACACAAAAGGTCAATTAGGTTTTCATTAACACAAATATGAATTTTACAAAAGTGTATTAGTGATGATTAAGAAGAATGGGTAAACATATCACAAAGAAAAATCTAACTTTGTCAATGAAGACAAGCGAGAGAAAAAAATCTTTTCAGTAGATTATGGGAGGAATTTACTCAGTTGTTTGCCATTTAGTCATGCCATTTTATATGCTACCCTTTAAGCAAGAAAGTTACCCCAGCTAATCTATTAATGGTTAGAAAGGTGGTTCCAAGTAGTTGTAAAACCGTATAAGCAGCCATCTAACTTAAATGTGTTGGCCCGTTTCAAATGAAAAATATACTAAACTGGTATCATTCAAAATAAATGTTATTTTACTATTTTATATGAATGACACCTTCTATTGTACTTACTGATGACCCAGAGCTGTTTACTGCTAGTTTTGTTTGGGTTGAGAAAGAGGGGGAAGACATGCAGCCAAGGTCCACGGGCCAGGAGTTCAGGCCTCCAAACGTGCCGGTCATGTGCTCTACCCCTGCGCTACTGCCATTCTCCATCAAGTTTATGTTTTCAAAATGTGAACTTTTTGTATTCAACTATGGCTTAAAAGATCACATTGTTGAATGTATGGTTTTCTATTTATAACCCGTCTCGTAACCCGTTTTGTTGCAGTACATCCGAGCAAGAATGGTCCAAGGAGTTGGCTTCAGTTTGTCTTTTGGCAAATTTCCTGGTTCGCTTTCTAGTAAATACATGCTGGTAGATGGAGACAAAGTTGCATTTGGCTCTTACAGGTAAGTGTGTGTGTTAACTGAGGAAATGTAGCTAACGAACGGCAGACATTTTTTTTTAGATGTATCTACATATTTGCTGTATTGCATTTCCTATAAACCTAAAATAGAGCATTAAACATAGTCACCTTTATTTTTTTTGTATATTATAGGCGTCTAAATTCAGATCTTGTAATATGTTACCAGTACAAGTTAGGATGAAAAAGCTTTTGAACTCTGCGCGTACCGGTATGCGCGGAATCCGTGCAGAGTGCGCCTTGAGTAGGTGCGGACTCCGCGCCTACTCATGGTGGACTATCTGCGCAAGTACGTGGGGGTCCTTTACTCACTTGTTCGGAGGAGAAAATCTTGCTCTGCGTCAAACTGGAGCTGCTTCTGCTCTCGAAATCTCCACCTTGGAAATGTGAGGCCAATGTTAATCATTGTTTTGTCTCTTTCCTTATCTACCAACCTCTTTGCCAAAGACCGTTGTTTTTTGTGGTAATGATGGGTTCTGATCGTCTTCAAGTGAATGCGGCAGTGGGATTTTATGGGCAATGAGGGGCTAAGTGCTGAGTGGGAGCTGTTTACATGCATGTACATGCACGCGCAGACTTCAGAACAACACAGAGAGAAGATGTGCGACGTCATACCATAATCTAAAAAGATACCTTTAGTTCTTCACAAAACACATTTTTTGGTTCTATCTAAATTAATGAAATCTTGCCCCTTTAACATGTATAGAAAAAATATAGTAGTCGAAGTAACGACTGCCTAATGGTCAAAAACACTCTAAAGCGTATTCCTCTTTGTTACCTCTTCCTACTCTTCAGCTAAGTTCACACTGCAGGGAAATACGACCCAAATCCGATCTATTTGCCCATATGCGACCCATATCCGTCTTTTTGTGCCGCTTCCATATCTGGTACTAATTTGGATGCGTATTGGGTATTTTTGAAAGCGACCGCAGTCTGAACAGTCATGTCGCATTTTATCCGTCTTTCACGTCACTCCCCTTGCTCCAACTAAACACCCGGTAGTAGCAGCTAGCGCTCCACAAAAGGCCGTTGTTAATAGCTGTGCTTCTTTTTTGTTACCATATTTAGTCTTACTATATTGTGATCTTAATATTGTCAGCTCCCATTGCTCAGCAGCTCTCTAATAAGAAGAAAGAGAGACCCTGGTCAGTATCCGCGCTTTTTTATTTTTTTGAGTTTTGTTTTTGAATGAAACTTTATTGAATACTTCTAGAAACCATTAAGTTACATTGACCACTACTTCCCTACTGTGCGCTGCTGTGCGACGTCTCCTTCTATTATCTGCGCATGCGGATCGCTTTGCAGTCTTGAACTGTTCAGACAGCAGTATCATAGTGGTCACATTTAGTAGTAGTATGAACGGCCACCTCAAAAAAAAAATCAGATTTCAGCAAAAAATCAGAATTGAGCATCAAGGCCTGCAGTGTGAATGTAGCCTTAGTTGTTCAGCTGAAGACAGTCTTCTATTTGTTGAAAATTGGATGGTTCAATCCAAAATCTACCTGTCAAAGTGTTCAATAGAAAGAAACATCGGTGTGTCCCACATGTGTTCATTGTAGTGAAAAGGCTAAAAAATTTTATAGATTATAAAATGAGATATAATATAAGATGCCCTTGTGTTAGATTTTATACGGATGGACCATAGCAAAATACATCCCGGGGTCATTGAGTCCCCTTGATCCCATTTATTTGAACATTACATCATTGAGGCCTTATGGCTTTGTGCAGTACAAATACTCTCAAATTGACAACATTTTTGCTGTTAATATAATAGAGAAAGGAACAGTGTATGTTTTCACTCTTGTCTCTGTTCCAGTTTCTCTTGGTCTGCATCTCGTATGGACCGAAACATGATCACTGTGATGACAGGACAGGTGGTTGACTTGTTCGACAGAGATTTCCGTGAGTTATACGCTATGTCTGAGAAACTGGACCTCTACAAGGAGTTTCATGTTAGCCCCCCTACTTCCAGTGTGACTGCCACAGTTCGCTCCAAATTGGAGCCCAAACGCCCACCATTGCCAGCAACCACATCCCGCTTCCAGGTGAGCCTCGGAGATTCTAGGAACGCTGCGATTCAGGTTCCTGCCCACAAATACTACAACCCCAAATACTCATTGGTGTTTGGAGATATTCCACGTCCTCCAAGGTCTCTGCAAAACGATGTGCCTAAGTGGGATATAGCAAATGTTCCTGAAGAGGAGGGAAGTCAGCGATCGGCCAGCAGTCTTAAGCTAGACCAATCTAGTCCATTGCCCTCGGAGGCCCCAAGTGAGAACTTCGAGACAACAAAGAAAGTAACTCAGGGGAAAAAGAAAGGGTTTTCTTGGAAGTTGCGTAAAAATAAATCTTCAAGTAAGACTTCGGTTAAAGACATAGGGAGTCCCTCACCGACAGATACTCCTCCCGATGATAAAATTGAGGACGGTTTCGTGGTGGTTGAAGGAACCCCAACTAAAGGGAGTAAGAAGCACTCTAACCGAAGAAAATCGTCTCAGCAAACTGTCAACACTGCACAAGACAGAGAGAGTAAGTAACAAAATCTAATCATGTCTCTTTAAAAATACCTTTTGTGACGGGACACTATTGTATGCTTAAATTTGTAAAAGAATCATGTGAATATTAGAATATTAAAGGAGTCATATAACCATTTTTTCTTAAACTAACCTATGAGTAAAATGTAGAAGATTATATTAAATCTTTGGTTGTCAAATATAGTATGTCACATCCTCCTGACAGGTGTTAACTGACACGTTTGGCATGAAATATCCCAAGGTAGACTAACTTACACTATATCGTACCTTTTTGGCTGTTTTGAATTTTTCTTATCAAAAAAGAGTTAACAGCCAAAACAGCAAAGGTATGAAATGGCAAGAGGCAAGAGAATTAACCGATGAATGAAAATAAAATGGCAGAGTAAAATAAGATGTAGCATGTAATAATAATAATAATAATGATAATAATTTATATTATTGTTATTATTATTATTGTTGTTGTTGTTATTATTGTTATTATTATTATCCATCCATTTGCCTACACGCTTATCCCCGTTGGGGTCGCGAGGGTTGCTGGTGCCTATCTCCAGCTGTCAATGGGCGAGTAGGGTTGGGAATTGATAAGATTTTCACGATTCCGATTCCCTTATCGATTCTGCGAAACGATTCGATTCCTTATCGATTCTCTTATCGATTCCAATTTGGGGAAATTTTTTCAACCTCTTAAACAAAGATAGACATGGTATTAAGCATTTATATTTAAAGTAATACTAATTTAACATTTTAGAGACATAAAAAGACAACAAATAAACATTAAAGTACAGTTTATAGCTTGGGTTCTGCAATGTTATAAGATGAGTGTAAAACTCATCTTTAGAACCAGTCTCTGCTCAAAATGCTGATCTGCACCGCCTAATCTACTTTTAGCAGTTATCATCAGTTATTGCAACCGTAAACTGCAGAAAATACGGTCAGAGCGGCTCTTTCTGCCTTTACTCTGCTCCTGTCAGGATGAGCTGCAGTGCGTTATGAGGCGGAGGGATATTTCAGCGTCACTTAGTTTAGAGCCCAAACAATCAACTTCACTCTCAGAAACAAGCCCAAAAAACTGCAACCCCACAACTCATGAAATTTACAAGCGACTTTAGAAAAAAGAAAAACAAAGTGGCATAAAATAAGTGGGCTTCGCAACAGTGAGCATTCTATCAAAAGTGTGTCATATCTCTCCGCCCCTCTGGTCGGGTAAACAAATGTCCCGGCAAATTCTAAAGAAAAGAAAAATTCTAAAGAAAAGAAAAACCTACCGAAAAGTGTCGCTCTCATGTCATCTTGAAGACATTCTTCTTCGAAATGTTGGCTACAGATGACGTTTTTTCTCTCTGGCCAGAAGCACGATGGCAAGTTGGCAATCCAACAAAAGAGCCCGTGGTGGATCATGAATTGGAAAGGTGAAAAAAAACTAATGTTTTTTCCACTTTTACCCGATGTATTGGAACATCCAACTGCCATGCACGTGGACATTGTTGCTTCAACAATTGCTCTCGCGAATTTCAATGGTGAAGTCCTCTGGAAATCCGAAATAATTGTTGTTGTAGAGCGCAGTGCCTTACAGCGGCATTACGTCACAGGATGTGATGTCGGGCGGCCATTATTACCAATATTTGGGCAATAATGGCCGCCCCCATACACAGTGATCGAGACGACAATTTATGCTTTTATTTTCTTATTGATTAACGCTAAATGCATTAAATCACCACGGACGTATTAGTTTTAGGTATAGCTAATGATCCACGGATTTTTCCTTGTTGACTGGACTTCTCCTTTAAAATGAAGCTAAACTTTCGATCGCTTTACCCGATGGGGCGCCATTTTTTTTGTTTTGCTTTTCTAGACTTACGCCTGGTGACGTCGTACTTGCTTACTGAATGCCATGTGCGTAACTTGCGTAAAAAAACATGACGTAAGTCGTGCTGCCCCGCTCTGGTGCTGCCTGGAATCGATAAGGCAAGGCAAGGCAAATTTATTTGTATAGCACAATTCAGCACAGAGACAATGCAAAGTGCTTTACATGATTAAAATACAGGAAAATAAAACAGAATATAAGCAAGTAGGAATAAAATGTAGAAACAAAATAGAACATCGATAAACAGTTGGACTAAAAAAGTTGAACTAATGCTGTTTCAGTAGAACAGTTTAACTAGAACAGTCAAAAACAGTCCTAAACAAATGTGTTTTTAATCTTGATTTAAAAGAACTCAGGTTTTCCGCACTTTTACAGTTTTCTGGAAGTTAGTTCCAGATAAGTGGAGCGTAGGAACTAAATGCTGCTTCTCCTTGTTTAGTTCTGGTTCTAGGTACGCAGAGAAGGCTGGAGCCAGAAGACCTTAGTGGCCTGGATGGTTGATACACTGATAACAAGTCTGTGATGTATTTAGGTGCTAAGCCATTCAGGGATTTATAGACTAACAGAAGGATTTTAAAGTCTATCCTCTGAGATACAGGGAGCCAGTGTAAGGACTTTAGAACTGGGGTTATGTGTTCTACTTTCTAAGTCTTAGTGAGGACGAGGGCAGCAGCGTTCTGGAGCTGTCTGACCCTTTTTTTTGCAGACCTGTGAAAACACCGTTGCAGTAATCAATTCGACTAAAAATAAACGCATGGATTAGTCTTTTCAGATCCTTTTGAGACATTAGTCCTTTAATCGTTAAGGGAGCTACCAAATGGTGCCATGGAATTGGAACACACGGAACCGGTTCTGAACAGGAACCGGTTTTCAATTCCCATCCCTATGGGCGAGAGGCGGGTACACCCTGTAGAGGTTGCCAGCCTGTCGCAGGGCAACATATAGACAGACAGGACAAACAACCATTCACGCACACACTCGCACCTTAGGAGAATTTAGAGAGGCCCATTAACCTAACAGTCATTTGCCACTGTGCACAACTAAAGCTCTATTCTGGTTATTTGCTTAGTGTGTTTAGTGTTTCCTGTCATTGGTTGGCTCTTTTTTAAATAATTTTTTTTCTTCTTTCCACAGGTGTAAAGAGTCGTCATCGTGGAACGTCCGGATGTAAAACATCCTAAACTGAACATGTTTGTCTGTGTAAAAACAATGCATGTTACATGTTCTTTAACATATTACAAAATGACTTTATTAAAACTGGTTTCATACACTGAAATGTCCCTCACCTTAAAGCAAGACCAGATTAATGTGGTGGAGTTCTTCAGGTATTCATTTATAAATGCGGGTTGTATGTCTGGTGCCTAATGTATAATTACGTTGTAGGTTTGGGGTTTTTCTTTCGAAGTTGGTTGATTTTTTTTTTTTTTTTTTTTAGGGCTTGTTAATGAAGTACAATGACATGTTTTCAATGTCACAGCCAATAAATGGCCTTTTTTTAACCTGTGTATAAAACCACAGTTATTTCTACAGTGGTTATGTTTTAAAATGCCTTATTTTAATTCCTACTGAGCCATATTGATTCTTTACAATGAAATGGGCATGCAACCCCCAGAAGAACCAACGGAATATTTTCAGGCTTTGGTCCTGGTTTGTAATTAACCTTAAACACTGTTGATATTGCTGCTAACTGAGTACAGATTAGAAGATTTATTTCTATATCTGTATTTATAACATCAGGTAATTTTTACTTTTATTTTTACTCAAAAGGTAATGATTTTGTACTAAACACTATGCTGTCTCTCTACTGCACATGTGCATTGCCTTTGTGGGCTTTGTTGATAGGAGACAGACATGAGAAAATGGTGTAATTATCAACATTTTATGCATCGGATTCATTATTAACATAATCACCAGCTAAATCAGACAACCACAGATTTGTTTTGGTGGACATTTTCAAAATTCCATGGTATAAGTGATGGATCTTAAAACTGAATGAACATGGGAAAAATAAATACATATTCTTTACAGATATGACTGCATTTTGACATTCAGTGAAATGCTATTCATATCTACAAGTTTGGAACCACATGGATAACTGCAATATGTACAAGACATACACATGATTGAAATTACATTAGTGTAATACCCAAATACAAAAAATATGAATTGTGTACGGCAAAAAGGTTCCTGACATTGGCATCAAGATTAATAGACTGCAACTAAATCATGTACACTGAACCAAGTTTCTGAGCACGCAAAGTCAGCGTGAAGATTGCCTACTGATCTGCGTATCAGTATATGAATGTGTGCGCGTTGGTGAGTGCGATTGGGTGAATGTGGCTCTAGTATAAAGCGTTTCAAGTGGTCAGTATGACTGGAAAAGCGCTACATAAGTTCAGCCCATTTACCATTTAAAGTTTAAGTGCCCAGATTTGAAACTGTCTTGTCAAAAATATGATTAAAATATCTTTTAGAAATGCATTATATGAAGGAAATATTTTGATTTTGAAATCACACTGTTACCAACAATCCCCTATTGTCTTCTTTTCAGCATTATGACTCACCATTACAGTATTTATTTTCAAATACTACCATATATTTCGGTGATCCAAACAGGTCTACATCAATAAGTTACCTTTATCTGAAGTAGCCAGCACTCGTCATGTGAATCACACAAGCTTGCAGGGTTTGTGCATGCGGTGTAAGAAAGCTTATGATTTTCAGTTTTAACACCATGCCTGTTTTATTCTTAATAAGAGAATTGCTTACAATCAGGTTAATCTCATTTTATAGTGACAGTACTCTTTCACTAGTGCAGCACATCTCAGTTGATAGAAAGGACTGTGTAAAGTACATATGCAGAGAAACACAATCACACTCACCTTGCAGTTGAAATGAAACCACTGTATTAAAAAGTCATAGGAGATCAAAACCGTCTGTTGTTCTTTGTGATTGATTTTTTATTTACACTTTGAAGAAAACCTTCACTCTTAAATTAAGAGATATTGACAAAAAAATAGCTGTTTTTTGTGTTACCCATTTAGTGGTATTTTGGTTTGTTATATTTTTACAAGGGTTTGATAGCTATGGTGCATTACTTTTGTATATGTCAAAGAAATTTCAATAAATAATTTGCCATTCATTCTATTTCATTTACTAATTAACTTTACAGTTGCTTTTTTCTTTATTTTATTCTAGATTTTGATTTGTCAGTGATTGTTGGTTTAAATTTGGCTGTTGATGGTTCTTAGAATTCACCTTAGATGATGACAACAGAGTTGCTCACAGTCTGAAAAAAAACACCACCCTCTGGCAGAAGAGTAACTGGAGTAAACTAAACAAACTCCCATCAGGTTTGCAAGAAGTTTGTTGGAACACAGCAGCAATTTTACCAGTTTGTGCTTCAGCTGTTGCAAGGAAATTCTAATTATATAGTTTCCTAACATGTTACTTCACCATGAGAATAAACTATTTTTATAGTGTAGGAAATTACATCCTAAGCAATTGTGAACAAGAGCCATCAGCTTGAGTGCAGCGCTCCCTTGTGGTGCCACGCAGTAGTTCACAAGCATCTGTGAGAGGTTTTGAGTTGCATTACACAAACTGACCACTATAAGCCGCTAAGTAATTACCAAATGATCGCGTCTCAAAGGGGAACCGCTTGTCAGTAGGAACTGTGCGTCAAGCTGGATGAGGGTGGGGGCAGGTTGTGGTGAAATACTGAAACAGGAAGTTTGAGGTGCAGCAGGAAGAGACATTCTCACAATAATTTACTGGCTAATTTTACTGACACGCCAGCAGGCACGAGAATGTTATTTCCTGTGCATCGCATGTTTATAATGCAACACAGCATGCATATAATGCAACACAGCATGCATATTTTCTTAAGCTGAAAAAGTGAGCATACCATTGACCAACTCCAAAACACTATAGCTAGGGGGGGTTTAAGTTGTTGCCTCGTGCAAGTTTACAGCAACCCCAATTTGGTGATCTGTTGTGACAACGCCTTTTACGGCTGGGGAAGAAATATTTCAAACAGTTCAGAGGAGCTATTATTTCATGAAAAGAAAAGTAAAATGTGCAAAGTCCTTTAAGTGTTAATACATTTTAAGTAAACTTAACTACAGGGTTTTCAAAACACCCTGTTAACACAGTTTTAACTGCCACATTAGGAGCTTCTCTGTTCATAACACCCACATTTGAGCTTCCTACTCTCAAATTAAAACAAGAGCAAATTGTAGAAATTTCATAAAGTAATATTTGTATAGTATGTATGGAAACCTCAGAATTTAACCACTAAGGTCAATGGGGTCATACACCGAAAGGGTACCTGGGAGGATGTGAAGAAACCCTTTCAGCTTACACAGAAGCAGCATACAATGAGGAAGTTCAGATAAATTCAGAGAGCATTCAGCTGAAAACGCAGCTGTCAACTGGCTATACCCAAACCCTTTTTTTTTTTTGAAAAAGAAGAATTTACTTCTGTTTGTAATACATGAATATTTTTTAATTCAACAATCAATTCAACAGAACACAAAAAATACTGTAGTTACAAACTGTAGATAAAGTGTAGAAATAATAGTATACATTATTATTATAGGAACTACATGATACAGCTAAACGATTCAAATATACAGACTCCGCTTGTAATAAAACAAAATGTCTGATAACATCTATTGCACAACCTTTTGGACATTTTTGCTTTTGCTTTAATAATTACAGTATAAAGTACAAATCAAAAAAAGGTAATTTCTACAATTTATTTACAATCTTCACAGGAATTTTGTATAAACTGACACATTTCATAAGCGAACGTCTTTAGTCGACTCTCGGTCAAACCAAAGTAAAGGGGTATTGCTTTTCTTAAACGTGTCGAAGCTGTATGAGGGCTGTGAGAAAACTCAGATTGAGTGTGTTTGTTGCCTTTTTATTGCATTCATGGAACTGATAAGATATGACATGCACAATTTATCTCTCGGAGCTATAAAACTTAAATTCCCAACAAAAAATTTGTTCTCACTCCAGGAAATATCTAGCCTCTGTAACAACAGAATGCTAAAAACATTTTACAGGCTACAACCTTTATTGTGACATTCTAAAGGAACCTTTGTGAGAACCTCTGTGGACTGTCATGTTAATACTGACTTGTGTTGTCTTGTTTTCACCTTTTGACACAGTCTTTACTCGGTCTATGAAAAGAAAAGATCCCAATGTCAGTATAGTTTCATGCATCTTCGTGTGCCCCCATGTCCATGCGTGGCGAGGTATTTCCAGTCAGCCTGAAGGAAGGCTGAATGCCATTATAATCAAACGGTGGGCTGCTGCAGTGCTTAGTCCTGAGGAGCTTGGTTTATCACCTTCTTCTTCCTGACTGAGACTAAGTCATAGAACGGATCCTTGGTGATGCTTGCCCTGTTTTAAGTAAAGATGGTTGTCATTACATTTTTGTGGATATACATTTATTAGCTCTTTTCATAGAATAAATCCACAATAAAGTCCTGAACAGAGACAGCCATTCCTGCACATGCTCAAATAGGATTACCGATTTTTGTTTCTGGCCTGTTTGGAGTACCCAGAGAAACCTCATACAAGTATTGGAAGAAAGACTGGACAGTTTGAAGTATTAATGGCAACTTTTCAAAGCACTGCATTGTTTCTGAACATTTGGAGAATGGCTCCTAAAACAGTGTGCACCTTTGGAAATATAGCCATCTAGACATGAGTAGGTTACCTATATCAAGTAATATGAAAGGGTCATTTTTTTCTAGATTAATGTCCTTTTCCTGAGAGGCTAAATAAAGTACATGAGTGATCAGGGTTTTCTTCAACTGTGGGGAGTAAAGAGTAATGTGCTTTCCATCCCCCACCTGTTGCTATGAACAGCTAGGCAGCTGGCTGAAAAAAAGCCCTCTTTTACATATTTAAAGTAAAGCTAAACTTAAAGAGCCCCACTTAGTGTAAGTTTATTTTTGCCTAAGTTTTCCTTGGGTCTACACATGAAAATTAAAAAATAAGACAAAAAAATAATTATAGATAGAACATGTCTTTAGCAATCACTTATTTTAGAAGACGTAGACATAATTGTTGCTCACAATAAAATCGTGTACATTTTGTGAAAGTACCAGGTCATAACAATCATGGTATTTTTTTTACTAGATGTTATCATAAAGCCCACCCCTAACCCCTTCAGATAAATGTATAGCAGATCTACTAAAATAATGTATGAACTAAAGGCAGTTTTTCATCAGCAAATGTGTTTATTGGAAAAACAAACCATAATGTTTAAACTCATAAATAACCCATTAATTAATTATGTATTGAGGCGATGACCTATAACCCTGTGCACTTTGTGTTCATCCTCTGAAAATAGTGAGAAAGTTCTAAAACTGTTACCAAAACTGCATCATTGTCGTCATCGTGGATTTTACGCGTAGCTTTTTTTGTGTTTTAAGACGGCTTTTTCTGTGCATTAGCACCAGAGGAGGTTACAGATTCCGAGAATAACCACTTCTCCTGGCTCCACCACATCATAGCCCTTCAAAAATGTGGAACGGTATCACAGATAAAGGATACTAGCAGTGTTCTTCAATAAAAGTGTTCAATTGTTCAAAGGATTAGCTTTGTCAGTGTCAGAGCAGTGCATATGCTAGTGATGAAAAATCAATGTGTAAAACAATATATTCTGAATTGTCTGATTAGATTTGGTTGGACATTTCCACAATGGCACACAGACTCTATACAAATGTGTTTATTGTCCAACCTGATTGCCTCAATCCAGGCGTCTCTCTCTTCAGCGCTGGAGGCACAAATGGTGTAGGACTGATGTTTCCCCTCCACCACCCTGCCGTCCGTTTCAGTTTTACATGCTTTGATCTTCTGCCCATGGCTATTGGGGTTGTACAGCTCCAGACAGTACTGCATGACATCATATTCATAACATTAGAGTCAATATAAAAATAAATAAATAAAAAAAACAGTATTTTCACTCCACGTTTGCTTTCAGGTAGCTTTGAATAGCTTTTCAAAACATGCTTGTGTTGAACAGCTGACTGGATCTTACTGGTTTGCGAGGGAAATGCACTTCCCTCACGCAGAGATTTTCTAGTGGAATGATGCCTCTGGGTTCTTTATCCTGAAAAATTATTTTCAAAAGATGGATTACATCAGGTTATGTCATATGAGACAGGGAGGTATAGTGAAAGATGTTATCGCCATAAGCATTATTTTTCAAAGGAGGTGGAAATATGAAGAAAAAAGTGTTTTTTAAGGTTATAAAATAGCTTTGAAAAATTAAAGTGTTTGGTTTTTATTTATTTTTTATTTTAAAGGCTTTTAGAGTTTATTTCTTTAAAAATATATGATATATTATGGACAGTATGTTTCAAGTGCTGTTAGAGTCTTACCGTCGTAAACTCAAAGTAGTAGAGGCAGCTGTCTGTCAGGATAAACCATCGTCTTTTCCACGTTTTAACGCGACCTCCTGAAATACCAAGATAGAGTAGAAGTACACTTAATTTCTATACTGCAAGTTGTTTCTGGACACTGATTTGTTCAAAATTCCCTAGCTAAAAAAAACTGCTGAGGATGTTTGAGCAATTCAGTCTTGTGCAACCAACTACTTATGTTTCATGCAAACACTCCAGAATTGAGTTATTTTTCTCAGACTTCCCCTGCACTTTCCTGCAATCACTCGCCATGTGGTTGAAGAGTCAAATTCAACACGGAACAGGAATGCTGTATGTTAATTTGAGTCTAAATGTTTTAACCGTAAGAGGATTTATTTATTTTTTAAAAAGAAGACTTACCGAGTTTAAGGAGCCAGCCTTCTCTGTCAGGGTTGAAAAAAGTGTGAGTCAGGTCATTTCCATCATCTTCCGGGATTTTGAAAGGCTCATTGCGTATGCTCTCATAGAGTTTCTGACAACACAAGAGTTACACACAACAACTTAATATTCGTGCAATTGGGCCTGTGGGCTAAAACATAAAGCTGAGCCTGAAATTATTTTTTTTAATGAAGTCAAGGGTTTTAGTAAATTAAAACAAAGCTAAAAGATTAAAATGTATGGTATGGACTGCAACCAGCCATAGAATCTCCCACTCCAAATGTCTTAATAGGTACCCAATCATCATTAGCATGGCCGATTAGGATAATTACAACAACACAACAACACAACATTTGAGCAGGCAGAGGAAGGCTTGGGGTCTTTCTCACACCCCAGATCTCCGATTGCCATCCGGAGTTCGGTGCCTGGAGGAAGAGCGGACCACCGGGTTGGGGTCTGGGCTCGGGGTGGGCGTTGGGTCCCAGGGGTCGGCTGGGGCTTTTGCTCACCCCTGGAATCTGGGGGTAGGGCTTGGGTATGGAGGGCAGGGTGTGGGGGAGGTGGCCCCTCAGGGTTCGTGGGGTGGGCTCTATTTGGCTGGCCCAATCAGTTCATGTTGGCCCCATCTCTGGGTTGATGAGCCTGTGGGTCGTCTGGGCTAGGATCGGAGTATGGCTCAGGTAGGTCGGGTTGTGGTGGTCCCCCCTCTCCCCCCATCTTGATGTTGCCGTTCACCTTCCAGTTCTGGGGGCGGGATACCCCTCTGGGGTGCCGGTGTGCCTGGACCTGGGAGTATAGGATGTGTGTGTTGAGTGCGAGTGTGTGTACTGTGTCCCTTTTTATTATGGGTAAGTGTGTTTGCATGTTGGGGCACGAGGGTGGGAATCTGTGGCTGTGTGTGGGTTTGGACTGCCCCCTTTCCTAGGATATCTCAGGTCTCTACTGAGGGTGCGTTGGTGGTCCTCGGTGTCCGGAGCTGGGTGCTCGGGTGGGCGCCGGCTCGCTCCTGGTTGCTGCTTCGCGGGGCCATCTTCAGTGATGGTATCAAGGCATTGGCTGTTTGTACCTGTAATACTTTATTGGTTGGTTTGGCTGTTATTTTTATATCTCTCTTTGCAGGTGTAGAAGCAGACCCAGAGGGTGTTATATTGCTCTCTCCTTTCTCTTTCACCTTTTTGCCCTTTTAGCATTTGTTTCTCTTCTTTTTTTTCTCTCTTCTACCTTCGCGTTTATGTGTCCATTGAACACGAAATAGTCCCAGCATAAAATCTAATAAAGCTTTTTGCATATATAAATCAAGCGGAGCACTATGGCGAAAGCAGTAAGGCTCCACTTTTGAAAGTAAAATCTGTTGGGCTCTTTTTGGCATTAAGACAACAATTCTTAATGCCACATTGCCAGACAGGAGGCATACACACAAAAAAGGACAATTACATCAATAAAAAATTGTGATCACCTCTAAAGTTTGTTGCCTATGCAACACTAAAGCGTAATGTTAAGTCTAAATATATGCAATTCATTTAAATACTGAAAAGTTTCATGACTGGAATTAGCTGAAAGGTCTCACCGAGAGTAGGTCGTTGGGTAGGTCCTCCCCATTGTTAATGCCTCTATTCATAGAGATAAATCGCTCCACTGTGGTTTTGTCCTTCACGTTGGGGTTGTGGAGGCTTGTGTTCAACATGATGATGGCAAAAGACAGGATGTAGCAGGTGTCTGGGTTCAAAGAAAAGATATGCTAAAAATGTTAAATTAAAAGAAAACCGGTTAACTCCACACGATGTACAGTATTATCCTACAAAAGTAAAACCTGGCAGCCCACCAGGATTATAATACTGTAAGGGAAACCCATAAGAAATAGCATCCGTTGATGGATACATAGGATACTACACAATAAGGGTAAGAAGGTATCCTCGATAAGTAAGAAACAAAATATCTTTAGCATACATGCAACACGCTATGTGTGGTTCTAAAGTAACACTGAACATCACTCTGAACACATTACCCCAAGTCTTGATGATTTTCATTAGCAGGGAAAGAAAGCTCTATCAGAATTGATGGACAATGAATGAATGTGTGGGGAGTCTGGCTTCAGGAAAGTAAAAACCCTGCCTGGTTTCCCTTCATCTCGTTCACTTAACCAGTTGATTTTACTCCCTGTCTATGCTGTGGAGCAGGAAATACAAATGGTTTGAACTAATCTCTGGACTGACTTTTTACTTTCTGAAACTGTATTCCCTGCCGCTGAATTAGGGTAATGCTGAAAGAAAACTGGCATGGATGTTTACCTTCCAAATGGAAGCTGTTTATAGATACTGTTCATTCAGTCTAGCAGAGCTTGGGATATTATGTAAAGAAGAATGGGTCAAGTTTTTTGGTCACTAAATGTGCAAAGGTGGTAGACACATATTTTAAAAGACCTACAGATGTAACTGCAGCAATGACTGATTCTATAAAATATGAACTCACAGGGGCAGAATGCACATACACACTACAGTTTTCAAACTTAGATACATTTTTGTACAAATCTATCTGTCTTTAAACTTGACAATTATGTGTTACTTCATGTTGCCGAAAAATTACATTTATGTTTTTCAGTTTTAAAGAGTCTAAAAGTGAAAAAGTTCAAGACATGACTACAGATGTTCTGTACCATGTTTTTAAGTTCATACAGATATATAAATAGCATTGAACAATAAAAACGTTTAGTCTGAAAGCAGGGCTGAAAAGCGCAGATGTGATGTGGTCATGTAAAAATATCCTTTCTCTTGAACTTGCACAAATTTGACACAGTTGCAAAGTAGGCTTATTTCAGTGCAGCTGACCTGTGGACTGGAAGACTTGAGCGTTGCAGTCACAGTAGCGTGTGGCAAATGCCTCCATCATTCGGTCAATTTTCTGGGCTTCACCAGGCAGGCGGAAACTCCACAGAAACTGTCTGTCACATAAACACCACAACACCATGAATTTTTAGTTGATGCCATCTGGAGATGTAAGCAAGTAGACTGTAGGTCTGTGGTAAAGAAACTGCAGATACACCATGTGCCTGCATATGCCTCAATGTCTGCATTTCAGTTTTACTCTTTTGATGACGTACAGTGAATATATAATTCATATAACGTTCTAACACAGATAATGACCGTTGGCTCCTATTACAGACATTTGGCAACCTATCAGGGTAGTCTAGCTATTTAGGATTAATTATAGGCTGGGTGGCTTGCAAAATAAATATTCAGTATCTTCAGACACATTTGTTTATTTCTGTTCTGTGAATATGATTATCTACCTGCATGCTTGCGGTGATAATTACCCATTTTTATGCAACCTGGTTTACTGAAGGTTTAAAGCTTGATATTATGTGTTCATAAAGGGTAACTCACCCCCAAATCAACTTTTCTTTTGCCAATAAACTGTTAACATAGTTGTCTTATAGTACTGTCTACATATCCTGGTCATTATTTTTGAAAAATTTGTGCATATTGTTGAAATCCTGCTTGTGTGTCTAAAATCATGTGGTGCCCTCCTAGGGTTAAACGGTGGTCTTGCCTTAAATTTCAAATTTGTATTGCTTTCGGTTGTAATTTAGAGAGAGTGATGTAGGTAGCTCTGTCGCTGTGGGGTATAAAAGCAGCTCCATCTCCATCTTATTCCTCCATCTCCATGCCGAGAAGGCGCTGGTGTGAAACCAAGATGAAGTTAGTATTAGGTTGGATATCGGATATTCGCAGTCCACGGCTTCAACAGCCAAAAGACAGATAGCGGCAGCTCCAGATCAGCCTCCCTGTATTGGCTGGAACAGGAGGCAGACGCCACTGAAGCTGCAGTGCGTGAATTTCCACTGTCCAACTTAAAACTAACTTCACCGTGGTTGCCTATGAGGGAAGGCAGAAAGCTGCTGCCTTGGATTGAAACCTGCCTGCAGTCAGACCCTAACCTCCGGGGATGAGAGGGGTGAAAAATCCTCCACCTCAAAAGACTGAGCCATGGCGTAACTACCAGCATAACTCTGCTCACTCTCCATGATTCAATATGGCAAATCAAGCTTGCAGCTGCTTCCCCCCCATGCTGAACACAGCCCCCAACCCCCCCTCCCATTGTTGTGTATCCCCGCCCACTTTGATGGAATTTTTCAAATTGGTCTGGGGGCGGAAATATGCTCTTACATGGAAGTGAGTTACACTTTAATGGAGCTGTTTCATTAAATCCTTTCTACCAAGTGCTACACGATACAACTCTAAACCCTAAATCATATTCTAAGTTGACTGATATTAATGTAAAGTAGCAAAGATGACATCATTGTGACATTTAGACCATGATGACTTCTAAAAGGTACAGTCTAAAGCAAACTTTTATTCACAGAATATAAGACATATTAGAAACTGAAAGACTGGTGTTTTGCCTTTTGTTTTTCTGTCCAAAACCATTCATTTTGAATAAATGTATTCATTTGCCGTGTTTGTGTCATTTCCTTTAGCTAAACATAATACAAATTATTTCCTGTTATGAAAACACCCTGTAAAGCTTTAGAACACATTTCAGAGAATCAGGCTAATGTGTTTTGGTTATTGAAAAAAGTTCAGATTTGTTGATTGTTGGAGGCAAATAGGACATATTTCCCTGCTGTAAAGTTTGCAAAATGTTATTTACAGTAGTTCCATTAGCGTACATACGTTTACAAGACCTATCTCTGGTGATTTACTAGTGACTTTGTTTTGCAACTAATTTATACTTCTTCAACTAATCAATACTTGATTGATGACATAGTAAAATACAATATGTCTGCTAACAAAAATAACTATCAGCCAGGTAATGTTATAAATATTCATGACTGTGCTGTGAGTGGTTAAAAGTGTTGAAGGTGTCAGTCACTGACTCAAGAAGCCAGAAGTGACTTTCCACGGATGGTGACATTTTAGAGCAGGCATCTGCGCCTCTCTTGTGGTTTGTTGAAGCCCACCTTCAGTTTGGGGTTAGTTTTATAGCAGAGCATGAAGTTTTATCAAGCAATTCAAAAACTATTAAAAATAAGCTGTGATCTGGGTTATGATAATGTACATTTCCTAATTTGATGATTTATGTTTAGTGTGTTCTTCAGTGTTTGTCTCACTTGTTTAATATCTTAAACATATATCTGCAAATGTTTCCAATAATAATAATAATTTCCATGCACAGTTGTCCTAAACTCTGGTTATAGGGCTTGTAATCTATCAAAAAGGACTAATGTGGGGTCTTTTCAGCATTCAAGCAAAGCATGATAACCCATTCTTAGACCTAAATCTATGTCCCGAGGACAGGTGTTCACAATGTCTTCACAAATTTTAGCTTGTTAGGACTTTTTCCAATCGATGATACATCAGTAGTACAAACACAAGACAAAAATAAGACATGAAATGTCAGTTAAGCAAAGAATTCCACTGAGCTTTCTGTAGTCGGATTAGAATGAGCTATTTTCACATTTTAACACTTTGGGGCATAAACTAAATGCAACAAAAACAGGTATGGACCTACAAACCATGTAAAAGACCTCTGATTTTTTTTTTTTTTTTTTTTGGCTCTATCGCCTTTATTTGATAGTTGGCAGACAGGAAATGGGTCACGATAGAAGGGGAATGACATACGACAAAGGTCTCTGGCTCAGGACTCGAACCTGTGACAACCACATCAAGGACTGAGGCCTCCATACATGAGTTACGTTTTTTTCTGCCCACCCAGTATTAGGTTATTAAAATATCCCACCAAATCACTATACCATGCCCTAAATTGAAACAAAAGAATCCCTGTTTTAATTTAAACATTTGGATCGAAATACACCGATGTCAAATGCCACCAAAGTACTAGCTACAGACGGGTTTCTAGCGATGCAAAAGGCGCGATTTTGGTGATTAAAGTGAAGCCAGAGTTACACGACACCTGCAATGGATGTGAAGCGACAGTGGCTAGAGTTGAAAAACTAACTTTAACTTTTGTATCTTGTCGTGTTGCGGCAACCAATCAGGAACTGGATGTGGCTGTGATGTGGCGTGAAGGACTGTAGCGGAGACAAACCTCTTCATTCAACATGGAGGAGAAGCTGATAATGGCGGTCTGCGGTCCATGCAAATACAAATAAATCTGTTTGTATTCGCATGCACATTCATTTATTAATTTTTCTGTGCTACCGAAAAGAGTTTTGATGTATTTTGTCACTATAAGCCCCATTTCCACCAAACCAGCTCGATATAGTCCACCCTGCTCAGCCCCGCTATGCTCGGTTTTACTCTGCGCAGTTTGTGTTTCGACCAGCCCAGAAATGCCTGGAAGAAGCATCGCCTCCAGGGGCAGTGTAGACATTTTTTAACCAAACACTCTTTAGGGACAAAACTGAATTGCTTTGATTGTATTTAAAATCCATGTCCCAAGAGCCAGCTTCTGCTGCTCCTCCACGTCGAGAGGAGCCAGTTGAGGTGGCTCGGGCATCTGGTTAGGATGCCTCCTGGACGCCTCCCTGGTGAGGTGTTCCGGGCACGTCCCACCGGGAGGAGACCCAGGGGAAGACCCAGGACACGCTGGAGGGACTATGTTTCTCGGCTGGCCTGGGAACGCCTTGGGATTCCCCCGGAAGAGCTGGCCCAAGTGGCTGGGGAGAGGGACGTCTGGGCCTCCCTACTGAAGCTGCTACCCCCGCGACCCGACCCCGGATAAGCGGAAGACCATGGATGGATGGATAGATGAATGTATTTAAAATGAGAGAAAGCCTCTGTAAATCTGCGTATAAAAAGCTGAAGTGTCCTTTTTCTTTTTTTCTTCTTCCTTCAGGCATGTTTCATGGTTTGTAAATAGTAAAATTATGTTTTGGTTCAACCCACTCAGTTCATAGTGTTTCTTAATATTAATGTTATCGCTCTTCAGTTTTTTCTGGATTTCCTCAGAGAAAACATTCTCATTTATTCTCGTCATTGGCCAATCGCTGAAAAGCACTGTGTTCACATCAAAACTCTGCTCGAGTCCACTTGGTTTGACCCGGCTCTTGAGCAGAGCCGGAGAAACCCGGGCTGGCCCTAAAAAACTGCTGAAATTCTCACAAGTGGGCTGACCGGAGTAGAGCTTGACCAAACTGAGGCTTTGGATATGGGGCTAAAAATAAGACTTCACGTGGATCACTTAACAAATACTGTAAAAAAAACACACGATGTTTAAAATTAATTCAAGAATAGGTGTCAGTGTTAAGGAGCTGTATACATGTGTTGATCCATTTATTCTTTTATTGTGAGATAAGCCCATGATGGCCAAACTGTAGTAAATTATTTATTTCACCTGGTCACAGGGTAAACTTAATAAAACTTTAATTTCTGTTATGTTTTGGTAAAAACGTTTAATTACTCAGGAAGGACAACAATTCTGAGTCTAGTTCTAACATCACACAAACGTACTGAAGAGGTGACGATGAAGGTGACTGACCTGAGAGCCAGGACCAGATGGAGGTCAGCAAACTCATGAAGCTCCACAAAGGCTTTCAGAGTCTGGAGATGGAGCTCCTCCCTGTGTGACAGAGGGCAGGATTAAAGTCACTGAAGGTATTTGTCATAAAAAAGCTTTTTCCAGTTATCCTCTCAGTAAGTATCATGTTTTTCCTAAACAACCTCATATCTTGTCTTGTTTGTTGTGTGCTAAAATCTTTATCTCCCCTCTTTGTCTGTACTTTCAACTTTTTCTATCCCCCATCTCTGCTTTTTTTCATTTTTTCACTTCTCTGTCCCTAGTCCACATGACCTCTTGCCACCTAAGGTCCCAGTCTCCTCTCCATATCACCTTTCTCCAAGGAACTCTCCGATGGCTGTCTTGTTGAGTCCGTCCTCCTTGTAAAGAAACTCTGCAATAGATTTAGCGGTTCCATCCAGCAGCTTGTTCTCCACCAGGTAATTGATGCCCTGCAGGTAAATTATTTGTTTACGGGGCGTGAGTTTTGCAAAGTACATAAAAAAAGAACTCATTTTTAGTACTGTATATTAGTTGTCATCTACCATTTGCGGCTTCCTTTACAAAATATTTTACTCATCAAGTACCACAAATAAAATGCATTTTCAAGCAATTTTTGTGTTTCAGAATCAGCAGAAATCATTGCCATTATTCCCTCTGTTCCCCCAGAGCTTGAGACCGATGCAGTTTTCCAAACATTGCCCTCCATGCAACATTTTGGTTTCTCCATGATCTCATCTGTATCTGGTAAATGAGAGTTTACAGCTTCCGCAATCCCAATTCCTTAAAACTAATCTCTCTTCCTTTTTTTGCACCATCGCAGGACTTTGACAAGAAAGTTTAATTGAAAAATAAACCATTACATATTTTTGGACTATGTAATACATCCCACAAAGTTTTTTTTTTTTTTTGTGATCTAATGTGGTTTCATTACTTGTGGCAGGTAGAAGTTTCCATTTTCCTTCAGATATTGATATTAAAGGAAGTATTGGAACCATTTGAGCAAGATTGGATAACAACCAAATAGACGTCAGCATCTTAGGTTCTTTATATATGCTACAGCGATATGCTACAGCGATATGCTTGACCTGCCAGCAAAACCACAGAAACGTTGCTGTGACTCTTTGTCAGTGCAGTTCACATGCTTACAGCAACAGAGAGTAGCAGAGCGGAAGTGACACAACTTGGTTATAAGAACTGGTGAAGATGTTCGGTTAAAACCAGTTTAGACCCATAAGAAGAAAGAGGCCTCAGTAAACAAACAAAAGAGAAATCCTAAGATGGTAACTGTGCTTCAGCAAACATAGTTGTAGAGATGCTTGTGTTTTAGCTCACCTTTTTTGGGTCCATGTTAAATTTCTTCTTCCCATTTAAAAAACGTTGATTCTTCTCAATGGTTTTGCTGTAATTCAGAAAATATTAAGAAGAAAACTTAAATATATATATTTTTTTTTATTTAATTAATTACTGATGTACTAATGAATAAGAGTTGAATTTGTTGCCAAGTAAAGCAGTCGTTCAAATCTTTAGCAAAACTGAGAGAAAATGTTATGGGTTTATGGAAATAATAGTTTAACTGTGGTTTTTTTTACACATTAACATAAAATTGCATGTTGGAAATTTTCTAAACTCCTGTTGGTCACCACTGTAAAAGCCATTATTGGCATGATTAATCAAATTCCGCTCATTTTTGTTTAAAAGGTTTTTGCATTTTTCCTTTGATATTTTGATGAATTATCTTAGGTCATGAGCTACACATCCTAGAGCTTGGAAAGCTTCCTTTCCATCACCATAATCTTTAGCTCCCTTCACAGATTTGGCATTCTCTAAATCAGGCAGCAGTATAAATAATTTTAGGCCCAACTGCACCTCTCTTTTCTGATTCTCAAACTGTAGTAGAGCAAATTGTAGCACTTGGGCTGCCTTTACTAGTACTCAGAAGAAATCTTGGTACCAATTGTTAGCTATTTTGAGAATTTCCAGAACTGAACAGTGAAACACAAACAAACGCTGGCTGCTTCTTATGCTGCATTCTACCTATGTTTCCTATATGTTGGATATAGGAACGACATCAAACCTAATTTTACCTATAAGATTGGTCAGTGAAATGCTCTCTGACCTGGGTAACACGGTTACGACTATTAGCAATGGGAGATAATGTTCATACCATTACATGGTAAATGGACTGAATGTAACGCTTTTTTTTAGTCATATATCAACGTTGGTCAGAATCTGATTCTCCAACTTGGAATTTTGACTTCAGGCTCGTTCTGTAAACTTTTCTGGACTGACACTTGGAAATTTTGAACTTTCAAAGAAAAATAGAATGCATTCATCTTTTAAACAAATATGCACTGTGATTCTTTTTAATTATGTAATACTGCAAACTGAAAAAAGTCTAAATCCTTTCAAATTACCAACATGTCCTTTTTTCATTACATCCATAAATCTCCTCTTCATTCTTCCTCTAGGCCTCCAACCTGGCAGTTCCAGCTTCAACATCCTTCTCTCCATGTATTCGCTGTCCCTCCTCTGTACACATCCAAACCATCACAGTCTGGCCTCCCTGGCGTTATCTCTAATACAACTAATAAGAGCTGTCCCTCTGGTGTACTGATCCTATTGATTATTCCTGATCCTATTGATCCTTGTCTATCTGATAGATAACCTCAACATCTTCATCTCTGCAACCTCCAGCTCTGCCTTCTTCAGTGCCACTCTCTCTGAACCAGACAACATCGCTGGTCTCTCCACCTTCTTGTGCACTTTTCCTTTCAGTCTCACTGAAACCTTTACAACAAAGCACACATTTCTCCTCCTGTTCCAACCTACTAGTTTGATATTCCTCTAACAAAAAGGAGAATCCAGGAGTTCTGTTCATTAAGCTGATCAGTAAGGGCCAATCAGGCTTTGTTTTTGTTTTGTTTTTTGGAAAGGGACTTAAATAGACAAGAGCAAAAATGAAGCTTCGTGGTGAAGACGTTTTATCAATGTACCACAAAAAGGATATCTACGACTTACACAACATGGAGTTTAATTCTGTTCAGTCAGGGTTTTGTTTAGAAAGGGCATTCAACAGAGATGCAGTTCAGAGACCAAAGGTGACCCTGAAGAAGGTGCAGGGCTTCACAACAGAGACTGGAGGATCTGTCCTTAGGATCACAATAAGCCCTCCATTGACCTGGGCCTTATGGAAGAGTGGCCAGAAATACACCATAACTTAATGTTAAAATAGGACGGCAGGTTTTGAGTTTGCCAAAAGGCACATGGGTGACTCCCCAAATCTATGTAGGATGGTGTTCTGGTCAGATGAGACTAAAATGTAACTTTTTGGCCAACGAGGACATTGCTGTGTCTGATGCAAACCCAACGCAACTCATGAGCCCAAGAAAGACCATTGCCACAGTGAAAATGGTGGTTGCAGCATAATCCTGTGAGGATGCTCTTCAACAGCGTGACTTAGAAAGTCTGAGTCGAGGGAAAGATGGATGGTGCTCAATACAGGGGTATTCTACAATCAAAAGCATTTTGTCTCAGCGTGACAGTGTGGTATGGGGGCTGCACAGTACAAGAGCTTTTAGCGTGGTTGGGGAGGACAGCAGGAGATTGTGTCAAGATCTAGACATTGTTTGTGCTGCACAAGTCCAAAAAAAGGGCCAGACATATTGCCACAGACCAATATATTGCTTCACAATAGAAAAATACATTTTCCAAGTTGTAGGCAGGTTCCTTAAATGAAAAGGTGCAAACTCTCAAATAATTCACTTTAATTCCAGGTTGTGAAGCAACAGAATATTAAAAAATACCAAATGAGGTTAATGTTTTTGTAAGGCACTGTATTCCCGAAAAATAAAATTTTTAGACCGATAAGACTAATATCCGTGCTGTGTAAATTATAACCTAAAATTATGTTTGATAAATGGGATTTTTGAAACATGACCAAAAGCAAAAACTTAGACATTTCAAAGTTAAGGTGGAACATCTGACAGGTATTTAAAGGACAACACAGACATAAAAAGCACATGTGGTTTGGAAGAGGTGAAGGGTTTTTCCCCAGACTAACACTTACTTTTCTTCTGCAGACTCAAAGCTGAGTATTTCTGCCATGACGTTGTCTATCTCCATCTTCAACTTCTGGAAAGCATGCAATCGGTAAAAAGTTTAATATTTGTTTGGATAATTTTTTTTAATATAAGTTTTTTTTACAAAAAGGATCAAAAATAAAATGTAGACAAAAAATGATTTGATTGGGCATCTGAGAAATGTGTTGTCTGATGAATTACCTGGATATCATCCAGAAGATCTTTTTTATACATTTTGATGCTTTCAATCTCCATGCTCTCATCAGCTGTGAAATCTGAAGAAACTAAACAAAAGTTACAATTTAAATGTGAGTTCCGGTATATCAACAACTGATATAAAAGCAGTTATCACTATTTATATACATGTCACATAAAATTACTGGTGTGTGATGAGCATTTAAACGTAAAGCTACAGTTTCTGTGCTTTTAATTCCTGTTCTTATTTTAAGAAGTCTGCACCAAGTGGAAAATAGATTTCTCTAGAAGTTAGGTCAGACTTGTAGCACAGGTGCTGTGGTTTTCTCATGAATGGTCACTTTATACACAAATTGTTATACAGTTCTTAAAAGACAGACAAGAAGACCATAAAGCCAGATTCCAAAAGAAGACATGTTAACTTATTTTTCTGAAACCATCGACCTCTTCAGACCTACGCTAAGTTCCAAAACTGGACCAACGTAGTTAATGCATCCCTTGGGCATGAGTTTTTGTATAAATTGCAGTTTGAATGAATATTAAATATATAGTTCTTATTCTCAAAGAATGTCTACATTTATTTTTAAATAAAAGACGATTTGAAGCTTGGCAGTCAACTGAAGCTCCACTGTAGCTCTCACGCGATCCACCTCGATTTGCGCATGTCATTAATAAAATGCTTCCCTTCAATTAGGTCATATTTCTATATGTCAAAATATCCATCTTTTCCGTCAATACGCCCACGCTTTTTCCTCACCACTTGTCGCCTGCCCTGATTACCTCGCCGTCCACCCGCTCTCTTTATCCTTTGGACAATCTTGTTTTGAATGCTCTTGTAAACATATTGTTAAAGATCAAAAAGCTCAGAGGTCTGACATTAAGCCCATAGTATTTCCCAATAAACATTCATTTCAACTCCTGGCTGAAGCTAAACCTGGTATATGGAGCTAGCACAAGTTTTAAAAGATTCTGAAATGTTTCAGATTTCAGCTTGAATTTTTTTTCCCACTGCTTTCTAAACATGACAAAAGTGCGTTTCGCTACCTTTAAGCCATTCACTGGCAACGGGTCATCGTTGACCTATTGGAACATATTTTTGACTTCCAAGCCACGTAGTTCGTACCGTAGACTTCAATTTTAAAAACTCTTGTTTCAAGATGGTCTTCTAGGCCCTCCTCCTTTGATTTACAAATCTTTTGACTAACTGTGTTGATCCACAGTTTCTCCAGAGCTAATGTTATTCACCATAGCTCATTTCTCAAAAATACCTCCCTCATCCTGTTTTGAGGTACGTTGCTCGGACCAGTCAGTTTAGACTCTCATTGCGACATGTGGAGATTGTAGACAGTGAAATTACCGTCATGTGGATGTTATCGCTTGTGGGGCAGGACACTTAAAACTCCATAGCAACAGTGTGCGTAAAGCTCATCCGGTTGCTGCGGTCTTGGTGCGTCCTTGTGTGTAAAAGCCAGGTTTTGGTGTTAGGCATTTTCACCAGGAAATATGTGTAAAGCTTCTGGGAAGACCCAAATAGCAACAGAATAAAATGTGGAGTTTGTCACAGGAGTGACAATGTTTTTTTCTTCTGATTATTTATCAGAAAAAATGTTGGAGAGCGCCTAGACATAACCACAGGACAACAGGTCTAGACTCATTATTTTTCATTATATTGCATTCAAATTTGAACCTGTCACACAAAAAAGTTGTCTCTTTTGGCTCCCTTGTTTTTCAGCTAGAATCTCTTTGCATCAGCCTGCAGCTGCATGTTGACGGAAGAAACAAGAGCAAAAACAAAAATTAACAATTTGTGTGTGTTTCAACTTCAATGACTAAAAACTGGTTACCAGAACATCATACTGGACTTATTAGTTTAAAACTTTAAATTGTTACCTTTACAGCAACACCGAGCTTTTACCTCTACTCCAAAGGGTTCAAGAGCAGCATCTAATTTAATTTGGGTGTATTTTTTTTGCCGTTTTTGGAATTTTTGAGGCGCCAATTACCGTTAGATTACATATATTTTAAAAGAATTAGGTTTGTAAAACAAGTTTGCTCTAAAATGACTACTACATTACTTTTTTTTTTCAACTACTACATTACTACTTAAACTCCAGCATCATCTGCCATGACTACTTTGAGCACAGAGAAAATTATTTTTATCATATTTGTATTTGTTTTGTTCTATTCAGATAAAATAACCCATTGTTCACAGTATGATGTGTGCATCCATATTATTAAAAGTTGAGTGGAAGAAAAAAATGTGGTGTAAAAAGATGCAAAAGGGGCAGCAATGTGTTAGATCTAAATAGTTGGCTATATTATAGACAAAGGACCAATGTCTAATTCTCTTAGGGGTCTTTTGCCATATTTTTTTCAAATTTACATTGCCAGCAGAAGAAAAATGCTATTATTATTTGATGGGTTGAATCCAAATTAACTACACATACATCTACTATTTGCCATATGAAATAATTGGTTTCATGCATTTAAGCGTGCAGACATGGCGCTTTTTTAAAAAAAGCCTCAAAGATTTTTCTTTTTAAACAAACATTTCCTACCGATCCAATAAGGTTTTAGTTTATTGTATTGTAGTTTATTGTATTTTAGTTTTGTAATGTTTTTGTTGTTTTATCCTTTAGCACTTTGCAATCTTTTTTGGATGAAAAGTGCCTTATAAATGCCCTGTGATGGACTGGTAACATATCCAGGGTGTTCCCCGCCTCTCGCTGGAAGATAGGCACCAGGCTCCACCCCGCGACTCTCCATGGATAAGCAGTTATAGATAATGGCTGGATGGAAGTGCTTTATGAATAAAATGGATCATTATTATTATTAGCCTCCAGTCAAAACACATTGTACAGGCTGTGTAGAATAAAGTGTACGTAGACTTGCATGCAATGTTCAGTTGTGAGCAGTGTTGTATAGTAACGAAGTAAAAATACTTCACTACTGTACTTAAGTATATTTTGGAGTACTTTATACTTTTCTCAAGTATAATTTTTTTGATTACTTTTACTTTTACTTCACTATATTACCGAACTTAATTGCATACTTTTACTCAGATACATTTTCAATGTTTGGTTTAGTTACTCGTTACAAAAAAGTGTCGGTTCGGCTCTGCCAGACGTGCGTATAGCACAGGTTCGCCCGGAGCGCCTCCGTTTGAAGCGCTCGCCGTGTCATTTCAAAGCTGCTGTGCGCCAGCGGGGGCGGGGACTGGCGCTCCACGCAGCCAATCACTAACGCGCCTGGCCTTTGATTGACCCCTTTAACTCCGCTCTCATTGGTTGTGCTGTCTTAAATCCCGCCTTCCCTCTTCCTGATTGGCTGTTTTCTATTACGTGTGTACATGCAGGTGCGTACGTACTTGGAGCACGTACGCACATGCATGTTCACAAAGCTGCTGAGTGCAGTTCTGATCAGAAGCAGCAGAGAGAGTTTTGAATTGTTGAACTTGAGAATTGTTGAACTTGAGAAATGTAAGTAACCAACGTTAATATCTCAAACTAGCATTTAATTCTGAAGTATAACACATTTTATCAACAAAAACCTAATCTCCTCTATAAAACTAAACATTCTGTGCCAGGCAGGAGTTCTGAAGACTGCTGGAAAGATGGAAAAGCAAAGACTGTAGGTCATAAAAATTCAGATTCTTAGCCACAGCCGTCTGAAAAAGGTGAGAGTGTCACTTTTACCATTATTTCGTTGTTATTGTTGCTTTTATTTATTTTAGACCATTTGAGGCAGTTCAGGCATAAATAGCAGGTGTAATTTCTTTTGCATAAGAACACTAGATGTTGCCTAAACATCTGCTACTCTTGTTTAGACCTTTGCGTAGTTATAATAGTATGATTAGGGTTCCACAAAATAATAGTGTTATTCATTTGACTATTTCTACTTCTAGAATTAGGATAAAGAGAAATAAAACAGAGGAACACAATTTGCATTGGTTTTATTGTACATAGATTTCCACACTGTCCATTAATAAATTAGTATAAACCAGGGCCGGAGCTAGCAGATTCAGAGGGCAGAGAATTCCCAAAGTATCTAACATATTCTACCTCCTGCAATGGAAGGGAAAATTTGTTATGGGCTGGCTGATATGCAGGTCAAAAAAGGCCATATTTTGGCTGCAGTGCTTGCTGTTCTCTTATGAAGAAAAGATCATCTAGTGCACTAAATTCAATAGCTGGGTTGAAAATATCCAGTATAAAATACAGAGATCTGTGTGTGTGGTGTGTTGGCGGCAGGTGTAGAGGGGGGCCCCAAAAAGACTGTGTTGTCCCGGGTCCTAGCAAAGCTGTCAGCTGGCCGGCCTGCAGGTGTATCTATTAGCAGGTTTACCACTTCCTGTAGGTTAACTAAGCCTGGTTTATCACTTCACCATGTTCTTAGTATACACCCCCTTTGCCTGCACTTGGTTGTGTGTTGGTTGCTTAGCACTGACCTTACTTGAAGAAGGAAAACTGAAAGCTTACAAAAAGGTTGTATTTTCTGTCTAAACTTGGTCTAAATTTCTCCTGCACTTGGTTGTTTATATTATTTTAAGTGAATTTGACTTTCAAAGTTTACCAAAATCTAAAAAATGTCATTAAAACTGCATGTGCTTTGATTTACTTTTTACTTTACTTACATTACTTGAGTACATCTATTTTTACAGTAATTTTCATACTTAAGTACAAGACATTTCAGATACTTTAAGACTTTTACTCAAGTAACATTTCAGTCAGTGACTTGGACTTTTACCAAAGTCATATTTTGGAGAGGTACCTATACTTTTACTTGACTCCGAGATTTCAGTACTTTATACAACACTGGTTGTGAGTGAGGACTGGTTTTGCGTCAGAACTTATTTTGCACTGCTAATGCGTGTTCATGCACAAATACTCTGCAATGGTCATTTCCCGAGAAATCGGATTAACATGAAATAACAGAAGTCATATATTTGAGCTTCCTATCAGCAAGAAAAAAAATGCCATGATGAGCATCTTTTTTCACATATAGTCACAGAACTGCCAAGACTTCCTTAGTGATATGTGAGTTGCTTGCTGTTAATGATCTGACCACACTTCTACTTGTCCGCCCTTACTTTACTCATCTTGAGAAGCAAAGCTTAACCCTTTAAAGCCTGATACAGGTAACTTCACATTTTTAAAAGGGAAAATCTTTTTTGGTTGCTTAAAATAAATAAATAAAATGTCAGACTTCTAATTTTCTTTGTGTTGTAATTGATACGTTAGACCAAAAAATACATTTTCCTCGAGTTTTCTGCATTTTTATATAGGGTGTGTAAAATGTATTCATGCGTATGTTGTAAATTGTATGTTCAGAAAAATGCTGAAAATATTGGCTTTGTTGACGGGGTAGAAGTCTCAGAAAGATTTGTATCAAAAATTATACATTTGGAGTTATAGTTTTAAAGGCATGGCTCATCCAACTATTTTAAAGTGTAGGTTTCTGACACCACTTAAATAAACAATGCTGAAAATATACACCAACCTTGTTTGAAATTGAAGCTAGACTGTTTAGCTTTCTGACTACAGATAACTTCTGTTTTTTATATTATTACCACTGATGCAGAGTCCTGTGAGCAACTATAAGTGTCTCTTCTGCATTTCGGCTTCTAACTGCCCTCTTTTCATAAGGCTAGTTGCTGACAGCCACAAGTGCTTAGCCTGTGCACCGGTGACCTCAAAAATTACACCGCTGTTTTCATAGTCCCTTGGCCATATTAGACAATGAAATATATCTTAAGTGCATTTATATCACCACAATCTGGAAGTGGACACCAAGGAAACTTTAAAATCCGCTGTACTAAAACCACTGGGACATAGTTTAGGAAAAAAAGGGTGTTTTGAGTAATTTGAGTCATGACCCGTGAGATTTCACATCTAGAATTATATCACATATTCATCAATAATTTCCTCATGTGAAGGAATGAATTATAAGAGACAGATCTGTAGAAAAATAAAAGGTACGAAACTGCTTCCAAACACTTCCTACCCCATTATACAATATTGCCATTTGTTTGTTTCCCTGCTGGCTTGTTTGTTTGGCTTTTGCATATAAAGGGAGTTAAATACAAGCAACATCTTAAATGTCTGTCTGAACAACTAAAGTAACCTGACAAAAACTTAAAACTTTCAGTATAAAGCAACAAAAAAAACACCAAAGCATCTCTTACCCATTTGGCAATCAGTCATTTATGGCGCCAAGAGAAATAATAAAAAAAAAAAAAAATCAATAATAATGGCAGTACCAAAGAGTAGAGCACAGAGGAGTGTTGGGCAGCTACTACATCCAGTGCAACAGCACCTAAATGAAGAAATGGCTTTAAACCCCACCTCTTCCTCATCTCTCATGCTTCTACAGACCGACGACCTTTGATCAAATTAAACCTCTGGTTTAAATGAACATTTATTGAGTGCTATTTGGGAGCTAGTAGGCCTGGTTGTACATCAAATTTAACATGCCTCTTGGTAATGGAGATTCGGTAACATTTGACATATTTACTCTATCTTTACAATGTTTGTATCATCCAGAAGGATTTACAAAAAAGTTATGATACATACAAGTCGAATAAATATTATTTTTGTAAATACTGTTGCTTTTTAAACCATCTGAAGATTCTGTAACATTAACTAGCACTTGCATCAGTATTTACTTAACAGAATTGGAAGAAAAAAATAGTCCCAGTTAAAAAGGGAACAAAAATGCTGAAATGAGAACAAGGTCAATGCAATTCTTGTGGGCAGAGCACAACTTTGAGCTCAAACAGCAAACCGTGTCAGTTGATGACAAAGCTGACGCTAAAGTGCCATCTTATGGTCAAAGAACAAAATTACAGGCACTGTTGCACTGTAAAAGGAAAAAAAGCAGGCCAAACAGTTTGATACATAATGTACAATTCTGTATGAAAACAATGGGTGAAATATTTGCTCTAATTTGGAACAGAATCTAAATCTAAACAACTTAAAGACACTGTTGCTGGTTATAAAACACAGATGGATGGAATGGATTTTCTCATTCATAAAATCGGATGTCCATGTCCTGTTAGGCCACCAGAAATTAGCATGACCATGCCACCATCCTTGTCCGCCACCTAACTTGGCATCTGGCCCAGATCTTTGGCCCATTCTTGGGGGACATCCTGATACTTTTTGGGCTGAGCCAGACTGAGGCCCAGGAACCAAGGCTCAACAACCAGGTTCTGGCTGGTGAGCTCCACCCCAATTCTTGTTCATGGCGGGTAGCCCAGCCTGCCTAGTCTGTGAGGGGTTTTATTGTGATCATCTGACAATCATAGAAATCATTAGACCACTCCTGGTCTCATGCCTCCCCTAAAGCCAGATTCCCATTGGAGACCCCACCAGTAACCAAAAGTCAAAACAAGACATCCCATGAACCCACAGGGGGTACTCAAGCCCCTTCATTACATAAAAGTGATACCTCAGCTCATCTATGTCTCGTGCTCTGGTTCTCAAAGAAAGAAAGATGGATTGCCCCCTCCAAGTCATGTATCATTTCTCATCCCAAACAAAAGAGTTAAAATATCTCAGTGTAATTGTTAATGAATGAACGAAAGAATGAATCAATCAAAGTTTATTTCGAACAATGACTTTGAACAAAAGAGACACAAAAACACACGAGAGACACAGAAATCAGTTTGAAAAGGAGCAGGAAGAAGTATACACTTATTTACTCCTACCCCCTTGTCACACTTAACTTACTGCTATAATACATTTTCCTATATAGAATAATTTTAATATACAGTGTACTTCAACATACAATCATTAAACTGCACCAATTTAATGACAACTTGCTCTTGTATTTTTAACTCCTCCATTGCAGCTTAGGTTTCTGCCGTTTTAACCAGATCACTTCCACTCCTGAATCTGCATGCAATAAAGCTGTGGTTTCATTCTTCATGTTAGACTGTTTTGAACGCTGTAGCTCCAATAAAATTAAGGCAGTCTAACATCATATCTGAGCCTCGGCTGAACGATATTAGCAGTCAGATGTGAGTGTTGTTGAGCTGGGCGTAAGTGGAAAAAGGCTACAGGTGTCATTTTGAATATTTAATACTGAAAGGAGTGCTGCCGTCATTATCAAACAACTTTGAAAAACGACAAATGAAAGCACTTCTCTGACATTATGCGGTCTGTCACAATTACTGTGTTTTTTAGGACTATTGACTACATACTGCTGGTCTGCTCGATTTTTAAAAAGGTCCTTGTCACTCTGGGGCACTCTGTTCTTTATATTGTTAAGAGCAGTTCATCCTCATGTGTAGTTCCTGTTAATTAAAAATTGTTGCCCAACCCCTCATTAAAAATCCCTGCTCTAGACCCCAAATTTCTTGGTAATCATACACCAATTTCTAAATTACCCGTCATCTGTAAAATCCTTTAGAAGGTATTTCATGGTCAGTTTTTGAGGTTTTCTGATCTTGTTTTAAAACTTTACACAGCATCCAACGTGCATCTTTAAAAGTTTGAATGATATATTCATAGCTACATATTCTGATGAATGTGTTTTTCTTGTACTCCAGACTTAAAGTGCTCCATTTGATACTCTGGACAACGAGCTTTTACTCACTAATTTGGCACATTGCATGGGCATCAAGGATACCTCAACAGATTTGTTCCAATCATACTTGGAAAGTCGAAACTTTTGTGTTACCTTTGGTGGTCATGTATCATCCTCAAGTTTATTTATTTATTTTATTTTATTTATTTATTTAGCTCTTTCTTTTCTTCCGCTTTGGCTCCATATTTAGCGTGCTTGGTGCGTTCTTCCACTGCTATGCAGATGACAGTTGTATATCCTGCTCAAAAAAAAAGATGGAAACTGTGCTAACAAGTCTTGAAGTCTTTAAGGCCTGAATGGTTCTCAACGTGTTGAAATTCAACCGGACTGAGACTGAAGTCTTGGTTTTTAGCAGCACAGCAGAGACGAGTTATTTGGCCCAGTGTAAGATGTCAGACATTACAAACCTTGGAGCTTTGGTTAGGGTTAGAATATTATTTATTGTCATTGTTTTACACAATGAAAAACACTTTAGTAACTCTTATTTGGGAGTGTGAACATCGCACACATATACTATAAAAATAATGCACAAAACAAACTTCAGCAATCATGTTTACTACATTCTGTCCATAAGGTGCCTTCAAGTGGTAGGGGTGATTAATGTGACCGGTCTGGGATTTGGCTTTTAGAGTCCTGGAAGTTTTTCTACATGGGACTAGAGAAGAAAAAAATATTTCTCTGGTGAGTGGAATCTGTTGCAACGGTCCATCAGAGAGGACAACTGTGATCCAATAACATGTTCTGCGGACCTCACCACCCACTCCAGAGATCAGCTGGAGAACCACAGTGCAGCAATATACCAGGGCACTCTCTATCACTGACCTGAGCCTCTACGAGGCGAGTCAGAAGCTGGTTGTTGGGTTTTGTTTTATTTGTCTCTGTCCTCTTTCTTTTCGTACTTTGTCTCGTCTTCCCCTTTTCCTCTGTAATGTTTGGCATCAGTTTGTACATAATACCTTAACAGCAATAAAATAAAACCAATCGTTGGGCATCAAGGGAGGATTTATAGGTATAAGCCTCCCTTGGTAAAGCAAATGTTTGCCATACCTATGGCAGCCAGAGCACCATTCTGCTTCCCACAAAGGTAGACATGACAAGGGGAAGATAAAACAAGTCCTGCTGAATCCACGATTACTTCTTTTATCCTAGAGAGGTTGAGGTCCAGATTATTTTTCTGGCACTGTAGTGTCAAGTGCTGGACCTCCTTTCTGTGGGCCAATGTAATATTATTAGAAATCAAACCAACAACAGTGGTGTCGACAGCAAACCTGACTACGGTGTCGGTGGAGCAAATGGGGGAGCTGTCATGATGAGTGAACATTGAATAGAGAACGGGGCTAAGGACAGAGCCCTGGAGTGTTGCTGTGTTCAGGATGAGGGTTGATGAGCTTTGCTTACCCATTCAGACAGTTTGTGGTCCGTCCCTGAGGAAATCTAGAACCTACCTAGAAGGTGAACTGCCCAGACCCAGGTACTCAAGGTTATTAGCCAGTTTATGGGAAATGACAGGGTTAAATGAGAAACTGAAGTCCACAGCTGGATCCCTCCCCCAGGTGGGTCAGGGCTGTGTGGAGAGCAGTTATTACCGCATCCTCTGTTGACCTCCCTGTATTCAAATTGAGATTGGTCGTGGTCAGCAGCCCCAACAGTTCTGAGTGGGAGAATGTGACTTTCAAAACATTTGGTAATGATAGGGTTACTGGAGTGTTTCTCAAACTGTGAAGGCATGACGGGGAGAACAGCCTCGCCTTTTTTTTCTGTTCAGAAAATATTGATGAATCCTAAAAATGGGACAACAGCATCATCTGCTGTTGAACTCCTGAAAGAGTGTAAAACTTAACATATTTCATCTTTAATAGCCTATTAGTGGCTGGATCTTATTTTCTCTATATTTTCTTCTGGTCAGATTTAGGTTGTTTTATTTTCTTGATGTAACACGCCATCTTTCCAGAGAGAGAACGTGCTGTGTCTGCAGAGAGTGAACATTTTAGTTTAATACTTTCTTTCGACTGCAGGTACACGTCAGACTAAATAACTTCTGGCTTCTTCACTTGAGATTTTTACTGTTTTGATGGTTGTTTTTTGTCTGCATCTGAGTAATTTCTAGGTAGGGACTGGGACCAGAAAGTAGTGATCAGAGACTCCCAGATGTGGCAGTGGAATACCCTTGTATGCATGTAGAATGTAACGATAACGCATGTCAAATGTGTTCTTCTCTCTTATAGGAAAGTTCGGATACTGATATAATTTGGGCAAAACAGACTTAAATTAAAGGCAATTGATGCAGTTGGACAAAATAGAACCAATTTTCCTTGGGAAGCACTTTCAGAGAGTAATCCAGGTCTTCACTACTACCCGTCTGGATTACTGTAATGCAGTTTATGAGTCAGTTATTAGTATATTGCCCAGCTACAGAGTACAAAATGCTGCCGCAGGTCTGTTATCTACCAAACGCAAATATGAGCACATTTCACCCAGTTTAGCTTCACTCCCCTGGCTTGCCATACATTTTACCTTTAATTTTTTAATTTTTGTTTTTAAAACTCTCCTTGGCCTTGCCCCTTCCAACCTTCCTGAGCTTCTGCACCACTATACACCACCTTGCTCCTTCTAGTCAGCTTATCAGATGCTTATCATTGTGCCTCAAACAAAACCTAAGCTTAGAGGGGACTGCACTTTTTCTAGTTTACATCACCATTCACTTCTCAAAACTCATCTCTTTGCCTTGGCTTTTGACACCTTGTGTGATGTTGATTTTAGTTGGTGCTTATTTGAATTTTTCCTTTAAGGCATGGCTGTCAAATGCATTTTCTGTATTTTTTTGTATTTTAAGTTCTAGGCTTTTGTGTCGCTGCAAGGGCATTTGTATTGTTTTGGTTTGTGTACGCTGCACAGCACTTTGGTGTTGTGCGGTAATGTAAAGTGCTTCATGAATAATGCTGGATTGAGGGTTGCATGGAGCGACATAAGGCTAGTCATATCGGGCCTCGTCTAAAAACTCAATTTATCAGTCTGTCTAAGGTCCAACCTTCTCCTAAGATAATGAAATATAAATTGTTATTGAAGGAAAGAGATGCCAGGTACAAGTGCAAACAAGGAAGTTTCAGATCAGTTTTTTTTGACAAATCATCAGAAACCATTTTCAAAATGTTTCCTATCAGAAAACGCTTCAACTTTGTACCGCTCTGAAGAAGAAGAAAATGACTAACGACAAAAAGAAAACAGGAAGAAGAGATGTGTGCAAAAAAAAAAAAAATAAGGAGGAGGGAGAGCATGAGAGAAGAAGAGGTAGCAAAGGGTGCAGGGGGAGGGAGGTGTGCAACAATTTCCTGTAGTTGCATGCTGATCTGAGTCTTTCAACCTTCCCTTCTGAGTTTGTATGTGACAGAGAGAAGCACAGACGAAGCTGAGCGGAACAGGATGCAGGCGATCAAATGTGTGGTCGTAGGAGATGGGTACGCCATTATTTTCCATCACTTTTTTTGTCTTAACTTAAGCTGCCTTCTGTGTTTGTCAGCCACGGTTTAGATCAGTTGATGGAGATGACCGGCCTTGAGCAAAAGACTTGAGGATTTTAGAGGAGAAACGTCAAAGACTTGAATTCGAATTTTATGAACTTCCGTAGTGATGTGTCAGTACCTTGAAATAAGTATGCCCAGCACTGAAACTATAGCCTTGGGTGTGTATTTGATACTACTGGTTTTCTAAGAGGGCACTGAATGAGCTTTGCAGGTCATAACATGTAGGAAAATGCTGTGAAGAAGCAAACTAAGAGTATAGCCCCCCCTTTTTAGAGCGGGATTGGAAATATCTGTGAAGCAGATGTTCATGAAGCACAGAAAACGAAGACAGAATCTACTGAATTTGTTCGGTTGAAGCAAACAAAACTTTTTACTGTTCACATGAGAAGTGTCATCATCCGCATAACAAAACACTTCTCCATACTTGTGCTTCTCATACATGGAGGCAAAGCAGATCTTTAAAATAATGTATTTCAACTAAAGCTACATTCCTCAAACTGCAAGCGAATAAGAAAGTAGTTAACTCATCAGAGGTTGTACACAGGTGGTGTGGCTACATTTCCGTATGTGCTGAGCTTCCTGTTGCACATCTCCGATTTAGAAATGTCAAATGCAAGGGAAGTAAGCATCAGCATATGAATAGCTTTGCTTGTATAGCAGTAAAATGGTGAAGCCAGAGTCAAAGTGCGTAATATGGTCAAAAATTGTAATATGTTCATACTTTTTAAGTTTTTGAATTGTCAGTCAATCCACTTTTACAAAGCAGTCCTCAGCGGGAAAACATTTTTTTTCTGTGTGTAGGGTGTGGAGTGGGTTGTAAAAACGCAAAGCCCAAATTTATCTTTTCAGATGGTTTAAAATAGATTATGACTTTAGAAACGGACTTCCAAAAGTCTGCCAGAAATATGTAGTGACATTTAAACTTGTCATTTATTTATTCTGACAACAATATCCAAATTATGTGGTTGCAGCAGCAGCTACTTTTACTCTGTTTTTGATACCATTGGTTCAACATCACTTTAAAGTGGCCCTGATAAGATGGACCCTGTGGTAACTGTTGAAACAAGTTGAGCAGCTGTGCTTTTTGTGTGCTCTGTGAACACGTGTTTGCTGGTCTGTCAGCGCGGCTTGGAGAAGAGGAAGTCAGTTTTAGATTATGGGGAAGTTTTTTTGTTTGAGTCTCTATATAACCTTCACATTAAACTTGGCCGCATTGTGAATTTACAATCTGACAGGAATAAAAGAATAATAATTTAGAGTCCTTCACAACATTAACCTATTAAAACTAAAAATAAATATCTTCCTTTATAGTCCCCCGGAGGGGAAATTTGACTCTGCATTTAACCCATCCTTTAGGGAGCAGGGTGCTGCCACACCGAGTGGCACCTGGGGAGCAATCTGTGGTCAAGGGTCTTGCTCAGGGACCCAGAGTGGCAGACTGAGTTTTGAACCAGCAACCTTTGAGGCCTCCCCAAGACAAAACGCCCAGCTTCCTAACCAGCTATGTATGTCCCAAATATGCAAAATGAAATTGTTTGGCAAAAAACTGCAGATTGTTTTCTGATGAGCAGAGCACATTTCATCATGTCACTTTTAAACAAGTTATTAAATCTAGCAAAAGAAATAAGTTTTCAGTTTTAAGGGAAAATCAATTAATTCAAATTAAGAATGGAAAATCAATTAATTCAAATTAAGAATGGAAAATTCTCAACCCCCTCCCCCCCCCCCCCCCAATCTCAACAAAACTTCAACAAAATGGGTCAAGAAGGACATTTTTATTGTTCTCTCGCTTAATGCGATGAAATCATTGCTTTGAGGATTGCCCAGAATCCCATTTAGGTTTTATAATATTTAAATACAGATTTTATAACTATAACAGTTTCTAACAACTGGCTCTTTTCAACATCCCCACATTTGACAAACTATATAATATTAGCAACAGTATAAACATATTTGGTCGACACTCGTACCTGTAGGCAAAACAAAGGATGAAACAATAATGTTCCCTGCCTGAGGACACAGTACGTTCTCTCTCTCTCTGGAAAGATGACACATTAGCTTTAGTTAGTCATGAACCTCACTATCTATAATATACAGAGACCTAAAATAGACTAGCTGAAAATATGGTGGAAATAATATCAAACACTACTATCAAGAACAAAATACAGTTACATTAAGTTGCATACTCTTTCAGGAATTTATTAATATTATTCATCCACAGACATACATAGCTAAATTTTGTCAATGCAAGGAAGTAGTTGCTCTGAGGATTACCCAGAATCCCTTGCTACATGTCCTACTGAATACAGGTACAGATCAAGCAGCAGATGGAGCTTTTGTCTCATTTAGCAAGATTTGTATATGATTTCCGCACAAACCTTTAAAACTGTGACACCGGTTCTGTATCTTGTGGACACAAAAAGAAGAAAAGGGAAAAGCTGTTCTTATGCTCCCCCTGTCATTCCTTCATGTCCTCCCTAGGGGGCGCGCCCCACAATTTGAGAACCACCCCATTAGGGCAATATTTAACTCTATTTACGTCTCGTATGTTTATCAGGTACTTCCATCCAAAACATTTTACGAGGTTGCAAAGTAGGATACTGCTGCATGACCGGGAATAATTTAATAGTAGTACTCAATAATTGTGAAAGTCCAATAGGGTATTGAATATTTTGTAAAAAGAAGAAAAAAAATACAATGGTATGTTCTGGCTGGATGTTTGTGGGCAAGATTTCGTAGTTGCATTTTTCAACCTCTTACATTTATTAAATGAAAATATGGAGCAGTTTAAACACAATCCAAAATAAAACACAACCAGCAACACACAAAATTTACAAGCAACTTTAGAAAAAGTCAAGCCCAAAGGCGCTTATAATAAGTGGACTTGGCAACACTGCAAGTTAAAATGGTCATGCCACGGATTTCCTAACATGTAAAAAAAAAAATACTGTTGATCAAATTACTTGTACGCTATTATCTGACATATAGAACAGCGATTTTGTGTCATTATTCAGCATGTCTCCTTAGAAAAGCAAGGCAGATAAACAGCAAAGTTTCTACTATAATATTAGTACAAAGGGATACAGTAAATCAATTTTATAGTCTTGGACATTAAATTTTACTTTATACAACTCTAGATCTCTGAAATTGTGAAACAAAATGTCCAAAAAAAGATGCGTTAGATTTTGGTTCGTTTTGGAAAGTTTGCTGAGAAAATGGCCGGTTCCTGTTTTTAGCTTTAACTGATACTTCTGAAACAGATCACTTCCTTTCTGACACCCATACACACACCACGGAACACACACATGCATAAACGCAAACAGTGACACTCTTACAGTTCTGTTAACTGTCTAAAATCCGCCTTACTTGGCATCTGGCTTTGTGCAAACTTTAGCATTTCAACCAAATTTTATTGGAATAGTAATGTCAAAAATCCATCATGCAGTCGGCCTTTGCAGAACAGTCACATAACAAATTTTAAAAAGCAAGTCCTGGCATAATTTTCATAGGTTTAGAAATGCTAAAAAGAAAAAGGCAGGATGAAATAACAAAAAAAATATTTTGCCACATCTTAAGAGGGTTGCTAAAACTGTAGAGACTTTTTCATCCTGGTTTATCCTAATAATATTAGTATATATATATATATATATATATATATATATATATATATATATATATATATATATACATACTGTGTTGAAATTTTGTTTTGAAACGGACACCGGCTCAGGATGAACACAGATGATATGTACAGGCAGACACAACAGACTGTATTTTCATACTTTATATTTACAAAATTAACTGAAACATAATTTAACCTCCGCCAACTGACAGAAAATTATGCATTTTCTATCAAAAAAAATACAAATAAATCATCAGCATGTTGATATTTTGTCCTGAATTATAAACATGCTGGCTAACGTCACATTATGCAGGAAGCAGTGTTGTGTAGGAAGAGACACCGTTTAGATTCAGGTTTCAAAAGGCCATATCTGACTATTGCAGAATAATACCAAATTCAGAATGTGCTGCGTTAACTGTCACGTCCATATACGGCCATTGTATTAAAAAAAAAAGTATTCTGGGGGAAAAAAGAGCTACTTTGTAGAGAACAGTTCAACTTGGCAGCCAAGTTTGTAGCCATAGCTTTTCTTAACCATTTTGGTGTTTGATGGGGGGGGGGGTTCCCCTATTTAAACAAAACACACTATGTATATATATATATTATGTTATATTAAATCAAATATTAATTCTTTTTCACATAAATGAAAATATGTAGAAAAATAATTTAATATTCTTTTTCTAGATAAAACCAATAATTTAATGGTCAGAGCCCCCCCTCCCTCTGTCATTCCTGGGGTCAGGACAGTTTGTCCCCCCACACCACCCCTGTCATGGTAGAGAATGAAAAACAAAATTCATACTTGATGTCAAGAGAAGTGCTTTCAGGTATTTCTGTTCAATGAAAAGAGGTTCAAAGACATTCCTCACCGCTTGCAACAAAGAAGACCAATTCAGAACATTATCTGCTTGATGTATGAATTTTTCTGTGAAACTATGATTTGTTGTTAAACACTAAGCAAAGGAAATTCCTGGAACCAAATTAGAACCAGTCAGTACTTGTTGAATCATCTCTCACATGCAGCGATGCAGTTTCGTCAAGGCAGCTGTTGAAACAGCCCGATTGGCGAGCTCCTGTGATGGGTCCCATTCAGTGTTATTTCATAGCCTGCAGTGATGCTTTTATGGTTTACAATAAAGTTCTTTTTTTGCATCCTGAATCTAAGATTGTTTATTTTGGCACAGCGTAAAAAAATGTTTTGCATTCAGAATTGCTAACATTCATAGATTAAATTAATTATTTAACGAGGGAATGTTGAACGTGTATGACAGTCAAAACTTTAACAAGCTGCTTAAAGATTGAAGGCATGTTTTTTTAGACAACTCTGCAAATAAGTAGGTCATATCAGCAGTAACTAATTTTAGCCTGTATGCTTGCTGCATCATTTCCTATCAGTACAAAATAGAAACTTTTTTTTATTCCGATACAGTATGTAATAAGAGTTTATATTGTAATGATACTAGTTAAGCTAGAAATATGTTGCATAAAATGAAAAGAATCCCCACAGTGACACTTCTCTTTAAGTTCTCTATGTGATTGTTTTGCCTTTATTTTTTTAATTTCAGAGCTGTGGGTAAAACATGTCTTCTCATCAGCTATACAACCAATGCGTTCCCTGGGGAATACATTCCTACTGTGTGAGTATAACACAAACGCGCTAACATACTCAGGCATACACATATTTGCTGCCTTTAGGTCTCTAAGGCTACATAAAAATATTAACATATATGTACACTTACATATGGATGTTTATCTGTAACAGCACAAACAATGCATGAACATTTCCAAATAGTTTCACGTTTGGAGTATGTTTTACAACAACATGCCCATGCTGCTGTAGATGTCTGAAAGTGCTAACAGGGGCAGGTTGGGGCTGGCAGCAACACTCAGGTGAGGAAAACACACCTCTGAAACTAAAGCGTCTTCAAACCGTAGGAGGAGCTGAAGGAAGAGATTTTCACTCACATTTCCTTTTTCCTTGCCACTGTTGCACTGATCAAGAATACCACTGTGAGCTTCATTTGAGAGATAACAGTGCAGAAGGAAATGTTGCGCTCTGGTTTGAAAAATGTACTTTGACAGATTATGCCTAAAAGAAGACAACTTTAGGAAAGTATAAATACATTTTTGTACATCACATTGAGTTTTAAAATAAAAGCAGAAATTTTATCAGCATTTTTTAAACGCACTGGGAGCAGAGGGATCAATGGTTAGTCTTTTGCATTTTTGTTATAATATGAATATAGGAGAAAAAAGTAGTTTGAATGATATGCAAATTGTGCTTTTTTAATGTTTCTTATCCCAGTGACTAAGCTGTCTTAAACAGCAATTAAGTTAAATAACTAAGTAACTTTTGTAATCTTTTTTAAAATCAACCTCAGACGCTCAAAATCAAGAAAGATGAATTCTAGACTTTTGCAGTAAGGTATCTTAGATGTTTCTCAGGATCAAGATTGTCAGTATCAATACTGAAATCACCACTTCAGTAATGCTTATAAGAAAATCATCAGGAGTTGTTAATCAGTTTTATCAGTTTCTGATAAAACTGATAAAACTGATTAACAAATGTATTACGAATCCAATCTTCTTACTAATGATCTGAAGACTAACAAAGATAAACATCATTAATTCTACAAATATTGCTAAAAGCAGAGGGTTTTATGACAGGAGAATTTAATGTTCAAAATATTATTTTCTAAACTGATTAGAGATCTAGCATTAAACAAATGTTTGTTTGTTTTTTTTCGACTTGGCCAACAGATTGGGTTCAGTATTAAACAGACACTAGTGCTTGCTGAACACCTGTTTTTTGTGTTGACACTATCTCAAGTTCTGGTTCTAGCCCCTAGTAATCTGAGGTCTTGTACACAAATACATAAACACCCTACATTGCCCTACATTGTTTTTAAAACAATAATATTGTGCACATGGGATCATTTTCAGAAGTTTTATCCACATAAACCCATTTAAAAATGCCAAACGCATAGAGGGCAGTGTGGCACAAAACCACTGATCTCTATTTATTCACTGGATTGTGCATTGGCCGTATATAATACACGTCGCTGTGAAGCCACCAGCCGCCATATTGGTACTCCCTATTTTCCACCAGTAACTAGGGAATATGTGCGCTACAGCATCAAACAATGATGATTTTCTCATGTTCAGGGGGGGCTTAAGACTTTTAAGATGTCAAATGTCATATACTTTTATGTTATGTACTAAAACTATCAAGTACTGAGAAAGTCCATCCATCCATCCATTTTCCAAACCGCTTTATCCCTCATGGGGTCGCGGGGGTTGCTGGTGCCTATATCCAGCATTCACTGGGCGGGAGGCGGGGTACTACTGAGAAAGTCATGTGCTGAAATATTTTGAATGTTATTTATTTATATATATATATATATATATATATATATATATATATATATATATATATATATAAATAACATTTATAAATATATAAATAACAATATACAAATACATATATATACATATATGTGTGTATATATATACATACATATATATATATATATACACATATATATATAATATAAATAACATGCAAAATATTTCAGCACATAATTAGTGTTAGTACAGCCACTGACTGTAAAATTACCTGTGAAACGTTTTCACACAGCCAGAAAACTGCTTGTTGTTGCAACCAAATCCTATGGGGTTGTGTGAGAGTAGGGAGTAGCAAGATGGCGGCCAGTGACTTCAGTTTTTCGGGCAAATCAGCACTCCAGTGAATAAATAGAGATCAGTGCACAAAACTAAAACCTATGTCAGCCAATCAGAATCCTTCAAACCAACCACGTGGTCCCTTGGGATGGGGTGTTTATGTAAAACAGCTGACCAAATGCCACAGACATATATACGTAGGCACCTCATTGGGCGCAGGTTTGCACGTCGACGTCACCGCCATATTGTATGTGGCAGAAAGTAGTGAACGTCTATCTTCCCTGTGTATATGTTTTAAGTATTTAGATAGAAATATATAGATGGAGCTAATATATACTTGTAAAGAAATATATATAGATTAATTGATAGAGATGGCACAACAGAGAGCTATTGGTCGATGTTTTTAGACATAGATGTGCATATATAGATTTTGAAGTATTATAAATAAATAGGTGTGTGTTTATACATAATCATATGTCCAGATTATAGATGTGGGTATATATATATATATATATATATATATATATATATATATATATATATATATATATATATATATATATATATATATATATATAGAGAGAGAGAGAGAGAGAGAGAGAGAGAGAGAGAGAGAGAGAGAGAGAGAGAGAGATACACAGAGAGATACACATGTGTTTGTGTTATGAATAGAAGAAAAAAATGGTTAAATCTAAACATTGTGGTCTTAATTATTTTATAAAACCGTGTGAACCTTTTAAGATCTGCTATAGACACAGATTAGGAACAGACTTTTTGGAGGAGTATTAAAGAAATAAAATTACTAAAATGAGAAAAAAGTCACAGGAGAATAAAGTAAGAAAAAGACAAAAGTGGTAATATTATGAGAAAAACTTCATATTATGAGAATTAAGGGGGAACATTTCCAGAATAGTCACAGTTTGCAGAACTGTTTTAGTCCTGCAGTAATAGGGCTAGGTTAGATTATTTTACTTATTTTTATTCTTTACGAGAAAGTCAGGAGAATGAAGCCAAAGGGATGCAAAAATAAACTCGTAATATTACAAAAATAAAAATATTAAGAATATAAAGTATATTCTGAGATTAGAGTCCCTCTGATACTGTTTAAATGTCTGAGTCTAACAGCAGATTTGCCACATTCAACATGGCGGACGCTCTGACTCATCCGCAGCATAGGCAGACCCCGCCTAACGAGGCGTCTACGTATATAATGTCTATCACCATATGCTCTTTCTCCTTTGTTTTTACAAGCCCAGGTGCTCCAATATGTTGAGGTACAAACTACCAAAAGTGTCTGAACCAATTGTAATGTACATTCTATGTATGTTTTTACTTTGAAGCCTCGAAACTGATGTGAAGACAGGAAATGCTTTGTGGTTTCTGGGGTGATGTCAGTTGGAAATACTGTAAATGATCGAAGACTTCATTGATTTTGTAGCAATGAATTTATCTAGTTTTACATTAATTAGACATGTTGTAAACAGTCAATCACAACACCAATATAAAAATCAGCACCTCTCTAACAGCTTTCATTTTTCCACCACTGCATAACAATGGTCACATGTGACATCAGCGGCGCATTATTTGTTGCAGACTCTACAACTCAGTTTAGTCATGTAAACACAGAACCACAAATACAGGGGTTTCAAAAATATCCACTTTGTTCAAAGCATTCAGAAATCATCATTTTTAGTGATGTAAAATTGAGTATTTGTGTGGATGAAAAGCCAAAACGCATGAAAACATGTTTTTTTCCCCAAATATCTGGCTTCAAGTGGATAACCTGAGGCCCCTCCGCCACAGAGATTAACTGTTTTCAAAAAATACATAAGAGGATGCAGCACAATTACAAACACTGTAGTAGGTGTGCCGGGCCCATTAGTGGCGCTGTGACATTGCCAAAAAAGCATGCAAAAAACACCAGGCATGTGCATACAAGTAAACACCGCAGCAAGGCAGGGGATCAGACACAAATATTTACACATGTTAAAAGTGATTTTTGTGTAGGTTGGCATGGGACACACCATGTAGAGCGGGCTCATTAGAAAGTAAGAATCCGGGGACTCTACTAACAGCCATAAAAAAGCCAATATTTGCTTCAGCATGAACACAACACCTAACAGTGCCATGTTTGTTGTTATATGTGAGAATGAGGTGCTGGCGGGTTACAGAGAGAGGCGAAGTTACCACATCATTGTTTAAGAAAAGCTGCGGCTTGCATGTACACTCAGAAAAATTAAAGTGGCATTTTGAAATGTATCCAGCCTGGGACCTGGTTTCAAAATTGATCGTGTACATATTCACTTTATTTTACATTATTTAAATGTATATGCCAGCAACTCACTCTGGTTGCATACAATGTTTTTTTAAAGAATATAATGTCATACTGGTGTAGTATTTGTTATTTTTGTCTTTTAAGCATTGTTCTTGCTCAGTTTGTAAGTAAATATAACCTATTTTGTGTATATCTACCATTACAACATCATGTGACCAGGGTTAAGTTTTTCCTCGATTTTGTGGAAGGAGGTTCAGGGGAGGACTCACTGGTTTTCCACGAGGCATTACAGCACGGTCAGCTTGGTCGGGACTTATTTAGTAGCTGCGTCAATGGCAACCATCTGGCTTTTTAATAGTTCTGCAGTACTGCTGGTAGATGGCGCCACATGAAGAAGTGTAGTGTTCAAAAAACTCCAAAATCAATTAACCAGAACTGCCACCAAACAATGATTTAACCATATTTCACCAGAGTCTAAAACCAGACTGTTGTTTTACTCACAAAATAATAAACTTACGGTACCTACAGTCCCCATACCTCCGTCTTTCTAGGCTTTGGTAATGGGGAAGTCTCATCACACACAGCTGTCGTTCAGCTTGATGGTCTCTCAGACTGGAAGTTGTCTGTTTTCCTCTGGATTTTTGGTTTCCTTGGTGGTTTGTCACTTTGAATGAGGTTGATATGAAAAGGTTTTACAATTTATGAACTTTATGTCTGATGCTGAAATGCACGTCCAAGATGAACAGAGGAAAGTTGCAATCTTACAGTTTTACACAAAATTAGACAAATGCAGCATAGTTTACAATGAAAACAGGTTGTAACCAAATCCGAAACTGAGATCAGTCCTGATTCTGTAACCTTGTTTGGCAAGGCTTCTTGATGAGTTCTAAGATTTAATTTTATTGAATCTGCACAGACTTAAATACCTCCTCTATAGAGTGAGCTTCTGGTTGAGGAGTCATCACAAAGGGCTAATAAGCCAATCAGAGGCATACTTTAAGTTATATCATGTTAGACAGCCAATTAAAAGATTGAGTATATGAAAAAAAACACACTTAGAGATGATCAACAATGTGTATTACTGTAAATATTGTTCAGCAGTCTAGCCAAAATACTGTCTTGGGGGTAGTTTTCAAATTTAAGCTTTGTTATAAACACATACCCTTGACACTAAATTAAAAGACAATTTCACATTAAATATCAACAAGCACAATGTGCGTAACAAGCACATTAGTAAAGAATGATTAAAGTTACAACAAATTGTGGTTTATTTTTAAAAGTTTATTTTCAAACTTTTATCTGTATAACTGTCAAGATCATGATAACATTTATATTTTGGTGATTCAGGGCTGCCAGATTTGTGGAATATGAGATTGCTTTGAACTGATCGAAACTCCTGAGGGTTAGGGTTACAGCTATGCTTTTGTGTGTGTGTGTACCACAACAACATGATTAGTGATCTCCATCGAACCACATCTGAAAATGTTCTGGAGGATCTCCTATGGATATGTTGGTCCACTTTCTTTGCTGTTTAGTACAGCCCCCTTTGTTAACTATAATTGAAGACAAAAGCTTGTTGAGTATAAATCTTGGTTCAGAGTTCCAAGCCTATAAGTCATTGTTAAGGAGATCACACTAGTAGTACTGTCTAGGTTAAACGATTCACTGACTGATTTACCGTGTGACCCGTTGGGGTCGTTCTTTACTTGTTGGACGCTTGATAGTGACACTAATGCTATATGGGATGGTGCTTGCACAAGGTTTGTTAATTGTAGTGAAACCTGTTTGGTAAAACAGTCAAAGCTGTGCTTCACATGATAAAACATGGGGCCACCACCTTTGTTTAATGCTTTTTTTTCATGTTTAACAAGGATGTGTTCTTTTCCTCTTCTTTAAAACTCCCTTGTGTGTGCATTACTGCCCCTTTGAAAGTGAAATATCTTCACTTTTGGATTTAAATACATATGATACTTTAATAAAATCATTCAAATGATTTCAGTTTGAGTTATTGATCTAAACGTGTACACAAACACACCAGGGGGTCCAACACTGCGGCACCAGATAGTAAGAAGTTTTGTCACACAGCAATATCATATGACATATATGAACAATGAGATATTTGAATCCACTTTGCATTTTACCAAAATCCATAAAGTAAAAAGAAAAAGAAAATCAAGCAATGGATTATTTTTTTATATGACATGAGTTTTAACTGGCTGAAAGTGACATGTGAGAGATAATTTAAGCAAAAGCGTGATACAGAAGCCAAAGTAAAGGCGAATGTTTGAACTTGCCAAAAGTGAAACGTCCCTTTGACCCTAGAGTGGAAAGTTTAACATATACAAACGTAGTCATAGTGTGCTGTAGTTGTATGCCTGTCTTTTTTAAATTGCAAGCAACACATTTCAAGAAAAATAAAATTAAGCCTATTTCTTTGGGTTAAGATTTGTTTTGCAGCAACAACTGTACTATGTTTTTATTTCAAACTGGTGAAAATCATACCTGCTCAAAGAGGAAGCTGCAGTGTTTCAGTTTGACCACTAAAAGGCAGTCTTGCTTAAAAACTGTAATTTGTCAGTAACACCTCAATAAATGAGGCATTTCGTTCAGTTCCTTTTCCTTTAACCTGTTCTTTATTTTTATATTCTGATATCACAAAGCCTCTTGGGTTCTATTTAACATGTATTGTCTTTTTTTTCTTTGTAACACAAAACGTATGCTTTCCAGTATCAGACGGCTGAGAATTTTCCATAGAACTTTGCTGTGATCGAATGTCTGTGGCACCCATAAATCAACTGTCTGATACTTTAAATGACTCGTTAAACTAAAGGCTGACTTACTGGTCCTCTGACTGATGACTGACCTTCTGTGGTTTCGACAGCTTTGACAACTACTCGGCCAATGTGATGGTGGACAGCAAGCCAGTAAACTTGGGCCTCTGGGATACAGCAGGACAGGAAGATTATGACAGGCTCCGCCCGCTGTCCTATCCACAGACGGTACGCAGTCCTTTCCACATGAACAAGTGCACACGCAAGGCATTTCATTTTAAAACAAAATCCATTTTGTCTCCAGCTGTGGGAAAGTGCGAGAATTTAAACTGGCTGTCAAATCTATAACAAACTGCAGTCTGGCAAAATCAGAGTCTCAGTGACTGGAGCAACAGGGAAGGAAATAAAAGAGAAACAAAAAATGTTCTTCTGGGTGGTGCAGACAATAAAAGCCTCTGGCTTGGAAACAAAAATACACTGAAATATTGAGGATGATCAGAAACTGCTGAATACAGTTTTTAAAATGACATGGATAGACAACTTACCGGGTCAATATTTAATTGAAGGCTATGTAGGGATATGCACTTTGCATTTAATGCATACAAATGTTAGTCAATTTTTTAAATGATGTTAAAATATCCTGTCAACCATGTAAATTTATGATGAATAATCCCTTTTTATTTGTCGTTTCTCTATGAAGGATGTCTTCCTAATCTGTTTTTCCCTGGTGAGCCCAGCGTCCTATGAGAACGTCAGAGCCAAGGTGAGTTACATTTATCACACATTCCATGTAACTTAATTAGGCTTAATTTGCAAGGCAACTTTCGTACAATGTTATGTAACACTATGTGATTTACAGGAATAAACGACGATTAAACAAGAAGACAATAAAAAAAAAACAGTTAGTGTAAACATTGTAGGAGAAATGTTCTCAATTTCTGCTAATAATTGTGTAGGAAGGGTGCTTCCTGGACTTCGGAGTTAATTTTGGAAGTCAAGATGCTGTTAAGATGGGAAAGCTGTTAACCCGAGTATCAAAAATCTACAAACCAATCTCCTTAAAAAAATCTAAATACTATTATTAACATTAGAGGATTTGAAAGAACCACAAAGTTTTCAGCAAACATTTTTGCAAGTCTAACTGATCACTATGAATCACTAGTCCTTTTAAAGAAACGGTTCCCTAGGTTCACAACCTGTAGTCAATTCTTCATTAACAGGACTCAGCTCCACATCAACTAACACCTGAGTATGTTGTTATAAAGCACAGCTGAAGATCCCAATGAATCATCACATGCCTGTGCTTATTAGAATATGAGACAAAAAAGATGTGTAATTTGCTATCTTTATGCAAACCTTTTTTTTCTTTATTTTTCCATGTATTTTTCTGTGATTGTTGGCTTTTGTATTCACTCTTCTTTCCTGCCTTCAGCTACAGGTGTTCGACTATGAAAGAAGCCTTCTGCCTTTTTTTGTTAACAACATACTCCGGCTTCAGATTTTTAGGGGTGGAGTCCTGTTGATTGAGGATTTACTGCAGGTTTAGCCCTCACGCTAATGGATCGTCTCTTTAAATGGACTGCTGAGTCATTGTGATCTGTTTCATTCCCTGAGGGGGTGGTTATGCCAAAGCACCTCAGAAATTCATGGGTCTTTTAGATCATATCCAAACTAAAGACCTTTTGTTTTGTTTTTTTAAGAGGGTGTGTTGACCGGTTTTAGATATTCACCACCAATTTTCTACCCTCTTCATTGAAGGTGACCATGAAGAAATAAAACTAATACTACTAAAACTAATCAGGGCAAAAGAAAAATTAAATAACGCATCGACTAAATAAATAAAAAGGATGATACATCTTTTCAAAACAATGTATATGAATGAAGCAGCAGTAGTACAAAAAATAAATTCAATTTAGTTAATTCATTTGCAACAATGTCATCATGATACATTTTAAGACAAAGGTTCAATTCATATCCAAATGCTTATAATCAAATCACAATAAGTTGTAAACTGGATCCTAATTACAATACATGACAGTTATATTCAGTGTATGACTACAAGAAAAGAAGTATTTTATAATTTGTTTCAATTTAATGAACGCCCAACAATTAAGTTAAAATCCACCAAAGGTAGCAGCAGTATGATTCATTTGGTAATTCCCATAACCTCTGCATGTCAATCAAATGTCTTTGGTGCAAGCAGTGCTATTAAGATGGTTGTATCCGTCAGTCAAATGCCACGTCCATCACTGGGCTATTGGACTGGAAAATAGTCTCTCAGGATAACGGATTAAGTAAGTGTAGAAGTGACAAAGGAAAGAGTGAGTGAGAAAAGGATTATGAGACAGGAAGCATAAGATAAACCATTTAAAGAAATCTGTGAAAGATAGATGAAAGGCAACACCTACAGTTCTGACAGTAAATGTGTTTATTTTTAAAAGAAGTAAATATATCTGTCTACATGAAAAGCCATTCTTGCATTAAAACTCTCTACTATTTTTTGATTCATGTCATAGGGCTTATAGAAAGTTCCCTTCTTCATTTCCTTGTTTGCAGTGGTACCCAGAGGTTCGTCACCACTGCCCATCCACACCCATCATCTTGGTGGGCACCAAGCTTGATCTGAGAGATGAAAAGGACACCATTGAGAAGCTGAAGGAAAAGAAACTGGCACCTATCACTTATCCACAAGGTCTTGCTCTGGCTAAAGAGATAGGTTAGTTATACTTGTGAAATTTGCTGGATCTTTTGAATGTCTCCGCAACCCCACTCCCTGGGAAAAGGCAATCAATACAATTCACAATGTTGTTAAATGTGTGCTTTATTTGAAGGCTTATTTACATACATGTGTCTTTCTCTGTGTGTTCAGATGCTGTAAAGTACCTGGAGTGCTCAGCCTTGACTCAGCGTGGCTTGAAAACTGTGTTCGATGAGGCCATCCGGGCTGTGCTCTGCCCTCAGCCTGCCAAGGTCAAGAAGAAGCCCTGTTCACTGCTGTAAAAGGTGAGACAATGATAAGGGGAGAGGGCAGGAGATATATAAAAAAATAAGTCATAGTTTACAACACGATTAAGGAGAAAGAAATTGAATCATGGTTAAAAAATAGAAAAGGCAAACAAACTATTTGAAGAAGTAGAAAAGACCCTGGCAAATAATACACACGCAGGTGGAACTGCCTTCAGTGAGATTCCTTGGTCAGTGACATCTGTCATTAGCTTGCGTTCAGGCTTCCTCGGAAGAAACTGTTAAACCTGCTGGATGGTGGCACACTCCACTACGTCTGTTACTGCTTTGGGTTCTAAATTTAACAATCACAGAATATCTGGAAGGTTTTAGAGAAGACCCACCACTTTGTGGTCTACATGGATGGATGTAGCTGCCAGCACTGCTAGCATATTCAGCTGGACCTATAAATCTTGCAGTGGTGACAGTCTATCTATTCCACATGTTAAAGATCAGGTAATGATGGATGTCCTGTACAGACCCCTTCTTCTTCCTATAGTCCTTAGTGCTAACAATCCTACTACCATACTACTTCAAAGTCCATTAAGTAAGCCAATAAATCAATATACATTAACTAGGGCTGGGCAAGTTAACGCGTTAATTTCGCGTTAATTCATTAGACTATTAACGGCGATATTTACTTTATCGCGCATTAACGCATGTTGCTCACATGCTTTTATTTTGAGAAGGTCTGTTGCTGCGGTGTAGTGGTTTGAATCAGAACAGTAGGTGGTGATAATGCGCCAATAACCTCGCTGTCAGCCCAGCCTCGGATTCAAACAGGAAGAAAGGTGCTGGCTGGAAAAAGTAAAACGCGGAAAAAAACAAAGCTGACATGGGGAAGGCGGTGTTTCCCGCAGGAATTTGCTTAGGCGAGGCGGTGAGTTGGCGGCCGGAACAAGTTTTGCGCGGATGACTGGCGCGGAGGGGGGGGTCTGCATCGACGGCGTCGGTGAAGTTGCTTCTCGCTTCAAAGGATCCATGTATTTTTGCCTGTTTTTTTCCCTGCCATTCACTATATGCACGCGAGAAAGCAACAACAAAAAAACGCGTGTTAACGTCAAATAAACATGCAAGCATATCGAGTTAGCAAGCATTTCAGTTTAAAGTTCTTCGAGCAACGAATATGACAGAAACAAGTTAGTTGTAACCACTGCCAAGTTAAACTTTCTTATCACCGGAGCACCTTGAGCTTAACATATCACTTAAATGCCAAACACACTGTAGACATCACCAAACAATTCAATGACTCAGAGAAGCTAACCAATGTAATGGCGAAGTGGATAGCTACTGTAGACCTTTTTTTGTGCTTCACACTTTGGTACTGAACATAAAATGGTAATGCTGCTCCCTGCTGTTACCTCAGAAATTGTCTGTTTTTGGTAGATTTTTTCCCCATAAAGAGAATTTCCTGTCAGTGGCAATAAGCTTTAATTTATTATTATTGCTATTTTTTGTTTTACATGTTTAAATTGAGCTTTACACTAAATATGTGTTACTGATAAGTGCTACAAATGTTTCAAGACTTTTGTTCATATGGCAGCAGAACATTAAAATAAAAGTGCTCTTTACACTACTTTTGAATTCATTCTTGGAGTTTGCGCATACAATGCGATAAATCATGATTAATTAGGCAAATTATGCGATTAATCCCGATTAAAGATTTTAATAGTTGCCCAGCCCTAACATTAACATGTGCCTGCCCTATACGTACATCTACATTCAGACACGTATTAAGCAAGACAAGGGAAGTTTATTTGGAAGACAAATTTCACTAACAAGACAATGTAAAGTACTGTTACCTACAGCCCATAGCCCACACGACCACAACCATTGCAAAAGTATGTATACACCAGAGTACAGTGGCTAAGAGTACCTATTGGTGTTCACTGCCCGTCTTCTATCTCATAACTTTTTAAGAAAAGTTCCCTATAGCAGCACAACTTGTGTAATTATTATGCACACCTCCGAGCTTTCCAATTATCTAAGTAAGGTGCAAACATGTAATAGTTTGATAGACAACACTGTGAGCTATAATACACTCGTGCTACTTTAGAAACTAAAAGCACTGAGACTCAATAATAAAAAAAACTTAATTTAGGTTTCCTGCTGTTTTAGAATTAACATGATAATTGCATCTTTATTGTACAGTGGAAAGGCACGATGGTGAGACAATTGTGTTTTTTAACCTGAGTAAAATAAGGAATAAGTGCCTGAGCTGCTAAGAGAAATAAAATCTAAATGTTCATTCTGGAGATCAAGTTTTTTTCTTTCTTTTTTTTTTCCCTTCCTGATTTGTGTGATTCATACAGGTTGTATTTGATCTCTTACAGGACCAGAGAAGAGCAACGCCAGACGTTTGGACCATTGACTCTGCCTTAAAAGAAGATTTCAAAGTTCTTTCATGAAAGTTCCTTATAAATCTCCACAGTTGTAAAAAAAACAAAAACAAAAAAAAAACACCTCGACAGTTATGGTTAAATAGTAGCAAACATCTAGCCGTAGCCTTCTAATACTGAGCAATACAGACTCTGCAAGAGATTTAACTTTTCTGTAACTGTCCCAGGTTTGCACACTGTACTATCACCCTATGAGCTTATGAGATGCGTGTTTACTGTTTTGTGTTTCTATTTTACAATATAAAAAAGGTTTTGCAACATATCACAGTAACAATTATTCTTACTAGCAAACAGTGTTTTCGTATGTATCCTTGGTGTGTTATTTAGAAGCTTAATATAATCGCATTGATAAGAAACATCTTGTTTGGAAGTGTTGGAATAAACGGAATAAACTTATATATTAATTGTGTAGTGTCAAGATGATAAAAAAAATCACATATAAAGTGATTCCCTTTATGTTATCCCTCCAAGTTTTGAATAAAAATTAATTAGGAGGTATTTCATTTGCGAGATCTCAAAATACTCCCTCAAGCAATACCAGAGATGTGTCATAACTCATGAACTACATGACCACAGCAGAAATGGATGAGAGTAGTCTGAGATAATGTTGATTTATCTGTTGCCATTTCTGCCATCTGTTATTAGCATCATCCATCTCACTTTGACTTCCTGAAGGGCAAGACATTGTGGCAATAACATCAATCTGACTAATTTGCGATTACCTGTGGAAACCTGATTAATGGTGAGAATACGGTTCTCGGTATCTCGTCGCCAGGTGGAATTCATTGGTCATAATCTGTCTGAGTCTCAGGGTGCAGGTTTGTGTCACAGATTAAATTATTTTCTGAAGCGCAAAGCCAAGGTTAAGGACATAATTAAATATGAAATGTCTTTGTTGAGCAGTTCTGAATGTAATAGTGTAGTTGTGTAGGCCTTAAATGGGAATTTAATAAGATTTTAACTAATGCATCACAGAACAGAATTCCCAGTTTTTTAACTAAATATATTTGTTATTTTTGTCATTCTAAAATGTGTCATAGGGCAAGTAAGGTAAGTATAGTTGCATTAGGCTTTCTTCATTATGTCTGTGGGTTTCAAATTTGATTTAGGATTGCATTTACAAACATTGTTGAATCATCTAATCTACATATTGTAATTTACTAGAGATGCAAAGACATATCTATCCGCTGATTATATCATGTCTGGTGAGGTGATGGCTGGACCAAAGAACAGACAGGCATTTGGGAGCCTAATGATGAGTAGAAAATATAATGAAAAACGTAATTTACAGAAATCTCGGGAGAACAAATCAGAGGGAACAGACAATAAATGGGTTGCACAATGGAGAATCCCAACAGATGAAAATGATGACCGGGTGGTATATATGCAGGGGAGGGGATCAGAGAAAGCATGAAGAACAGGTGGAGTGGATAATGGGACACAGGTAAGAGCAATAAAGGTAGAGGGGAACTGAGGGAGCATAAAAGCAGAGGAAGACAAGGAGAAATCACAAGTAGGAACTCTAACCAAATGATAAGGAAGGAATCAATAACCTACAAACTAGTTAATACTAACCTAAACAGACAACTAATAGAAAAATAACTAATAAACAAAAACTGAAGTGAAAGTAACTAAGGAAAGCATGATCCAGGAACATAATACAAACACCCAAGGGTCATGACAGATTACCAGAATCCAGTCATTTTATGTCTGATTTCCCCAATCAGTTGCCTGCTGGGTGGACATTGAGAAATATGATCTCTTTCCAAGCAGACCATATGAAAAGACCATATCTAAGGGCTTTCCAGGTCAAGTTAACGACATTTTTTGGTGTTTACACAGGGAAGAACTCGAAGTTTGCAATTGTAAATACTTGTGAGGAATTTAAAAATTAATCCAGAGGAAGTACAGAGATGTAGGAAACTACATGTTGTGAAATGGCTTTAGCAAAAGAACAGCATTTTATGCAGATAATAGGAAGGCTGAACAGAGTAAAGAGTTGCTTTGTTTTAGTCTTATGGATGAAAGAATAAGATACTAACACCACTAATTAATAATGATACTTGCTAAAGCAGGTATAAAATGTCAATTTCATAATCATTTTGCCAATTTAAAATAGGAAAAGCCTGGTTTACAGTGACTTATACATCTCATTCCCTTCAACTGTGAATTCATAATTTCTGATCACCTCAGGAAGGCAAAAGCAACATGCTAAATTGTGATTTTATACTGTGTTATTAGTTCCTAAAGAGAAAAAATATTGTCACCTCCAGAAAAGATTAGAGAAATAACAGATTTTACGCACTCCTCTAACTTTGGAGATTGTTTTTTACCCACTTGTCCAGCCTCCTCAATATGTGGTTGAATGTTAAACTTGGATCCTTGTCCAGTCTTTTTGTCGTTGTTATACACTTTTTAAATGTTGTTCAGACTCAGGATGGGGTTTAAACTAATTCCCAGTTTATGTAGTCCTTTTGGGACTTATGCAAATAAAAACCCATCTATCTTACTTGTTAATTACTAAGTGAAAACTCCATAATTTCAACCAAATACAATAGAAATAAAAATGAAACAATGTGCTTAAGTGAGGGGGAACATAATGTGCCACCAGTGAATTAGGAAAAAGACATTTTAAAATAATTGTACTCAAATTACATTTTGTGGGTTGACATTATGCAACTGAAATACAAGATGGCTTTACCTTTGCACACCTCTAAGCAGGGTGCCAATAAATGTGAAGGGCACTGTCTATGAATAATTAACATATAACATTCATATCAGTGTGTACATGTGTACTGCCATGTTTCATAGAGAGAAGTTTGAGTATTTTGTTGTGAGCTTGGTTTTTCTCTGCTTTTCAGATGCGTTTTTTTTTTATTTCTTTTTAGCAAACATACAAGTTTACTTAATCTCTGTTGGGGTTTTTTCAAATAGTAGCTAGCTAAAAGTGTTTTTTTTTATTATCTGCAGGTAAAGAAGAAGTTGTTTGACTAGAATACTTGACAAGAACAGAGAAGATGGTGCTTGCAAATAAATTAATGAATAGGATTTTGATTACACAATAGTGTGAGAAACCAAAACAAAACTCATAAGTCATTACCAACTTCAGTTTCTATTTAATGTAATGATGTTCTTTACCTCTCACAAACAAAGAATCAATAAGGATAATTCACTTGCTTTTTAAATGCACAATAAATAAATGTTTTCATGTCCACCGGAAAAACCTACACAGAAAAAAACATGGTTATGCAAAAAATTGCTATTTTATTACATTTAAAATTGTTGTCTTTTCACAGAGTGATGTTTCTAAAATAACTTGAGACACCCACTCAAATTAACCCACTGATCTGAGACAAACGTGTCATGAGGATTTGTGTTGAAAATAAGCATTATTGAACAACCAGTAATGGAAAAAATAACAACAGAAAAAGAGATTTATAACATGAACACAGTGCACGTGTATCTGAGAGTCTCCACAGCCCTAAAGTGATTTGTCTTCATGTTGGGATCAGAAACACGATGCAATGTTTAAAACCAGAAAGGTAGCAATGAAGACATTGTCACAGCTTATGGTGTGCTCCCTGAGACCATTTGCCATAACCATCGTACCCTGATTCTTGTCTGGGGATTCTCCAGCTGGCTTTTCTATGTAAACCTGCTTGTTCAATGCACTGCTGGGGTTTTCCTCACGTGCTGCCCATATTTTTATGGAATATTTAGCTGGCTTAATAGCCACATATTACCCAAATGACCAGTGACCTCTGAATGCCACCAACCTTTTATCCACTGTGACATTAGAGCCTAGGTTACAGAGGTTATAGTAGAAGTTGCTCAACCTGCTTGTCCCACACTATTCTAACAGCTGCCCATTTGTCTGTTTTCTGTCTGACAGCCCTTGTCTCTTGATTAGAAAATCAGATTGCCACAGAGAAAATATGTCTTCAGAGACGTGGTACATAATGTTGCTCTGTCTGTCTCATTAGCCCCTAGACCTTTGACTAATAGACCTCAGCATAAACCAGGACCCCAAAATATGCACGTAAACATACATTTCATCCAGCTCCTTCTACTTGTCCCCAAAAACACACCTCCCTTCTAGATTAGCCATTTCAAGAATGATTTTCTGTATTAAATTGGGCACGAGTAGCTCAGAAGCTTGCAAACGGACATTTTAGGATGCTCCAGAATTAGCTGGAGGATGTCACTGGGGGGAGAGATGTCTGGGTTTCCCACCTGGAACTGAGCAGAAGACAATAAGATAAGATAAGAATTCCCCACTGTCCCGCAATGGGGAAATTCGGGTTATGACAGTGTCAAACACACAGTTAACAAACAAACTAACAAATGTAACAAACTAGTCTAATGAAAATTAGCTCTAAAGAAACACCAGGAATAGGAAATAAAAAGTAAATATTGCACAGTGTAAAATATTGAACGGTGAAAAGACTCCAACCTATTTACATTACACACGATAATAACTAACCTGGCATCTGGGAACAGTGCAAACAATTAATGATCGGCTCAGGACTGATTAATGTCTCATTATCCTGTAGACTGGCTGTTGACATGAACACAGTGCATGTGTGAAAGGTTGGATGTTAATGGCTGTGATTAGACGTACAAAAATCTAACATTACATCTGTAATATGAACCATTTTCATTCTCTGTAGACCTTAGAGACAGTTGTACGTGACAATCCCAGTAGATCAGCGGTTTCTGAAATACTCAGGCCAGTCCGTCTGGCACCAACAACCATGTCACGTTCTAAGTCACTTAAATCACTTTTCTTCACGATTCTGATGCTCGGTTTGAACTGCAGCAGATTGTCTTGGCCGTGTCTACATGCCTAAATGCATGGAGTTGGTGCCATGTGATTGGCTGATTAGAAATTTGCATTAAAGAGCAGTTGGACAGGTGTACCTAATAAAGTGGCCGATGAGTGTAATTATTAAGCGATGTGGGTGTTGCATACAGAACAAGTGCTTTTAACTATTTTTGTTAAATTATTTAACTTTAAAATGGGTCAATTTGACCAGCAGCAAAACAGGAGGTTTAAAAATGTATTAGCGTTTTATTGTGGAGGGCTTCTGTCTGATACATTACATGCATCTGCTTGTCTTTCTCTTTTTGTAATGAACTGGAGTGGAGATGAATCCGGTATTCAACCAAACACTGCAATGCTTTAACTGGATTTATTGAAGGGCTGGTGAGGAGTGGGAATAAGGCAGGTAAACAGAACAGATTCCAACAAATGGTAAGGCAGACATCCAGGCACTCTTGACAGGTAAGAGGGAAACAGAACTAGGCAGAACAGATGATCAAAACAGAATCAAGGTGCTGGGAGCGCTGACCAAAACAGGGAATGCATGCGTGGACGAATGGGAGATAAGGTGTGACGAACCGACAGGTAGCTGAGAACTGAGTGAGGTTTAAATAAACGGACAAACAGGTGAGCGGAGTGAAACTAATCATAGGCAGGTGGAAGCAATTACAGAGCTGACATGAACTGGAGAATAAACCTAAGACCGAGGGTAATAATGAAACTAAACAAAGCACAGAACTAAAAACAGAACAAATACAGAGACCAGATAACAAACAATAAACAGGACTCCAGAACCTAAAAAACCCCACAGATAAACCCTAAGGCATGAAAGAGCTAACTTAACCAAACAATAAACAAAAACCAGAACATTACACTTTTAATGCATTTATGTATTTGACAACTTTCAAGTCAGGAATGTACATTTTTATCCAATGTACATATTCTGGATTTCAGGAGTCCAGAAATGCTACTGGTTTACACATATCTGGGATCCCTCAAGAAGATAAATTACACCCCGAAACGTGTCTTTGTATACAACTCCTACACCAGAGTCTCCCACTTAAAACAAGAAACACGCAAGTAGTTTTTTTTCTCTTCTCAATACTGTCATGTTAATACTTCCATCTATGTATAATGGCTGGGGGAGAAGCTAACTCAGAAGGCAAATGTCCACAGAAGTCATTTGACCACAGAACCATTGTTGATACATCTTGACCTGGTAAGCATTGAGTTATTTTTCCCTTGGGGTGTTTTTCAGGTCATCACAATCAACAATGCTAATCTCTGCACAGTGAAGATCAGGTGATCTGTGGGCTCTAGTCAAGGGTACATAAAAAATAGAAATGCAAGTATGACATAATTGCAACCTAGTTTGATATCCATCTACTCTGACGCACACTCGTCCCATTTATCGACAAACAATCTAATAATGATAATCAATGATAGTTTGTGTCGTCAACTGACTATCTGAAATAACAGACAGTCTGACCTCAGGGGATCAAGGTTAGCCCGGCAAAGATGAAGTAATGTTCGTCTCCCCAAAAGATGGTGTGAAAACCTCACCCATGGATACCACCTCCCACCCTTTTGGTAACCAATCACTGTAATTTTGTAACACGTTATGTAGTATATAAAGTATGTCTGCACTGTATGATCCTCACCTTTTTCTTCAGGATGTCATGTTTGCCTCAACAAGGCTGAACAGAGAGGGGATCCTTGTGCAACTGAACCCTGAGCCTCTGATGAACTCTCAACTGAACAAAGCAGTTTTATTTATCTGATTCTCACATAAGTTTTTTTAAAACTCAACAGTACATACCTTAAACATGTACAAAACATGATCTATTTAATAAATTGCAGCAGCATATTTAACTATTACTATGAATATGACAGCAAAAAAAGTAAAAAAAAAACAGCATCCAGTCAAATAAGTAAATATATCTAACTACTGATTATGTTAAACCCTTCAATAGTGGCAGCATGACTGGGAATTTTAAATCTGGGGAATTATAAAATGTTATCATGTAATCTCAAGAAAATCACTTAAAAATTAAAACCAGCAGCTCCAAGATTTAAAAGCTTTCATTCTAATCATCTTAAATCTTATATTAATTTAAACCTTTGTACAACAAACTGGATTTCTAAATTACTGGAAATTTTTATTTTATTTTTTTTTCAGTTTTTGGGGGAAAAATCTGCAACTCATGTCTGTGGATGAGTTCAACAATCAGAAAGTGTCATTGTCTTAAAGTTAAGCTTCTGGGTACCTGCAGTTAACCTGACCCTAGCCAGATGTATTTTGCTCCGCCTAGCTTCACTCACATCCATCTGGGACCTCTCCCATAGAGAGTGATTTCTCCAACCAATTTTATTGTCCAGCCAATCAGGACGCAGGGCTGGAGTTTCATAGATGTGACGTAGGGGAGTAGAGACCGTGAAACTGTTTTGATTCAGACAACAATGGCGGCTCGCATCGAGGAAGCAAGCGTTAACATTGATGCTGCTATTTCTTCCGTGTTGTCCAATCTACCAAATATTGTTTCATTAAAAGAACATCAGAGAACGGCTCTGAAGGCTTTTGTTGGTGGAAACGATGTTTTTGCCCTTCTCCCGACCGGATTTGGCAAGTTTTGTTTTCCGGGGTGCGCCCGTGGCGGAGCGGTTAGCGCGAACCATGTTAGGAGGGCTTTAGTCCTCGACGCGGTCGGCCCAGGATCAACTCCGACCCGTGGTGCTTTGCCGCCTGTCTTCCACCCTCTTCCTGTCAGCTCACTGTCAATAAAATGCATGCCACTAGAGCCGCAAACACATTTAAAAAAAAAAAAAGTTTTGTTTTTTCCTGCGTCGCTCTCATCAGCGTCACGGGTTGGCTTCGGTGTGAGTGGTTGAAATAGCACGTTGATAAAGATGACAGACAAGTGGCTTATCCAATCATATGCAAGGATTCTTGATAAGGCCCAGCCTTCTGAAACGCCATTCCTATGGATCTGTCCCAGATGGATGAGTGGAGCTAGGCGGAGCGAAATCTATCTGGCTAGGGTCAGGTTAACCTGCAGTAGCATGATGTCATCAGTCCTTTCACTGCACTGTTGCCTTTATTAGTACATAACAGGATACACATGATCTCCGTCTAAATTAACAAACAATGACCTGCAGTAGAAAGTAATTTCGGACTATACAGTAAGATTTTGTAGTGTAAGTGACTCACAACAATTTCATGGTCTCAAAAAAACCCAGACGGTTAGAAACCAAAGAAGCCAATTTTGGGATTCTCTTATGCATACGGCTTCAGATAATGTTCTGCCATGAGGACCTTCTTGGTACTGATCAATGAGCTTCAACAAAAACGGGAAGGCCCAACAATAGGAGTTACTTTCAGTTTGACAGGATTCTGACATCCACATGTATGACCTCCAATAATTCTCTTCTCCAGATCCATCTTTCCTACAGCAACACCTGGAAAAGAATTCACACATATGTATTGGATCATCGGAGTTCAGTTCCCTTCATCATATTGGCTCTCAAAACACACCAAAAACAAAAATATGTGAATCTTGGATCTATTTTTGTGTTGTGTTCAAATTAACAATTTTTAAATAAACTCACATATTTTTTTAACAACAAAGGTAATCTATACAATTAGAAATAAATCCAGGAAGGGGTTTACCAATACATTCCTTAGCTTGTCCTGTCCATTCAAATTAAGTACTGGTACACAATGTGAGCATTTTTTGTTATTCTTTTATAATTCAGAGAAACAAAATACTCTCAGACATGCAAAAAAATGAGAAGAAACTTGACCTGAGCCACTGCCATTATCCACCCTATTGTAGCCTACTGTTTAACACAACAGCCTTTATAATAACCAGGGATATATAAAACATTACCAGAACAAGACCAGTGGCTACAATGCTCCCCTCTATGCAAAGTTACAGTTGCCATATCAACAGCTTAGTTGTCTATTATAGTGACAGCACGGAAATGAGTCTTCATAGAGGCTGATGTTCCCTGTCAACGTCTGATTATATATTTTTAGTGATAACTGGTAAACTGTGTCGCAAAATAGTAATATAAATATAAAAACATGCGACAATTAGGTAATGCAAATTTTCAGAGAAAATTTAGGTTGGAAAGTATCTTATGTGTTGATAATAGAGGGACTTTACTTTATGGATCAGTTGGGTGGCCCAAAGGCATGAAAAGAGAGTGAGAAAATTGGTAGTTATCTTAAAAGCTTGTGTAGCTGCTACAAAAATGCTGCAAGTCAATATGATCAAAACTTATTTCAAAGTCAAATTTTACTTATATATTTGTATCTGGAGCAACAGTTAGGTCCGGTACCGGAGCAGGATCTGCTAGGTTTGCAGTCATCCTTGGGCCTTGTTCAGGCTTAACGTCTGAACAATTTTAGATGATGTCCTGGATTCGTATAGTATTAAAAAACTATATGATGAAAAAAAAATTGGGACTTTCAAAAACAAGCTGTTGTGCTCTGACAAAAAAAACAAAAAACTTGATTTCCTCTTTGGATTTTGTTTTAAATTTTAAAAGCTGAAATTCAAACAAACACATTGCAGCAGTAAACTAAACCAGTTGCACTTTAAATAAATGCTACGTTTTAGTCTTTCACAAAGCTCCCAGCTGTAGAACCTTGGCCTGCAATCTGCAATGAGTCATTCCTCTAAATGCATGAAAATAAAAGTCCTGGTTTGATAACATCAGAACAAAGACATCAATAACAAATAGGGCAACATTACAAAGTTTGTCTGTGTCAGCAGAAAATTAAGCCTTTTCAAGTGCTGTTTTTTATCCAGTATTTGGTATTTCTGTTGTTGCAAGTCTCACCATATGTTTTAACATTTTTAGACCAAATATCTGTCAATCTTTCTTTTTGGGTTGTGTTGGAGTGTGTTTTGTATGGACATTTTCAAACATGTATTTCAGAATGGTCAACTGGAACCCAGTCTATTGTCTAACTCAGCTTATTGTTCTGGTTAACATTAGCAAAGCCATAATAGTGACACAATTCTCAATTATTTTAAAAAGAAAGCTTTTATTTTGGGTAAATCATGCAGCATAAATGGCTTAAATTTCCAATTGCACACGCTTTAGCTTTTTTGAGGCGGTTGCTTATACAATCAAGCAGAATGCATAATTTTCTCACATTCTTCTGTAAATAGGCTGCTTTCTTACTCTATTTAACTTATATATTGCATTTTTTACATGACGTATGCATGTTTTTCCTGAATATGCCGTATTAAATATGTTGTGCGCCACACAGTGCTCCCTCAGGGATGGGTTAAATGCAGAGGACAAATTTCATTAGAATATATGTTACAATGAGAATAAAGCTGACGATTATGATTATTAATTGATAATTGTCCAATATTTTTCCTTCCTGCATTTTTTCTGCTTTAGAACATAAAATTAAACTAGCATTTTTATTCATATTATTTTATCCAGTGTCTAACTGTGGTGTATCCTGTCTAAGTGTTTTTGTCACAGTCATGCCCGAATTTCTCCATTGTGGGACAATAAAGGTATTTCTATAAAATACATTCATTTGGGAAAATCTGACAAAAAAATTCTTCAAATTCTATTAGCACTTATTTCCAATATTGTCAAGATATAATATGACGGTTCAAATATCTTACTTCCATAGCTTAGATTGGGAATATAGGAACCATTGATTATAGTTTGTTACTTTACATTAGAGGATAGGTTTCTTTATGTGTCACTGGACTTCAAAGTTTTGTAGGGTTTTGTAGTGGCAAATAGGAAGTTTTAATAATAACAGAATAAACAAAAAATAGTCATGGATGGAACAATTGGTGGAACAAACAGGAAGTCAAATTGCTGGGTAACAGAAAAAAATAGCAGGTGAACCGAATCCAAAGCAGAACAATGGAAATCACCAGAGATGAGTAGCGCAAACCAGGGAGCTTAAATACAGAGGAACATAAGATAAGAGTTCCTTTATTGTCCCACAATAGGGGAATTTTGGTGTGACAATGACAAAGACAGACAGTTAAACACAATTATTAGCAATGAAAAAGAACAAACTAGTCTAGTCTAAAATTAGCTCTAAACAAATACCAAGAATAGAAGATAAAAGTAAATACCAGAGTAAATATTGCACAATTATTGATATGGCATACTCAGGTAAAAATAAGATTAACAGTGGAAAAGACAGCATCCCAAAGTTGCAGTGCATGTGTAAGTTACCTTAGCCTCTGGGAAACAGTGTAAACGATTAATGATCAGATCAGAACCCGTGCAACCAGAACCATGATGTAAACACTCATTGAGTCTGTTGTGAGTATAAGAGATTATAGAGTCAAAGAGCAGGAACAATCTGCGGAAACGCTCCACCTTAGAGCATCTGGGATGCAGCAGTCTGTCACTGAAAGAGCTCTCCCACTCTGCAACAGCTTCATGCATGAGGTGGGATAAACATGTGGAGAAAGATGATGCAGAAACAACTGAGAGAAATCAGGTGGAGATGAGGAACGCTGATACTTAAAGAAGACAAAGGAACTGGTGTGAGGACTGTAATGAACAAGAACAGACCAGAGAAAACCCCAGGGAAGAAACCTAACAGATATAATAAAAAATAACATAACAAGGAACTAAGAACCTACTCCACAAATATATGAACTAAAATAGCAGCAACTAGAGAAGATAAGAAAAAATAATAAAGAAACCCAAGCAGGAGCAGGACATCTACAGTCCTATAATAAATATCAAGGAAAATAGTTAAAAAAAAAACAACTAGCCGGTTTTGATTTACCACTCACCAGCAAGGTTGATATACATGGTTGGGACGGTCGATAGATTCCACCCCAGCTGTAAATTGTGCTGAGTCAGGTAGCTTCAGTGGCATCAGATAATGCACATACCTCTATCACTGTATCCCTCTTCATTTGATTGTGATCATTTCAGTTTTGAGCTACAATTTTCTCCCATGATAGAATCAAATTACTTGTAAGCAGCAGATGCAATATTGCCCTGGGTCTATGTTAGCATTCAGAAAACATATTAACAATGCAACTAATATTAAAAAGCCTTTTGTAAAAGTTATTACATGATTTCAACTCCACTCAACACTTGCCTTGACTTTGGACTTAACTTGCCTTGACTTTGGACTTGGGTGAAAAGACGACGTGTGTCTTGCAATATAAGGACTTGGTCTGGTCCCACCGCTGATTTTACAGTTTTCTGTCTTCTTTTAGGATTCAAGAAAATGTATGAATGCAAAAAGTTTCAGTGATGTTGAAAACAGTAGCTTACAGCTAGCTGACAATCACATGTAATAAAAAAAGGCCAAAATTAAAAAGAAAAATTAACAAATTTTAATTTATTAAACATATAACAAAAGCAAAATGAAATAAATAAAGCTTTCTGAGTGATCATAAAGTATCAAAGAAGGGAAAGGTTTAAGATGGAATAAAACATATTACACCCCTCAAGAGCCACAGCAGCAGTACCAGCAGAAGCATCAAAGACTTGTCTGACACTCAGTTTCTGATGAGCACTATCTCGAGATGCACTTTAAATGCACCTGATGCACCTGTTCATACTGTCCTTTTGACTACTTCATGTTTTCAAGTTTCTTAAAACATCTTTTTTCAATACTGTCTAGCCCAGTGTGCCACGATCCCCAGGTCTTTGGTTATGTCTAGGTTCCTGGGGATTATGCAGTTCTGGTTATGTTTTGCACTTTTTAGTATTTAGTATTTGCATACTCTGCTCTTGTCAGTCACTTTTCTGTTCTTTATTATTTTAGTAGTTTATTCCTGTTTCTGTTAGATTCTTATTTTCCTACCTGCCTTTTCTTCAGTTAGTGAGTTAATTCATCATGGTTTTCTGTTTCTGTTTCAGGTTCTGCTCTCCTTCTCTCCCTTTCCAGCTGGCTTCACACCGATGTTCCTTGTGCACTCCGTCCTTTCATTGCAAAATGTGCCACGCAGCAATACAAACTGGATTTTTTCATGCATCCAGACAGCCCCGTCCCCATCCCCTCCTTTATTTTGAAATAATACCAGATCTGCTTTAGATTTCCTGCATCTGACGTTCTGTCTGGCTCATCTGGTTATTAGAAATTGACACATTTCGCTCCGTCATCCGTCCCAAATAGACTCGATCCGTATTTCTGTCAGACAACAGAAGAGTTTTTTTTTGTCATGCCATAGCACCAAGGAGCCTGTGAAAAATGCCCTACTGACTAGAACAGCTTTTATTTGTGACATAACAGAGAATGCACAGATTATGTGTGAATGAGGGGTCAGTGCATTGCTCTCTCTCACCCTCTGCCTAATTATCTTCACTCCATTCACCTGCGTTAATTGCTCCACCTGCCGTCCCTTCTGTTTTCCCCTCTATTTATTCTGCCAGTTCTGTCACAATAAAACACCATTCACTCCAAGATGCTGCTTCCCAGCTCTTTTCTGTGTTTTGGTCCTGAGTCAAACATTACAAACCTGACATTGTGTGAGTTGAGATGCTCCTTTTTTTTGTCTCGCCTACTTTATGAGTGTTTTAATTTCTCTGTTATGTCTTAGTTTTATCTCTTTTCATTTATCTTATTTTTGTACACCACATTGGGTAAACCTGCTGTTTTTTCTTTTTCAAATATGCTTTATAGATAAATTGCATTTAGACTTATTACACAGCACTAAACCCCCATTGTTTAAATACCTGTAAGCAATGTTAGCATTATGCAAGTGTAAATTACTTAACAGTAACAGTAAGTAATGGGGGATGAAAAAAAATGCAGATCACACTCAAACATTTCAATTGTTTTTAAATCTTTAAAAAATTAATGTCCAGTTTTGCACCACTATAGTACGATATATCCTAAAAAAAATTAAAATATTTGTAAAAGTATCTCCCCTGTTTTAATTGTTTACTTGAATCACTTGATTTGTATTTTTTTAGTACAGATACATTTGATACATTATATCCAGATACCCAAACTTGTAGAAAACAAAAGGAAGCTATGGCTTTTATAGGGTGTCCCAATTTCTTTTACGTGACTGTATGGATTGCCTGAATTGTTTCTGAAATTTGTCTTTGCACATTGTGTAAGCTGTCAACAGTTTAGCCAGCATGATGTCAGAATATGCAGAGTTTTCACCATCATTATAAAAAACTGTAGGTGCTGCCTTGTTTTTTTTCCCCTCACACTGCCTACAGCAAGCCCCCCCACACACACAGACTCACGACAACAACGAACTATGTGCAGAGAAAATGACATGCTGAATGTACTATGAGGTGTGCAGCTTATGTTTTATTGACCAGGTGTATACAAAAACCTTTTTCACTGCATGAAGACAGCTGCTTCTCAATACGAAACATGCTATTTTCTTCCAACAAGTGTAATTGTGATAACTTCCAACCAAAAAGAAAAAGCTTTATAGTACAGTTCACAAATTGTTTGTAGTGCTGTGCTCAGGGCTTTGATTTTAGTCTACCATAGAACACGGTTTTTATGTCAGTTTGGGATCATTGTCCTGCAGAAAGACCCAGTTGATTCAAAGTTTCAACCATCTGACCTAAACTGTCACTTTCAGAGGAAGGGCAAACTGTTTACAACCTAAGAATAATGCCACCAGTGACACGCATAGTTGGGAAATGATCAGGCATTTTAAATAGGGGGGGGGGGGTGACACCAGTGGCCCTTTTTATTGAAAGTAAACTGGACGGGAAGGGGGAACTGAGAGAGTGGGGAGACATGCTGTAAGGACCGCAGGCTGTACATGGGCTGTGCGCACTACCCCTGTGCCACAAGACAATTTTTTTTTATAGATTTATGTTTTATCAGTCCAAGAGGAGAAAGTACAAAAAATGTTTCTACACAAAAATACAGTGTGTAACGATTAAGCTTATTTATTCATTAAGACCTGTACACACTAATTTGAATTAGTTAATATGTATGATAAGTTGTCACAAAGGTCGTAATTGAGATTTAAAGGTAAAAAGGTCAGTGGTTTTCAATAATTCCTAAAAAATAAAAATCTCAAATGTGTGCTGGGGATTGCTAATAAATGTTTGTGAGAACGCAATGGTGAACAAACAGCATCTCTAAAAGCGTGGGACACAGCAGGCAGATCGGAGATTAGTTATCTAAATGGCCCAAACAGCAGGTGTGAACACATTGTATTTCTTAAGAACAATCGACCTTTTATGAATAAAACCATATCTCAAGCTTTAAACATCTCGCAAAGTGCTGGTCGAGCAACCATCTGATAATATAGGGTACAATAGAGATTAAAAAACAGCAAAAATAAAAAATAAATATATAAATCAGAACATGACTTCTGAAGGTATTTGGCAGTAATGGATTTTATTTACCGGGGTCTAAATAAACAGAGACTGACTACAAGTGCACACCACACTTTTAAGATTTTGATTAGTGCATTTTTTTTAAATGACATGTACTTTTCCTCTCACTTCACAACTAAACGTTCACACAAATCTGAATAAGATACATGTTTGTGGTTATAACCCGACAGAAGGTAAAAAAGTTAAAAGGATATGAATACTTATAAAAATAATCACATTGCTTCTAACATATTTTAGAATTACTTTTCACATTTAAATAAAAAAATATCCTATTTTTATGACATTTATATCAATTAGCAAACATTAGTAAATGATTTGATAATATGCAGACTATTGGAAAAGATACAGGCCTACTCTGCAAAACCCATTCCTACTAAGTTGTGTTCAATAAATACTACAAAAGACATATCTGTCTTGCATCATGTTTTGTTTACTGTATTGATTGCATGATGCCTTGGTCATCACTTACCCACCTATCTACAGCAGTCAATACTTTGTTTCAAAACCTTGGACAGTAGAAGAGACCAAAACAATTTCAGCTTTCCCTTTTTCATACTAATTTGTTGCTTTATATTTCAACCTCGAGTTTCACTGCAACCACGACTTGTTTTGTTCTCGATGTGTAAAAAGGTGTTTGTCCCTGGGAAGTTTTACAGTTTAGAACATTTTTATTTGTAAGATTTTACCTCCATTCAGAGAAAAAACATCTTGGTTTGCAAGCTCTGGACTTTCACTGCAAAAATACAAAAATGTACGTTTAAATAAAAATGGAGCAACAATACCTAATAATGAAGCTAATTTCTGAAAAACAATAAAAAAAAAAAATATATATATATATATATATATATATATATATATATATATATATATATATATATATATATAAAACATAACTAAGAATATTATCTTTATGATCACTTCAGCATGTACAGCACCTTGCAAAAATATTCATATGTCATGCAAGTAATAAACTGGAATCATCTTGTGTCCAATTCAATCTCAGTATAAATCCAACTGTTCTGTGAAGGCCTGAGAGACTTGTTTGTAGAACAGTAGTGATAGAAACAGCATCACTAAGACCAAGGAAGAGCTCTGATAGGCATAGGAGACGGTTGAGGAGAAGTTTGAAAAAGGATTAGGTTATAAAACATTATGCTGTACTTCGAACATCTCAGTGAGCACTAAAACTTTAATGGCACAGCTGCAAACCTACCGAGACATGGCCGTGCAGCTAGACTGACAAACCAGGCAAGGGGAGCATTAATCAGAGAAGCAGCCAGGAGGTCCATTGTAACTTTACGGGAGCTGCAGCGATCTACAGCTCAACCTGTCAACAAGACAAGAATAGCTGCACAATTCCCAACACCAGCCTTTACGCGATTGCCGCAAAAGTAATGGCATTGTTGAAAAAAATACACCAGAAGTCCTGTTTACACTTTTGTCACCAGCCATGTCACACCAAACTTGTAGAAAAGTGTGCTCTGGTCAGATTAGAGCAAACGTATACTCATAACCAGCCAAGCACTGTGTGGTGAAAAACGGTCAGAGCAGATAACCCAGGACACACCATGCTCATAATAAAACATGATAGTGACAGCGCATAGGGTGGGTGGTGCTTTTCTTTACCAGCCACCAGGAAGCTTGTCAGAGTTGATGAGAAGATAGATGGAGCTACAGACTGCCTGGGCAAGCCAGGAAAAAAAGATAGAGGCTGCAAAATTCTTCAGACTGGTCTGGAAGGATAAGAACCTTAAACATAGTGCCTATAACAGAACGGCTTAGATTAAGGTATATTCATGTGTCAGAAAAGCCCATTGTCTGAACTTAAATTCAATTGAGAACACCGCAAGACAGAAATATATATATATATATTTTTCATCTAATCTGTCTAAATTTGAGTTGGATGGATTAAACGTTCAGTTTCTGGTCTTACAAAGTAAACCCCAAATTACATGCTGCAACAATTGCAGTGAAAAGTGGTCCAAAGCCTGCCTACTCAGTATTGACAAACTATCTCAGCTCAGGAGGCAAGAATATACAAATTACTTTAAAAAAAGTGTATCTGTACACCATGTATTATTTTCCTTCCATTTCATATATATTAATCTGAGCTCAACTGTGTTGGTAAGATCACATAAGATAAAGTACATTGCAATTTATGATTGGAACGTCACAAAACGTGAACCAAAACACAAAACAGTTCAGTGAGTTTGAGCTCGAAAGTTCTGTAAATGTATTCCTAAAAAGCCGATGCAGTGTTGTCCACTCTGTTTCTTGTCCTTCATGAGGACTTTAGTTTGTAAAAAGTGGATCTTTCCACTGTTGGTTTTTATTTTTCCTTTTTTGATTTCTTGACTGCTCCAGGCTGCAATACAAACAAAAGAGGAGAGGAAACAAAAAGAATAAATACATTTTGTGTGAAAAACATTTTTTTTTAAATATATTTGTATTTATTCGCGGCATCTCAGCAGGTTCCAACGGAGCCGTCACGGGTGTTTTGCGACTGCGGTCATAAATGGAAGTCTATTGTCAAAATGAGCCCTCGTCTGCTGTGAAGTGTATCGCCTATGTATGAAGGATGTATCGGCTCGGAGAGGGGAGGGGTGGAGGGGCTCTCCTCGCATCCCTCAGCACGCGGACAGAGCTAGGATGAACGCGACAGTTTAAACGTTCACTTGCGTTTATTCTCGGTCCAACTGCGACTTCGCGAGAACTGTGAACGACTTCATGGAGAGAGGTATCTATGTGTCTTTTTTTAAATTATTTTTACCTGCTTTGTTGGTGGGCTTGTTTATGTTTTTTTTTTTTTTTTTTGGCCGTGTAGCTTTTGCAGATATGTTTTATTTCACAATGTCTGCTCTGCTCACATACATCTCAGTGAATGATTGGCGCTAGTTTGTTACAGATGTTGGTGTATAAATTCGCACTCAAGCCGGTCATAGCAACTCGCCACGTCTTTTTTTCGTTGCAGAATTTAACTTACAGACATAATGGCCTATAACATCTCAAAAAATTTTCCTAGCAGCTCAGACATTTTTTGTTGTTGTAATGTATTCATATGCCTCTGTGTTTTCCTTGCTTTCAATGTTTACTTTTTTTAACTTGGCTGTGGGCTATACACACACACACACACACACACACACACACACACACACACATACATACATACATACATACATACATACATACATACATACATACATACATACATACATCTATATACATATATCATTTTATTTATTTGTGGCATCTCAGCAGGTTCCAACGGAGATATATATATATATATATATATATATATATATATATATATATATATATATATATATATATATATATTTATTTTTTTTATTTTTTTTTTTTAGTTGTGTGTGTGTGTAAGAATAATTTCTCTATACTGGTGTCCCTTTGTTAGGGACTCCTGTTCAAGCACCTTCAATTACCTTGTATGCAGTTACTCAATGCCTTTAAGTGTCTATAAGGGGAAGTCACACTCAAGTTCAATTCAAGCATCACAATGAGAAAAATGGGATTTAGGTGGCTTTAAATGAGGCATGGTTGTTTGCGTCAGACTGGGTGGTCTGAGTATTCCAGAAACTGTTCATCCCCTGGAATTTTCATTTACAATTATCTCTTAGGTTTGCAGACAATGGTTTAACATATCTAATGAGCGGCAGTTGTGTGGAATCAAAATGCTTTGTTGATTGTTGTCAGATTCCAGAGGTTTCAGATGACAAGAAAGGCAACATTAGCTGAGCTAACTACTTGTTACAACCAAATTTTGCAGGCCGTCATTGCTGAATGCACAGCTTGAAACAGGACTAGAGCTGCAGAAGAGCACACCAAGTGCTTCTTCTACCAGCTAAGAACAGGAAGCCGAGGCTACAGCTCAGACAGGTTGACAGAAATGAGAAAATAACAAAAATGTGGCCTGGTCCAGTGAGTATTGGGTTATAGCTGCAGAATTCAGATGGTAGGATCAAAATTTGGCATAAACAGCATGAAAGCGTTTAGCCATTATGCATTTTGTCAAAGGAGGTTTAATGGTGTGTGTGGGATATTGTTATGCACACATAGTCCAGTTAATAAGAAATATGCATCATTTAAATGTCGCAGCCCACCTGAGTACTGTTGCTGACCATCTTCATCCCCTTATATACACATTTTCCCCATCTTTAGATGGCTGCTTTTAACAGGCGAACATGTCATGAAGCTCGAACCTTCTCAAACTGGTTTTCTGAATATGACGATGAGTTTTGGGATGTGGAACAGGTGCTTCACATCACAGAAGCCTACAAATCTTTAACAACTGGGTGATGCGCTCATCCTCATATGGACCAAAATTTCAGGTTTCTAACATTTCGTTAAATCTATGGCATGAGTTATGAAAGCAGGTCTGAAGGCAAAAGGGGATCCAACTTGGTACAAGCATGGTGCACCTAATAAAGTGGACAGCGAGTGAATGTCACCGGGTAATCCCTCAAATGTTCTTGAATTGAACACTGCTAAATTAATCTTAAGAGCCCAACATCATAGCTTCAAGGAAATTGAACAGTAACAAAGCAAGCTAACTCTTTATTCTAGTTTCTACGCCTCTGTTGTTTGCATAATAAATAATGCTAAACCATCCACAATCTTTTATAAACGGGGAATAACACATTTCTCTTAGGTGCATCATTTGCGTCTCATGTTATGGCCATGAGCTACTTTCAATCTAAGATTTAATAAACTCTAAAAAAGTGACAGCTATTGTGATGAGATAAAGCAGGGGGGGGAGGGGGGAGCTGGATTGATTAAATCCAAAAGAGGCAAGTGGGAACAGAGTGTCAAAAGAAAGTGAGAGAAGATGGGTTTGTGAGATGAAAAAGTGAGTTAACCTGAAATGAAGAGAGGAGTTTAGATATAAAAAATAGAATAAAGGAAGAGTTGGGGCAGAACTAGACCAGGCTGAAAACCACTTTTGTCATGAGATCATCAAATTGATCGAATACATCCTTTCTCACCCTGCCTATGTAGACTTGAGATACTTTTTGTCTAAACAGGTAAAGATCACACATGGAAATTTCATCTATTTACCTCCACTTTCTCAGTGTTAGCAGTAAACACAGTAAGTGGCTCATAAATGTCTAATTCCAAATTGTCTTCTCTTGCCACCTTCTCATGTACTCTATGGAACAATTATGGAGACTGATGGGGAATCAGGTTTGGTCTGCGAGGACATATCGGCCAGGTCCAAAATGAAAGAAAAACAGTTAAATAACGAGGTTTTGGAGCAAAAGGTAAGAAGAGAGGGCAGCATTTAGAAAAATACCCAAAAAAAAAACATTTTAGACCACATCAAATAAATCCAGTGTGTTCTTTGTTTCCGGTTCCTATCGCTTTTTGAGTTTTAAGCGCTACTGAAGCCGGAATGAAACAGAAAACAAATAATCTCTCGTGACCCTTTTTTCTCTGAGCCTCTTTGACTATCGCCTGGCGTAGCTGTGGGTAGATAGAGAAGCTTTTTATTTAATTGCTCAACATCCACTTAGTAGCTTCTAAAGCTTTTTAGTCCTTTTTTTCAGCCAGCCAATTTGGCACAAATTTGTATAGATGCATGTGTGCAGAACATTGTGTGGGTAGACCAAAAAATGTGTTGCTATTGTGGAATTAAACAGACAGTTTATTTATTATTGTCTGTCATGTACTGTGTCAAAGTACATCAAACATTTATTGAGAGTTCTACCGTTTATTTATTTTTTTCTAAAGAACAAACCACCTTTCAGTGACAGTGTTTACCTTTTCCACATTCGAGATCAGCAGGGAGATCTAGTGGGAGTATTGATCAGATTGTGGCAGATCTATAAGCCCTTGTCAGTCTTTGTAATGAAAAATGTGAAGGCAGCTATGCGGCTGTAATGAAACTGGATCAAAACCCTGCAAATCCGGCAGATGTATGGCAACAAATGCAGTAAACTCCCTTCAGCAATAAAAGTGATAAGGAGGACTGACTGATACACCAGTTAGCTGATGTATCTTTCTTGCCCATCCACTCTTTTTGTTCTCAGATGTAATGTCTTCAAAGTCGCTTGTCTTCTGCTAAAATCTGTCTCAAGTTTCCACAAATAGATTTGGACAACACTCCATGTGCATCTTTATGCATTGAAATAAAAATTAATTGGAGCTGCAGTGATTGTGGTAATCTTTTTTCTGAATGGGACAATTCTTGCAATTATCGGTAAAAGGCAGTATAATGTTTGTGAATCAAAACCCTATTTCTCACTGTTTGGTCTGTTTGCTTGCCCAAAGGGAACCTGGTTTCTCTTCAGATGTCCTCTCAGGTAGAGCATAATACTAGTTTTGTAAATATTGAATTTATTTACAGATCATATAACCCTTTATTTCCATTGAACTTCATATTTTTTTTTCAATGTATGATGCTAGAGCCTTTTGGGATGTTTAAGGGCCAAGTTTTAGAGTATAACATTAATATGTTTAGTTGGTAGATCAACACCAAGTGATGAAAGATTGTGAAGTAGAAGAAAAATTATACATGATTTTCGAAATATTTAACCAACAAAAATCTGAAAAGTGTGTTGTGTATTGGTATTCAACCTCTTTTACTCTGACAACCTTAAACACAATCATGTGTAAGTGCTTACCTTCAAACGTTCTTGAGGTACATTCAACAAATCTGCCTTTAAAGGAAGAGTGACAATGATTAACTCAATGCTGGAAAAACAAGCTGTGAAGAATCCTGTTTGCAGTTAGTTACAAACCCTTCCCAGGGTTTCCCCCAGGAAGTTGGGTAATCCTGGCCATAGTTGTCTTGGTGGGTACCGTGTGCGTCAGGCTAACAGCAGCTAGCGCGTTAGCTTATGGAGGTTTTCTCCCAGATAGGAACTTTACTGAACGTTTTAGGGCTCTCAACTCTCACGCAATGACCGTGTGGTACACGCATTTTCCTGACCACACAAGCACACACACCACACATGGCATTCCCAAAATCCAAAAAAATAACAAAGCCCATATGGGCTGCGAATGATCTGCGGAGTGAAGCATGGTGGCCCGCCAGGCTTATAATAAGGTGGGGGGAATTCTGCTGCACTTTCTGGCCTATAATCAAAGTATTATCTTCAACACACCATTCCTGCGATGAAGCATAGTGGTGGTAGCATCATACTGTGGTGAAGCGTTACTTTAGCAGGAAAAGAGAAGCTTTTCAGAGCTGATGAGAAAATGGATGAAGCCAAAAACAGGGAAATGCTGGATGAAATCTGTTAGAATAATAGACAGGGACGTCGGTGAATCCTCCAGCAGGGCAGCAACCCTAAAATTACAACCAGAGCTTCATCAAAGCATATTCTTGTGTTAAAGTGGCCCAGTCAAAGTCCAGAGTCCAATCCAGTTGCAAATCTGCTGCAACATTTGGAGATTGCTAATCACAGAAGCACACTGTCTAATCACACTGAGTTTAAGCTATTATACAGTAAAACGTAAAACGGGCAGAATTTTAAGGCTCTATAAGTGTAGAGCTGGTAGACTGTAAGACACATATTCTGAAAGACTTTATTATTTCAGCAAAAGCTGGTTTTACAATGTAGAACAGACTTTTTTTTTCTTGCTATTTTTTTTTTGAAAAGCACAAATCTCTTTACAACAATTTACTATATTAAGGTGGTCTAGCACACAGAAAACTTATGAAGTATCTCGATGTTTGTGGCTGTAACGTGAAAAAGAGTGCCATTTACAGCATGTTTTGAACATGCTTTAACGTAGGACTGCAATTCCATAGGCAAGGAGATGGCGGTTGTCAATCAAACCTACTACTTGTGGCGAAGGTTTGGTTTTTAAAGACCAAACTGACAGGGCTCCTAAATGTTTCTGAACGGCAGCTCACAAAGTAGATCCATTTTTATGCAAAGTCAATCCTTGCAACCCAGATTTATTCAGTTTTTTTTTCAGATTTGTTTCTGTTGGAAAGAAAGAACCTGAATACAATCAGGTAGAGTGTTTTAATCCATCCATTCATCCATACTTTGTCTATAATCGCTTATCCTTTCTGGGTTTTTGACTGTGTGTGTGTATGTGTCTGTGTATCTGTGTGTGTGTGCAAGGGGTGAAGTGGCGGGGGGGAGCGGATGGGGGGGGTTGATGCTTATCCGAACAGTGTTAATGTTGGGGCTACTCAAAATTACATTAGATTAACTAATCAAACTAAGCTGTATGACACATACATCTCTAGGGACAGCCAATTTTCCTTTCTTTAAGCAACTGAATGAGACGTACCAGTAGTAAAAATGTTCTCCCTGTGTTAATGCATTGATATTCAAGTCGTATATTATCTTTGTTTGTGAAGATGAAGAAACTCAATATTTTCACAAACAAGTTAAAGTTTTGTTTTTTGACAGTTTTTGTTTTCATTCTTATTCTTCTTTCTTCTGTGATCCCGTTGTGCCGAGTTGGGCAGGATTGGCTGTAGCTCTGAAGGCATGCCCTCATTTAATTGCAAACATATTGGATTGATTACAGCTTCTCTATCTTGGCCCAAGATGTGAAAATCCACAATGTTCCACCACAGTAAGTAATCTAGGGGCTGCACTTCTTAGTGAAAAGAATGCACTGTAAGTGTATTTTTCCTTGATTTGAGCAGCTAAATAAGACTATTTGGAATTAGTATTTTTAGTATTTCGAATTTTTACCCCTAAAATAAGAGGTAAAAATACTATTAATTGTTAATAAATTATCCTCCACTTGAAATACGATGATGGAGATGAATTGTTCCGATTTTAAGTGCAATCTTATTCCATTGGCAAATAGTCTTATTTACCTGCTCAAGTCAAAGAAAACTACACTAATTTCAAGAATATTTTTACCCTTTCTGCAGTGTGTAAATGAAACATTAGAAACAAATGGATATTGCATAAGAAAATACAAAAATACATACTAATATTAAACACTGTAAGATTTAATGACATCTTTAATCTTTGTATGCACGAATATATTGCTCAAGATAGACACAAATCAGAAAAGCATTGGTTCAATGTTGAGTGTAGAATCAGTCAGACTGTGTCCTAATGATTATGAGGAATTATGCAGACATCAACAAAATGTGCAGTAAAGAAGCAGTAGTAGTTTGCAATATTAATATTGCAAATAAAAAACCTGAGCAAATAAAATACATTCATAGGGATTCTTTCTTTCTCGGATCCCTAGCATTTTAAGGTTATTCTAATCAGGAAACTGTCTAGTTAAACATTTATTGAAGCTTTGATGTCCAAATTCTCATCTGTACCAAACTGAAAGCAGGGGTCAAAACAGTATTCTTCTGAAAGTCGGCTCCTTCTTTGTGAACTGGAATGCTAAATCAGAAAAGGTCACAAATGGCACCATTCACAAGCCGCTGCCAGAAAGACATTCCTACAGTATAAGAAAGTGTAACTGCAAATATTTAAAAAATCTAAATAAAATATTTAATTGGGGATTGAATGACCATTGTGATGCAGAGGAAGAGACTCACTTATGTAGGGATTAAATATTTCTTAGTCATAGAAATTAATAATACCGAGAGCTGTATCGTTGGTAAGTGTCCAAAGTCTGTCTCTATTCAAACAAGCATTGATGAATTTGGTGCAATCTTAAGTGTTGGGGAACTAATTTCCAATGTGCAATTCACTTTAGTTAATTTATAAGAAAGTTATGCATTTTGGTTATTCAGTAAAACAGGTTGTGGCTTCAGTAAAACTGCTTTGATTTATATTTTATCTCTGTAGCAAATGTTGCTGTATGTATATAGTGCATTGCAAATATATCCCTGGAACTTATTACAGGCAGATTTCCACATCAAGAATTTCACCTCTTCTTCACAAAGTAGCCCAAGCTCAGATTGGAATAAGAGCATCTATGAAAAACAACTTTGAAACTTCAGTGCAGATTCTGTTGGAATCAGGGCTGGACTTTAACTGGAGCATTTTAAAACGTGATTTTAACCCAAACCACTCAATTTTAGCTATGGTTGTATGTTTGTGGTCATTGTCCTACTGGACAGTGAACCTTTCTCCACATTCTCAAATCTTTTTTAGATCCTTTCCTACCTTTGACCGCGGGGATGGTGTTCTCGGGGTAATATACAATGTTAGCTTTCTTTCACACATACAGCTGTGTTAGTATCTAAGCAGAGTGCCTTTTTCTTTCTAATCTTTGTGCCCTCTACATCTGTTTCAAACTGCAAATGGGACTCACTGCTTTCTTTAATCAAAGGCTTTCTTTTCCAAAATGTTTGGAATGCATCACTAATAACTGTAATGTCAACAGATTCTCACCTGTGCAGTGGATATCTGCAGCTCCTCCAGAGCTATCATGGACCTCTTAACTGTGTCTAAGATCTTAACTGTTAGCTTAGGTGGACAGCCATGTTTTGGTTGGTTTGCAGCTGTGTCATCCACGTTTATTTCTGATGGTAGATTGAACAGTGCTCTGTAAGATGTTCAAAGTATTTGATATTATTTCATTACCTAAATCTGCTTTAAACCTCTCCACATCTTTATCTCTCTGCTGTTTCATGTTCTTATGGTGCTGCTTATTCCCTAAACGTCTCTTACAAACCTCTGAGGCCTTCAAAGAACAACTGTATTCAGACTAAATAACACACTCTACGTAAGTGGCCTCTACTCACTAAAGAGGTGACATCTGCAGTTGGTTGCACCAGATTAAATTTAAAGGCATCTTAGTTAAAGTGGCATACCATGCTTCTTTGATACTTGTAAAAAATAAAGAGAAAACCAAGTATCATTCTGTTTCACAAACATACACCACTTTGTGTTGGTCTATCACACAATCCCACTGAAGCACATCGAGTTGCCTAGTTGTCATCTGATGCTACTTTATAGATGTCATTTTGCATCCTGGAGTCCGACATGTGAAATTACAAAAGGTATGTCAATCGGATTCTAGACAAGTTATAGACCCAGTCTGTAAAGCTAATCATTGCTTTTCCTGTTGTCTTAGTTCATGTCATAATCATGAAGGCAGCACACAACAGGCTTTCTTGCCTTCCTTCGAGCATGTTATCAATATTATCTATACTTTATTTCTTACTGAAACTGCATCTATTCAGCAATATTTCCATTCTACAAATGTAGCCTTAAATATAATAGAGAAGAGCACCACTTAGATATAATTTGAGCATGCTGCTGCCTTTTTCACAGAACGATGGTAATGAATTCACCAATAATTACTGTCCCAGTCACTCAAAATAGCCCGAATTCATTTTCAAACGCAAATGTTGTTTTTATAACCACCTTCCAACCAGACTGGGACTAAAATTGGATAGGTAAAGTTGAATGGTGAGTCTGTGCTCCTAATGGTTGTAAGATCAAACTGAAATTTATGACAGATGATTTGAAATGGGTTTTAGTAACCTTGAACAGTAATAGGCACACTGGTTTTGCTTTAAAGAAAATGCCTGACTATTACATTACTATTTTGATAAATTAAAACTAGCCAAAGATAATGCAATCACACCATTTTAAATCCATGGCTCACACAGAGAGATAGGTTCATTCTATTTTTACTTTGCGACACCTTTCTTTTTACCGTTAACAAAATAAAATGTTACTTAGCAGTTCTAAATTCTATACTATCTAACCTCAACAGATGTACATGAGGCAAAATTTAGCATACACACTTGCAAGATGCGTTGCTGGATATCAGACAAAGCTCAGCATCTCCTTTGTGTCTCAGTGTAAAGGCCACAGACTCTTGAGTTAGCATTCATTCATGTTGTTCATTATCTCTTTGATTTGTTCCACATTAGGTCTTTTAAGCCTTGTTTTGACCTTGTTTTACTATAGCAACATCTAAATGGAAAATATTCCTGGATCTGGTCATACAATGGCTGACAGTGGGAGGAGAGTCATTTTGGTTTGAAAGATTGTCTGTCTGCTTGTGTTGTGTTTCTCTGAGATTAGGATGGGATGGTGTGGCAAAGGTCAGTCTGGTGAATAGACGAAAGTGTGTGTGTGTGTGTGTGTGTGTGTGTGTGTGTGTGTGTGTGTGTGTGTGTGTGTGTGTGTGTGTGTGTGTGTGTGTGTGTGTTTTACATGGCAGCAGCATGCAAATCAGCAAGTGATTTTATATGTACAGTTCTAGTACTCATTTGAGGGATACATCTCATATTAATTTGTCATAACCCTAAGTAATAAGGTGAATATTTACAATGTAATCTGGATACACCTTGACAACATACTTTTTGTAACTTAATTATTAGCCTTCCTGGTCAATATTAATATTTGACCACTACTTTTATATGAGATGGCACAGCTCGTGTACCATAGATTGGTTGGCGTTCGTGAACCCCACTTAGTGCACAGTCCTTAAATTCTTCATAAGGTTGAGGTCTGGGCTATTCTAGAAAAATTATGTTAGGCTACTTTACACATTCCCAAAACAGAGGTGTGTAATAGTTAGTTACATTTACTGAGTTACAGTTACTTGATTCCCTTTTTTAATATATTTTTTTTAATTAGAAGGTGCTTGTAGGAGTAGTGTAAATTAATAAAATACACTTTTTACCTCTACTTGAGTAAAATTGTTTTCAAGAAATGCTGCTCATACTGCAACCTAACCCAGCAACAGGCAGAAACACAGACCGACATGATTTATGTTAAAGTGAGACTTCTTCTCCTTACACAAGTATTATTGTTGTTCTACTTTCTATCTGCTGAGCCTGTGGTACCATTTGGCCTATTCATTTACATCGGCTTGCAACCAGGTCACGTGACTATCAAGTTTTCCCCAGCGAAAAAAGAACACGGGGAACTAGGCAGATTGAGCAGCACGCAGGCACAGGAAGCGCACATCAGTGAGAGCTGAACAGGAACAGGCAAATAGAGACCTATTGGCAGAACACACAAGAAGTAGTAGAAACACGATGGCAGTGCACAGGAGGCAAAACGAGACGTTCTAGTTGGCTGAGGCAGGTATATGTGAGCAGAGTTCTCACTAATTAATTGCAACAGGTGGAGATAATCAGGTGGCAGGGAGACAGCAGAGCTGATTGGATAATGACAAGTGGCTGAGAAATGTGAAGCATGGAGTAAAATAGTCAATCCAAAAAGTCAAAAACTAAACAAAAACCCAAGATCGTGACAAATAGCTTATTGAGTTGGACATTAATACTTGTTGAACATATAGTTCAAAGTGCAACCAACAAACAAGTCTATGTATTAAACAGTTTGACCGGTACTTAATGCTGTGGGTAGATATCTGACAGTTTCTGGTAAAAAAAAAGTATGATTATATAAACTCTAAAACAAATAATAAAATGAGATTATCTTAGCGCTGCAACTCTCTTCCCTTCCATGTGGAGGCAAACCCACTTTAAACATATTAAAGTCTGTGTCTTATCCAATAATTGTTACATAGCCAAAAATTGCAGACCGTAATATAAATATGTTTTTAATGCTTTTGTCATTTTTAAATCTATGTAAATACAAGTATGATTAAAGAGGGAGAGCAACTGAATAAAATTGCATTTTAAATGCAGCTCATTGGTGGGTTGTGCTGTTTTTTTAACAGGCTTGAGGGCACCACATATGGTCCTTGGGAGCTACCTGGTGCCTGCGGGCACCATGTTGGTGACCCCTGGATTAGATACACTGAGCTGCTCCAAGGCAGTCAGGACTCATCAGCACCTGCGGCTTCATAGCCACTATGTGCGTCACTGACAGACAGGTGCGGTGGGTGCCAGCTGCAGGAAAATGTAGGAATTTGTCACAATAAATTAAGCCAATAAGTGCGTTAGACTATCAAGGGTAAAACCTCAGCGGAGAGTCTGCGAGGCTCATATTTGGCGCACAGTACTCCCAGGTGTGCGGGAGCCTTGTGTGTCGCCTACGTTCAGCTCAAAGTTACCTGGGTTTCCACACAGGTACACTCATATTCCACCCAGGAGAGAGTCGCAACATATTTTTACTTGCCCTGTTAAACAGGGGCAGATCAAGAGATGGGTGGCAACATACAATAGTCTAAATATATATATATATAAAATTATGAAAATGCCTGTAAATATTTATAGGCTGCTGTACCAAGCTGAGCATCCAAATGGCCCTCAACCGGTTGCCTGTACATTTGTATTTTTTACTTCAAGAATATAATTTACACACGAACACAGCCACGCAATGAAACGCAAACATGATTTACTATACAAGCAGTAGAACAAGTGCAAGCAAGATTATCTATAACGTTGTGTATGTTTGTCTAAATGTGGTTTAAGTGTTCGTCCAAATGTTGAATCTGTATGTCGGAAATGCAGTTTACTAACAAAAAAGATTAATGGGACGCTTAGTGGAAGAAAAATCTTAGCAACCCCCCAAAAAAGAAGCAGAACGATGTTAATAAGCCAATTGCACATTGTATTTGAGCATGTGCGAGTCACACGTGTTACAAGATTTTGGCTACCAAACAATCCTCGCTATCACTGCAATTTGTGTGGAGTGCAGGTAGCAGACATGAACATAAGGCTCACAGGCATTAGTTTTAAGGCTTTAAAAGCCTTAATATATGTGCCGTAAAATGACCAGTGCACTTTCTGCCATGTTCAATTGCTCTAAAATGGACTTTATAGGCTTTAACGGTGGTGGAAAAAAAACATGATTGCAAAGCACCGCAGAGTTTACAGAGTCTATGGAAAGAAGAACAGTTTCCCGGCAGAAAAGAGAGATCCTGACGGATTTAAACGATGAACTAAAATGGCAAGTTTTTGATTTTTTTGCACAAATCTATTTAGTCTAATCTTCATCTTTATGTAGGCTATGATCTAATCTTGAAACCGAGGAAGCTGTCAGGCTCAGGGCGGCTGCCATGTAGGTAATAGGCGACAGTGGAAGAGATTATAGAGAATCAGCCCCACAGAAATTTCATTTTGTCTACTGTCACTTTTTAAATAATTCAAATGAGTCCAGGAATAACAAATAAAAGTTGATAAATATAGTAGATCAGTGTCTCTTTGTCGAAATTAGTGGCACCATAATATCACTTCACCCACTTTAATGTGGCCAAAACAACAACCACAAAACTTTGAGGGGAAACACTGCAGTGAGCAGTAGATATCGTCACTGGAATAAAGAACGGAAATTCCATTAATTTTATTATTTTGGGGCGGGGGAGAGGGGGGGGGGTCAATAAACAGAGACATTTCCCAAGAACAGCTGTATTGGGGGATGGCAAAAGCACAATGATATGTAGTGTTGTAAAATGTACAGATGGAACCTAATCAGTACAATATATATTATATTGAATAATTAGCAATTAACTTGGTTGAAATGCCATGGCCAATTGTATTTAGATATCAAATTAATAGTGACGATAATTATTACAATTTACCACTCAAAATAAGCACATATCACCAGAGAGTATTATCATCTGAATCAGAACTAGCAAATATCCGATCGAGTAATTCAGTCACAGTCAAAAATTGTTTTGACATTTTGTGTACTTTTGCTATTTTTCACTCTCTTCTTCTTTTCTCTATCTGCTGTCTACTTTCTCTCCTCTCAGTCTCATCTCTCTCACGCTTAGCCTTTCTGAATGCTTGGCTCCTACCTCCCATTTCAAACTGTTCTCAAAAATGTATCTTCTTGAAAACTTATCACTAAGAAGGTTAAATGTTATACAAATATTTTTTACCATCAAACAAAGTTCAAATCTGTCAAAAAATATTGCTAGTTTAGCTAGTTTTCCTTTACATGGCAGTGTGTCACAAGATTCAACCGAAGTAATGAGGAAGAACAAAATGTGGCCTGATTCCTAATGGTAATGTGTTTCAATCTATTGAGAAGTTAATTAAAAATAATTTGTGATGTGGCTTTTGTTTTGAGTAGATACTTACTGGAGATTAGTTTTTTATGTTTTATAGATACAGCTCCTCTGCTCCTCTGCACTGCTCCGTCTGTTTGCAGGTGTTAGCTGTTAGTACAATGGACCTACTAATTATACCAATGATAAAGGGAAGGGCAGTGTATAAATCCATTTTTAAAAATGCTGCAATTTGAACATAGCTTCATATTTTTGTCTGTCTGATAACATCATTTTATGCTTTATTAAATCAGATGGCAGATGAGTTACTCAATACTTTTTAACTCTTACTTGAGTAATTTTCTGAGGACAAATTTTAATGTCTAATTAAAACTATGCTGAAGTAATACTACTCTTACTTGAGTACAGTTTTTGCCTAGGTTTCCTACCTGTGTCCAGAAGCAGTTTTGATATGCATGTTTGAAACTTTGACAAAATTGGGTGCTCCAGCAACACAAGGATCTCAAAGACCTTTGGTCAGAGGTGTTGCTCAAGATTTTGATGGGAGCTATCAGCCTTCACCCTCGATAATGCTACCAATACCATGATTTGTGCCTGACATTTGGTACGGTGTTCTTAGGCTGGAAAGCCTTAGCTTGACTCTTTGAAATATTATTCTTGTCGTTGCTGTGACTTTCACTTTATAGTTCAGTGTTTATTTCTGCGCTGAACATTTCTCTAGAAGGCATTTGACTTACCAGTGCTGGCAGCAGCAAATTTCAGTCAAGCTGGAAAGTGTTGATGTCGGAATAGGGAGTCCTCATTGTAGAGGGTAACACTGGTGTTCAGGCATCTCCAAGTTTATAAGCCTGAGCCTTTGTTGATATTGGGTTGTCCTGAACATCTTAAACAAATTTCTGTTGTCTAAGGGTGATATTTTGGGTCAAATAGTTGAAACTTGGACTCATTCTGACTCACATTCAGTATTGCTTGTTTTAATTTATAAATTACTGAAGTTGTTTGTTGTATCTTCTTTCCACCCAAAAAAGAATGTTTCAAAGGCAATATTACAAGCTTCAACAATTTTCACACCCATGGTGAGTGTATGAAAACGTCTGACCAAAGGCTTAATCAACAGGATTTTGTTGTAAGTCCACCTTTACATGGTTGTATTGATCTATTGGGAATGCTGACAAGGTGTTACTTCCTTTAAAAATGATTGCTTAATTGGTTTTACTGTAGTGCTCCATTCAGGGTAACCTTATTTAGAAACAATCAATGACGGAAAATGTTGCTTTCATTAATGCCTTGTGTTAATGTATTGACATGATTTTAACCTAATCCATTTGGACCATGTGACATCTTAGATTGCATGGATCTCCATACTTGTTTTTGATAACATATCTTTACACCATCTAATAACTGACAAACTGCATTGTTGGTTTATTATATTTGTTGATCAATGAACCCTTCCTCCACTTCATTCAACTTTTTTTTCAAGACAAAGGTTTATGAGTTCCTCTAATTATCTCATCAGTAGTCCCTGGTCTACATCACATCCATCCAGAACCCAATCGTCACTCCTACTCCCAGCTCCACAACCACCAGTGACTCATTTGGGTGGATTTGTTTTTAATACAAATATATCTTGAGGGGTTGGATCACCAGAGGTACCCATATTTTTTTCAACCTTCCCTCTTTTGCAAGCCCTTCTCAAATGAAGATATTAATTATTTTCAAAGAACATGGACATTATTATAAATCCCCTCTTGCTATACTTTAAAAGATATAAAACAACATAGAAGGTTATTATAATGAAACTATAGAATGACATTTTCTATTGTGCTATGTGTGTTGGTACTACAGATTTTTTAGTCCTATGTATTGAGGCCAAGAATAATAGATGGGTAATTTTTTTTTTAATTAAAAACTAATCTAAAAATTATTTTAAACCATCACTTCTGTTTTGATGATAAAAGTAGGTCACACTGTAGTAAATATATATTCTAGTTATTATTCGTAGTATTACTATACCGTTTCCTGACTCTCCACAGCGTAATTAGTTTTCTACCCTCCTTTGTACATTTAGCCCATATCTCCATGTAGCCAAAGTTGTGGGGGTTGTGTATTTATTTTTTTTCTCCATAGGTCAGTGCATTCTGTTTCTAACGCAGAACCAATTATTAGCTGTTGCTGTAAGGGATGAGGGTGTGCCTGTGTGTGGCCTGGTAGTTATTAAGAAACCAGGATGACTTTATAAACAAGTCTTCTGCTAATAGGACTAAGTACGTTGTGTGTTTGTTTTTGTTGTGATGGATGGAGGGCTGGCACAACTGATCAGCATTTTAGTATTCAACAGGAGACTGCAAATAAATTACAGCAAACTTTTAAAAACTTTTTTCCTGTTGTTAACATCAAAATCTTGATCAATTAGTTTGTCCACAAACATTTAAGCTATATAGTATGTTAATATTTAAAAATTTGTACTGCATACATTTAAAGTAGTAAAATCTACTTTGTAGGATCCATTAAACCCTTAACTGGGCCAGCAACTCAAAAATGTATTCTTTGTAGCATGGAGTTCTGCTTGTTGCCAACCATCAACAGGTTCAGGCAATAAGAAACAATAACAAAGCCATGTCTAATGGTCTGAGACTTGCAGCAGGGGACCATCCTCAGGAGTGTAAACCCCTTTTTAGACTGTGAGATGTTATTTTTTTCAGACCAGCCCATGATGTTTTGCTTTTTGAGATCTTTTAGCCTGCGTCCTGTTGTCAGACAGGTTTCGTTTAAGTAATTTATTGTTTCTACAGGTGTGCAAAGTAATCAGCTCTGGGTGTAGTTTGGGAAATTTTACTTAGCTGTCCAGAAATATGGTTAATCTCGACCATCTCCGGATTTAACAAATGTTTATGGAGTGACCTAATGATAACAGTACTTAAAATTATACCATGCTATGCAGATGGTCTGTGCACTAATGAACATTAAAAGTCCTCAACAAACTGAAAACTTCAAGTGGCTGACATGGGAGCAATTCTCCTTATGCTTTGACTACATTTGGGGGCAGCCATAGACTGTTTATTGTACATTGAACCAAGATGGCCAGGTATAGAAGAAAGGGAGGGGGGGGGGGCGGGTTGATGGGGAACAAGGTGTTGGCTCTGCTGCAAAAATGTACTTAAAATTACTCAAAAGAACACTTTGTTTCACACCGTATATTTAAATGCAAAATAAATAGCCTATGAAACAGAGATGCATTATACAAGATTGATATGCTTCATATTGATAAGAGGGCTTTTTACATGGCACACTTAATTTCCATGTGTTTGGATCAACATACAAAGAGTTTTTAGATAGTCCAACATGTTTGACAAGATGTGGAATAACAGTTGTAGGACTTTAAATGTTGTACTTTAGAAAGAGCCAGAACTCCAAATGGTCTCATTTTGTCCTTTTGCTAGGAAGGTTGCTTTTGAATAATCATTGTGTCAGATGTGTCAAATTACATTTCTGATGCGTATTCTCTTTAGAACATCTTCATATTTTAATTGTTCTGTTTTTTTTCTTTTTCTCATCTTTATAGGGCTGTTGATGTATCATTGATGGGATCCTACGGACTTGACTAATGTGTGATATTTTCTAAATACTTCCATGGAGCTCATCCAGGCCACCCAGGTTTCCTTAGTGCCACAGGAGGAAACCACAACAGCCTGGAACAACAACTCAGTCCTACTTTACTACCATCCACTGTTGTCCACTATTTCCTATATACCCCTTCCCAGCATCAGCCAAGCTGAAGAATCTTTCTTATTTAACAGCAGCTGCCTGAACTCTACTAAAAGTACCCCCACATCCCTCCCTGGCTTGGCAGGAATTTTCATTCCTCTCATTTATGGAATAGTTTGTATAGTTGGTTTAGTGGGAAACACACTGGTTATCCACGTTATAGTGAACTACACGAAGAACGAGTCAGTCACAAACATCTACATCCTCAACCTTGCCATTGCAGATGAACTTTTTATGCTAGGATTGCCCTTTTTGGCGGCGCAAAACGCTCTTCTCTCTTGGCCCTTCGGCTCACTGATGTGCCGTGTTGTGATGACGGTCGATGCCTTCAACCAGTTTACCAGCATATTTTGTCTCACTGTGATGTCAGTCGATCGATACTTGGCTGTTGTTCACCCCATCCGAGCCTCCTGGTGGCGACGGCCCCATGTGGCAAAGGCTATTAGTGCTACAGTATGGCTAGGGTCCTTTGTGGTGGTCCTGCCGGTGGTGGTCTTCGCAGATGTGCTGAAGGACGATGGAAACTGCAGCATTGTGTGGCCTGAGCCAGCCGAAGTGTGGAAGACATCTTTTATTGTGTACACATGCACTGTTGGCTTCTTCTGTCCTCTACTTGTCATCTCTCTATGCTACCTGCTGATCATCATTAAGGTATTGCTTTTCACCAAGTGTGATTAAACATTTCACGACTGAGTTAAGATACTAAGATAATGTATGAACTCAAATGTTTTCAACATTTGCTTCAATTCACATTATGTGTGAAACTTATTAGGTTTTAGGAACATAAAACATAGCAAGATGAACATAGAACAGAGAGTTAAGTCATTTTTACCAATATCTATAGTGCACTTCTTCAGATATCCAGTTCTTTAGGTCTTTTTGGATCCAGTCAATTATAAAATGAACAATTAAATAATCACACTGATATATTTAATGATTAAATAAGTCAATAAAACAAAAACATTAAATAAACAAACATATGCATAATTACTACTGCATATATCTAATTACTACTGCAAACAAGAGAAAATGCTATAAGAAGCTGAGGAGGATAATACAGAGCATCATTAGCTAATTAAAGGTCTAACTTTACTAAAATGCCTCTCAGAAATGTAAAGTGATCTACTTTTGGTCTTTCAAGTCTGGCCACATTGAACGACCAGGATAAAACTCATAAGGTCCAATATTAGGCTTTAATGTCACCCTAGCACAAAAAGATAATAAATCATAAAATGAGACAGGGTAGACTGCAAAAAGGATGGATGAATGAAAACATTGAAACCAAATTTGTAAATTGATAATAAATTGAATTTTGGCTGAACCACAAGTACTTAAATGATTCCGTGTTTCACTAATATGCATGCAGCTCACCACTTACTAAATCTTCACGTTATAACAGTCCTTGAGCCTAAAGAAAGGTACACCAACGGAAAAAAATGCAACATATGCCACTTTGCATTTTATTGCCATTAAGAAAAAGTTAGATTCTTAATTTTTTTCCAAACCCTTTTGAGTTTTCCAGGTGGACAATAATCCAAAACTAACAATATTTGCATGTGTATTCCTTTCAGAAGAGTTCAAAAACAGCAAATAAAGATCCCAAATTTGAAGAGGATTATTTGACGTGCACTAACAGGCATCTTAATGAACAGTTTAACAGCTTCTTAGTGAATGACATTGCATTTGGACATAGTTTAGTTGCGGTACCATCATCTGCAAGACATTACAGATTATTTAAGACCAGTCTTATGTCTTGATACAGGACTTTTAAACAAGTCTTAGACAGAGTCTAATGTGTCAGCAAAAGGTCATATTTCTGAGCATTTCTAATTCTAATTCTACATCGACTACTTACAAAGAGTGATATACTTCTAAATGTGATCATAATTAACAGAGAGAAAAATTCAGATCATGCGCTACAATTTTTGCATTCCTTGTGTTAAGCCTCTCCTCCAGAGACTGTGTCAGAAGTGCCGTACACAGTTTAGGGAGCGATGGGCATGGAATGTTGTTCAGTGGTTCAAAATCCTCTTTTGAGATCAAAGTATTTCATTTAATTTCATCCAGATCCTATAGTCTCTCCACTCATCCTCTAAAGCAGTGGTTCCCAAACCCGGTCCTTAAGTACCCCTGTCCTGCATGTTTAAAATGTGTCTGCTGCAGCACACCTGATTCAAATGATTTCATGACCTACTCAGCAGCCACAAAGGAGGCTGCAGAAGCCTCTTAATCACTCATTCATATAAATCAGGTGTGTGGCCGCATGGAGACACCTAAATCATGCAGGAAAGGAGTACATGAGGACCAGGGTTGGGAACAACTGCTTTAGAGTGGTGAGGCATGGAATCAAAGCGGCTTGATGTCCACTGATTTCTCCACACAGGGACGATTTGTGGAGCCCTGCCATCTGCTGGTGTTGGTCCGGTGTGTTTTGTAAAGCCTTAAGTCAGTTCATTGGTTATCATTTTTTCTTCACAGGTAAGGAATGTTGGAAGGCGGACCCAGACCACATCCTCCAGACGCAGAAGGTCGGAGCGGAAAATCACCAGAATGGTGGTCATCGTTGTCGCAGTGTTTGTGTTCTGTTGGCTGCCGTTCTATGCTCTCAACATTCTGAACCTCCTCGTGGTCCTGCCTGGGGACTTCAGAGGGCTCTACTATTTCGTTGTTGTGCTTTCGTATGCAAATAGCTGTGCCAACCCCATCCTGTATGGTTTTCTGTCAGACAACTTCAAGAGAGGCTTCAGGAAGGCCTTGTGCCGCGCTTCACGCAAGGTGAAGAACAATGACAGGGCTGGCACCGAGGCCCAGCGACCGACAGAGGAATGGGGCGGCATTGTGCTCCTGCCGCAGAAGAGAATCACCAAGACAAATAGGACATGTTGTGGTGAAAACGATGTACTGGAGCAGGTCGTTGGAGCGGAGGAGGGTTTGCAAATGAGAGAACGAGGTAGATTGCCACATAAAGGGCAAAACTCCAAAGCAGAAGAAGATACTAAAGCCCATGTTATGGAAAAGGCTACCCCTGAACTGACTCCAGGTGTTGATGCTCTTGAGGTAGCTCACTCTAAAGCCAATAAAAGTAGAAACAGGAACTCACAAAATGAGAAAGTCCAGGACAAAATCTCTGCGTTTGATATCAGCTATCTGTAAGAGTTGATGGCAGATTCTGCCATTGATGATTCCTTAAAGTTCTCTGTGATATGAGTTTGTTTAAGAAATGGTCTATCTTGATGCAAATGTTTTTAAAATTTGGTGTACTTAACTTTGTAAACCATAAATGTTGGACAAATGTCAGGGTATCAATTTGTGCTTGGACCTACAACTGTATTCAATAGATTAGAACATTAGTGAAAATTTAATTTATTTTAGTAACTACGTTCACTAAAGGAAACACAGATTAATGCAGACTGATGATGTTTTAAAGCCTGCATTTCTAGTGATTTTTTTTTTTCCTCCAACTCCAGCAAATAAAAATGCAGCATTAGAATATTGCATCAAACCAATAGAGAAACATTTTTTAATGCAGAAATGGGGGCTCAATGAAAGTATGTTTAATACCAGCTTAAAGGTTGTTTTTCTTTTTCAAAAGGTACTTTTAATCTAACAAACAAGCCTCTTGGACATGCATATTGTAATTTATTGAATATGGCTGCATATTTAAATGTGTACATGTTGAAAGAGGCCAATTGGGAAAATTGAATTATTTCACGGTTATTGTGGTTGTCTTTTACTTTTTACTTAGATTTTCAGTATAATTCTTGGTAATGTAACCATTTGTTCCTTTCAGTCTGAAACTCCTCACATATACATGGGTAGGGCTTTATAAATTTATTTTTGTTTTAAAAAAAGCATCAGTGTGTATTGTTGGTACTTTAAATAGGATTTTAACTTTTTAAAACCAGGGACATCTTGTGCTGAAATAGCTTGTACACTATGTGAATCATGTTCCCCATGGTAGAAAGCAGTTAATGACCTTCTGTGGAAAAAAAAAAATGTCAAGTGTTCAGCTGCTGCCTCAGCTTCTGCAAGCATCCCACAACGGTAAGGATTTCAATGTGCGAACATTGAACTTTTTGTCAAACAGCATCTATATCTTTTCCAGCATGCGTTGAGCATTATTGCATCCCAGTCATATATATATAAACTAATTAAATTGTCACCATTTCGGATGAAAGGTTTGTAATTGGAGTTGGAGTGAGCCTCTAATACAGTAGTTTAAAGTCTGATGTATTTCAAGTTGAAATGTTTTGAATTATATTAGTGTAGCAAACTTTTAATGGGCTGTTCACATAGTTTGTATGATAATGTTGAGATACGAGCATAATTATTAAGTGTTGAGATGTGATAAACTAAAGTTTAATTCCTAATTTAACAGATCCAGGCTACAAGAAAGTAAAGATTTTTGTATGTCAATGTAACGGTCAACATAATAGTAAAGTATTTTGTAGTGAAATGTGTGTTTTTACGATTTATTTAAGACTTGGAAAACCAAGATTGACATATTAGGTATGAAGAAGTATTGGATATTCTGTGTGAATGCTGATAAAGGCAAAAAGCTGTGCTGTGTGTTGACATTGAACTTAATAAATGTTATACTTTGTGCTGTATGACATGTCACTTGAACTACTTTTAAATTGAGCAGGCACTGAACATAACAGATGACAAACCGGCCGATAAATACTTTAGAAAATTTTATTTCACAATGCAGTCCAAGCCGACAGCAAGAAATATACCAAGCTTATAATTTTAAACGGGTCAAAGCAGCACCCGGTTTATTTCAGGACGTACCGATGCTGCCATCTAGTGGTAAACATGTGAAGGAAACCATATTTGCTCCAGCAACAAACCAAAATATATGTACTTATCTTTGACCATTTTAAGTTTAGTTTTCCACAGTTGGTAACATTAGCAAAACTTAAATGGCAGCCTACTGAGTTTGATTTACTTGCTGAAGCACTGGATGTTTATTTCACGTTCCTTTTTATATTTAGCCATCCATCTATCCCTACTCTGGCACAATATCTCCGATCCACTTCAGGTAAGGTGGGTTGCCCTGATCAATAGGCAGGCTGATGACCTCGGCCACCTCGTAGGGATGGTTAGAGCTGGTGAGAAAAACAATCGGTCAACTCATTGCACTGCTCTGACAAGAACACATGAACATCAGTATTTAAAGTTGTACTCTGAATGATGGCAGCTAATGGGCCAGATGGAAAGCATAATTATCTTCTTAGATTTAATTGGAGCAATGTGTTATGGTCAGATTGAAAACAAAACAAAAAAACAACCTACCGGACATATTCAGCAAGAGCAGGCACTTTGGAACTTCTTGTTTTGATCATCTAAATGGGAGAGACACAACGTCCAAAAGACTTAATAAAAACATGCTCTATGTTGGATTTTGGACACAGCTGTTGATGGATTCACAAATTTCAACACTCGTTAAAGTAAAGCACAAAACTGGTGAGCATACAGAAAGCTAGCATTGATTAAAGTTTGTCCTGCAGTCTGCCATCTCTAGCTCGGGGATTTCGGCCAGCTTCTTTGCAATGGCATCTTGACAGACTTGATAAAAGGGTCTTGATGTTTTTAAACTTATTTAACCAAACGCATCAAAAACATGAGCTAAATCAATATGTATGCTCTGTTTCTTGTGCCTTTTCCCAAAGCTTAAAAAAAATGTAGAGGATGGAGCAAATTCAATAAGATAAAAAACACCACACATGCATTAATGTTAAAGCGGGTTGCAGGTGTGTAAAGGTTTTGTTTTTCGTTTGAGAAGAAAATGTCACTACCAAACTGTATTTCCCTGCAACTTAGCCATTCATTTTATAGCCAAAAAATACATTTAGCCAGATGCAAGTTCTTCAATAACTCTTTAAAAGCTGATTAAAAATATGTCTTAGACCCAACATCCTCCAGATGCTATACAAATCTTATAAAAAAAACACAAATTATGTATTGCCCTGCTTTAAAAAAGATAACTGCATGTGGAGATCACACATTGAATTATTTTTCTATAAAAAAGGAGAAGTTGCATCACATCTCAAATAAAATGCTGTCCAAAGGACAGCTACAACTTGTTAAAAGTCTAAGATACTCAGCGTGAGGAAGCCATACGCTACAACCATCAGTGTACATATATAGTACATGTACGCTGTATGAGGCATAAAATATTTTATGTGATGGCACAGGTCTTAAAAATAGCTATCTGTTTACCAAGCTCAAGTCTAAATTAAAATTGTAGATGTTTAAAAAGGACGAGTCGTAACTCACCAGAAGTACTTCGTTATCCTCTTCGATCTTTCCCTGCCACTCATATCTGGGAAAAGAAAAAGGCAAAGATGGGTAATTAATCGCCCCCATTATTCCCATTTTTGAAGGACAAGATCATTTCAAGCTTGAATAATATATAGTTTTTTGTCAACAACAAAAAAATAAATTGATAAGAAAACTTCAACTTTCTAAAAAATGCTGAAGAAAAGCTAGGCCAAAACTTACACTGATATAATTGCTGGGACAATGTTCACACAAGCAGCCAGTTTCTTTTCCACAATACCCCTGGGGGATAAAAAAAACAAACAAAGACAAAACACATAAGTCTACACATGAATTTGTGCAATATTTAAGATTACATAGAAATAATGTATGTAAATGGTCAAGAACACTACATGCTGTGAACTGCATGACCACAATCTGAAACTTCTTATTACATAGTGGGTATGCTGTACTCTTTAAAAGGGCTTTAGCGCTTATAAAAACAGAAATAACACATTAAATTGTTGAGGGTAGTTCCACAAGTTACTGACTCAAAGATCTGTTCTAAAGTTCTGAAATTATATTTATGCGAGGGTGTGCCTCGTGGTTAGAGAGCCGGGCGTTTGCGTCTTGGAGAGGCCCCAAAGGTTGCCAGTTTGAAACCCAGTCTAAGACTCTGAGTCCCTGAGCAAGACCTTTGACCACAGATTGCTCCCTGTATGCCAGTCAGTGTGGCACCATACTGCTCCCTAACGCAGACACAAATTTCCCCTCTATGGGACTAGAAAGACAAATATAGATTTATTTGGAGCATAGCGTCACCTAGCCAAGTCTTTGGCAACAGTGTCATTTGGACAGGTGACAAAAGCTGTGGAGTGTGTTCCCGACATGTACGTCTCAGATGCCATAGAGAACGCTCGCAATCCAACAGTCCTCAGCAGCTGGAACATAAACACACTGAGGAGCACCGTCTGAAATGGAAAAAGACAAACAAACAAGAATATGTGTCTGAAATCCTTTGAAGGCAAGAATTGTCTTCAAATGATTGAAAGAGTTGAAAACAGAAGATTTTCCAACATGTATTAAAAAAAAGTTTAAGCAGCAGATTGAATATAGACTTTGTCCCCCTTACTGATTTCTGCTTCAGATGATTGTCCGACAGCATAACTAAGGTCAAAAACTGAGGCCAAATGTTCAAGTCTTTCTGGTGGAGAATATTTCATATTACAGCAAATCCCAAAGGTCCTAATGATACAAAACAGCCTAAAAGCATCAGGCAGGCCTTTAGAACCCTCAGTTTTCCCCCTAATCTCTTTCTTGTTTGTGAATAATTAACCACTTCCTGAAATGAGGCGAGAGAGACTTTAATTGTTGTTCTGGGCTCTTTTGTGACCTTCTGGATGGGTAGTTGGGGTAATTTTCGTTAAGATGGCTTTGTAACACCTACAGACAGATGGATGGCAGTGATTTTATTTTTTATCTGCTCTTTAATTCTTGTAAAGTTGTGTTTCTTCTTTTACGTTGTTTTTAAAGGCCTTTCTAGGGTGTGTATATTAAACATGTAGTGTTTACATGTTTAATATACACACTTACTCCTATGAAATAAATAATCTAAACTAATTTCTTTAGAATGAGACATGGGGCGCTGCTATCTGAGATCTTTAGCCTACTTCATGTTTCCGGATAAGTTATATTCAAGTAATTTCATAATTCTAAGGGTCAGAGTTAATGACTTAGAAAGCCACCTAAGGCTGGGGGATGTTTTACCATAAAATGTGAAAGCATCATTTGAAAACTTTTTTTTATTGTATTTTATTTTATTTAAGAAGCTTATATTTGTCTAATCTTAAAATCTGCTTCGAGAATACCATTTCAGTGAGGCAAAAAACGCAAAGAGAATTTGGAGAGGAGATACATTTTGACCACGCCGCATAAAATGATCCATTCATGCAAGCAGTAAAATGTATCGGAACTCAAATTCAAGAGTTTGTAGCATCCACACTCACCAAAATCAGAGCTTTCAAGGATCCACTCTGGAATGTCTCTGCACCGGGCACTCCAATGCGCATTGCCTACATAGATATAACAAAGTATTTACGCACGTACTTTACACATTAGTGCCATAACCTTATTTTATCAACTTATAAATCTAATTTATTAAAATGATTTATCTCTGACAGTGACAGCAATACATTGATGCGATTGTACATAGAATGCATTCATCCTAACGTGCTGTCAACAGGACTACAGTAGCTGCACAAGCTTGATATGACAATATTATGATACAATATTTCTATCTTTGTAGTACGAGTCCGAGTATAATCAAAACAAAAAGTGCACAGATTTCAGAGATAACAGCCTTGCATTTTCACCTCAAATCCGTGGTAAATAATTCAAAGGTGACACGCATGTGAAAACAGCTAAATTCACCATTTGGCAAAAAGCACTGAAGTCTTTTTAATTTTTCTTTGTCTTGTGAGCAACTTTACCTTACGACAACGCCACACTCCCTTTTTTTCTCGTTGCCGTAAATTGTGACAGCGGTATGTTTGTGAAACCGTCGTAAATTAGCCGGCAGTCTTCTTCTTCTTCTTCTTCCTCTTCTTATGGCAGACCAACTATAGAGTTGCATTACCGCCACCAATAGGACTGTATTGCGCACAGGAGATTAGAATCACCACGTTCGTCTTTGTATTTTTCAAAAACGACATATTGAGCTTTGATCATAATTATGTAAACTCAAAAAAAGATTTTTAATTGTGAAGTTCGCTTTTAGTTTAATCAGTCCTTTGAGCTGTCTCCTTTCTGGTTCCTGTGTGTTGCATTCCACTAGTTAACGTGCCATTTTGTGTAGTACATGTAAACTAGGTTACGTGAAAAAAGTAAGGCTATTAAACTGAATTAAACATTGATTGATGGATCTGAAGTTATTTATTTGACAGCATAAATTGCCTTTTAAACTGAAATGATACAAACCTCATTATACGTATGGTGTCATACTCTTAGATTTTTGCAATTTCAGATTTTTTTAAATCCCATGACTATCATCATTTATAACATTATGAACATATTTAGCATTTATTTGCATTACAATAAAAAAATCCCTCTATAGACCCATATGGGGTAAATTTTGTGTCTGCATTTTACCCATCCCTTAGGGAGCACTGGGCTGCCGGCAGTTAGTGGTGCCCGGGGAGCAATTTGGGGCTAAGGGTCTTGCTCAGGGACCCATAATGGTGGTCTGTGTGGATCAAACCAGGTCCTTACAGCCTTCTCAGAACACAAGAGTGCTGCTCTAACTACTAGGCCACTCTATAATTATAACCCTAAATAATATTGATTGGTTTAAATTAAAAAAAAAATAGTTTTTAAGGTATATCATTAACGGTAGAAGCTGGGAATCATGGTGATTGGCATAAAAAGTACATATTTTAAACAGCAGCCAATACCTAATAATATAATAATGAAGTGACACTAATAATAAATATTGAGTAAAAACTTCTCAAACCTTAATTTCTATTAATTATGATGATTTCCTGCTTACAATTAATGGAAATGTGACATTTCGAAGAAGGATGTTACATCAGACCAATAAAAAAAAATTTTTATACAGAAATGTCAGCTTAACGAAAAATACTTTTAATATAGGACATCAAGGAAAAAAGAAAAGTACAAAAGGAAGAAGAGAGACAGGACAGGAAGTACACAATTAAGGGTTGAGGACAAAGGGAACAATTCAAAAAGGATGCAATGAAGAAAGAAATTAAAGGACAGATGGGAAAGGGCACAAGAAACATGAACGAAATAAATCAAATTTGGTAGTGCTTTTCTGATCATGCTGTCCACAAAAAGTGCTTTACACTGGAGTGACATTCACTTAATCACATTCAAAAATGTTCACACATTCATAAATTCATAAATTTTTCATTACTTTTAGTTGTTTTTTCAATACCTATCCAGACCTGTAAAAAAACGGATAGATCTCAACATGCATGACACATACTTAATTAAATATTCACTCAATACATTGTTCACTCAATGCAAACAATATTCTAATTGTTGAATTCTGCTATGCCCTATTGGGTTTTCTGTGAAATTTAGGATGAATACTTAAAGCAATATAAAAGAACATTTATTGTGAAACTGCTATGGAGAATGTGATAACATTTAAAAAATGCTATAGTAGTGGGCAGCCACAGGATGGCAGGTTTTACTCACAAGACAAGATTTGTATTTATTTATTTATTTTTTACTGCCATTATATATTTTATGTTAGCTTCCTTATATTACTTGCATGTATATGCATGCAGTCAACGAGTTTCTGTTTGCAGTGCTCTATAATGTCATGCACTGAAGACATTTTATTTATAATTTGGATTTATGTATGGATCCTGCACCCAAAACAGACAGCCTTCCTTAGCAAAGTCACCCACACAACCCTGTCTTTTTCTCCATCCTTGATTAAAGAATAAGACAAGCATTCCACCCACACTGGTATTTACAGTCATGCCTAGACACACTTCACGTGTGCACTTAGAACAAGACAGGCTGAACTGGAGCTGATGTGAGAACTCAACCAGGAACTCCTGGACACAAATGAAGACGAAGCGGAAAGCATTAGATGAACTCGTCTGGCTTTCGCAACAGCAATGAGCAGCGTTGGTGGTGGTGGTGGTGAAGACAGTGGGTGGGTGGAAGGGTGGGGTAGATTTGTTCCCATGGAAACTGTGCAGTCAGCACATCTGTACGGGTTATGCGCTGTCCTCTCTTATTGCAGTCCTATGGCCTCTTGCCACCTCAGCTGGACATGTCAGCATGCTCTCACATGCAGAAAAAGACAGCAAATACAACTGCTAATCCACGCAAATTCTTGTCAAGGAAGCATCCCCAGATTGCCACTTTGAATCCAGAGGATGTTATTTTATAAATTTAAATCATGCTTGTGTTCATGTATTATAGAAACAAGGCATGCAAACATGTAGCGACTGATACTGGGAAACTGCTGAAACCACTCTGTTTCTCCACCGGATTTTCTCTCATTTTGCTCCTGTCCATCTCCTTCCTTGCCTCTGTCTTTTGCCCCTTCTGCCTGAAAGCATGAAGAGAATCAATATGTTTTCAATTTGCAGCAGAGCCTTCCTCCTCTGCATTCTAATCAGGCTTGACTAGCCCTTTAACTTCCGGAGAGAGACATAGGAAGAAACAGAGAGAAAGAGAGGGAGAAAGAGACGTGGAGTAGGTGAAGCCAGACATCAGCTAAAGGACATTGCAGCTAAGATGTCAACTTTAAAATCAATGGGGCATGCTTTTATGAACATCTCCTTCCAGATTCACTACAGGCCACAGTGTTTCCTGATATGAAGCAGACATTTAATTTCCACAGCTCTTTTCCCACCTTTTAGTTAACTTAGTGCAGTGTATTATTACTTTTTTGTAATACATATCCAAAAAGTATAGAGTACCAGGTCCTTTAATAGGGGCTGCTAGGTCTCTGTATGACCAGTGTCAGAGCGTGGTCCGCATTACCGGCAGTAACAAGTCGGACTTGTTTCCAGTGAGAGTTGGACTCCGCCAAGGTTGCCCTTTGTCGCCGATTCTGTTAATAACATTTATGGACAGAATTTCTAGGTGCAGCCAAGGTGTTGAGGGGATCCGTTTTGGCGGCCGTGTCTCTGCTCTTTGCAGATGACGTGGTCCTGTTGGCTTCATCAGGCCGTGATCTACAGCTCTCACTGGAGCTGTTTGCAGTCAAGTGTGAAGTGGATGAGGATCAGTGCCTCCAAATCCGAGGCCATGGTCTTGAGCCGGAAAAGGGTAGAGTGCCTCCTGTCCGGATTGGGGAGGATGTGCTGCCCCAAGTGGAGGAGTTTAATTATCTCGGGGTATTGGTCACGAATGATGGAAAGATGGAATGGGTAATCGAAAGGCGGATTGGTGCTGCATCTGCAGTGAAGCGGGCGCTGTACCGGTCTGTTGTGGTGAAGAGAGAGCTGAGTCAAAAGGCGAAGCTCTCAATTTACCGGTAGATCTACGTTCCCACCATCATCTATTGTCGTGAGATTTGGGTTGTGACCGAAAGAATGAGATCCCGGATACAAGCGGACAAAATTAGTTTTCTCCGTAGGGTGTCTGGGTTCTCCCTAAGAGATAGGCTGAGAAGCCTGGTCATCTGGAGGGGACTCAGAGTAGAGCCACTGCTTCTCCATGTTGAGAGACATCTGGTTAGAAAGCCTCCTGGACGCCTCCCTGGTGAAGTGTTTCGGGCACGTCCAACGTGGAGGAAGACCCAGAGGAAGACCCTGGACATGTTGGAGGGACTAAGTTTCTTAGCTGGCCTGGGAACACCTTGGGGTTCCCCCGGAAGAGCTGGCCCAAGTGGCTGGGGAGAGGGAAGTCTGGGCCTTCCTACTAAGGCTGCAACTCCCGCGACCCAACCCCGGATAAGCGGATGAGATGGATGAGATGGATGGATGGATGGATGGATGGATGGATGGATGGATGGATGGATCTTGCGCTTGGTATTCACATAACTTCTCACCAGTTCTTTCAGAACTTAAGTAATTCCAGTAAGCCAACCAGTGATGTTCACACTTCATCTTTTTCCATATTAAGTCAAGTCTTAAGACAATGATGGCCACATGTCAAGTCTTTCAGGGTCAAATTCATGTCAACTCACACGTCTAATGTCCCAAATACAACTCCAGACTCAAATCTGTCATGACTTGCCATCTAGTCTGCCTAAAGAAGAGAACAGATTTAGGCTATTTACTGAAAGAATATCCTTACTCATGACCATTAAGCATCATAATTTTTAAAACTTTTGTTGTTGTTTTTTACATCAAGAACCATTTTATTAAAATACTAAACTCCTATTAGGCTCCACATTCAAACTGTCCACTCCTTTACTACATAAACCATTAAAGGGTTTAGGGTTTCCTTCCTCTTAAAGGTAGGGTAGGCAATTTTTACAGAAATGTAAGTAAGAAACCTAGGAGTCCCTTTTTGAATATCTGCACATGTGGAAGACCATCGTACCTGTTCTTCATCTCCCAGATGCATTCTGGTCTTATTTCATTCTTCTTAGGCCATCCGCTTCTTCTCATAAACTTGGAAGACAGTTACTTTTTGTGACGCTCAGCCATTTTCAAAGTATGAGGTGAGGGCAGCGGTATTACAATGAATGGCTATACTGAAGCTAACTGGATACATAAACACTAGAAGTGCACATGCACAGCTAGCATGCGGAAAATGGCAAGGAACGTGCACGCACATTGGAGTTTCATGACCAATGTAACACCAATGTGACCATTCCATTCCAGTTGTAGCTGGAAGGGAATGGCTTGTCACACATCTTTTTTCGGTCTACAGACATGCTCACCAGCCCACCAAGTGGTGAAATGTTGCTTATTGCTCCTTTAAATTCTTTGTTGTCAAGTCTAAACCGTGCATATGCTAATGTTGTAAGGTCGGGGAATAATTACAAAAAAAGGAGCAAAGTGAGATGTAGTGCAGTAAGAGTATGAAACAGGAAGGGATTTTATTTTGAAGAACAACAAGCGTCTTTGTGATGACGGTAGTTGTACAAACATAATATTGTTGTTGAACCTAAGTTGTTTAATACGAAGTTAAGTTTGAGAGACATCCCTGTGGTCAATATATCCATGCTCTGGCAAACATGAACAGGTTGTTATGAACTATAAATAACCCAGAGCTTGTGAGCATCTCTGGCTAAATAAATAGATGGACTTTAAATCTGCATAGACTCATTTTTCTGTGACTGCTGTTCAGAGACCCTCCAGGGAACCAATATGTACTGTGTATAATGTCATCCTCAGAGTTTTAAACAAACTCTGAGGAGACAGCATTAAATATTTCTAGTCAGGCTTTGAGTCTGAGTCAAAATCATGACCCTCTAGACCATAAATTAAAGGCAAATCTGAAGTTTTTATTTTGACAACTTCAATGCCTCTAAAGAGTAAAAGATGCAAGGGCCTACCTCTGGTTATACTTTAAGCTTTCATTACAAGTCAGAAAATGTTATGTGCATTATATGTCAAAATTTGCACATTCCAATAACTTAAAAGTTATTAGATGAAAGGTACACACAAAGTTACACCTCAGGAGCAATTTGGAGGGGACAAACACCAACCTAACATGCAGACATACAGGATTCAACCTCAGCACCCTATTGATCTGAGGCACCAGTGTTAACAACTGCACCACCATTCAGATTCACAAAAACTATTCCTTTTGTGGTTTTAGACATACAATATTTAAGCCTAGTTTTGAGCAAATGCCTTTTAATTTAACTTGACTTCACGCTCATTAGGTTTTACAAGAGGTTCTAACAAAATGTTGTAGTTAATATGGAATATGTTAATATGGAACATTTACAGTGGCTTGCAAAAGTATTCACAACCCTTGAACTTTTCCACATTTTGTCACATTACAACCACAAACATAATAATAATATTTTATTCCAATAAAATATTTTATTGGAATCTTATGTGAGAGAAAAACACAAAATGGTATACAATGGTGAAGTAGAGAGAAAATTATACAATTTAAAAAAAAAAAACCTAACCCTAACCCCCTTTCTCCGAGTGCAACCAATTGCCTTCAGAAGTTGCCTTATGACTTCTAATGACTGAACAGAGTCCACCTGTGTGTAATCTAATCTCAGTACAAATACAGCTACTCTGTGATGGCCTCAGAGGTTGGTTAAGAGAATATTGAGGAACAAACAGCATCATGAAGTTTAAAGCAGACATAGGCTAAATTTACAGGCCAAACAAGGAAAGCACTGATCAGAGATGCAGCCAAGAGGCCCATGGTGACTCAGGACAAACTGCAGAGATCCACAGCTCAGGTTGTGGAATCTGTCCACAGGACAACTATTAGTTGTGCAATGCACAAATGTGGTCTTTATGGAAGAGTGGCAAGAAGAAAGTCATTTTTTACAGCCAGTGGCCTTCATTTGTGTTTCTCTTTTCTTGTGTTATTTAAATTCAGGTGCAGTTGCTGCTTCCTGCCAGCTGACTCCGCTATGGGATCTTGATGCAGACCTTCTCCTGTGTTATTTCCTGTATTACCTCCTGCATCACTTCCTGTTAAAGTTCTCCTCCTTTCCCGATTGGATACTCACATTGATTGCTTCACCAATCCTGAAAGAGACCTCCTTATTTAAACTGGCACTACTTTACAGATGGGGCAGCAGTGTTTTGTTGCAGCTTGCATCGTATACATGGTGTGTCTTCCTTTTTTGTTATGGCCTTTGAGCCAGGACATAAGACCGTTGTTAAAAGAAAGCCATACGAAGTCCTGTTTGCAGTTTGCCAGAAGTCATAAGATAAGATAAGATAAGCTTTACAATTCTATACACTTCTATGTATAAATAGGTTATTTCACATATGTTATTATACACTTTGTACAGGATTATTGCACAGGATTATTGCACAGGTTATAGCACCTTGTTTAAATAGCTTATTGCACATAAGTTATTACAGTTATTGTTGCATCTATGATGCATGGTTGCAGTAATTACTATAATGGTTACAGGTATAGAGCAGCGAAGCATGATCAGGTAGCAGCAGGAATGAATGACCTTTATGTTGACAATATACCACAGCACATTATTGCACATAGTTACTGCAAAACACTTATTACAGTAATTGTAACAGTTATACGGTTATACGTATAATCCAGAGATTGAATTCACATGAGTTGCACATTATTGTACGTTAGTTATTGCACGTTACTTATTACGGTTACGGTTACTATTATATAGCAGCGTTATATAATCTGGTAGCAGCAGGAATGAATGACCTGCGGTAGCGCTCCTTTTTACAGACAGGATGTTTTAGTCTGGCATTAAAGGAGCTGCTCAGCTCCTCTACGGTCTGGTGCAGGGGGTGAAAGGTGTTGTCCATGATGGATGTGAGCTTGGACAACACCCTCCTCTCTGCTACTTCCTCCACAGAGTCCAGAGTGCAGCCCAGGACAGAAGTGGTCTTCCTCACCAACTTATTCAGCCTCTTTCTGTCCCGCTCTGCACTGCCAGGGGCCCAGCAGACGACAGCATAGAGGCCACCACAGAGTCATAGAAGGTTTTTAGCAGAGGTCTACTTACGCCAAAAGACCTCAGCCTCCTCTGGAGGTGGAGGCGGCTCTGGCCCTTCTTATACAGAGCGTCGGTGTTGTGAGTCCAGTCCAGTTTATTGTTGATGTGAACACCCAGGTATTTGAAACTGTCAACAGTTTCTATGTCCTGCCCCTGGATGTTCACAGGTGAGTGAGGTGGGGGTCTTCTCCTGAAGTCGATCACCATCTCCTTGGTCTTACTGGTGTTTAAGCACAAGACTTGAGAATAGGGCAGAGGTTCACCTTTCAGCAGGACAACGGCCCTAAACATAAAGCCAGGGTTATAATGGAATGGTTTAAAATAAAAATTTTCGTATGTTAGAATGTCCCAGCCTAAGTCCAGACCTAAACCCAATTGAGAGTCTGTGACAAGATCTGAAAACTGATGTTTACAAACGCTCTCCATCTAATCTGACTGAGCTTGAGTTGTTTTGCAACGAAGACTCGCTAAACATTTCAGTCACTAGATGTGCAAAGCTGGCAGAAACATACCCCAAAAGACTTGCAGCTGTAATAGCAGCAAAAGGTGGTTCCAAAAATTATTGACTCAGGGGAGATTAATACTTTTGCACAATGCCCTTTTCACTTTTTTATTCGTAAAAAAAAAGGAATCATGTTTAATATTATTTCTACTTAACATTTGTATACCACTTTGTGTTGATCTTTCTCATAAAATTAAAATAAAATAGCTTTGTTTGTTGTTGAAATGTGACAATATATGGAAAAGTTCAAGTGGTATGAATACTTTTGCAAGCCACTGTACATGGGCCTGAATTTTGTCTATTCCTCATATTACTCCAATGCTAAAAGGGCAAATTAAGTTGTCCTTATTAATTTAGACATATTGTAACTGATTTACTCTGTCTAGGACTGTAATCTGCCTCCTTTAAAAACACTCCAGGGAAATCTTGAATGATATATTTGTCAGGAAGACCAACATTTTAGAAACCATGTACCAGCAATACTCCACGGGCAAGGGCAAGCCTCTTACACTGAGGTATCCTTGTAATCTTTTGAACTGACTGTTACACAGATGTTTGCTAAAATGAAAGGAAAGGGATTGAAAGTAAAGTTGATTTTTAACTTGCTTTCTGACATGTTCAGACATCTACGTATGGTCCATCAAACGTTTTCCATCTTGCAATTTGCACAATCAAACAAACTGAAATATTATGCCATGCCATTTATTGTCCTGTGTTCCAAATTAAACAGACTTGCAGTAAAATAATTTAAAGAGCAGATGGGAAAAGGGAGAAGTTCACTTTAGAAATAACAGTTTGCGAGACAAGAAACTAGAAGTTCATGGTAGCTAGTTCAGTGAGTCAAAGTCAACTTGGAGGTACTTGTGGACGTAAAAAAAAATCTTAGAAGATTTTATTAAATATCCTCTAAAATTATACAAAAACCAAAATAAAAGAATGATAAAATTGTGAACTTGTCTTACTTGGTCAACAACAAACTAGAGTACACTAATTTAATTAAACAAAGTAATATTTTTATTTTTTCAGGAAAGGCATGTGTAATTTTGTATACATGTTTTTATTATTGCCTTATTTGCAAATTATTTTGGGCTTGATTGATTAAAAAAAAATCTATTCTCAGACAGGATAAGAACAGGACAAGATCACTCTTTGAAAATAGTTATTGTACTTCTACAATCATCTCAGACCCCACTCATATTCTTTATTCACAGTATCAGTTTCTTCCTTCAGATAGACGTCTTAGAATCCCTACTTGTTGACTGAACCGCTATCAGAACTCATTTGTTCCACTTTCCAATAAAGCAATAAACAGCATCAAACTGTAAATTGTGGAAGTAAGCAATGGTATCTAAAATTCTAAACTAAACTGGCATGCTTATTTTCTGTATTAAGTTTTCTTATAATGGATTTATTACAGAAGGGTTTTTATGATTTTTTTATTGTGAATGTAATGTGACATGCTTCTTTTATGTATTTATTTTTCTTATAATAATATTTTTATGTGTGAATGTACTGTGACAGCCATGGTTTTGACTATGCAGCAGCCAGAGTCTGGACCAAAGACAAATTTCCTTTGGGACAATGAAGTTAATCTAATCTAATCAGCCAATTCTAATAAATCAATCAAATTTGGATGATAAATGGCTTGTATTTGTTTAGCGCTTCAACTAGTCCGACGACCCCAGAGCACTTTACACTACAATCAGTCATTCACCCATTCACATCCTGACAGTGGTGAGCTATGTTAGTAGCCACAGCTGCCCTGGGGCAGAATGACAGCACCACTGCCAGCAGGCAATTCAGGTGATGTGTCTTACCCAAGGACACTTGGGCAGGACTGAGACGGTCGTAGCAGGGGATCGAATTGGCAACCCACCAATTGCAGGATGAGCTCCCTAACTCCTGCACCACTGTTGCCCCATTGATGGACCAGATTGTCATATTTACTATGACATTAAAGAAAATGGGCCACACTTTGGACACCCTTAAGTGGCTTTTACATTTTTTTTTCTTAATTCTGCACATACCTGACAATTTCTCATTGTATTTAATAACGCTACCATAGGAGCCTATGGGTTTTTCTAATGTATTTCAACATATAGGGTCACTAAAATCCTAGCAATTTTAAAGTCATTGACTTTAAAAAAAGTGCAATTCCTGGTGTTGAATGAATTAGGACACCCACAGATTCTTTCCCATTTAAATAGTGAAAGTTACACATAGGCTTGTAATCCAAACTAAGATGCCGAAGTTACAAGGGAATAAGTCAAAATGTTCGGTTGTTCATTACAACAGCCCCCAGCATACTACAAAAATGGCCAAACGGGGTGAAGACTCTGTGACCTGGAAGAGGGCAGAGTGTGAAACGCCTGCTTTAGATTGAAAGAGACCACACCAAAACGAGTTGCTCTCAGACACTCCTCAGAATCGGGGTAAACTAATGCGAATGTGGGGGTAAATACCAGGAATTCAGAATGAAGTATTGCCATTCCACTTTACATAGACTGAATGCTTTCAATATGAAAAGGGAGAACTTAAAAGCATGATGTGTCCCCTTTAACCCAATGACAGAAACTGTTAGATGTCTACGTGAAGCTTGTCAATTAAGTTATTTCAGCTAATGGGTTTAAAACTGGCTATAGTAGGGGCCAGGGATGTCCTAACAGCAACTGAAAGTAAAGGCAGCTACATAAAAAAAAATAATCCTGCTAGAATATTGTTCCAGTTTTCTGCTTTGCAGAATTCTAACTAAATGCTCTCAGTATCTGACCTAGTTATAGTCATTGTGCAGCCTTCCTTTCTTTGAGATGCTCTAAACTGATGCCTGCAATGTGCGCTAAAACGTTAATGTATAAATTATTGAACTTCTCGCTTTACCACAGATAATGAGAACAAAGCAAAAAAGGAAGGAAGAACAATAGTACTAATTACATATTTCCCAGTGTGCATCTCCTTCTAAACCTCAAATGTGAGAGGGTTTTTCTGTAGAATAGGCCACCAAAAAATGTATATTAAAAATTAAGTATAGGGTGCAGTGATTGTGCAGGGGTAGTACCCATGTACGGAGGCCTCAGTCCTTGATGTGGCAGTCCCAGGTTCAACTCTTTCCATGTGTACCTTTGCCGCATGTCTTGCCGCTCCCTCTCAACCCTATTTCCTGTCAGTCCTCTTCCAAATAATGGCTACTAATGCCATAAACAATTAAGTATATACTATATTTTATTTGATCCTTTCTATTTTATAATTGCATTGTATTTTATGATTGTGTACAGCACTTTGGTCCTGTCGGTATATAAAGTGCTTCATAAATAAAGTTGGTATGGTATATTTTTTAAAAATGGCTTTATTTGTTTTAATATACAGCAAGAAGCCCTTTATGTCTGCTTAGGAGTTTCTGATTGTTTCAGGTGAAATGAATCATATTCAAACCTGTGCAGTTACTGCTATCTATATCAGTGTACCTCTTACTTTGCCAGTGGCACTGAAGCAGACGAAACAGGGTTCCTTTTGAAGTAGGCCAGTTTGCAGCGGGTAACGCAGAGTCATTCATGCAAACTTTAGATTCCTGATGAGAGCATGAGGAACAGGACACCATGGCTCATCCCTAGGCATCTAGAGGCTGAGAAAAAGTAAAAGCATTTGTGGGAAAGAAAGAAGGTAAAAAACAATACAGAACTGTGAAAAAGAGATGCATGAAGTGTGAAAGAGAGAACAAAGACAATGAAACAGTGGTAGGATAAAAGAAAGGAGTGGTGCTGACCTAAATGAGACATGTGCAAACAGGACTCCTGTATAAAAATGTGTGTAAAAGAGATGTTGAAATACTCATAGACATGCATAAACTAAATCACTTTAAATGTGAAATTCAAAGCATCTGCTCTTGGGCAACTTTCTACTGAAGCTTGTGCACCGTCCTTTCCATTAACCGTCCACTTTATCCTGTCAAATCCCACTCAATTCTAAAGTCTGTCCTCAGTGACTTTCAACTATACCACTTCGAGGATTGACAGTCATACATGCTTATTTTCTAAGCTAATTTCCACTAGTACCCTGTTGGTAACCAGGATAAGTCGTTAACCCAGGCCTTGACTGATCCGGTATGAAGATCTTGTTTTTGAATTGCATGGTAAATTTGGCGAAACTTTTACGCCGGATGCCCTTCCTGATGCAAACTTTTGCATTTATATGGGCTTGGGACCAGCACAAAATAGGACACAGAACATTGTGCCATCTTTAAGGCAGCAATTTTTTCCTTTGAGGCTGCATGAGATGTGAGCTAATCTACTGCTCAAATTATTTTATTTTCATTCTTCTTAAAACTGATATATTAATGTTTTCTTTTACTTTGTACCTATGCACACATTTGTTGTGTCTGGGTGCTCTTAATTCCTCCAGAAACAAAAATGCACTTTTGTAATGGAAATTAGGCTAATGGTGGTCAGCAAAAAAAAAAAAAAAGAAAGAAGAAGAAGAAATGTTCATTTGCAGAGAGAGAAGAGGAAAGGCATGAATCTAGGACTGAGATTAGTTACTTGGAATATCGGGACTATGACAGGAAATGCTGGATGACATGATCCAGAGGAGGAAGGTGGACACACTATGTGTTCAGGAGACCAAGTGGAAAGATAGCAAGCCTAGAAGCTTACTAGCAGGATTCAAGGTGTTCTACCATGAAGTGGGTGGGAAGAGAAATAGTTTAAGCTTTATCTTGAAGGAACAGTTTGTCAGGAATGTTTAGGAGGTAACAAGAGTGTCAGATAGGGTGGCCAGTCTGAAGTCAGAAACTGAAGGTGTGATGTTCAATGCTGATGTGGTTATGCTCCACAGGCAAGGTGTGAGTTAGAAGAGAAGGATAAATTCTTGAGGGAGATAGGCCCTATCCACACGAAGATGAACATGGTAAATTTTCATAAACGATTAAGAAAAATGTGCGTCCAAAACACATCACTGAAAACACTGTAGTAGGTATGCTATTGGTGGCAATGTGACACTACCACAGAAACGTGCAAAACACACTGGGCATGTGCAGACAACTCATCTGAGGTAAACACAGCAACAGGTTTTCCAATGAGCAGGCTCATTAGAAAGGAAAAATCCAAGGAGGCTACCAGCAATAACAAAGCTCATATTTGCCTTAGCATGGACACAACAATGGATGGCACTATCTTTGTTGCTATTTCTGAGAGTGAGATACACGCAGGTTACAGGGAGAGGTAAAGCTACAACATCATCGTTTCAGAAAACATGCAGCTCAAAACACAAAACTGACATTTTGAAATGTATTCACTCTGGGACCCGGTTTCAAAAATAATCATTTACAAGCTCCCAAAAATCCGGATTCATATGGATGCATAGCTTAATGACAAAATAACTTTGCGAATACACCTAATCTGTGTTTCTGTGTGGACATTGCCGTATGAAGTGCGGCAGATTATCTCTATAGGTGAGAGAGTGGTGATTGGAACAGATTTCAATGGACACATTGAGCGGCGAACCGAGGTGATCTGGCAGAGGGTGTCTGCCAAATCTTAGCTCAGCACCCCTGAAAAATTACTGATTCAGAGTATTCCTGCGTGTCGGTTCGGCTCTGCCAGACGTGCGTACATGCACAGGTTCGCCCGGAGCACCTCCGTTTGAAGCGCTCGGCGTTCCCACGGTGACATTTCAACGCTGCAGTGCCCCAGCGGGGGCGGGGCCTGGCGCTTCACGCAGCCAATCACTAATGCGTCTGGCCTTTGATTGACAAGGCAGACACCCCCCTTTAACTCCACTCTCATTGGTTGTGCAGCCTTAAATTCCGCCTTCCCTCTTCCTGATTGGCTGTTTTCTATTGCGTGTGTGTGCGTGCCTGTGCGTGCGTGCTTGGAGCGCGAGATTTAAGTTTTGATTCATACTGGAATACTGCCGTTACCACAATTAATACTAGGCTACGAAACTAGTCCCAGTTAAGAAACTAAATATTATCTGCACTAAAATAGGTGAAAGCTGCTGAACGCAGTTCTGAACGGAAGCAGGAGAGAGAGTTTTGATTTGTTGAACTTGAGAAATGTAAGTAACCATCTCAAAATAGCATTTAATTCTGAAGTATAATACATTTTATCAACAAAAACCTAATCTCTTTTATAAAACTAAATATTCTGTGCCAGGCAGGAGTTCTGAAGACTGCTGGAAAGATGGAAAAACAAAGACTGTAGACTATTAAAAATTCAGATTCTTAGCCACAGCCGTCTGAAAAAGAAAAGGTGAGGGTTTCCCTTTTACCAATATTTGATTGCTATTGTTGCTTTCATTTATTGTCGACCCTTTGAGGCAGTTCAGGCATAAATAGCAGTTATAATTTTTTTTACATAATATACAGTATAAGAACACTAGATGCCACCTAAACTTGTTTTTTTGTTTAGACTTTTGCTTAGTTATAATAGTATGAGTAGGGTTCCACAAAATAATACTGCTATTTATTTGACTATATCTACTTGTAGAATTAGGATAAAGACAAATAAAACAGAGGAACACTATTTACATTGGTTTTATTGTACATAGATTTTCACACTGTCCATGAGTAAATTAGTACAAACCAGGGGCGGAGCTAGACATTCTCATCATCAGGGGCTTAGCCCATAAAATATTACATCATTAATTTGGTACACCAAAAAGTAAGAAATTATTTAATCTGTTGATGTAGTCGCAAAATTAATTTAATATAGGCCTTTACATATCTTAAAGTTTAATCTGCTGTTCTTTAATAGTCCTACTAGTATATACCAATAGTATATTTATATGTTCTCATTTCAATTATGAAATGGACAACCACTCATGTAACAATTCAGTCTTGGTGTCACCAATCTTACTCAAAGTACAGTATTGGGTCCTCCATGCTCCTTATGTATTAAGATTTACTCCACATTTAAACATTGACAACAGTGCAGAGTAAATACAAGAAATTTAATTGCAGTCCCTTGAATGTATAATTTTGCTTTGTTTTATGATGCAGTATCTTATGAGTATCTTAGATAAAAAAAAATAAGGGTGGGGTTTATCTCTGCGCATTTCTATATCTTCAAAAGAAAATACAGAATAAATGTAGACAACAGACATATTTTGACTATATTTGGTTTAATAGGCACATATTTACCGTCTGTCTCTGTTGCTGGTAGTTCAAATGGAAAAAAGTCCCAATTCAACATTCATCAGATCCTGTGATGCTTTAAACATTAACAAACAGCATCTAGTGTGTGTCGTGGTTATAAAATTTGTATAAATGTAGCAAGAAATACTGCTTTTCTCTTTAGACAGACGAAACGTGCCCCGATGCTCAAGTCAAGCATCAAAAAATAGGAGAATGCATATTGCGTAGGACCAATGACGTCAGACCAATGACGTTTGTTTGTTGGTGTCCCTACCAAAGTTCAAATCAAACCTACGCCCTTGCATCTTTGTTTCACAACCAGACCATGATGGGACCACAGATATTTTTTGTTGCTAAAAAAAGCAGAGCGCAGCTATTCTTGCCATTTGGATCTATTTCTATTCAAACATTTTATATCTGCAGCTATATTAATTTCTGCACATGTGGCATCTTTCTCCGAAGCGCTTCAGCTGTTCTAATGAATTGTTTCTAAACATGAGCTCAGTAGATGCAGTCGTGGATTCAGAATGCCTGTCTGAAAAGTAAAATCTAAAACTGTATGTGTCATGTTCCATGTTTCCATGTAGTGTTTGCCTCACCTCCTCGTTCCTCAGGGTGTGACGGGCAGGTCTGATCCCCAGCTGTGCTGCATCAGATAATTGGCGAGGGTTTAAAAGAAAAGTTGGATCCTGACGCAGACGCCAGATAGTTAAATCACATCCTGTGGTAATCAGGCCCCAACAGTTGTTCTCTGAATCTAGGTCGAGTTTGAAGCTGCTCTAAGAACTAACCTTCTGACTCTGTCCTCCTCTCACAGTTCTTCCTTGTGGATCCTATCCAAGGCCCGTGGCTTTTCCTAGACCGCACGCTGGAACAAGCGGATTGCTCCATCTTCCCTCCTCCGTCTGCCCCGCTCGATGATGTTTATCTGAAGGCTCCTCTGACCCGTCACCTGTCTGTCTACCCTCCAACGTTTTTCTCACTACCGAAACCGTAAGCAGCCGCACCTGAACCACCTGTCATCCGATCCTGCTGTGCACTAACAACTTTTCACTCTCCTAGTGCGGAACTGGACTTCCTTCCCCTGTGATCGCCCGCTTATTATTGTTTTCAATAAATCCCTTTTTGAACCCACACTGGTCTGAAATTGCTGCCTGAATGTGAGTCTCAGCACAAATCATGACAGTATGGTTTTTTCCTAATAAGGAAACTGTTTCTCTTTATCTGAGTTTAAAAAAAAACAAAGTTCAGCATGCAAATTCATAAAGGATATGTGTAGGGATTTATTAACAATTTATTAGCAATTTGCTTGACAGAAGACATGGAGTGGTCATGAGACCACCATAATATATGGCAGGCTTATGTCTTATATGAGACTGCAATAAATAAATGTTTCTGGGTATATATCCAAACTGCTAAATTTGTCTCCCTTGTAAGCAAAGCAATACGACAATAAGGAAAGTGTAGTAATAGCAGCCCTTTTTTCAGCCAGCTGACAAACGCTGTGCAGCAGTGCCCTAACCCTAGTTTTGTGTCTTTAGGGAAATTATTCCTCACTTTTATCAATATAGCTAGTGTAACTATTGCCATCATGCAGGTTTTACAAATGCATAAGGTTTTATCGAGTGAAAACATTTCATTCTGTTTGTCACTGCTTTTGGATGGGCCTATATTGTAGCTTGTTTGACGAGCTTTAGCTCAAAAATGTGTCAACTCTAAGAATCTTACATCTGGACTAAAAATGGAATGGCTGTTGTTCATACCAGGAATCACAGTCAACACTGGGGGCTGAGCACCCCTAAAGGTCAGATCCTAGAATCGCCCCTGGTGTCTGCCCTTTGGGAGTAGGTTATGTCATAATATTCAGGTTTCTGTTTTGATTTTTCTTCATGTGTGTATTCTTGACTGATTTGTATATATATAGGGGAATAAGGAAGAAACGCCCAAGTTTTTGAATGACAACGCATGCGCAAGACCATCCTTCCTGCTCTTCTGCTCCTCAGGGAGATTGCGAGAAAGACTCTCCCAGATATGCTCTGGTCTTATTTCTTTCTTCTGAGGCCTTCCTCCTCTCCTCATAAACTCGTAAGACAGTTTGCTCCTTGCAACTCTCAGCCATTTTCAATGTATATGGTGCGATCCCCATGGATCCTCTAACCTGAAAAAAGATCATTCACTATACCTTGGATTGTGATTTGTAGGGATGTTTATGAGATGAGCTGAGGCTTCAAGGCGTGTCAAGTAATGGAGGGGGTGTTTCCGCAAAGCGTGTATCGAGGCTTGCTTTATTTAGGGTAGGAGGGTAAAAATGATGATGGCCAAAGCCTCGCTCCCCAGCCATACCACGTCACTGTTTCAGGCAGTGGTTCAGATTGCCTGCAAGTTTTGACAGACATTTAAATGCCTCAGTATTCAGTCAAAATGTGGAAGTTTGTTAGAGAGTTGCTGTCGTGTTTTTGCATGTTGTTCTCAAGTGCATTTAAAACTGAGCGGGCCAAAAAGTGGGGTGCCCGGCACAGTCCATTCTCCCCTCCAGAAGGTAACAGGTCCCAGCGCACCTCAACCTCCATGCACCCTACACAGAATCCTCAATGTCTAAATGCGAGTGGCAGAAGAGGAAGCCACCAGGGGTGAGGCCTATACAATCAGCCCCCCCTCCCAGATGTCTTACCCCCACCTCCCCAATTAATGCCTTACATATAGGTTGTGACAATGTTAGAAATTAAAGGGTCTAAGATAAAATTGGGGTCAGGGATTTCACCACACAGTGAGGCTGGGAAATCCTCTCCTCTCACCAGCAATGCCCCCACCCCCCAAGGTCCTACATGTGTGGCAGCATGATGGAGCAGACAGAAGGAGGTGTTCGAGGATGGGGAGGAAAGAACTGGGGAGCAACATGCCCACCCAGGAAGTCAACTCCCCCACTGACTTCAATAGGCACCCCCGTTCTCCGAAAACCCACCTGGAGAGGGAGGCTCTGCTAGCTGCACCACCATAGTCTGCGGGGCCAGAGATAGGTGGCAGCGTCCGAGAGCCAACCACAAACTGAGACCAACTCCACCACTCCCCAAAGCACCCACCCACCCCCCAGACCATCCGGGGAAAGAAAAAGAAAAAAAAAGTCTGGTCAGCCAGCCCGTCCGAACCATGCAGACCCCTGTTACCTGGATAGAACCAGCACTGAGAGCCACCATGAACCAGGATCGAGACAAGGAGCCAGACCAGAGCCATCCAAGCATCCCCCGCCCACCCAACCCCCACCCCCACGAGGAACGAAAAATTAAAATAAACCCACCCCAACACTAACATTCAGACAACTCCCACACTATATACGACAGTAGACACCCAGTCATGGTTCACCCCCTCCCTTCCCATCCCCCACTAGCAGAATGCACCCCCTGAAGGGGAGAACATCTACCATGAGATGTTAATGTCCCATCCCAGCTCAACAGGCCCCAAGACCCTGTAGCGCACCAGAGCACCAGGTAATGCCAGACACCCAGCTACATACTCCACAAAACTCAAGCCCCCGAGGTCCCGCCAAGACACCTGCCCAAGGATGACACACCTCAGGAACCCAAGCCCCGTTCCTTAGTTTCTGTAAGTTGTACTTATTTCCTTATTAAAAACAAATGTATATTGAAACAACAAGTTCTGCATTTGGTTCCTCCTTCAACCACATTATGATAGACAAATGGTGATAGACGTTTCAAACAGGATGTCAATGGCTGTAGTAAATACTGTCTTCCAGAAGAGACAGGAACATAGGGTGAGTTACAAGAGTGTAGGTAGGAGCACACAGGTGGATTACATCTTGTGTTGACGTAGCTGGAAAGACCTCAGTGACTGCATGGTAGAGGTTGGTAAGGGTGTTGCCAGACAAAATAGGATGGTGGTGTGTAGAATTCATCTGATTATGAGGAAGATGAAGAGGGCAAAGACAGACCAGATAACAAATTGGTGGAACCTAAAAAAGGAAGAAAGTTGTGTGGTTTTTAGGGAGGAGAAACCCAAACATCCCTCTCCCCAGCGACATCGTCTAGGTTACTCTGGGGGAATGGCCAGACAGGATGTACCTTCAACGAGCTCTGGACCTCCTCCCAGTATGACATGCCTAGAAAACCCCTAAAGGGAGGCACCGAGGGCACATCCTGATCAGATGCCCAAACCTCAACTGCCTGCTTTTGATGTGGAAAAGCAGCGGCTCTACTTTAAGCCCCACTCCCGCCCCAACCGCCCCCCATTTTAATTGATTTATTATTCAGGAAACTGCATGTTTCCACTTCTCAGAGTAAGTGGTTTGACTAAACATAACAAATGCTTGGATTATATGTCCAATCCAAGCATTGGGCATATAACCTATATTGTGTGATTTTACTTTCACTATCCTTCTAATGTATTGAGATAAAGTGTTGTTCTTTGACTAAATATACTGATATTGACTATTGATTGTATTGGTGGATTATAGACGTTTTGTTTGTCGTTTAACTCACAGTATGATGTAGGCTAAAGAAGTATAATGTGTGTACTTTCACAGGCAAGCTTTTTTTTACTTAAGATGCCTTTGAATCAGTAGATCAGACAACTGATAGAAGAAATTCGGTGGAATGTTTCTATTTAATACACAGAATATGATCAAGTGACTTTCATGATGTGAATGCATACAGAGAAAAACTAATTTTGGTTGGATTTTTCTGTGCAGAATATGTTCATTGGAGTCAGCCACAACAATGCAGCAACAATGTCGTGGTGGTCATGATTAAGGGATTTGCTGTGCCTCTCTTCTCATCTCTGGCCATCAGTAACCAGAGTGCAGCAGGGACTTGAGGCAGTGGCTGGATGAGAGGAGAGAGGGAGGAGTCGAGCAGAATGTTAAACGTGTCCTCTAAACCCTGGAGGAAGAGGAACACCAGCCAATATGGAGACCCTTCTCCCTCTTTCTATCTGCAACTGTATAAATGGCTCTGACTCCATCTAACTCTATCACTTTCCTCTGTTCTTCACTTTCACGTTACCATCATTAATTTAGAAGTTGTTAATATTTGTAATTCTTTGTGTGTCCTTTGCAGCTATCAAATCTTTTGGACCCTAATTGTAATTCAGTCAGTGCATTACATTTCATTAGGCTATATTGATTTGCGTCATTCAATTAGGTAAGTCTTATTTGACAAAAGTTCAGTCTCCTTTAAAAAAATTATGAATATCTCAATTTCTAAATCATTGCTTTGTATTTGGGGCAGTTCTAATTGATAACATAAAGGGCAAAATATTGGAATCCTCTGTGTCCTTTGTTAAAACTAAAAAAGACACAGAAAATCTCTGCACAAAAACTACCAAAATTCAGAATTAGAATACCATGGAAATGAATCCTTTTTTATCAAGAGAACATTTTCTACAAATATTTTAAGAGTTTTATAACACTTATCAGGTCTCTTATTGTATGAAACATCTAGAAATTGAAAGCATGGGGAAATAAACACAAGATTTATCCAGCTGTTACACTATGAATGTCATCTCTTGCAGTCACACACACATGCCTAAACTCATTTTTCATGGCATAGCTTCTTTCAGCTCTGAACCAGCAGCGCTTTTTAGCCTAAACCTTAGCGTGCAACTTTGCATATCAGAGGCAGCAAAAAGCAGTAAGCGCCAACCATGGAAAATCTGAACTTTGGAAACCAGAACTCATGATATGCTGTGTAGAAATACACCCCCTCTGTCAGTTATTCTTTGTACTTTTTAGCCCACAGCTATGTTGCTCTTTATGTGCGGTGCATTCCAACAGTCATAGCCAATCTTATCTAAAAGAAGATTTGGTGCTGCTTTGAATAAAGGATTCACTTTTATAACCACCGTACAGTTAAAGTGTAATTTAAAACTTTACTCATTGTCCACTTTATTAGGTATACTTTCATAGGACTGTCGGACCCTCTTTTGCTTTCAGAACTGCCTCAATTCTTCATTTTATAGTTTCAACAAGTTGTCAGATTGTGGGTTACACATACATGATGCAAATTTTCGCTTCTTCACCAAATTCCAAATGTATTCTGTTGGATTGAGATCTGGGGACTGCGGAGGTCTTTGGATGACAGTGTGCTCATTTGTCATGTTCAAGAAAGTAATTTGAGATGATTTGAGCCTTGTGACATGGTGCTGGAATTACCCATCAGAAGATGGTCACTTTGTGAATCCAAAAAAGGTTAAAAAAAATAAAACAACTGGACTTCTATTCTGAAGCTGAAGACATTTCACTTCCCATCCAGGAAGCTTTCTCAATTCAAAATGTCTGGAGTAGTGTGGAGATCCAAGCTTTATAGACCTGCTGGCGAGGCCTCATCAGAGCTTAGATTCACATGTAAATTCACCCGGAACTGATCGGCCCAACAATGGAGAGTTGTTAGGCTCATCGTTTGCGTGGCTCCCAGGAGGAACGTTGTGGTCACATGTATGGAGGTGTGAATTGGGGTGAAACTTTGCAGGAATCAAACCTATAGACATTTTGATTTGAGAAAACCTGGTCCTCGATGGGAAGTGAAATATCTTCATATAGAAGTCCAGTTGTTTTATTTTTTTTACCTTTTTTGGATTGATCATGACCTGGATGACTGAAAATCTTGACCAACATGGTCACATTATGGTTATTAAGGAATAGACATCAGTGCCATTAGTCAGGTATACTGCAGTATTTACAATGTTCTGTTGGTACTAAGGGGATGAACGTTTGCCAAAAGAAAGTCCCACTCAGCATACCACTATTGTCACACACCTCAACTGTTGATACAGGGCTGGATGCTTTCATATTGTTTATACCAGATACCAACCCAACTATCTTAATGTTGTAATTGAGACTTATTGAACTAGACAATATTTTTCAAGTCTGTATATTCCCTGTATCGGTGAGGATGTGAGAATTATACTTTCACTTTCCTGTTCTTAACTGACATGAGTGGCACCCAGTTTGGTATTCCACTGCCTTAGCCTATTTGCTGTGTATTCAGAGCTGGCACAGTATTATGGCCTTTGATGTCAACAACTGCTGGTTTAATGAGAAAGTTTGAGTCCAAATTGTAACTTTTTAGGTGAAAAGTTAAATCAAGCCAAACCATCCAGCCAGACCAACAATGTAATATTTTAAACCAAATAATGTCACTTGTTGTAATGGCCTAGTCAAAGCCCAGACGGAAATTTAGAAAGGAAAAGGTTTCAGTTCCCTATGTCTTGAACTGGTAGAGACATATATCAGCTTACATAGGTTCCATTCCATTTAAACATACACCTTCATGGTGCTTATAGTTGAATGAATATCATTATACAACCAATTTAGAAGCCATAAGTGATTTACAAGTCACTGATGGAAACTTGTACCTCTATCGCTTCGTTGCTATGTGGTATTAGCATCGGATACAATTTAGTTTGTGTGAGTTGTATACATATTGGTTCAATATGTATTTATATTTTTATGTATTTATTTATTTATTTATTTTGGTGAGAGCTGTACTTTTATGAATCTGTTTTTAGTTCTTATCAAAGCCAATAACTTTCAGCGAACATCAATAAAACCATTAGATACAGGGTAAATAAACCATTTCTGTTGCTGAAAGGTCAGCCTGCAGCTCTGTGTATCTTTGTGTAAATGCATCGCTGCTTATCCTTATGAATATATCATGTGGCAACAGTGCAGCCTATCACAAGAGGGAGACAGCTTCCACTTACAGCAGGAGCTGTCCATTTCAGCACCACCGAGAAGCAGCAGCATAAAACAGTCAAAAAGCTTAACATATCTGCACGCACGCACACACACACACACACACACACACATATATATATATATATATATATATATATATATATATATATATATATATATATATATATATATATATTTATATATGTAGCCTGGAAGGTAAAGACATCAAAGACAACAGCAGTGCCCATGGACATCGGAGCACTCGGGGCAGTAACCCCTTCTCTGGGGAAGTGGCTCCAACGGATACCTGGAGAAACATCAGACATCTCAGTTCAGAAGAGCGCAACACCAGGAACAGATAAGATGCTAAGAAGAACCCTCAAGCTCCCAAGCCTCTGGTAGAGGACCCAAGCTTGAGATGAAGAACCACCCACTCTGCTCAGGAGTACGAGGGGTGGTTTAGAAAGCAGTTTTTTGTTTTGTTTTTTATATATGCTACTTCTAAAAAAATTGTTTCTTCAAATGTGAATAGAAATAGAAAACGACCTTAACTCATAGATACAGAATGCAAATTTTACACAGATTAAGGCCAACAGAAGTTGGAAGCTCCATACAAAGTTTTAAAAATTCAAAACATGTCTTTTAAGTTAATTAGCTTCAGCGTCTCCCTGCACAACAGACTTTGTATAAATCTGAGTAGTTGTGACAGCATAAGGTTAATTTTCTTTTCAGAAAAGCAAGTGGAAGTGAAACATAGGACCGTGTCAAACATACAGAGCATGGCTCAGTGAGTTTTACAGCCTAATACATCTACTTCTGTTCCAGCTATCCAAGCCCTTAACTGCTCAGTCAGGTGTTTTACAATCACTGCTGTCCCCCTTTCATCAAATGTGCCTCCCGTTTCCCTTCCTTAGGAAAATATAATACACAACAGCCTGCAAGAAAATCATGACACACCTCTGATAACAAGGTGACACCTTATTGATCTCTGTCAGAAAAATGTCCTCTATTAGGAGATAAGATGTTGGGAGTCACAAAGACAGCAGTAAAGGTGGAGCTAGAAGCTTTGATTGAAGAGACCTGAGTAAAGGGCATCTGCTTTACACATTTCCTAGCACATGAAACAGTCATTAGAGTTTACTTTTTATGTACATTAATTAATAATTTGCTCCATAAAAGTATATTTTTCCATCCTATACTCATAATTTATGTTGTGCAATATGGTTGGAAAAAGTTTAGTATACTTAGTTTGAAGCCGACATCCTCCAAGTCAAAGACATGTAGGAACTGTTAAATTTGACCACTTTGTGTGTTTTCTTTTGAAATAGTGTCTGCACTTTAGATTTAAATCAACAATATAGAGTAAGTTACTTTCTAATCAATTTCAAAACACATACTTCAGTCTATTTTAATGCTAAATGATTTCCAATGTTTTTTAACACATTTTGGAAACACATCAGATTTCCGTTGGAAAAAAATCTTGCTATATATCCATACTGATAATGTGGTAGGAACAAAAGGATGACACATCATTTGATGAAAATGATCAACCTACAGAAGGCTAAATCTGAGGGCACCAAGCAAGTGAAACAGAAAAACTGATCTAATTTGCTGAAATGTCGTTGTAGTTTGTTTGGCCTCTGCATGCTTGTCTGACAACTTTGGGGCATGCTCCTTGTGAGATGACAAATGGCATCATCGAGCATCTCTTCTCAGATCCTGACCAGGGCATCACTGAGCTCCTGGATAGTCTGGGGTGCAACCTGGTGGTACTGGATGGATCTAACTATTAAGTCCCAGGGATGTTCTTTTGGATTTAGGTCAGGGGAGTGTGGAGGCCTGTCACTGGTTCCTTAATCCTCAAGGATCTATATGCATACCCTTGCCACATGAGGCTTGTCATTATCATTAACCAGGAAGAACCAATAACCCAGAACACTGCCAAAGGGTCTAACGGTGGGTCTGGGGATCTCATCCTGATAACTAATGACAGTTAACCTTGCCTGCAAGCTGAATTCTCGTGTTATTTTTGTGTTCACAAAAGCACAAGAATCCATCTTTTCCCACTCCTGCCTCAACCGTTGGAGAATCGACTCAGTGGGCCGGCCTATGACGTTGGTTTGTTATGGTTTAAGGTGGGACATACGACTATGACTAAGCAAGACCGGCTGAGCCCACAGCCGAACCAAAATAAACAGTGCAAGAGGACGCATGTGTAGCTACTGCTATCACATCTGTTTTGTCAGAATCCACAGTTGTCACGAGTGTAACTATCCAAATAAGCGTGCCTTGATGAGCGTAACGTGTGGCCTTTCATGACGCCTATGGCCAACAACAACGTGATTGGATAGAACCAACCTTTGGTAGGCGGGCACTAGGTGTTGTTTTGACCAATCAGCTCAGATAGTTCTGCTGAAGGTCCCTTCTTTTCAGATTGATAGCAGGCCCAGATTGATAATGTGTAGGACTAAACTGAGAGTGTGACATGCTATCAATCTGGCTTGCCAGGTTAAATGGCAGTCATGGGCACATCATTTATCCTGTCCAGATCTGTGCGACCATCCCTGGTTTTGGGGTCGTCTCATTGTTGCTAATTTAGTGCACGTGTTGTTAATTTCATTAACACCAAAGCAGCTGACACTAATTAAAAACTTATTCTACTACTTAACTGACAAGTTCAATATTTTACATATTTAATTGACTTGATATTATTGAAAGTTTTCCTTGAGCAATGTAAAACCTTTGTGAGTCAAATTTGTTGTAATACAAGTCTTATGGTATGTTTCTAGTAACTTTGTACATCTGAAGACTGACATTTTTACTTTCTTGCAAAATAGCTATAGGCTGAGTCAGACTCGCCATGGACTTCAATTGTCAAGTCTTCCCACAGATTATTAATAGAATTGTTGTCTGTATATATGCCTTAATCTAAAACATAGCTGTGGGTGTATTTTTAGGGTTTTTGCTCCGATAGCCAATAAGCCTTTGACCCAGTGTCAAGTCTTCCGCAGCCTTTATAAGATGTTATATCATTATTGCCCTTTATTTAGCTCCATCCATGTTCCCCTCAGTTGTGTCCAGCATCTCTACAGTATGATGCTGCCAAAACTTTTTCACAACTATGGTATTCTTAGTGACCTATGCAGTGTTAGTTTTCTCTTACCCTAACACATAGTCATAGTAGGTTTTGTTTTTTGTAGCATCATCTTTTAAATATTTGCTTTGTCCACTGTCCCATCGCCCCATGTGAAATTATATGTTCAAAGGTTGGAATATTGTTTTATTAGCAAAACATAATATAAACTTTTGCACAACGTTGCTATTTCCGACCGGTCTGCTGTGCTCCTTGGTCTTCAAGATCCTGCTTGTTCACATATGCTTTCTAAGAAATACCCGAGGCCTGGGCAGTGCATACACGCAGGCACACTGTATTTACTATTCCGGTAACTTCTGAAAGCCATTGCTTGCACTGGATTGTACTTAGAGGTATTGGAGTAAAATCGGGAGAGTAGACATGTGTGTCACTCTACTCAGATTTTTATTTGTAGAATAATAATAATAAAAAAACATTCTAATCTCAGTTTGTAATTATGAGCTGGTTTGTTGGTTTGCCAACTAAACATTTAAATAAAATACATGGAAACTGAGGTTGTTAACTGACAAACTGATTATTTTTGATTTTTCAAAGCAGAATAACATTGACTTGAAGGCATTCATTTATTTGTTTATTTATTGAGGGTGGTGGTGTGTGTGTGTGTGGGGGGGGTTGTTTTTGCGTACAGCGCTGCTGCTGCTGCGCACGGAACATCTTCCTCGCTCTCTCTCCGGTTTTGCCTTGCTCTCTGGCACTGTCGATTTTTTTCACCCCCTGCTTCTAACCATAATCCACCCCCTCCTCCTCCTCCTCCTCCCCCTCCTCCTCTTCCACCTCCTCCTCTCTTTTCTCCTCCACTTCTATCTGAGCTCTGCGAAGAAGAAAAAACGAGGAAACCAAGGATTGATGTGTTGCTCTACTTGAAAATTTCTCCATCTCTCTCTCTCTCTCTCTCTTTCTGCATATCCCTCTCGGCTTTTTGCGCACACAAACGCGTCGCGCCACGCCAGCTCTTCCAAAAGAAAAGAAAGAACGCTTTTCGGTCATGTTTGATCCTTTTTACGGGATGACAGTTAGTGGCGGTGTCTGTGTACTCTCGCTGTTCTCCGACTGGCCGTAACATTTAAGCGTCTGGGATCCGTTGTTTTAATGCAGGAAAAAGAGGCTCCGGGAAAGCTTCGTCCATCTCTCCGTACGCTCCTCCAGCCGCGACCGGCTGCATGACCGGTGATGCTCGGCCTCTTCGCCTGGATGCGCCCCTTTATCCACGGTGTACCGTCGCTGCCGCTGCCCCGATCCCCTAACAGCAGGTTTCCGCTGTTGCCGGAGAAAGGTCTAGGGACCACATATGGAAACTGGGGATCGTAATTTCAGAAAAAAGAACAACTAAACAAGCTGTTGTTAGATCTTTTTTTTTTTTTTGGTCTTTAGCTATTTTTTCTTCATCTATCCTTTTTCTTCTTTTTTTCGAGAGAGGGGCATCTCTTCCTTGTTTTTATGCTCCATCATCTCTTAAGGAATGGGTTCAGTGGCAGTCATATTACCAGCTGATATTTTGCATAATTTAACATTTTGTCCTTAATTTTTGAGAAATGCTTGATTCTGCTACTTTGAATTTCTTTTAAGACATACAGTGCTCATTTTCTCATAGATCCCTGGCCCTGCCTGTCTGTCTTGCCTGCCTTCCATCAACCTCTTGCCCATAATGTATGCTATAGTTTGATTTTCCAAATCATGTTTTGAAATAAATCTATACAGTTTGCTTATACTTTTAATGACATCAAATTAGTCCCATCCCATCACTGAATTGTGACAGTCTCCATGGGCAATCGCTAGTTCAATTTCTGTTGAGGGGGGTGTTATCCTGAACAAAACCAGGCCACCAACTGTATTTGTCTTAACCACACTCCCCTGCTACTCCCCCTTGATCCCTTTTCAATATGAATTAATTCAAACTGAACAGGTGTGCATCCAGGTGCTCATGCATGTACAGGTGTGTGTGCATGAAAGTTTCAGTCTGTGAGAAAGTCTGCGGATGCCCGTGTAGGCTGCATGAGACTGTCTTCTTGTGCCACATTGTTCCATGCATCACCATCAAAGCTGTGAGGACTGTAATGTATCTGATGCCTTCAGTTGGCTCAGAAAGCCAAAATTAGGTCTGAAACAGCCAAAGTCCTCCATCTTCTCATTATCTTGGCCTTTTTCAGAGTTTGACATTAAGAGGCCTTCAAACTCAACAAAGTAGGCCCACAGACCAGGTCTCTTGTGGAATCTGCTGGAAGCTCGTGTTTTTAGGTCAGCCTTTTTTTATTTCCAGAATAGGGCAACTTACTGCCATCTGAAGTTCAGAATCTAGAGAACTTTACCTCTAAGTGTGTTGCTGTCATTGCCAAAGGGTGTTTGACCCCATTTGTTGGGTCAAATAGCCAGAAACCCACCCGAAACTTTTACTGTCTTCCAAATCTTTTTCGTCTCTGTGCTGGCACCCCCCCCCCCAAAACCAACCATACGATTTCCCCCGAGCTCCCCTAATTCCCCCGCCCCCTCAGCAGCCCCCCGCTACCGTCGTCCACCTGACCCAGCCCACCCCCCGCTTTCCGAGCTGGCGTGGCGACGCAAACTCACAAATATTTACTTTCTGTACATCAAAAAGAAAGGGTGCCCCCCTTTTGTGGAATGTGGCAACATGGGCGTGTTTGACCGCGGAGTTCAGATGCTGCTGACCACGGTGGGGGCCTTTGCTGCCTTCAGCCTCATGACTATTGCTGTGGGGACAGACTACTGGCTGTACTCACGTGGCGTCTGCAAGATAAAGAGCACCAATGAGAACGAGACAAGCAAGAAAAACGAGGAGGTAATGACGCACTCGGGCCTCTGGAGGACGTGCTGCCTGGAAGGTGAGCCAAAGATGTAGAGCTAGCCATATATATATATATATATATATATATATATATATATATATATATATATATATATTTGTGTGTGTGTATGTGTGTGCACCAACCCACCAGCAATGATGCACATGGGAAGATCCATACCTCCATGCCCACACTCAAATTCACACTGTCTTGCATTTACATGCCTACACCAAAGCTCACAAGCCCACACTATTCTGTTTTCAGAATTAATTTTCCTAAGATAAAAATCATCCCCCACACTCTATCTATCTATCTATCTATCTATCTATCTATCTATCTATCTATCTATCTATCTATCTATCTATCTATCTATCTATCTATCTATCTATCTATCTATCTATCTATCTATCTATCTGTCTGTCTGTCTGTCTGTCTGTCTGTCTGTCTGTCTGTCTGTCTGTCTGTCTGTCTGTCTGTCTGTCTGTCTGTCTGTCTGTCTGTCTGTCTGTCTGTCTGTCTGTCTGTCTGTCTGTCTGTCTGTCTGTCTGTCTGTCTGTCTGTCTGTCTGTCTATCTATCTATCTATCTATCTATCTATCTATCTATCTATCTATCTATCTATCTATCTATCTATCTATCTATCTATCTATCTATCTATCTATCTATTTATCTATCGCCTCCATCCAAGGGTTCAGAACTTTCTTTTTACAATTCAAGCACAGCACATCTTGCAGACAGCCACTTTACCAGATATCAGTGTTCTAATCAGGTGTATTGCTCACTCACAGCTCTGCCACTCCATTTATAAATCTATAAGTTATGCCATTTCAAGTCCTCTCAGGAAGAGAAAGAAAATGGTACATTCTTTAAGTAGACACTTGGTTTAAGTCTCACAGGGACTTTTCGTTAACCTTTTTTTTTCTCCCCCTTCATTTTCTGGTCTCCCAGCCTCGGGGAAATAACGATATGGTGAAACTTACGTTGCAGTGGTTAGATCTGCTCTGCAAAGGGGGAGAATAAAGTATTTTCCTATTTGCTTAATTATCTTAATGAAATTAAAAGGAACATATAAAAAAATTGATTCAGGCAACAAATTTGGCATTATGCAGCATTCAGAAAAAAACATAAGGGAATGAAAGGGTGGGGGACCCGGGGAAGCAACAACATTAATGCTAAAACAGCAAGAAACTGCACAGTGGCACAGTTGTTAACCCTGTTGAAAGAAGGTCCTAGGTTCTGAACCAAGGCTGGGTTTTTTATTTGCTTAGAGTTTGTATGCTTTCCTTGTGAATGTGTGGGTTCTCTCTGGGTATTCAAGCTTCCATCCAAAAACATTTACGTTTGGGTAATAGGTTTCTCTACATTGTTCCTAGCCTGCTGGTGGGTAGGTGCAGCATATTGGCAGCTGGAAAATGGAAGTCAAAAACAACTTCTAGAGAAAGATTTATCAACACTATCTAGTGATATAAAAAGACCCACGGCATTAAACAAAACTCTGGAGTTTTAAACCATGGTGGCTACAAAGTTTTGATTGGTTGCTGTTCTTAATTATGCTTGGCCATGCTATATTAGCACCATCTTTTTGGGGCCAAAGCTAGAGTGGAAACACATAGACATGGTGTTAAGTTAGCTCTAACACCAGTTAAGCCCTGGGACCATTTTGGTGGAAAAGGCCCAATGTTCCAACAATCCTAATTCCATCAATTGGTTAAAGTCGGGGCAAGCCAGCTGTGAACCAACGGTTCCTTTGTTTTGAGAATGTAAGAACTTATTGGAGAACAATGTGTGTGTGTGTGTGTGTGTGTGTGTGTGTGTGTGTGTGTGTGTGTGTGTGTGTGTGTGTGTGTGTGTGCGTGTGTGTGTGTGTGTGTGTGTGAGTATGTATGTATATCTCTCTCTCTCTATATATATATATATATATAACCCTATCTAAGGTTCAAGACTCAAACAAGGATAGGGTACACCTGCTAAGATTTTAGATACCTGACATAGGCAGAAAATTAAGTTATCGTGGCATAAGTTTGGTTGAGTGTTCAGACATATGTTCAGTAAAGATAAGACAAAAAGAGAGCTCAAAGCATATGTGTCTTGCAGTGTGAGTTTGTTTGTGATTATACAATAGGGAAACTGTGAAACGTCTCCTTAAGTGTGAAACAGATTTGACACACTACATGGACACACTCAAACACACAAAGAGAGGCGCATTACACAAACGCATGCATGCACACACACACATACACATGCAGACCAGTCCAGTTCCATCTATCATCAGACTGAATCAGACCATACCAGGCCCCACATTCAACTGATTCACAAGACAAAGCCATGAGCTGATGACATAGATTTGTGGCATTTGTGGGATTTCCATCATGATTCATTTGGTCCTTTCTATGTCTGTGTGAGATTGCCACAGGAGTAGCTTTTGTCTTTATTTTGTGTGAGGGGTTGAAATAGAAAGAAATCACTTTGTGTGTACCATCTATCTATGATTATCTAATATGGAAGCCTGGCAGGGAGATTTTTGGGGCTTTAAATATAAATAAAATAATATAAAAATGTACTTGGTTATTAAAATACAATACTGTCTGTGTTGTGTCCGACTTCTGTCAGGCAGCCTCTACCTGTTACTTGAGAATGTCTTTGTATAGAGGCCCGCATATATTTAGACATAATATGGAAATTTTGAGGTGACATGTCAAAATCGGTCAGCCTAATGCTGCCAATAACCCTTTATTTCCATCCTCAACTCAGATAAACAAACTATATCAATCCTTTCCCCTTCGGCTCATCGGTAGACTTCAAAAGTATACTACAAAAGCATGAGAAGGTGAAATGAACAGCACTCAACCTTATTTCATGCTATTGTTTATTATTTTATTGTTTTGAGTAATCTCTTCAGTCTTTCAAATGTTTCCAACCATCAGTCAAACCTTTTAAATCAAATAATGGTAAAATATTCTATTCCTATACTTTTCCCCCTGTAAGGCTTTACCATGCGACACTTTGTAAAGACTCAGCATCCCTGTACTTATGTAATACTACTCTAATCCATAGAACATATTGATGTAAAGAACATGAGGGGAAACTTTCATTCTAAAGATACAATTATCATTAGCTTTTATAATTATAATTTACAATTAGCTTTTTGTTCTTACATTTAACTATGTTTGAATTCTAATTCATATGCATGCCATATGAGCCTAGAAATGCGAGGTCAATAGCATCCAAAGTCAGTCCTCGAGAATATCCTGCATGTATTAGTTATTTCCCTGGTTCAACACACCTGAATCAAATGGTTGTTCATTAGCAGGCCTTTGCATAACTTTATGACATGCGGAGGATGTAGTTGGACTCTCTGAATCTGCTGCGTTGGAGCAGAGGCATATCTAAAACTGGCAGAACACTGGCCCTTGTGGACTGGAGGTGGACACTCGTGTGCTATGTTAAATAGAAAGCAAATATTTAGTAATGCTTATGTTTGTATTTGGCAACTAATTTAATTGATTAACTACATAAAAATGTAAAGGTAGCATACTGTTTTGTTCTAAGATTAACAAAATACTTGTAAGAATGAATCAAGCTTGCTTGCTCCCAAGTAAACCGATTACCTAAGTTATATCTGGAAGATCTATGAAATGTCATACTTGATATCCTGAAATGATTTATAGTTGCATGCCGTCACCACATTATTCATTACTTTGATATGTAATGTCCTTTTCAGTCTACTTTTTGTTTCTTATAATAACAAAGATTAATTGTTTCTTTCTAAAATAAGATTGCAATATGAAATCTTATATTGAAATTAATGCCTTATTTTATTTCAAGACTTCTTTTGCAAAGTGGCTTATAACTTTTTTTTCTGCATATAAGATTGCAGCCAACAGTGTAACATTTATAAGGAATACGCAAACATTATACACACTAAATAATGTTAAACTTATTGAATTTTGTTTAAAATTAGACTTTACAATGATTTGTCATCTTGCTACATATCCAGGTTGAATTGCTACGTTGTGAAAATAAATTGCGTTATTAGAGATTTAAATTGTCAAACTGGTTTTAGGAATAGGACAAACAACATAAACTTGAACTATAAGACACCCCATGTATGTCCTCAACTCATAACACAAAATCAGGAAAGAAATTACAGAACCTTGTCAAAACATCAAGACATTAGCTGGAGAGACTTAGGCGGCATCTCCCTCCACGCGAAAAGCGTATTTTCTTTGCAAAGTGTCTTTACTTTGCACACTCTCGGCGCTCACAGTGTCCTTGGCACCAGAGATTCAAAATGATTACGAGTAGAGATTCTGAAAGATTTCCAGCTCGTATGCCTTGCATTGCCATCAGAGTTACAGTTGCTATACAAACTGTGTGGTGAGGAGAGAGGAATGAGAGGAAGAAGGGGACAATTGGGAGGTGCTGAGAAAGACAGCAAAAAAAAGAGAGAGAAAAAACGAAGCAGCTACGGTTTGCTGTCACACGCCTTCAGGCATCTTATGCTATCTTTAACACGCAGGCCCACGTTCTATCTAACCTATCTTTCTGCAGCTTTTAACATAATACATCTCAGCGTTGCTGCAATTTCTGTTTAATGCTGGGGACACGATGTACATAATGTGCAAATACTGGTGAGAAACTGTTTAAGTTTTTTCCTCCTATTGTTACCTGTTAGCATTACAAAACTGGAAATAGATCCGTTGACACTGGAAAAATTTTTCCATCTTAAATTACATAATTCGTATGCTTTGGTTAGAATACAAATGCAAAAATAAAATCATGTCATATTATTAAACTTGAACCCTATTATTACAATGACAGTATTTTTTGTTACAGCCAACACGTCCGGTAATTTTCCTGTCCTTGTTGCCGACAGAGTCTCTTTATCTAAGCTGCAGCAAGTGATATCCCAGGATTGCGCGATAACTAATTGCAGGGAATCAGATTTCAAAAATAATCCACTGGTAAAAATAAAGATGCAGACTGCCAGTGGATCTAAAGCTCTAGTAAGTGGTTCAGTGCCTGGGGAGCACAGATTCTGTGTAATCTGATGATTGAAATGATCCTGTTCAGGGAAAAAGAAATCCACATGATCTCCTGCATCAAACATCTTATAGGCAGCTGTAACAGGTAAAAGGCAACTGTGATAGGTAGTAACACAAATAATCATAATTGCACATAATAAACAATCATTCTATGGTGTATCGTAGAAAAAAATTCTTAGTTCGTCCAAGTTTTAATAAATAAACAATAAGCAAGTTACATTGGATACGCCAATCAGGCTTTTACCTAGTGATGCAAGTTCCTGGATACTTTGGAGGTCATTCAGATTGTGACCAATTCCTGTTATCTTTCCTAAGGATTAACACACACACACACACACACACACACACACACACACACACACACACACACACACACACACACACACACACACACACACACACACACACACACACACGTTCATCCTTGTTTAAAAAAAGTGAGGACCATGCCTTGACTTCCAGACTTCTAGTCATCATCAGCCCTTTCTATGGCCAAACCTGACCCTGACCCTAAATCTAACTTACACCTTAGTGCTAAACCGTTCTCACTTTTCATCAAAGTCCTCACTTTACATGTAAAATGAGCAAAAAATGTACACACACATGCAAACATTTTTTTTATTATTATTTATCATTCAAAAATGAAGTATTGGGCTTTGTAACGAAGGGCAAAGTGCTGATGTAATAACAAGTTGATAAAGCTGACCAAGTAAGGATGCATTGAAGGACCAAAGTAAAAAAAAAAGCCTTTTTATGTCATTTTGTTATGCAGTGATATTTTCCAAATCTTGACAATTATTATGAAACCCAAACCTTTGTAGAGGACCATTTACATCCCATGGGTTATTAAATTTTTGTCACAGGTTTTGATGGGATGTGGGGATTTTCAAAAATAGCAAACAGTATGTTTTAGACAATATTTTGTTATTTTTATCCCAAAATTATATGTAGCTGTAGAAAAAAAGCATATTTATAAAATAGAATTTATATTGACTAATATTAATAATTATCCAAATATTGAGAACATATATTTTAGTTGCAGCCCTGCCTATTTTATGCTGTTGCTTGCTGACCTATTTTTACATAAAGAACACGCAAACACTGAACTCAAGTGCAACGCTTTACTCAACGCAACAGGGCGTACCTGGGTCTGCGTTTGTGATTGATTAGGAGGACGTAATGACTGTCGTATTAACCTACATGATAGGCTAGAATATAAAAGGAAGGAAAACTGTTCTTCTATTGAACCTTTTACAAACCCTTTTTCTTTTTTTTTCTTTTTTTTATATTTTAAAATACAAACCCTTATTATTTGTATTATTAGGGTTTGTATTATTTTAAAATACAAACCCTTTTTCTTTTCTATCGCACCACACGTCTATCGATCGATATATGTTTTTATTGAATTATCATCCCTAGCTGGTGCTGACATTGTGTACAGAGCATGGCATTGACCCTTTAACAGCTCCTTCGTTTATAGAAGAACAAATGTGAAATGTAATTAATAACAACTGATTGTATTAAAACGCAGCGTATTACAAAATAATCTGACTGTGATCTCTACTAAGTTTTAGGAAAAGCAAATTCGAACTTCTAAAAATAAAGACACTATTTGTGTCTGACAAAGAAATGCCGGGTACGGACATAAAAGCCATTGTTCCTCCTTAACACGGAGACATGCAAACAGTCATCATCAAGCAGTGCTCTGTGGGCGGTCTGTTGTTGATACTGTAATAGATGTGACTGACAAGCCAAGACAGCTGTCAAACTCAGTCGTCAATATGCCACAACCGCAGTTTCTTGAAATATTTTTTCGAAAATCAAACAACTTACTTTGAGAATATTTTTAACTTTTCAGCTTTGCCACCATAGGAAGACAGTAAAGGCTCAAATTCTAAGAAGACTTGTAAAAAGAAGGAACCCAATGTCCTCTTTTAACATAAGACTTTGAAAACTTGTGAGGGTGATAGCCATCGATTATACAAAATTCACATTGACACAAACTTATTTTCTAAATTTCTTATTATTTGTACTATTTGTATTATTTGTAATAATTTCTAAATTATTTGTACATTAATTTTTAGTTAGCAAAACATTAAAAGCAATTTTTAGAGATGATGCAACACTTGTTGTTTTAATACCGTACGTTATTTTGCTGGACAGCAACAACGTTTCTGGTAATTCAGAGAATAATTTCTATTTTGCTTTATTGTTTATTTTTTTTATCCTCTCAGAAAACTGAAATTGTGTCACTTAAATACAGTAAACAAATTGATTAATTTCTCTCTTATGCCTCAAATATCTTCTCACGTTCTAATATTCTGTAAGACCACCTCTTGCTTTTAATCATGATACAAATTTTCCACGAATTCAATCTAAATAATTTTTTGCACTTTTGCAACATTTATTTCCATACATATTTATAGTAATTTTGCAATACAGTCCTGTCTTATTCTTCCAAAACCAACCCTGAAATTACACACTTCACATAACAGCTATGCACTCTGCTCCGCTTGGATTCATCCTGTGTGCCTGTCATGTTGGACGAATGGCTCCATGTTGGTGGTCTAGCTACTGAAGCTCTCTCCACTGATCCAGTCTGTCGTGAGCTTCCATGATGGATCTTGCATTGGGACAGTCTCTCGTCCATGGGCACAGACGAGATCTGCCCCGGGGACCACAGCCTTGACAGGTGGAACTCAGCAGGCTTTAAATGCTGCCATTAATCTCCATCGCGGCAGGTTTGAGAGCAAGTGAAGTGTGTTTGACAGAATATATGTTTCTTGGAAAGAGCAGTAGTACCGGAGAGAACTGAAAATATGTGTTTACACTAGTCTTCAGCTTTAAATTATTTCATATGTGAAAAGAAAACGTGCTTAAAACCAATGCAAACTCAGAAAACGAGTTAAACTCCATACAGCAGTGCTAATGCATCATATTACTCTGGGATCCTATGTTTTAGTTCAATGTGGGATTTCTTAAATTTGTAAAGCTTGCAGGTTTAATTGTAAATGCACTTGTTTTTAATGGGAAAAGTTAAATGGTAAACCATGCATATTCATTTGCATTGTAATGAAAATTTATTATGGCTAAACTTACAGTAAGAGAAGTTGGGGAGATTTAAAGTCAAAACAGATTTGAACAGTGAATTTGAACAAAAGCTTAGAACTTCAGATGGGGCTTCCACAGCAGCATGCAAAATAGGGTGTGTTGCCTTTGTAAATAATGAAAACTCAAACAGCTAACATTTATTGACCAGGATACATGGACACTCCTTCACATTAACATGTCCTAGGATTACTCCTCCTTGGTGTGCAAGTACTACAGTCCATCCTGCTTTATTCATTCCACTAAGTTGAAAGTTTCTGCTTTCACATAGTACCTGAAAAGCAATTTAGAGAGGTGTTGAAATCCAAAATGCGGCTGCATTTCAGTGAAAAGTATAAATCTCAAGACAAGAAAACTATACGCCCATGTACCTCACAAAAGTCGTGGGAAGATGCATATTTCAATGAATAATGATCCAGCATCAACTTCCTATGCATTTGCAACTATACCAAACACAAGTTGATGACCAGTCAAGCCAGGGTGGATGTTTTGGACATGTCAAAAAATATTCAGCAGGATGAACTCTGACATGCCATATATACTAAATACATGTTCCACTGCTGCAGAATTACTACAATTGTTTACTTAATGACTCCAGTCTCATTCTACGCTATGCAGTCGCTCTATCTTAGAAGATTAAACTCACATTCTGATACTGACTGTTTAGACCAACTTCGATCTGGAGTACTCTGACCGACTTTCTGATTAATTCAGCCCATACATATTTGACCATGTTATACCATTTATAAATCTTATTCTGATGGGATTAGTTTTACCAAGGGACCACATGTGATTTGTAATAATTGCAGAAATTTTCTGTGTTGTTAATCCCGTGCGAATTGGCCATGTCAGCAATTTGTAAAAAGTAAAAAGTCCCCCAAGATTAATTTTTTAACCCATATAGACATACAGTAAATACTGAAAGGAACAGTCTAGCAACAACTGTTGTCATGTTTGTGATGGTGGCCAAATTGGTTTTACTCTGTTCTGTGACAATAACTTAATATGTGTATCTTGAATTATACAAATTTTATTAAGTCCTTTGACAGAGGAAGCCTTTGGGATCTTTGTATCTTTTTTATTCTTTATAAAATTAATACAAAATACAAAATACAAAACCACTTCTTGTCAAAAAGGCAAAATGCCCACATTGATTTCAACAATATTGTGTATAGTTGTAAAAAACATCTGCTGTCTTAAGTATCCAGACTTGGTGTATATTATGTCATTTGAATTCTTTCATTTAATAAAAATAATATTCTTAAAGTCTAAACAGTCCAATGGAGTATTAGAGCTATTGTAGATCAAATAGAAAATAATAATAATGTGACTGTGACAGAGTAAATCTCTGCTCAAAAACAGAAATGTCTACATTTTACTTATTTACAAGAAAAAGAAATTGACATTCTCTGCTGTCAAAAAGTTCACATACTGATTACCTCTGTAATGATAGCTAGTATTGTCCTGTCATGGTTTTCTTTATGACCAGGTCAGTCATTTTGTTCAGATTAAGGTTTAAAATATTGACTTTTCAGCGTTAGTTAGGGATAACTCTGTACATCATTTTAAGTGTTTACCCTTAACCTTTATGTTTTTACTATTTTTTTTAACTACACTGACACCTAAATCCAACAGTAACCTTGTCCTGTTTACCAAATTAATGTGGTCGCTCCCAGCTTATATTTGTAGCATCTCTCCTTGTCTTCTTTCGTGGCAGTGCTGGGTATTGATGGCCACATGACACTGTGTAACTATGGCGATGCAGCAGTCTGTTGGCAGCACAAGGCCCCTTGTCAAACGGACATCACGGTCTCTCAATCAAAGAGATTGTTTACGAGTGCGCGCACACACCACCTGGGACTGACAAACACTTTGCTCTGCTGAATGGGAGGGACGACAGTCTCACACAAACACGATCACACACAGGACACATTTACAGGCAACAACATTAAAGCATGCAGAAAGAAAAACAGAAAGATGCAAGCTTATACACTTTGCTTGACAAATTAAACAAATTTTTATCGTTCTGTATTTTATGATTCAAAAGAATGGCACAGATTACAAAAATGTCTTTGTTTTTGTTTTGTTTTCTCAGTATGATTACTCCAAAAAAGAGAAATAATTTCATGTTGAATATTTAAAAAAGAAACTTACTGTTTTGGAAAGTTGTAATCTCATATTTAAAATGACAACTTATTACAGATGAGCAAATGGTTGATGCTGTTTAGGAGTGATTCAGTGTTTTTAGAATCAGATTGGGGCCAGTTGGTTAGCGCAGACAGCGCAACGCAGCATGGGGACGAGCTCCTAAAGCCTGTAATGTTTCTCAAGGTTGTCTAGACTGAACAAGAATTGTTAGATGAGAAGTTGCATTTTACCTTCTCACTGTATCTCTTCCTGGTTCTCTGCTCTCCTTGTTTAGACTGTTCCTGGCCTTTCCTCTGCAGGGACCAGTCTCCACTGCTGCAAAGTCGAAGACACACAGGATCCGAGTTAGCATCTGATCCGACCAAAAATTTGACCGTATGAAGTCGTAGCAGTTACATCTGGTTGAAGTGAATGGGGCTGGGCAGACCGCTTGCGGTTCTCTGCAACTGTCTGCATATTTCCAACCAAGGTAGAGCCCTGGTCTATCAGAAGTACAGAGCAACGTGACAGGAAAGTCATGAGTCAGACAGGAAGAGAGACACGTTGGCAAAGTAAAACCTGGCCAGGTTCGCCCCCGCTTAGGTTTGTCCAGAAACGCACAGCTCAATAAATAATCAATAAAAGATTTCAATAAACATTGTACTTACCCATGGTAGGAGCCCTGAAGTACAGAAAACAGATAAGAAAGTGAAACAGTGATCTTCTAAGAGCTTGATCAAGCACCAACTGCAGCTTTACTGTCCAGCTAGTTTATGCTGATGGAATTTCCGATGCGTACTCTCACATGAATACTCAATGTTGCATGTCCGGTGGTCCATGGAGGCACCCTCTATGCAGCCAGTATGTCAGGGGGGAAAAAAAGGTAGATTGGAGTGTGAAGGATCGGAAGCAAGCGGTGCGTCTTGGGCTTTTTAAGCCACTTCTTCAGTCCGAAGCAGATTTATCAGATGTGAAGGAAACCATGGTTTATTATTGTTATATGTGCGAGGGGTCTGCACGAACATGTCGTCACAAAACCTGATGTATGACGTCACAGTGTCAGTTAATGTGTCCAGGTCAGTGGACAAAGCCTTGAAAACTCTCCAATCTGTGCAGTTAAAGCATGCTTGTAACACCTACTTTGACTCATCAGCTCACTTCCTAACAGCCCAAACTGCTCAGAGGTTTTTCCATTTTTGCCTGTGTGTCGAATTAGATGAAGCAGACAGTGATCATCTCTAGGACGCTCAGGAACAGCTCAGTTTGCATCTTTCAATGTTATGTAACAGTGATCCAGAGTGTTTCCATCCCTGGAGGGACACTTAGTATGCTGCCTGTTTTTTGGAAGTTCATTGGAGAGGTTTGCACTGTTACAATCCCCAACAACAATAATGAGAGGTCGTGGGTGTTTTTTTTCTTCATCTGTTATCTGGTCTCCTAGCTGTTTTTTTTGGCATCTGAAGTACAGTTTTGTGGTGGTAAACACCACCCAGAATAAAAGTTACACCTGATGAGGACTTAGATGTCTTCTGCAATACAACGGCATCAGAACACCAACCATCATTTATGTAAAAGCAGGTTCCAACCCCTCCCTTTTTACCCAAGAGCTCAGAGTTGTGGTCTGCTCCAAACAGGTGGAAGCCCGGCATCTGTAATGCGCATTCCGACATAGGTTCTCTGCAGATCCATGGACCTCCAAGTTTCTTGTGCTAAGAAGGAGCAGCTCGTCCATTTTGTTCACTCGGGAGCAGGCATTTGCAGGTGGATAGACAGGAGCACAATCCCTGCTGTCGGAGCTTGACAAGCGTGCCTGCTCGTCTCCCCTTGCTGCATCTCTGATAAAAAAAAAACACAGACAACTGCTGCACCTCCAGCTAGGATCGCAGAAAAACTCTCTGGATCAAGGAAATACAGCGGAAAAACTACCCACAGAGGGCTCCCAGATGTTTAGAAGTTGCTCTTTGGTGAAAGTGACTGCAGTATGGTTGCAAATTACACTGGAAAAACAGGTCAAAAACAGCAATGTATGGGCAGGTGTTGTACTGAGGTGGTGATCCACAGTCCACACCTTGGATGTTCTCCAGATTAGCCTACTTATTGATTTTACATACTAATATTGATATTACAATTCCTGGTCTTGGGGCTGGGTTGAATGTGAGGAACCATATAACCCATTCTGTTGAGTAATTTTTTTTTTCTCATGTTGCCTGTGTGATGAAGGTGCCAGAAGCCTCCTGTGTTAATCTCGAAAGTGACTTTGAGAGCAGCACAAGTGCATCCATCCAGTGGTGCGTTTGCTCTGCTGCAGATGCTGAGGTGTTTCTCTAACAGGGTTATGCAACAAGACAGAGCTGTTAGCAGCCAGTGGTGTGACAAGAAGCAGCAGTGTGCCAAAGTGCTGTGGTATGTATAAATGTGCATCCACCACACATACCGTGAAGAAAGTCCAAATTGAAAGGCTGCATCGCTGAGTTTCAAGAGTGAAGGCTTTGATATTACATGTTTTTTGTTGTCAGTAATCTGCATTCCACAGTTTAGCCCAGCTGATTGTGTTCCTGTTTATACAGAGTGGAAACGATGAAGATAATAATTCACATAGCTTCGGAAAACACCAAAGTTGGTGGTCTTGGCTTTCAGTGTGCAAGTTTATTTTTTTTTGCTTGAAAAGTTAGCTGTTGAGTAAATAGGAAGTCACAAATAGGCCATGTGAGAAACTGGGGCAGCAGATGCCAACCAGGGGTTTGAGGCCACAAGCTAATTATGAGGAATTGGACCATTATTATACCATAGAAAACAAGAAAACTCGTATTAACGTAAAAGGCTTTATACGATTCTACAATTATTTTTTATTTTTCGAATGAAGTGTAGCATGACTTGTTTCTCATGTTGTTCTCTTATGTTCAACAAAAGCACTTTATTAATCCAAAAGGGAAATTAAATCACAGAATGAAAATTAGTTTTGCACTCTAAAGCCTGCTAGGTTTAAAACAACTGAATGTAAGTTGTGTTACCAACTCTTGGGTCAAATCTGGATCAATCTAGGCCCCGTTCGATTTAACACAGCAGGGTTGGAGACTGATATCTAACATCAAGGCTCTCAACAAGTGGGTTGAAAAGGATAACTCATACCCAGGACTGCTGAACAAGTAATTACTGGGGCAAAACTAATGATTTTTATTATAATTCTGCACAAATGTTAGATCCAAAACTCATGTCTAATAAGACTTTGACTGACAAACAGTTGAATATTGATCACAAAATTCAAAATGCATTCTCAATATTAGGTTAGTGCAACTAATTCTATTAGTCTTTCAGTGTTGATCTTTGTTCCAAAAGATCACAATTACAACATAATCATTAAAATGCAATTATTCATTTCGCTATTATTTTTGGCATGTTCTACTTTGCAAGTGTGCTCTTATTTTGTAACATCTCCCAACTGATGCCTACTTCACCTTCTTTTGGAGGCTGAAGCCACATGCTTTTAGGGCGGTCATGTATATAAAATTGCATGAAATATTGCTTTCTGTATTGACTTATCTATCAGTTTTTTTTTATTAAAATGTGAAGGCTGAACATGCCTAGCACCAGCCTGACTACCTACTTAGCAGGAGACATGCTATTATTAGAGTCTTAGGGTAATGTTGTTGTTTTTTAGTTATTGATTTTTGGACCATAAAGTCTTAGAAAAAGCATTAAAGTGCAACAGTTTAGACAAATAAAATGATCTGCAATCTACAAGTGCAGATTCTCAATGGGATTAAGGTCCAGACTTTGACTTGGTCATTCCAACACATTTAAATGTATTCCCTTAAAGCATTTGAGTGTTGCTTTAGCAGAATATTTTGGGTCATTGTCCTGCTGGAAGATCCACCTCCATCCTCAAATCACAGGCAGACAGATGCAAGCTCTGCTCAAGCACATTCCTGTATTCAGCACCATCCATCTTTCCCTCGATGTGGACCAGTTACCCAAAACCTACTGCTGAAAAAATCCCCACAGCTTGATGCTGCTCCCACTATGTTGTGATGGTGGTCTTAGGGTGTCCGACCAAAGCACTTTAAGCCATACATTTGGGGAGTTACCTTCGCGCCTTTTGGTAAACTAAAAGCATGCCTTCTGATTTTTAACACTAAGAAATTTCTTTTTGCTGGCCACTCTTCCATGAAGCCCAGCTTTATGGAGTGTACAGCTTGTTGTAGTCCGATGGACCAGTCTCTGCAGATCCTCCGGTCCCTGCTGTGGAGCAGCCTTCAGGGTTACCTTTGGTCTCAGTGCGTCGTCTCTGATTAATGCCCCCCTTACCCGGTCTGTGAGTTGTGGTGGGTGGTTCTCTCTTGGCAGGTTTGTTGTGGTACCAAGTCCTTTCTATTTGATTATGCTGGATTTGATGGTGAACTGGGGGAACATCAAAGAGTTGGATATTTTTTTCATAACCCCACCCTGACTTCAGCACCTTGGTCTTCCTGGTGCGATGTCTCTTTGTTAGTGGTGTGGCCAGCCTCTGGGGCCTTTCAGAAAAGGTATGTTTATACTGACGGCTATGTGACACACAGGTGGATTTCATTTCACTTAAGTGACTGTTCAAGGAAACTGGTCGCACCAGAACATTTTACATACTCCATGGAAAAGGGGTTGTATACATATGCACATGCCAATTTGACTTTTTAAAATTCTTTTTAGATATGGGGGGAGGGGGGCACTTCTGCATGACACTGTATCAACCCCTTTTTCATAATATAAGATTCAAATGAACTGGCTGTAAAATCCCCTGTACTAACTATGGTTAAAAGAGAAGCTGGGAATCCTACGGGCTTTTTGTTGCTTCCCTTCCTGCCCCATCTCTTTCTCCTTCTATACAAACAAACTGTATCTGAAGTGTCTCTGTTGCTCTTGGAGTCCTTTGGATGGCTACCTGCCCAAACCTACACACTGCAGTCCAAGCCTCGTGACACTCCACAGATCGTGACAGCTTTACTTTATCCTTTATCCTTTATTTTGAGATACACACATCCCCATGTGTAATGCACTCTGTATAATGTGACATGTGCTGCTACTCTGGAGTTCTACGGGAGCACTGCTGCTCTGAATCAATGAAGGATTTACTGCTATGCACAAATAACATATTTTGGAGCTCACTGCAGCGGGTATTTTGAATACAACCACAATGTTTAGTAGAGTCTTAAAATGTTAAATGCACCTGTTTGTATTACTTCGGTTTTTCCAACCCCCTTAGCTTGTTAAAACTCCTTAATGAGATTTTACTGGGTGCAGCTAATCAATACTGGGGCACATTGCTTTGTCCCTATAAATGAGTAAAGGAGCTGGAGAAGAGATAGAGGGAATTTTTGTACTTCCTTTTTATACATTTATTGTTTTCCTTGTTATTCACTTCATGTGCTTTACCATTCACTTGTTATTTAGATTTAGCAGGCTGACCTTTCAAGATCGTTTGGGGACAAAAATAAATGACAATCACTTGAGCTTTGAAATATTTTTTAAATCAAGCATCACTCCATCCATCCATCCATCCATCCATCCATCCATCCACCCATCTATCCATTCATCCATCGCATAGATAAAACTATTTTATGTATTGCCTAAATTACTACCAAAGATAAGGAGAAAACCATAATGAAGTTTTCAATTGAAGAGTGCCTTATGAGCTTCAGCAATATAAAGATGAATGTAAACACAACTAAATGATTTTATGAATGAACAAACATTGTTTTAAAGACATAAAGATACAATTCACCTAGATGGAGGAGGGCTGTTAGGTAACTTCCTGGAACTTCGGGGATATTTGCATAGCTAGAGTCGCAATGGAAAAGGTGAATAGTGAAGGAGTGAATTAGGTAAAGTCACTGTGGATATCACTAGTAAACGGGACATTTACTTCCAGTCAAACCAGGAGTACCATAAGCAATGAAGTGAAATGTGTCTCGGGTATTTCAGTTTGACACACGATGACACCTCAGACTGTTGTGGGGTGTAGATTTAACAAACATGGAAGAACGCAGTTGATGAAGCCAAAAAGATAAAGCGACTCACTGCCTATAGAACTATACTGCTACTGCTGCTGGTTTATACTGCTGATGTTAATGTATGACCCCAGCATCATTCTTGCTTTTAGTTTGAAATGTAAAAAAAAAATGACACAAATACAGATCCAACAGATATGCAATGGCTTTTGGGGGGGTGTATAAATGCTCAGTACACAGTATAAAATATCTGTACACTGAACACGTGTAATTTGCAAAAATGCATAACAGCATTATGTTTCAATATATAGGATATGTGGCATAAAATAATCTATTATTTCAATGTAGTAAGTAGCCGTGCTGAGTACATGCCTGGGGATGGCCCTTTATAGACCTACTGCTGTGATTTCCCCTAAAACAGACGCAAATGCTGTGTTTCACAGCAAGGCCCAGCATCCTACAGTAGTAACAGTATGTCATGCACTTTGTATTACAGTTTACGGGGTTGATGGTTTTGCAGAGAGCTGTTGGCACCTCCACACAGCCTGTTTAACGCCTGGTGGGAGAGGTGCTGACAGGCTGACTGCTTTGTAATCCTAAAGATATGAGGAGCCAAAGGGAGTGACCATGGGACATTTCCCTGACTTTCTGTGCACTTGCAGGCTTTGAAAGGGCTGGAAAAGGTGAATTCATTAGAAGTAAACCAGGTGTATTTCTGAAATATTTGTGGTCACTTAAAGGAAACAAAGAAACACATTATCCGTCGAACCAAAAGTACAAACAGCGCTATTCTTACTATTCTTAAGAGTTTATTTGCTGTTAGACAGAAAAGGATTATCAGCCTGTGACACTGCTCACAATCAGTGAAAGAAGTTATAGATGAGATGACCTGCTTCAGTGTGAACGCTGGTAAAGCAGCTATGGAGTTTGTTAGTCGTAGCATATGGCCAAACCGACGCAGTAACAATGCTGTCATCTGTAAGCCATATTACTCAGACTGCGTCTGTGAGTGTGTGTGTGTGTGTTCCCAGTCTTACTTGTCTACACACAAAACATTTGCTCACAGTTTAACTGATATAAATTTGGCACTGAGTAATGTAAACAAAACCCCCCACACCGCCGAAGCTCACATACAGATTTGTATGCATCCACGTCGTATTGGACCGTATAGGAGCTCATATTATCTAGACACACTAAGGTTCACATGATTGCTGTAAAAGGTTTGGTCGATAAAAATAAACACAAATAAAAGAAACCTACTTCTTTATGAAATTTTTCTGCATTTACTTGTATGGTTTCTTACAGAAAACAAATTGATATACTGAAACTATTATGCAAATCAGAATTATATAATCTAGAAACATACAGCTAGATAGGAATCCTTTTTAACTCATGGTTTGAGCGATTAAAATCTTAACATTTCTGATGGTGAGTATTACAGTCTTAAAGTAAAATTGCCACCAAACCCCTGTTCAGTCCCCAAACTAATAAATCTTTATTTATTTATTGTTCGTCAAATCCATCATACCAGACATGTCGCAGACACAAGCAGAAAGACTTGACAGTAAAGCTGGGATATTTAGACCACCAAGAAGCACCAAGTGTTAAGTCTGGCTGGATTTTGAAGTTAATAACTGCACATGTAGGCGTTTGTATTTTGGAAAAAAAAATTTGTCCTCATTCTACACTGGATGTATATGCTCTTTCGAATGCTGTTCAGATTTTTTGGACTGACATTACAGTAAACCCAAATATTTGCTTGTATTTGGCAAGACAGCCAAAATATTAACAGAAAATAATGTTTTTATACATGAAACAGTTTAATAACTGAAAGCTTAAAGATACAGAAAGACGACTTCCTTCACAGTGAGATCTTTAAGCATTTACATTCAGTTTTGTTCATTTAGAATGTATTTACCACTGAGGTTGTTTATCAGATTGAAAGTAACATTTGAAGAATAACTTTTAAGCAGGTATTAAACATACTTTTCATTATGCCTGTCATTCTGTATATATATATATATATGTGTATATATATATATATATATATATATATATATGTATATATATATATATATATATATATATATATATATATATATATATATTATTGTCTGACGTAATCGTACGATCTTGATGCAGTGTTTTCATTAGTTGCAACCAGAAAAGCATCATAATTAACTAAATAAAGTTATTGCAATGAATGAACATTTACATAATATTCTAATTTATCCAATATTATTTTATTGTTTGCTCTGTACTTGAAAGGCAATTTTAAAAGCAAATAAATCGTTTACAGCGTCCTTTCTGCGGGTAAAAACACAGCATGAATGCTGAGTGCGTTATGTGTTCCGGCTGCAGACTGTAATTTGTTCGTCACATCATTTCATAAAGAGCGTTCTCAGATTTGTTAATCACAGCTTTTAAAAACACCAGAAAAGATCTGGAAGGTGGGATGCTGGAAGCACCATGGGTGATGCACTGCAGACAGAAATTAAGCCGTTACATGTTTGTTCTTCTGGTGATGAAAGCTACTTTCTCCACTGTAATAACTTCATCTTGTTATAATGCCTTTTCCAAATTTGCAACACATTTTAGTAAAATTCAGGCAATGTTGAATGTTTGTTATAATTGGGGCTTCCACTTATTTACTGTAGTGTCAGTAACAGATAAGATGGAGGAGCTCCTTTTTCTGACACTTTTGCCTTCCTTAGATAAGGTCATCAGTGTAGCTGGTTGCTTCCCCCCCCCCCCCCCCCCCCCCCATGTTTTTCTCTAATGTTGTAATTACAACTAACTCTCAAACGGTTGCTGCATAGAGTATCTCACAAAAGTTGCCAACACCTTGTACAACAGTGTAAATTTGCTGTCCCCTCATAACAACTCAACACACAGTGCTTGTACTATTTATCTGAATTTCAAATGTTTCAAAGGATGAAAAGACCATGTCTTATTCATTGAGGAACGGCAATGTGGCAATGGGAAGAAAAAAAAACGAGCGGCCCCGTCATCGGCTCGTTTACTAAAAGAAATGCACACATTCCATCAGCACTTCCTATTTAATGTCGCTCTCAAACATCCAGGCATTTTAAATAAACAAATGATGCTTAGCTTGGCAGGGGTGACACAGCCATCAATGGGTAAACGGCTGAAAACAAAAGAGAGTAGGCCTATACCCGAAAGTGCAAATGTTTCAATTGTGCCAACAGTGTCTGTATTTTGTGTGGCCATCATTATTTTCCAGTACTGCCTTAACCCTCTTGGGCATGTTTCACTGGTTGCCACTGGAGTCCTCTTCCATGACCCCACAAGGGTTTAGATCTGAAGACTTGCTTAGCCAGTTCAGCGACACCACCCTCAGTTTCTTTAGCAAGGTCTGTAGTTTTCTTGGGGATGATTTTGGGGTTCTCACCATGTCAGAATACTGTTTTCTGGCCCAGTTTCCGAAGGGCGGGGGATCATTCTCTGCTTAAAGCCCCAGTGTGTAAGAGACTATGACATCATCTAATGTTGCGCTAAATTAATTACGAACCTCACCGTTAAGCGCGTAATAGCTAGATAGATGTTGTGGCGTCATAAACAATAAACACAAGCAAAGAGACTCGCTCACACTGCGAGTGAACCGGCTCAAATATCACTCCGCCCAACCTTGCACACACATGCTCCTTGAGAGGGAGACAAGACAAACAAACTAGCCGTCTCTGCTGGGAGGAGAGAGTAGTTGCTGGACTGAACTGCCCTGTTTCTAACATAATGCCAAAATAAACTTCACTGTTGGTTTGAATTAACTTACCAGTCCAGTAGAAAGCCTGCAACCTACACCCCTGTTTTGGAATCCCCACTCCCTTATGAATTATCTTCACTCCACCTGGTAATAATAGCTGTGCTGGCTCTCGTTTTCTCCCAGTTATTACTTCTTTTTTTACTTGGTTACTTTCTCTTGCCTCTTGCTGAGCAAAGAGTATGGATGGTCCTCCATTTGTTTTATACTCCTCCACCAACAGCACAACCTCATATAGAAGACAGATAGGCATTTGTTTGTCCCCAAGTTTGTCCCTTTTCGGCTAATGAAGTCAGAAATAGCGACACAACATGCGTGGGTGCACCGCCACCTATGTATTTATAAACAACTAGTTCTAAGCTATGAGAACGCTTTCATTTGTGATGTGATGTTATTAGACTTTGCTAGAATATGTATTTATAAAAGCAACACTTGATTTGTGCTAATTAAAAGCCAAATTAGTTACACACTGTCCCTTTTAGTGTGTCACAGTCAGTGTTGGGTAAGTTACTTTAAAAATGTAATCCGTTACAGTTACAAGTTACTTTGTTTAAAATGTAATTGTAGTGTAACTTTTTCGATTACTTTTAAAAAGTAATGTAACTAATTACTTTTGATTACTTTTTGATTACTTTAAGGTTTTAATGAGTATTGACCCATGTTCAACATTTAATTTTTGAGAACTGAATGTGAACTTTAAAAAAGCACTAAGCTGAAAGGGAACTGCAGACAGGCAATCACAGGATGTCCACAAGTGTGTGTGTGTGACGATTTTTAAGTTTAAAACAAGGAGGATGGATTTTTCGGCAACTCCTTGCCAAAAATTGCATCCCCTGCTATCTCAGAGGAATTGACACTTGTATGACTCTATTCCTGTAAATCCATCAGTAGTTAAAGGACAAGAGTCAGCAAATGCAAATTCTGCCCTGTAAAACAATGACAGCACAATTGTTGCTGTATGATCTGAAGCCCCATTTTGAGCTTTTAAACAGGCTTTGAAAAACTTTGATAATTTGCTGCTGTAATATTATAGATTTTTTAGAATAAAAAGCTAGCAGATGTGCATAATCAAAAATAACAGAAATACAATTATAGAGCATTCAGTATTGCAAGAAAGCCCACACTGTCTCTGGATAAATACATTATTGTATGAGTTAAGTTCTGTTCCGTTTTCTGCCTTTTTCGTTGAAATGTCCCATGCTCCTGAATGCACCATAGCTTTCCGACGCTCACGAACGCAACACTGTGAACGCTGAGCTGTGTAGACGCGCGTTTGATTTTCCGCTTAAGACAAAGTTTTGCAGTTTCACAACACACGTGGGCTCTCACGGTTTATTGTTGTGTGTGAATAACAAGAGACTGCATGATTGCAAAGCGCCTTGTTGCATCTTTCTCTTCCTTAAAATGAAGCCAAATAAAACCGTGAAACGTCCGCTCGCTTGCTGTTCTTTCAGAAGACTCCACCAGCACAGGATGGATCATCAGAGTGATAGAGACAAGGAGCCGTAGCGGGAAACGGCGATACAGGGCACGAAGCAATAAAAATATCATTACATATTTCGCAAAGGTTTTTCTTTATATTTTTAAAAAAATTTAACTAAATTTGTAATTCTTAATATTTTCGGAAGTAACTGTAACCGAATTACATATTTTCTCATTGTAACTGTAACGAATTACAGTCACTCTTTTTTTGTAATTAAATTACGTAACGTCGTTACATGTAATCCGTTACTCCCCAACACTGGTCACAGTACATGTTGGCATTCATGGTTCCCTCAGTGAGTTTTCACTCCACGCAACTGGCAGTACTAATGCATCCCCAAACTATTGCATTCCCACCACTATGAGGCAAAACAAACTTGGGTTTGTACTCCTCAGCTGGTTGCCAGCATACACGCTTGACACCATCTGGACCAAATAAGTTTATCTTGGTCTAATCAGACCACAGGACATGGTTTTAGTAATCCATTTACTGAGTCGACTTGTCTTCCACAAACTGTCGCACACGTTCTTGTGTGATCATCTTTAGACGAGGCTTTCTATTGTGATGATAGCTACTGTATGCAGAAAAGTTTGATGCAGTGTGTAGTAGGTGGTCTGAGCACTGACATGTTGACCCCCGACTCCTTCGACCTCTGGAACGATGCTGGGAGCACTTATGCATCTATGCTGGAATGACAGCCAGTAGATATGACGTTGAGGATGTTCATTCAACTTCTTCGTTTGATCATGTCAAGGCCTGTTCTGAGTGGACACTGTCCTTGTAAACCTGACAACAGCAAAATGGTCTTACCCACCATGCTCCAGCTCATGTCCAGGGTGTTGGCAATCTTCTTTTAGCCTCAGCCCTCTTGATGAAGAGCTACAGTTTTTACTGCCATGAGGTGTCATCTTGAACCTCCAGTGGCCAGAGAGCGTGAGAGTGATAACACCAACTCTATCACACTTGATCCCCATTCACATCTGATACCTTGTGCCACTAATGAGCTACATGACTCACAATTTGGACATCTACTCTTAGGGGTGTACTCACATGTGTTGCCAGCAGTTTAGAGATTTACCCCGGGGTTCCACTGAAGTGTCGCGGTAGCGCCGCACCTTCGCGTTCGGTTGTCGCAACTCTAGCCAGTCAGAGCGGTTCCACCCAGCACGCTGCGGCACATTGCTGAAGTGTCTGATCTGTTTTTTGCCGCTTGTCACGCCGACTCCACGTCAATCTAGAGCAGAGCAGATCGTTCAGGCAGGAAGTCAGTTGATGAAAAGCAAAATGGATCCGGTCGAGTTTACGAGTAAAAGACTACATGTGCAGACATTAGATTGCATTTTACTGTGAAACAGCAATATGTTATTCCCTGCGGCTCCAGCACTAAGCCACCAGCGGATCTCACTTGATACTTGGCTCAATGGACAACGATTTTAATTTTATTTAAAACCTACGCTACTATGATGCAATCCTCACGTGATCCGAGTCCAACCGCACACCCGCGCTCTCAATCACCCCCAATAGAAAGGATGCCTGGCAGAACACTTCCACATTCAGTGGAACCGTGGGGTAATGGCTGTGTGTGAGTTATTTTGAGGGGACAGCAAATTTGTACTGTTACACTGACTACTTTCCATTGTATTAAAGAGTCATGTCTTCAGTGTTGTCTCATGAAAAGGCATGATAGAATATTTACAAAAATGTGACACTGTATGTCAATTTACCCGTGTGTCACAAGCAGTTGTGTGGCCTCATTTATAAAGCTTGCGTACGCACAAAATGGGGCCTGAAACTTGCATAGGTCACTTTCCACATAAAAGTTGGGATCTATAAAAATAAAAATAAAAACTTGACCGAACAATGTGTAGCCTCAGAGGAGTTTCAACATGGAGCATGGTGTGTTGTCATGTTTTTTTTTTTATGTGGAAAATATGTGCTTTTACCTACATGTTTAATCTGCTCCTCTCTGTGAAATAGTTTCACAGTTTCTTTGCTTTTTCCTCCGTGGTTGCAATTTCACCATGAAAAAAAATAGATCAGCCGACTTATTTAAACACACATTAACATTCATGAGGTGCTTTGCATTGACCATTTATGTTTGAATGTGGGTGTGTAGTGGGTTGAGCATGAGGCAGAAACTGGTACACAAACGTCCAGGTGCAGCTGTGATCTGTCAAGGAAAATTGCGTGCTGGTGTGCACGCGCATGGTTTTAAAAATCAGAATTTTTTGGGATACGCCATTTTCGTTTTATTTGGCGTACGTGCAGTTTTAGCATGGATTCTACACACTGTTTTATAAACGAGATCGCAGGGGGTTGAAAATCAGACAGCTTCTTTGTCTTAGGTGTAATTGACAGATCTTGAATTGCATTTTAAATGTGGGCAAACTGCATTAGCAAAACAATTTGTGGTGCATATCTGCCCATGGCTGCGATAGACCTGTCCAGAGTTGACAACCGGAGATAGGCACTAGCACCCCTCGCGACCCCAGCAGGGATAAGCGTGTCGGAAAATGGATGAATGGATGGATCTGCCCATGGGAGGGTTAGAGGAATGGTAACTGGTTTGCACATATTTCACAGAAGCAAAAACCATGCAGTCTGTTAGAGGCCAATGTTGACCGTGTCTTCCCCCCTCTTCTACATCTCACTGGACTGTGCACCTGCACAACGCAGAAGTTTAAAGGTGCATAGCCACGTCATCTGACTTTTTATTCATTTATATGTCAGTAACTCACTCTGGTTGCATAAAAAGTTTTATCAAAGATTATCATGTCCTGGTGGTGTATTAGTTATTATTTTGGCATTTTATGTTTTGTTTTTGCTCAATTTGTTAGTAAATAAAGCCTTTCGTGTTTATTTCTAATAACAGAGGAAGTACAACACTGTGCATGCACAGCAGGGGATAAAACAAAGAAGCAGCTATCGGCTATTAGCATCTCTCAGCGAAACAATGCAGAAAGGTCCAAAATCCAGTGGAAAAAAATGCAAAAATGAAATGATTCCAAGAGGGAAAAGACTGGAATGTCGCTGGGAATACAGTCTGAACGTTGGTGTTCACTGAAGCAGACACTAAACCTGCTGAGGCTCAGATGTGACCGCAGAGTTGATTGCCATGAGTAAATGTTCTGATATGAGGCTCTTAAGGTTGCTGTAGATCGTTGTATTTAATTAATAACGGTTGGTCTTTGATCACGCTGAGCTGCCGCTTTACGGCGAGGCATTGCAGAGGGTCAGGCTTGTTCCAGCATTGATTAATACTGTTTTTTTTATTTAAGCAAATCAGCATTATGATAGTTCTGCGATACTGTCGGTAGATGACGCCACTTCGTTTTATATCTGGTCATCGCGCCCGGTGCTGGGGCTATATTTATCCACAAAAAGGACCATCAGAACATTATCAGGATGGAGGCTTGGGGTATATAACTTTATTTTATCATTATCAAATAGTTTTTGGTCTTTTTTATAAGCATATAACGCAGCTATATACCTTTAATATAAAAAGAAAGGAACAAACAAATTAAATTCAACTACAGTAGTAGCTCAGGCAACAACTCTAAATGGACGGTGACAGAATCCTATCAGAATCCTTTGTCGTTCTCAGCAAGGTCAAAGTGAAAGTGCAATGTGAAATCCATTTGCCACCTTAGCAGGGGGTAGTTTGGAATCCTAATATTATTTGATTAAACATATATTTGCTTTGTTAAATGGTTTAGCTCTCGGTGTGTTGAATTAATCAATCTTAACCCCAGAACAGGGCAAGCAGATTGGTGATTGTTGTAATTAGCAGTTGAGTGCTTTCCTTCCTTGATCCTTCAACCTTTCTGATTATCCCACTACACTCGAAGGCTTGAGTATGTATGTTTATATGAGGGCCTACAGAAACCTGCAGCAGGAAAGATCGAAATTTAAACTTTACTTCTAATCAGTTTGTTAATTACTTTGCAGCTTTTTAACATTTATCAGATACAAACTTTTATAGTCACCTACTGTTCAATTTTTTTTATTTTTTTACACTACCTGCCATTAATTAATAAAAAAAAAGTCAGCAGCATAAATTATTACAACTTTTGATAAGTTTTTCAAATTTGCAAGCAAACGCAAGTTCGGCAACAGAATAATGACGTGGTTTCCTTCTGCAGCTCAGATGTCCTATAAGAGAGGCGGTACAGTAAGTACCTCAGTGAATCAGTTACCCAGACGTTTAACTGCTCATTGATGAACTGCAGCTGCTAAATGACCCAGTAAAAGACTAGTTGTATTCAGCAAGTAGTGCCGTGTGATTCTGGCAGAACAGAACGATGTAATGCTATCTGCTCAGAAATTACTGGTGACCAGTATTACCCAATCATTAACCTGTTTGTCAAAAAAAAAAAAATCCTTAGCATTTGTATGGTCATTCATGTGTTAAAATGATACAAATCTATACTCATTAAGATTCTGGAAAATAACAGGACATTTAATTGGTTAAAATTTAGTATCTCCTTCAACTTTTCTTTGACATATTGTAAGGTGAAGATTTGTTTCCCCAGACAACAATGACAACGACAACAATACATAAACAACCTGAAAATTCAAAACATTATTTGCTTTACACACTATACATAATTAGTTGGACAACAAGCTCGTAAAACTTTTCTTAAATAACAGCTAATTTCAGTCACGTCTTGTCTAATGTTTTTTGACATGCTGAGCAGCAGGTGACACGCATAATGAGCTCAAATATAAATGTTTAAAGCTTGTATTTGAATGATACACGATAAACACATATAAACAATAACATCTTTATCTTTAAAACATTTTTGCATAAGCCACTTAGAAAACATTGATAATGATGTACTAATTATTTCTTTATTTATTTACGTGTGTTTTTGACAAGCCAGAATGTTTTCTCTTTTTTTTCCTTCAATAGCTGATAGCTGTATGTCTAAATTACTGTGTAACATATTATCACCTTACTTTTTGATCTGTCACTTTAAACAAGCCTAGATACAAGGCGGAATGTAGCTTTTCATTAAATGTTTGCCTTCTCATTGCAAATGCTTATCAAAAACGTGGAGACACACACAAAAAAAAAATTCTGACCTGGTCTGTCCTGCCAATTCCAATTATGGCAAAAAAACATGCTATTTATGCACATGCTATGTGCATAAACGACAAAAAAAACATCCTGGATATTTTTATAAAGGTAAGAGGTTTTACATTAGCAGAACATTGATGCTTAACAAGAGTTTTCTGACTATGCATCGAAGAATTTGTGCACAAACTTTATCTGACATTTGAGAAGACTCATAAAATGTGCTTTAAAGGGAATCATTGATTGTGGAATTTATTGACTGAAACTGTTGGGAGTCCTCAGCTCAGTTGCATTTTATATATAGAAAAAACTTTTCTTTTACATTATTTTACCGGCCAATCACAGATAACAGCAAATCAAGAAACTTCTGGCTGATTAACTGGAGCATCTCTTGAAAAGAAATTTCTCACTTTTACTTTAGAGAAATATTGGAATGAAGGTAGAGAAAAATAAGTCAAAGATTTTTTTGAAACTGAGACCAAGTTTCTCTCTGGAACCTAGAAAAGATCACAAAGCTGCTATGTTGGTGTTGACCATTTAAAATGTACAGTTCCTTTTCAAAATACAAAACAAAATTCATACATTTAAAAAAATCTGTTTATAATCTGTTAACCATTGAGGATTTGAGCTGTGTTGGTGTAAATCCTGCAATAAATCCTGGAATACTCCCCCCCCCCCTTCCCCCCCACATGTCCACATTTATTAGAACCCAAGTACAGTAGATAAAAAAAAATGCAATTTCCAACTATGTTTTAATTTATCAAAGGGGTAAAGCTAAACCTGGCTCAAGTAAAAAAAACTGTTTTTTATCCATTTTCCTCTGTGAAAATGTTATAATTTACCCATATTGGAGGATTTTTCAGCCTGTCTAAGGTGATCTCACAGTAACCTGATCAAATATCAGTCCCGACTTTGACTAGGCCAACCATGCTTGTACTTAATAATGGCAAACTAGAGTTGTCAAAACAATTATGTTGTGGACTCTGGGAGAAAACTGGAGTACCCAGAGAGAACACTTGTGTGTACGGGAAGAACACATGTACCCCACATGGAATTCAAAATCAGTCTGTCTAGTGAAGCAATTTCTAGATAGCATAAACTTCCAAAGTAAACTGTTGAAGTTAGCGTTAGCAATTATACGGGTACCTGGATATGAATATGTGTTTATTCATTTTCTCTCTTTTTCTTTTTTTCTCCCCTTTTCTTCATTATTAAACACACTGTTTGCAGAATTTCTGTACACTGTATGCACTTTCACCAAAGCCAAACTCCTTAATTGTGCACACAATCATGGCCATTCTGATTAATATTGACATCCTGTGTTTATGTTTGAGTCTTGAACAACACTCAATTACACAGTCACCGTAGAAGCCTCGAGCACCAACCGCTAGCACTAGCCGAATTGTCTGTAGTTGGTGGAGAAAAGAAACAACGCTAACAATCCTAAGCTTTGCATCTGCCTCACGTCTTGTTATCAGTGCTAAAGTCAAGGGCTACATATTTCAACTGATGAAATCTGAGCTGGCTTATTCTACTCTGAACAGGGATTTTTTTAACGGCCATTACGTGTTGTGAGATTTCAACAATCATACAGGACTTGTATAGTTCACACTGTGGGAGCCCCATATGACTGCAACGCCGGACTCGTCATACGGTGGAAGATGTCAGACTCCACGACTTGTTGCTGCAGCAGAGCCGCATCAGACAGATCCAGCCAACACAGCAATCCATCATTAAATGATCATCAAGCTACAGGTGTTAATGCACCTATTATTAGAGTCCAATGGCAAAAAGCGGGAGGGGAGGAAAATGGAAAACAGAAGGACTGAATTTATGTAACAATTGTTTTAGCCATACTGACCACCAGGGGCGATTCTAGGATCTGACCTTTAGGGGTGCCCAGCCCCCAGTGTTGACTGTGATTCCTGGCATGAACAACAGGCTTTCCATGTTTAGTCCAGATGTAAGATTCTTAGAGTTGACACATTTTTGAGCTAAAGCTCGTCAAACAAGCTACAATATAGGCCCATCCAAAAGCAGTGACAAACAGATTGAAATGTTTTCACTTGATAAAACCTTGTGCATTTGTAAAACCTGCATGATGGCAATAGTTAGACTAGCTATATTGATAAAAGTGAGGAATAATTTCCCTAAAGACACAAAACTAGGGTTAGGGCACTGACGCACAGTGTTTTTCAGCTGGCTGAAAAAAGGGCTGCTATTACTACACTTTCCTTATTGTCGTATTGCTTTGCTTACAAGAGAGACAAATTTAGCAGTTTGGATATATACCCAGTTGTGGAGACGCATTTATTTATATATATATATATATATATATATATATATATATATATATATATATATATATATATATATATATATATATATATATATATATGCCATTATATATGCAGTCTCATATTATACAAAAGCCTGCCATATATTATGGCGGTCTCATGACCAGTCCATGTCTTCTGTCAAGCAAATTGCTAATAAGGTAATAAATCCCTACACATATCCTTTATGAATTTACATACTGAACTTTGTTTTTTTTAAACTCAGATTAAGAGAAAACAGTTTCCTTATTAGGAAAAAAACATACAGTTCAGATTTAACTTTTCAGACAGGCATTCTGAATCCACGACTGTACTGAGCTCATGTTTAGAAACAATTCATTAGAACACCTGAAGTGCTTTGGACACAGATGCCACATGTGCAGAAAAGAATATAGCTGCACAAAAGAATATAGCTTAAATTAATTTTGCGACCACAACAACAGAATAAATAATTGCTTACTTTTTTGGTGTACCAAATTACCCTTGTAATGATGTAATATTTTATGGCCTAAGCCCCTGATGATGAGAATGTCTAGCTCCGCCTCTGGTTTGTACTAATTTACTAATGGACAGTGTGGAAATCTATGTACAATAAAACCAATGTAAATAGTGTTCCTCTGTTTTATTTGTCTTTATCCTAATTCTAGAAGTAGAAATAGTCAAATAAATAGCACAATTATTTTGTGGAATCCTAATCATACTATTATAACTAAGCAAAAGTCTAAACAAAATATAGTTGTTTAGGTGCCATCTAGTGTTCTTATATTGCATATTATGTAAAATAAATTACACCTGATATTTATGCCTGAACTGCCTCAAATGGTCGACAATAAATGAAAGCAATAATATCAACGAAATATTGGTAAAAAGTGACACTCTCACCTTTTCTGTGGCTGTGGCTAAGAATCTGACTTTTTAATAGTCTACAGTCTTTGTTTTTCCATCTTTCCAGCAGTCTTCAGAACTCCTGCCTGGCACAAAATATTTAGTTTTATAAATCAGATTAGGTTTTTGTTGATAAAATGTATTATACTTCAGAATTAAATGCTATTTTTAGATGCTAACGTTGGTTACTTACATTTCTCAAGTTCCACATATCAAAACTCTCCTGCTTCTGTTCAGAACTGCACTCAGCAGCTTTCACCTATTTTAGTGCAGATAATATTTAGTTTCTTAACTGGGACGTCTTGTTACCAGACGTAGCCTAGTATTAATTGTAGTAACCGCAGTATCCCAGTATGAATGAAAAGTTAAACAGCAAATTAGGAAGAGGGAAGGCGGGATTTAAGGCAGTGAAACCAATGAGAGTGGAGTTAAAGGGGGGGTGTACCTTGTCAATCAAAGGCCAGACGCATTAGTGATTGGCTGCGTGGAGCGCCAGGCCCCGCCCCCGCCCCCGCTGGCGCACAGCAGCGTTGAAATGACACCGTGGTAACGCCAAGCGCTTCACACGGAGCTGCTCCGTGCGAACCTGTGCATGTACGCACATCTGGCAGAGCCGAACCGACATGCAGAAATGCTCTGAATCAGTAATGTTTTAGGGGTGCTGAACTAAGATTGCTTGAGCACCCCTAAAAATGGCCTAAATACGCCACTGCTGACCACTAAAAGCGCTTTTACACTACCCACCAAGCCACACTCAAAAATGCACATTCTGTACGTGAGTAGAGTACAGATTCAGATACTCAGATCACTAGGCAACTTGGGGTTAAGTGTCTTGCCCAAGGGAACATCGGCACGTTGCGTGGAAGGAAGCTGGAAAACCTCTTAGTCAAGCGGACACAGTGGTAGCTAGGCAAAACATGGTCAGAATCAGCTGTTAGTCACAAAAGTCACACTGCAGGGTTTCCCCAGAAAATATTGCCTTTGGTCATGGGAGAGCTAAATCCGAAGTTTAAGCTCACAACTAGAGATTTTTATTTGTGTACACACAAAGATGTTGTATCTTTATTATATAATAAAGATTGCCCCACAATTTCCCCAATGTGTGACAATAAAATAATATCTTATCTTATGTCAATCTTAGAAGTATGGCAACAGTGGAGGGGGGGGGAGGGGGGACTCAGAGCTTGAACAAAACATATGTGGAGGCTGAGGTATGTTTGACAAAGGTTTTAAAACCTTTTCTTTGGTGAAAATCAAAAACGCAATTCTTAGTTTTACCCAAAACATTGATGAAATCTTGTCTTGTTCCTGTGAACCCAATGATGTGTATTTTCTTATGTCATGAAACATAAGAAAATAAATGAGCTGGATAAATGTAAACATTTTTAATATTTTTTTAAAAATAAAACTGCTTTATCGTTGAGCTAAAAATAACACAAACTCCTTCAAAAATATAATTGCATACTATAAATGTTTTTGCCATAGGTACTGGGAAATGTTTGGAGTTGAATTCACTCTGAACAGAGAGTATTCAGCTGCTGCTGAGTTGATGTATTGGAGTAATACCACTTAATACCAATGCCTTGGTTTCAGTTTAATAACACTTTATGAATTTAGTTTGCTAATATTTTTATTTTTGTTTTCTAAGCATTTCGCCTCCCTCTGCCTGTGGTTCCTTCCTGCTCAGTGCTGAGCGCTCAGGCATTTGTTGAATATTCACAGATAAATTAAACAGTGCGGTACTCAGGAGGCAGGAGGGAAGTAGAGGGAAGAAGAAAAAAGGAAGAGGAAAAGAAAGAGATGAAAAGAAAAGCTGGAAGAAGAAAGAGACAGGAGAGAAAGAGAGAAAAAAGGATGGATGAAGGTGATTTTGCGCATCCAAACTCTGCACTCAGCTTTCTTCTTTTTCTCAAAACGAAGCACTGGAGGCGAGAGCTGCAGCAAGACGCTACTGAGAATACTGGATGCTCCTTCCTCTCTCTCTCTCGCTTTCTTTCAATCCCTCCCACATTCTCAAGGAATCAATAGTGGCAAATTAATCATTGTGCCCACAGCACTTTGAGCAACACAGAGACACAGAGAGATGGTTTGCATAAAGCAGTGAAGCAGCATCAGTGTGTAAAATCGCACCTTCAGTGCGTCGAGGCTGATTAGATGTTATTCATTGTTGTTTCACTTGTTTGGGGATGAGTAATCATTGTTGTCATGGTGATGGTTGTGGCTCCCCTGTTAGATGCTCCTTATATCATTTCATGGAGGAAATGTATCTTGCCTGGGTTGGAACATCAACAGTAGGGGATTTTACGGCTATGGATGTCTGAAAAGACCTACTCTGTTTGGTTTGAAAGTTTGCTAATGTGTTGCTTCCATTAACCCACATTTTATTGCAAGATACAATAATGTGGGTATAAGTTGTTTTGGTAACACTGAAAAAAGGTGCTGTTGGAAACGCATGGTAACTGTAAAATGAACAATGGTTGTATTCTTTCTGAAAGGCAAGGAAAGTAAAACAGGATTTTAGTTGTTTCTGACAACACAGAATTTTATTTTACCTGCCTTCAGATTTCGTGTAATTAGAGCTCACCCTAGTGTAACGTAACCTCAGTATAAATATTGTTATATGAAGATCTCAAGAGGTTTGTTAAAGAACATTAGTGAAGAGACAGTTTCATGAAGTCCAAGGAACACAACATCACAGGGATGAAGCTGTGGAGAAGTTTAAAGTAGCGTAAGTTTAAAAACCAAAAACTCAATATTGGAACATCTAGCAGAGCACTGCCCAATCCATCATCTGAAAATTAAGAGTTTGATAAAACTGCAAACTTACCCAGAAATGGCCGAGGACACAGGGCTGTGTCTCTAACAGGCTGGTCTGCAGCACGGTAGCACAGCAGGGAGCTGAGCTGGCACCGTTTCTGTTCACCCTCTACGCTGCAGACTTCTCCAACAGGGGTCCGGGTCCATCTACAGAAGTTCCCCGTTGACGCTGCCAAAGTCGGTCTCCTTACAGATGAGGGCGAGTCAGAGTATAAACAATGGATACAGAGGTTTTTAGACTTGTCCCAGGAGAACCACCTCAGGTTAAATGCAGGAAAACCAAAGGAGCTCATGTAGGACTTTCGCAGACGCAGATGCAGACCCAACTCACTTACACGGGTGAATATCCAGGGAACGGATGTGGAGATAGCGGACTTTTACAAATACATGGGTGTTCACTTTAACAATAAACTGGACTGGAATCAGAACACGGATGCTCTTTACAGCCCAGCTACCTGCTGAGGACACTGAGGTCTTTTGGAGTGCAGATGACACTCCGGAAGACCTTCTTTGACTCTATGGCGGCATCCGGCATCTTCTACGGTTTGGTCTGTTGGAGCAGCAGCTTATCTGTAGCTGAGAGGAAATGGCTGGATAATCTCATTAGGAAGGCTAGCTCTGTCCTGGGATGCCCCCTGGACCCAGTACAGGTGGCAGGAGACAAAAGGACGGTAAGAAAAATAACTTCACTGATGGACAATATCTTGCACCCCATGCATGGGTTGCAGAGCCCGAGAGCTCCTTCTCTGACAGACTGCTGCATCCCAGATGCTCCAAAGAGCGCTTCCGCAGGTCGTTCCTCTCAACCACTGTTAGACTTTATAATCTCTGCTGCTCTCAACAGCCTCAATAAGTGTTTTCCAACGTGCAAATGGTTGCACAGGTTCTGATCTGGTCATGAATCATTTATACTGTCACATGCTAAGGTACACTTGCACACACCTTATCTATTGTGAGATGTTGCTGCACTATCATGCATGTTGCATACTATCTCATATGGTTCAGTAAATAGGCGAGTGTTCACACACTGTTTTTGGTGTGTCATATTATCAATGATTGTGTAATGGTTACTCAGGTATTTATTTTAACGTTGTTATATTAGCCTTTCTCATAAAGCCCACTCTCTGTTTCTTTAGAACTAACTTCAGATTAGATTGGCTTGATTTCCTCATTAATAAAAATTGCGTGTAACTCTATCTTTATTTTTGCCACTGTCACGTCAAAATTGCCCCATTTTGGGACAGTAAAGGAATTTCTTGTCTTGTTTTATGTTAATCTTAGAAGTACGACAATGAAGCAAACAAAGGTGGAGGTTAATACAATGAGGAAAGCAGAAACTGGGAGCTTGAACAAAACATATATCGAGGTATGATATATGGGAGTGGACTGGGGTGGAGGTACAAAGAAGTAGCCGAGAATGCACAGATGAAAAGATAGACACTGTGGTAGGAAATGGAGAGAGGGAAGGGGAAGGAGGAGGATAAGGAGAAATGAGAGACAGAAAAGCAGAGGGAGATGGGGATGGGCAGACAGGTGCCAAACAACATCTGGGAGGGTTGGGAGAGCTAGTCGTGGATGTGGATTTGGCACAAATTCTTCCCAAACAACATCTGCACAGAGATCAACATCTGTAATGAGAGGAAAAAGAGGTGAGGTGAAAGAGAGAGAGAGGGGAGTGAGGTGCTAAGGTGATGACTGATGCTGCGTTGAGTGGTTTTTAGTCACAGGTAATGTTGACACAGAAACCATGTTGAAGATCCATAAAGCAGAAGCTTGTTTATGTTTCCCAACCTCAGAATCATCTGATGATAGTGATAAAGAGAATGCTCGGTTCAGTTACTGCATTGCTGATTTGAGGAAAAGAGACAGTAGGTGAGGTCTTTGGGAAGCATCATCCATCACAAATATGGCTTATTAGCTTTGCTGTGTGCCCCACCTATTATTGTTTATGGGCGCTTTGGCTACCGCAACAATCAGCACACAATTACCAACCATTGAACAGTAGGTTTTTAATGCTCAGTTTTCTCGAAATAATGTTTATGTGCAAATTAATAGCTTTTATAATTATATTCATGTGGCAAAATAATTGCTGTTGTTGCAATAGAATATTTTTATGTCAGTGTTATTATTAAAAATGCCCAAGCAATCCTTTAAAAGTCAAATAATATTGTGGTCTCTACACAACAAGAAATGATTGGGGTCATTTGAGGACATGCTGCCTTTCTCTTTAATTTGCTTTTACTGTTTAATTAGATTGCATGTCACTAAAAATGTACTTTCGATTCTGACACTGATATTTCTTGTTTAGGTATTTTGTACCTTAAAAGTATTTCGTGTCCTTACAGATTTCTTCTGTTTTGGCTTTTTTAATCATACTAAAATGTGATCCTCACACAGGTTTCAGATATTGAAACAAAGACAAACTTGCATAAATAAAACAGCTCTTTATATATAGATATTTTTTTCATTTATTAAGAAAAAGAAAATCAGAACTAACCTGGCCCTATGTGAGGTAATCGCCCTTCAGGTAGCCACAACAATCAGGTCTGATTTTTGGCAGAAATGCATCCAAATTTGTTTCACTGCAGAAGTATCCCAAATAATCTAGTTTAAAATATCAATAGATCAAAATAATGTGTCATTTTTGATTTCTGAAGTGAGAATGTCTGAAAAAAGCAAACACAAAACTAAGATGGAACCAGAGAAGAAAGCAAGCAAACAACACAGAGATACTATTTTCATTCATTTTAGTCCAAGAAATGAGTCAAGCTGAGGTGTTTTAAGATAAAAACTAGTTGACTAAATCGGGTTTGGGAGATATTTGTTTAATTTATATCTGTTTATCTGTTTCTCTCCTTTTTTTCCTCTTCTACCTTCCTGTTTCAGTGTCCATTTAACATGAAATAGTCCCAGCACAAATTCTAATAAAGCTTATTGCATATATAAATCAAGCGGAGCACTATGGGGAAAGCAGTAAGGCTCCACTTGTGAAAGTAAAATCTGTTGGGGTCTTTTTGGCAATAAGACAACAATTCTCATTGCCACATTGCCAGACGGGACACAAAAAAACTGCTGAGAAGGCAAAGAAAAAAATATTTGATGTAGAGCTTAGCAATATGGACAAAAAATAATAATAAAAATAAAAATCACTGCAACATTTTTTCCTCAATTGCTATTTATTACAAAACAGTTAACAAACAATGCAAACGAGGGGGGAAAAAAACATTGTTATTGACAAATAAATAAAAAAATACACTTTCCTAACTAGTAATATACAGAAAAAATCAGTTTCAGTACCATTTAGCAGCAAGCATATAATGCAAATCAGGTTTAAACTACTGGTTGCAATCTTTTCACAGCCGTAATCATCTGGAAAATATGCTTGAATAATGGTGGCTCCATATACCTGATAGGCTACATGTATTGTCGTTATTGTAATTTTCTAGCCCATTATATTTTAGTTTAGTTTAGTTTAGACAACACAAACAAAAAAAAAACAATGCAACGTTAAACACATAAAAGTAATAAATGAAAATAATGGCATGGTAGAAACAACAAAAAGTAAATAAAACAACTAAGATAAAAAGTATACAAAAATCTAAATCTTGATACATAAATGTCAAGTAGTAATCCACTGTACACAATCAAGCACTAAAATGAAAAAAAAACATTGTATAAAAAATGGTAAAAGTGCTTGTATAGCACTTTTACTAGTCTAACGACCCCAAAGAGTTTTCACCCATTCACACCCTGACGGTGGTGAGCTGTTAGTGGGGCAGACTGACAGAGGGGAGGCTGCCATACATCGGCGCCACTGGGCCGTCTGTCCACCGCCAGCAGGTAATTCAAGTGAAGTGTCTTGCCCAAGGACACAATGACTGAGACGGTTGGAGGGGGGATCAAACTGGCAACCCACCAATTGCAGGAGCAATGCCCTAACTCCTGCGCCGCTGTCGCCCGGAATCCAAAAGTTGAATTTTCTTTCATTATGTCAGACTTTATGTAGGGTATAGCAGATCGCTTGTTTCCCTGCTCAGTTTTAAATGGGTTTTGCTTGATCTGCGTATTTCATGTTATTAAAATATTTGGTGAATAACCGCTCTACTCCTTTCCGTGGTTTTTCTGGAAAATACTTTGACTTCCACTGGTTAAACAATGCCATACAAATAAATATGTCTTGTTTTATGTATTGAAGGTAGTATAAATGTTTTTTGAACCATTTTCCTTGCACCTGTGTCCAGTCTTCCCACCTTATCTGCTTTTGTCGCTGTCCACAATCCTAATTTTATTCACCAGAATCATCACCTCCCCTTTATAAGTTCTGTCACAATCAATGTACAAGTTTGCCTATACAAACGTATGCTTTCAGAACGTCAACTTCAGATCGCAAATTTCCTTCCTTCAGCTTTCTGTCTGGCCAATGTTGTGGCACCTTTGAGCTGCAGTCGCATAAAGTGTTTTCTGTTTTCATAAGTGACCTCCTGAGTTCTAGCAAATGCTTCAGCAAACCTTTGGTAGGACCAGTCCTTGCAGTATTTACACTCCAGTGCATTATCATTTCTGGTTGCTATGGACCTATGTACGTTTTTTTGCACAGCTGTTGCTATGCAGGGAAAGCCAGCGAGCAAGAGCCAGAGGCCCATGCAGTAGATGAGTCATAGCCTCCAGCCCCCACACCCTTCACAGTCATACCCCCTGCATTCCTTCCACTGACTCAGTGGGACTTCAGACACATAAACACACACATATACACATGTATTCACCTGGACAAACACTCTTACACACACACACACACAGTCACTCGCACACAGCTTCTGGTTTCTTACCATTCCTCTCAGTGGTAGTCAAACCTGTTAACAAGTCTTCCCTGTGGATAACAGCTCATGGTTCATATTCAAATATGTGTGTGCACTTACACACTCAAATGAACCTGATTCTTATATACGCACACAGCAGCACGGCATGCACCGCTGCACACACAATGCTCGCGTAGCTCATATATAATAGATTTAGACTGGACACACATCTTCACACGTGCAGGTGCATGAAGAAATGCAAGGCACGTGCATTTACTGATCTAAACATTAATCCACTGCATGTTCATTTTTAGAGGCATGCGCATTACACACACTCCCTTAACGCGATAGTTTGCTGAGTGAGCATGTTTTCAGGTAGCGTTTGTGAAGAGGATTTAACGTGGCAAAAGCTTAATGAAGTACCATACCAAAATGTTTTTGGTGATGTCAGTGTATATAACTAACTAAACAACAAAAATCTAGCTTTTTTGTTATTTGACAGATATGAGGTTCTCATGTTATTTTAACTTAAGCTATAAAATCCAAGCAGCAGCTATGGCATCACCTGCCATATTTTTTTGTGTGCTTAATATTTTTGTCCCAGTCTGAAGTACTTCTCTGGTTAAGGGACATTTGAGAATTCATAACGCAGAAAACAAAGGCAAGCTATTAATATTATGAGAGGAAACATACTAAAAATGTAAAACCCAGGCGGTCATTGCACTGACATTATTGGCAGTGTTACATGTATATGTTTTAGTCACAGTCTTATCCACCTTAACTATAGTTGTGTGCTTCATTATATTAATATATTACAAAGTGTGCAGTAGTGTTTTTTTCTTAATTTCATCAGCTCTAGCTTTTGCTGAAGTTCTGTCATTCAAAAATTGTTTATATACATATGTTTCCAGGAGCTTCGTGTTTTAATGTCCTTTAGAATCAGCATACTGTATATGCTTATTTTCAGAAGCAGGGACAAATTTGAAATTATAAAAGGTGCTTTTCCTCTGTACGTTCTGGAAAGTTTTCCCCTGGAACGTATTATCTATAAAAATACTTCCCTGTCCGTCGTTTCTTTACATTTCCACTATAAGATCCAAAATCAGGGTTTCACATTGATTGGCATTTGAAGCAAAAGGAAAGGAGAAAAATGTTGAGAGAACTCAATCCGGGATTACAACCATAACCATTTTATAGCCATAATTTGTGATTATTTCACAATGGTTACACTCTAAAATGTCATTGAAATCTCCTCTAATTCTGAAGAAGCTTTTCAAATGCCACAGAGTTTTTCATGGAATGTAATTGCTTTAAAATGTTTTAACATTATATTAGTTTAAAGCCCTAAATCAATTGGATGAGAAAGTTTTTTAGTCAGCCTCTACAATTTAAGGGAAAAATCTGAACTTTTTCAATTGCTTTAAACAACATTTTCACTAAGTTTTGCTGATTTTATCAATGTATTGGAATGCAATCACTGTTACATTTAAAACTCTGGGATATGTCTTTGCAAGCAAAGATGTTCTGGTTCTATTGTTTAAAGTTCATAGAAAAAAATGATGTTCAAAATTATGTAAAAAAAATCTCAGGAATTGCCAAACTAAAATGTATTTTTTTATATTCCTATGTATTATCTGATTGGATGTGGTGCTTTAATGTCTGTCAGTGTTAATTTTAAACATAAACTGCTCCAACGCAGTTTATGGTATTTTCAGAATAGGCTTGTTTGGCAAACCATCAAAATGTAAATCATGGATTTCCTTGGTTTCTTTAAATATTACGTTAGGTGTTTATGATTTGAACTGCCCTGACTTGAAATCAGATTTATAATCTAAAATAAAATCCTATGAATTAACCTCATTATTTATTCAGGTTCAACACAAGGTAATAAATCCCTTCTATAAATCAAATGACAGGTTTCACTGAAGTAAATCAACAATTGTGAATTGTTTAATATCCTTTAATATGAGAAGTATCTAAAAAAAAAAAGATCTCAAAGCTGTAAACTTTGCATCAAACACATGTGGATTAAGAGAGATGAGTATTTGAATGTAGGGTGAAGGATGAAGGGGATCAAAGATTGGGAGACAAAGGAGACCAGTGCAGCCGCTAGTATGATGGTTATTTATAGTTTAAATGCCCCAACTCTTTTTGCCTGAATTCATTGTCTGCCCCTCTCTGTCTCTTCCCACACTGTCCCTCCAGCCTCTTTCTTTCCCCTTTTTGTTTCTCCATCTCATCATTACACCCCCCCCCTCCTTTCCCTGTTCATGATTTCATACGCTAAGTCTCCTCATTTCTCTTTTCTACATTTATTTCGCCATCCCTTTCTGCGTGTTCTGATATCTATAATTTCCCTCTGCTCCTTTCCCCTTCATATTTGTGCTCTCTCATTAGATATTGGGTCAGTGCTTCCTGCTCAGCAGCCCCCTCCTCACCCTCACTGATGATGCTCGCTGGTGTGCTGTTTCTTTAGTAATGTTACGCAACCGCCATCACAGACACACTAGGGGGCAAATCATGGTTGTGGGGTGAGGAGGAAGAAAAGGCATAGAGCTGGGTGGGGTGGAGAGACACAGCATGAGAAACGTGAAGGGGTGGAAAAAAAGAAAGGATAGGGAAAAAGCATCCTCCCTTTTCAATGGTCAGTGACCCACTGTCTCGCTTGGTCTCACAGTCCAGTCAGTAAGCCTTTATGAGCTAATGGCTGATTCTGACCCATTTACACTTGTGTTTTTCCATTACAGCAAGAATGGTTTTTTTTTATTTTGGGCTTATTTTGGGACACTATGACCAAAACCAGCTCACCTTTTGTCATTGCAGTCTATCAAATAATTGTCATCATGAATACAAAACTGTAGCGTGTGATCAGGGTATGCAGCCAACCGATATTCTCATCTTAACAGCACGACAGCAGATATGAGCCACTGTATGAGCTGAAAATATGACTTCAGCTTAAATTATTGATCAGATCTGTAGGTTAATTAAGTTTAATGGGCTTTTAGAGCTGGTGAATATTAAGGGTTATATGAGGAGGTTGGTTATTAATATTTGAAGGTGCTAAAATAGATTTAAAAATGCGGCTGATTTTGACTTTAGAAAGTATGCAAAGATTTTGGCAGATAGATAGGGGTATGGTGGTTGGCACTGTCTTTTTCTACAGAAGGAACATTTCTGATGCAAATCTCGACCGAAGCCTTTCTCCGTGCAGTTTGCTTCTCTTCATTTACATGTGTGGGTTTTCTCTGGGTACTCCAGATTCCTCCTACGGTTCAAAAACATGTATTTTCATTAGAGGTGCACAGCAATAAAATCATAAATGGAATATTCCATCCATGCAGCATACTATTGAGCAACCAGAACATGACAAAATCAAAATCAACACTTTTCAGTGTTGATACTGGTGTGCTGTGCAGACTGTGAAGGTGAAAATTAAGTCAGGGGACACCCAGAGTACGAAGAGAGAGAGAGAGAGAGAGATAGACTTTCAGCAGATAACAGAAAGGCTTAATAAATTACTGCAAAGTTATTCTGTTTTACTATTCTTTAGCATTTTCTGTCATGGAACTTTAAAATGTGGCCAACCATTTGAAAATCTGAGATGTAAGGATCTACATTCTCAGGGAATACACTGAGCTGGCTGTTTTAGTAATGCAAACCCACACATTGCTAATATACCTTAAAATATTAACTCAATTGTCATATTTTCCATCCTTTCATCCATCCATCCATCCATTATCTATACCTTCTTATCTATGCAGGGTTGCAGGGGATTATCATATTTTCAAAACTATATTTTATATTTTCAGGTTTTTTTATTAGAATTTTCCCATCCATGAAATGTAGCTCTATTTATGTAACAGTGAATCAAAAACAGAATTTTTCTGTACAATTAGCAAAAATTGGTTTTGGTGCCAACTATTTAAATCACCTTTTATTATTTAATGATATGTTTTAAGCCATAACTGCCCTATTAAGAAAACAAGTGATATCAAAGAAGAGGAATATCTAAATCAGTGGTAATTGATAGTACTCTTCTTCATTGAACCTTTTCGCATTTCGTTATGTTACAACCACTAATTGTAATTCATTGTACTGGTATTGTATATGCTAGAACAACAAAAAGAGTGCATAATCATGATGTTAGGGGAAAATGAAACACATTTTTCAAAATACTTACAAAGTAAAAACTAAAATGTGTGGGGCATATTCATTCTCCTCCAGAGTTTCAAGTATTTTGCAGCTTCTAAAACATTTTCTTCAAGGAATTTCCTTTCATTCACCTCAGTCTATTTTCTCCCCAACTCCGATCAGCATCCTTGTCCCTGCTGAAGAAAGGCAAATACACAACAAGATGCTGCCACCAACCATGTTTTATGGTGGGTTGGTGAGATCAGGGTGATGTGCAGCGTTAGATTTCTGCCACATATAGCACTTTGCATTTAGGCCAGATAGTTACATGTTGGTCTTATCTTCCACATATTTGCTGTGTCCCCTTAATGACTCTTGACAAACTGCAAACTGGACTTCTCATGGCTGTCTTTCAATAATGTTTTTCGTCTCCTAAGAATTACATAAAGGCCATAGGTGTAAAGAGCATGGCTGATAGTTTTCCTTTCAATAGATTCTCCTTGCTAAACCATTGATCTCTGCAGCTCACCCAAAGTAACCCTGGGCCTCTTGATTACCACTGTGACCAATGCCCTCTGTGTTGGGCTTGTAGGGTTAGGGGGGACGCCACACCTTTAACCCTATAATCAGTTGGATCTCCTTGGTTTTGAGGATGCTGCTTGCTTTCTAATGTTTTCTTAAAAAACAACAACTATGAGGCCTTCACAGAACAGCTGTGTTTATACTGAGAATGAATTACATGCTGGTGGGCTCTATTTACTTGTGATAAGATATAAAAAAAATGTCACAATATTTCTTGTCAAGGCGAAGTCTGTTCAGTTGCTGTCGGCATGTGATTCCATCTGGAAGCTATTATTAGCTCTGGATATGAAGGGCAGCAGTCCTAATGTGAAAACACCGTTTGAGACTCTTGCGTAGAACTTAGAAAGTACTTCCTGCTTAGCACCGCTGTGTTGACAGTTTTCTTGCAGACTTCTTACTGCACCCCCACCAGTTTGAAGTTGTTTGTGTGGAACCCTTTTGGACTCTCTGTAGCAAAAATAAACAGAGTGATTTATAATAATCAGTATCTTGTTTTGTCATTGCAACATACATTTCAATGAACTTTGTCCAGGTGGCAGCCCACTGCTCCTTAAGGGTCAATGGGCTGCCACTGTGCGGCGCCCGGGGAGCATTCTGGGGCTAAGGATCTTGCTAAGGGACCCAGAGTGACAGTCTGTGGTAGCTGAGCTAGGAGCCTTGCATCCTGCTCTCTAACCCATGGCCACCACTACTCCATTTAATTGATACAACAACATCTAGATTGATTACTGTTACATCTGCTTGCAACATTAACTTTGTAACACCAGTGCTAAGTTAAAGGCCTGTTTTTCAGGTGTTTTTTTTTTTAGATAGGACTCCATTTGATCCTCACTGGTTTCAAAATCTAAAAGACCTAGACTGACCTGCTCTTAATTGGAGAATATGGCACTAAACAACCATAGAATTAGACGAGCATGAAACCTTATAGGGAGGTGAAAGCTGGACTGAAGTAATTTACACTGATCACAGATTCTTCTTTTTAAAACACATGTTGCAATTTGTGGAACCTCTACTAGAAACTCTACTCTATTTATGTAAACTAAAAAAATGAGTTTTTTAGTTTTCCAAAATATATTTCTAAAACCTTGTCTTGTCTCAGTGTCAAGATCCGAGCATCATGTATCATCTTGTAATCATCGTCTAATGAGCTGGATCATTTCTAGGGCTGTTCCAATCCCAGTTTTTTCCAGACCAAGTACAAGTACGAGTACATCAGTTTAGACACTCTCCGATTCCAACTACCGATACAGTGTACTTAATAAATTGGGACTCATAGATCACACATAACTTAACAATATAATTTACCACATAAAACGACTGATCATCACGGGCAATGAAATCGGTAAGAGCTTCAGGTATGTTTTAGGAGTACTTGTTGCAATCTTGGATGTGCTGCGGCAAACTCTGAATTCTGTGCCATGTGTAGTCTTGAAATGCTTCATCTAATTTTTGTGTTAAAAGGTGCCTTTTTTGACCCCTCTTCACAGCACAAAGCCCAAGATTGGTATTGGTTCAGAGTACCAGGTTGCTTTTACAAGTACGAGTATGAGTACTTGACGCTGGTATCGGGCTCGACACCAGTACCAGTATCGGGACACCATGTTACCAATTGGTGGATTTCTGTTGCCAATTGTTTGCACCAGTGTCAGATAAAGAGGAGTTAAATACAAATGGTCAAAATACCTTTCTTGGGTTTTTTTTTTTTGGGTGGGGGGGGGGGGCAAAAAAATTTACAACCATGTAGCCTTTCCACCAACTTCACAGTTATATATCACTTTGTGTTTGTCTACCACGTAAAGTCTCAATAAAGTACATTTAGGTTTTTATTTGTAAAGTGATAAAATGTGAACAAGTGTGCAAATACCTTAGCCAGGCTGAACATAAAGGGTTTTGTTTTTGAAATATGTCATGACCTTATTATTGTGAAACACATACTTTCTGCTATCTAAGATTCATTTAATTTTAATTAAATTTCTTAGGAAATCTTTTTTGTGTCATTCCCGAAAGACGCCACATTGCAGTCTGGGCTGACATCTTGTGCCATGTCTGCTATACATCGTGTTGCAGGGAAAGAGTTTGGGAAGAAACATACAACAGCCCGGTATGATTTAATAAATTACCAAACTTTTTTGTGCCTCATTTATCAGCACGTTGCGCAGGGATACAATCAGCTCCGTGAGCCTTTCATATTTCTTCGCCTCACATCACCCCTCTGTTTTTTTTCCTGCTCCGGCTGTCTCTTTCCTTATCTCATTTTCCCTCTTTCCTCTTGCCCTCCTTTTATTAGGTCCTGTCACTTGCTTTTTTATCACTGTTTTTTGTGCCAAGGGTATTCATTGGGTTGGGAGGAGGGGGAGGAGGAAAGCATTGCTGAAAGTTTTACTAAACAAAACTAGGATACACCAGTGAGGGGACAGGATAGAGCGTTGTGGGAGTTCTGAAAAGGGGGACAGCATGGTTCTTCTCAGAGTTTGATTTTGCTCCCCTTCAAAGCTGTTGTTTTTTCAATAAAGGACAAATTCACAAAACTAACAAGCGTGTACCTTAGAGCAGACTCCATGTTCTGTAACGCAGGGGCATGTCTAGAATTTCTCTCTTGGGGCAGGTAGGGGCACAGACTGTAGTAGGGCGCACACAGAATTTGTACAGACTCTAATGCTTGTTATTTTTTGCACTTTTACTAACACAAACTAATGTTTCCCATTGACTTCAAGTCATTATGCTAAGCTAACCTGCAGAGCAATCATTAACTCTACAAAACTTATCAGCCTAATTTCAACTTTCAAACATTTGAAAATGCATTAAAAATAAATATTGAAAATTACTGTTTCCCCACCTGTAGTCTTTCATTTATTTCCCAAACATTTAGACCTTGTTCGCATTTAGGCTCGCTGTCAAACCTGGTGTTTACAACAGTTTTAAATGAAAATGCGCACTTTAGTTTAATTACCAAAAACACATTGTTATTGTTTTGTTTGTTTTTTTGTTGTTCTTTACTAAAATTGATCATGGGGTCTGAAAAGGTGCTAAATCGAGCAACAACTACACAAGTCTGACAATACTGGAAACTCCTACATAAAAAAACTGATTGACACCTCCGATTAAGGAGGCCATGTGGGATACAGATCAGATTCCAAAGGGGAGGCAGTGGCACCACATGCCTCCCCTTTGGCCGTGCCCCTACTGTAATGACTGACAAAGTGACCATTAAAATAACTTATGTTATATTTAAAGCCAATTTCCATTTAAATCAGGACTCAAGAATTAGCGTACAGTCAATGCCAGATCAAGGTTGTATGGGCCCCTAAGCAGATTTTCTTTAACAGTCCGCTTGCAGCTAAGCCTATCACCATTATACTAATATGATCAGTTGGGGGTTGGGGGTGGGGTATGTATACAACTGGTGCATTTGTAAAACTGTCCAATTTATATCCATGTAGTCTTGGAGCCCCAGGTTAGCAGGTGGCCTCTCTCACACTGTATTGTGTCTCTGTGCTTGCAATCACTATTGGGTTTTCTATTTACCAAGTATCAAACTTATTCTAATATTACTTTAAAAACATATAATTATTTTTATAATATTTAACCATACAGTAGATTATTGTAATTCAGACTAACTTTAAGAGAAATCACAGAACAAAATGATAAATATATCTTATTTGTCTTGCATCAGATTCAATAATTATATGTTGAAGAGCTCTGTCGCGGTCTTAATAAATCCACAACACGAGTAAACTATTTGACGTGTTCACTTTCAGTGGGGTTGCTTAAACATTTTCCTTACAAGGAGCCTACACTTATCTTGACCAAGATTTTAGCTCCTTGTGCTTCCCAGAAATGTTCCTTTGAGGTTTAGTCAGTCTTAAATGACTACACACACTGTAAATGTCAGGCTGCTTTCACCTATCAGTTCTTTTTCTAGCATAACTTTCAACTTGTGGCTGAAAGGTTAAAAATGTTGTAGTTCTAAATAGAAAGGATCATCCGAAAGTCTACAGTTCTGTTTGGAGACAAGTGTGTCTCAAAGTGGTAAGCTCTTGTTCCAGTTGTGTGTGCTCCACACTGGTGGCACATCACAAGACCTACTTTGCAATAGAACTACAGCAGCTGCAGCTCTTTCCTAATGAGGAAAATGTGTCTGTGCCATTTTAACCCTTGAATATGTTGTTTTCAAAAAAATTGTTTTTTTGGCAAATACATTTTTTTAAATGTTCATGGGAGATAAACATGTTATCTTAACATGTTACATTTTGTTTCTACAGGATCATTTTAGAAAATTAACAGACTTAGACTTAGACTTAGACTTTCTTTATTGTCATTTTGTATACACAGAGTGCATACAGAACGAAATTTCGTTTTCACACAGCTCAGAAAGATTGCAGTAACTCTACAGGATACCTTGCGGTGAATTACAGTACAGGATAAAGTGCAGTGATAAATCGCAGTCACTTACAGGATAAGTTTCAATTGACTTCCGGATAAAGTGCAGCAGTGAACAGTAGGCAGTTGAAATGTAAACAATGTAAAACAAATGTAAACAAATATGCAGTAAGGTGCAGCAGTGATTTAAAAGTAGACAGTTGCATTGTACACAGTTTTGCAGTACGTACAAGTACAGCAAGGTCAAACTTAATATTTTAGAGGAAAAAAGTCAGTTTTACTGTCAAATAAGCTGAGCAGTTCAACCACTTATTTGTTCAAAGTAGCTATACAGAGTTTTAAGGAGCCTTTCTGTTGTGATTGATCATTAATTGTTTATATCTATCAACCCGCGTGATAGAGATGATTGTTACACAGCTCTGCCGCTTAACAGGATTTTACTACTACTTAATAACAATCACAAAATTCTTACAGAGTTGACCTACTAAAATGACGTCAGCATTTTACATTAGTGTTTAGCACAGTTAGCATGATGATCATGGTAACATTATTACCAGCAGTCCCTCTCCGTATTCCCTGAAGAAATAGTAGACCCCTCCAATAACAGTGAGACTTCTAAAAAAAAATGGTCAAAATTACCAATCCAGCAGGTCCCACGACCTGGGTCCCACGACAGGTGCAATTGCTCTATTTAAAATAATAAAATAGCTTTGCTCTACTATGTTCAGCTTTATGTTATCTCTTTTGTGACATGTGCCATATGGGTGCATGGTACTTAGGGTGGAACTAGAACGGGGCAAGTGGGGTCTGGGGGTTAAAAAGCACCTGATAAAATAGTAATTTATGTTTCTGTTGCATCTTCAACAACTATTACTTAGCTGTTTTGCATTTGCATTCAATAGGTTGTTGGTGCTTTCAGCTGCTCAAAAGGTTATCGTTTTATTTGTCTTGAGCAGAATTGCAATGCCTTTCATCCAGCTCCAGTTTTTAGCAGAAGTGGCTTGCCCAGTTCAGCATTAATGCACAAACAACTACTGTGTTATCTGCTGACTTCTTTGTTGTGAGAGCCTAAAGAAACAGCTGAATGTAAGCCTCCGGAGAAAATAAATGTTTCTTTCTAGGAGCTTTTCACACTGTGTGCTTGATCTGATTCAATATTTAAACACATCAGTAACCCTAAAAATAACTAACGATGAGTGCTCTTCCTTCAGTAGCAACTTCCACACTTCAGAGTGTTGTTGCCGATCAGGTTTTTGGTTCACAACCTACCAGTCAGCGCTGGTCAAGCATCAAACTAGCCAATCATATACAGAGAAGATAACATCATCCATACAATGTGAAAACAGGATTGGATGACGTTTTTATAATGACATCTGTTTATCTCTGATTGATGTTGAAATGTAGTTTGGGTTGATCAAATGGCCTAACAAAGCCTTGCTTCAAAGTCTTTATTCAGGCTCATTGTGGGCAGGACCCATTTGATAAAAAAGGACCACATTTTAATGCATTGTTCTGCAAAAAATTAATACAAGGTTTGACCAACCTTAAAAAGCTATATAAAGTTTTCCATGGGAGTAAGGTGGAGGGAAATTGTTACCTTTATTTGAACATGATGAGTCAAATAGCTGTGTTGGCAAACAGAAATTGTTTTATATTGTTCATACTCATATATATTGCCAATCAGCCAACACTCATCCTTATATTTATGTGGTTTAGTTATTTTTGTTTGATATTTTAAGCAAAATGTTATTTTTTAGATTGTTATATTTTTAACATTAAATCTAACCCTGTATAACATGGAAAAATAGTAGTCAGGATACTTAAGTTTTCTTTTCTAAGACTAAATAAACTAACGTCTAGACTGAATCAAGGGACACAAATCAGACCACATTCCTATTGCTCTTCCTTGGATCTGAGACACTTTGCGTGAACTTATTCAATCAAACTCTAGGGATAAGTTGTACCCTTACTTAGGTTTAAATCTTAATACTTGATTGGGAAAGATCCTTGAACCCCTTTCAGCATTGTCATCCTTTGTGCCTCCCATTTACAGCCGCATTAAAATGAATGTATTAGCGTCTGTGTTTTATGCACAGTGCAGAGCACAGGTCACCCTCCTCAAAGAAATCAAAATCCAATTGGAACCGTTTTTGCTTTTCTTTTTTTCAAACAGCAAACCCAGCAGTTCCCTGAGTGCCTCTGTTTCTCTTTTCCAAGTTGGCACTACACATCAAACTGCTGTATGCGTTGTGCGTGTGCACATGTGCAAACCCGATGATAGGAAAAGTAATTGCTTACTCTAAATTAGTTAGACCAAATGGGGTAAGAATCTAATTCCACGTTTATTACAATTATCTTTAATGGGTCTTTCTATTGTCGAACGTGTTTAGAAATTGTGTAGAAATGAAATACGCTGTCGGGGTTCAAAGATTAAAATGAAATGCGGCTTACAAAGAAGTTGTTTAATGAAGTGTGAGCTTTTTGCGGTTATCTCCGTCCTTCTATATCCGAGTTTTGCTTCTGAAATGTGTTACTTTATTGATAATAATAATCTATTTTTGCTCATGGTAGCTTTTCTTTTTTTTTATTCACAATTTTATTCTCATGTATAGTTGCATTAATAATTCTAAAACATTATATATACGTTTTCTATCTAAGGAAACCCAGCTAAGTGCATCGAGTCATAGTTTTGCAACAGTGGACCGTCGCTGGCATTGTGTCGTTGACTTTGCAGCAACCGCTCATACTGAGCATGCATGTGGCAATAGCGGAAAGAAATCCTCCCCTTTACCAGAAATAAACTTTTAATGTACTTTTTTGGACTTTTTTATTACATGGTTACTTTGGGAGAAAATTTAAATGGTTTAAAAATCAGAACTATATTATTCTTGCTTTTATTTTTACTATCCAGTTAGATACAAACCTGCATCCAAAATTAAGTATCTCACTTAAAAAGATAAATAAGTAGCGTTGTTCCACCATTCATTTGCCGACTACTTTTAAGAATCCTTTTGTTTTTATCTCTGCTATTAAAACAAACCTCTTGTTAAGAGTGTTGGGGATTTTGGGAGGAATATGGGGAATTCTGGATTCTCAGCCACCCATGAATGCAGCAATATTAGCTTATTAAAAAGAAAGAAAGAAAATGTTAAGTCTTTGGAGGCAGCTCAAACAACTTTTAGAATAAGCAATTTTTAATTGGACCTTCTTTTGAAACACAAATACAGTAAATGTTTAAAGATTGTGATGAAAGGAAAAAAGGTCCACTGTGAATTAATATTAATAGATAAAGAAAAAAAATACCTGCAAATTTATTTTGTGGCTCACCTTTGTAATCCTTAGCTGATAAAAAAAGTTTGACTTTAAAGGTTCTAATTAGTAGTTTAGTATGCAGACAGACTGATTCATAATTACCGTATGAAATAAACCAACTTTGCCAAGTATTTACATAACAGCCGGTTGAGTGGAAAGCATTCGCAATTCACATTTCTCCTTCTTACACGTACACACACAAGCAAAAATCCGTTTCATGTTGCAATAAGGGTTGAGATGTTAATAATACATAAAAGGTTGGCTGCGAGGGCTTTATCACCCTACATTAACTTATCCTTAATGGTTAGGAGGTCAGTCGATAAGCAGACTTCTGATTGGCTTGTGACAGAAGAGAGGGTCATCAGGGTCTCATCATATTAGCATAAATCAGCTCCTCTTGCTGTGGGCATAAGTGGGTACCAGAACTGTTCTTGACCCCAGAGGTGCAGGTTGATATCAGAATAATAGTATCTCTTCCGTGTTTAAGCTGAATGTATAATTTAAAAGGGGCAATTTGGGAGAGCGACACTTCATTATGACAACAGTGTCGAGAGGAGGGAGAAGGAGGGGAGAACAGAAGTGTTTCATGGAGAAGAAGAAGGAAAAGCCTGGTTGATGTTAGTGCTGCTGAAATATGCAAATGACGATGTTGACAAAAACATTCCGGTCATGTCATGACACTACAGTTGTAAAGGCTAAATAAAGTGCAGTAATGGTGTGTAGAGTGTAAATAAAATTAAACATTTATTTTTTTGAGCATGCGTCTTTTGCAGAGACCCTTTTGAAATCTTGAGCAGAACTGGCCCAGCATAGGGATCTAAAACGATTTCATTTGGGGTTCCACTTCCAATTAAAACCATTACCCACCGCCCACCACAGTACCAAAAATATAAAGATTGTCCATGCTTATTTATTTGAATATTGTGCCTATAATGCCCTAAATTTCAAGATTTACCATTAAGCTAACAATTACAGATTTTGTATTGATTGACCCAAAAATGAATGACTTTAGACTATTTATTAAATAAGCAAGGTTATTTCTCAAGCTTCTAACACAAAACACTTGTGAGGACTGAGAAGCCTTTTTGATGTCTCTTTTTTTAAAGGACTGAGCCAGTATAGGAGGGTTGAAGTTAACCTGCTACTATCATGCTTTGGATAATCCAAGACAGACACTCACAGCCCTGTCTTGATTGATTTGTGTAACAGTTAGCAAGCTTCCCCCCTTTGGTGTGTAATGTAGTAATTATAGATGGTCTCTTTGACCAGCTGGGCCAGGGATTTAATGAAAAAGCATACCGGTCACTGTGGTGCAGTGCGTCTTCATTTCTTGCTATTAACAGTAATAATGGCCATGTTGTCCTGGAGGTCAATGGACCTCAGCCAAAAGTAGTTTTTCAGTAGCGGTGACATGCACTTAAAAACAAAACTGTGAGGACATCATGCTGCAGGGTGATTTGCCATTTAAGAAAGGAGTTCTCCGCCATACATTTTATGTGTAATTCCCTATATTCACCCTGCTTTGAGAACTGCCCTCCACTACTGACACAGAGAGGAAGAGAAACAGTAAGGGGGAGAAAATTGTGACGAGACGCTATGACCAGAGAGCGGTGTGTGGCTTCTCTGGTGACCGCATACACTCTCCTTGGTTGAGAGCAGTTTGACAGATATCCTGAAACTATTAGCTGTTTAAGTTTGCTTACAAGTCTGCTCACAGTAAAAGTTGAGCAAATTTCAACTTTGATAATGATGTGCACATCTCTACACCAAGCTGGGTCCCTTGGTCAGTGCATCAAGGCCATTGCTTTCCATTTCAGATGATAGAAAATGAATCATTCTAAATCCCCATTTGCTCATTTAGTCTGTTGGTTTAGAGTCTAGAAAAACGGACGAGTTTGATTAATTGAGGGGTCTACATGAGGAGAATACATGGAACATTGTCATTAGACCGACATATTAATAATTTGCAGGTCTAATGTGCATAAAACAGAAACAATGTATGATGATCGAATTATTGCATAGTTACAAGTAGTTTATTCATAACCAAGTAAGTTTTGAATGATTATTCTTCATAAAGATTACTACAAATTGAAAGTTTTGCTATGTTTATTTTTTCTGAAGCATTAGGAGCTTTACCGGGGTTCCTGGTAGGTATATTAAATTGATATATCAATGTTGATCGATGTATTGTTACACCCCTAGTTCCTGGTGGCTTGGGGCCCCTAAGCAACAGTTTAGGTCTTCAACCAGTCTGATCTCATCCAATACATAGTTCCTGTATATATCTGTAAGTCCTCGATAATACTTTATTGCTTTACCATAGTGGTCAATATTTTGCTCATAAATCAAGGTAAATTCAATCCAACAGTCCTTAAGTGCATGTTTCATGTAACACAAAAACCCAACTTGAAATTTACTCTCTACACCTCTTTCCTGTCAGTGCCGCTAAGTGTGCTTTTTATCTGAACTGCAGAAGGGTAACGAGAAAGAAGAGCAAAGGATGAAGGAAGGGCTCATAGCTGCCAGTATCGTTTCAATTGGAAGCTGGTCTTCAGAATACAGGCAGCAACATTTATGTATGTGAAGGACCGATAGGAGGGCAGGTGAAAGACTCAGAGAGGGAGGCTGGGCATGGGAGAGAGAGTTAGATGAGAGGACAGAGAAAATGCAATTCCAGATTACATGTGCTTGTGGTGCAGTGTGGGTGGGCATGTGTTGGAGCAAGTGAGGGATCGTGTGAAAGGGATAGACGGAGAGAAAAAGAGACAGAGATAGAGGGTTGTGTTGGTGGAAGAAGAAAAGCATGATGGAGTTCCTACACAGTGATGCATTTGTCAAATTGTGAGATAATTACCTGAAAGCACCAGCGCACATAGCAATAAATTAAACACAAACACCGACACAAATTGTATTGTGATTAAAGTTGTGGGAGTGATGAAACAGTGTCTTCACTGTACCTTTCTACTTTGTATATCACCTAGCAACCAGTACAAGGAATCTTTTATGATGCTGATAGGCAGAGACATGTTAAATGCTGGCTAAATGATAGTAATTATGTGTACCAGTTCAGAGTGTGCCATTCACATTGTGATTGCTTTTGTTATTTGGGGAATATCTTAACAGGTTATGAAACAACAATATAATTCTGCAATGAACTATATCAACAGGTTTCCCAGAAGTACTCAGTAAAAGCTATCCATCGTTTATATCTGCTTATCCATGTGGAGTCGCAGACAGGGGGTGCAAACAATTTTACTGTTAGCCTGTTAGAGGTTTGATTCTACCTTTTTACTGTTTGGTACAAAAGGTGTCAGGTCAGTATGTCAGAAAATTTGAATATTACTTAAATCCAATGCAGAAAAGGATTTCCAGAAATGTTGGCCAACTTGAAAGTATGAACATCAAAAGTATGAGCACTCAATACTTAGTAGGAGCTCCTTTTCCCTGGTTTACTGCAGCAATGCGGCGTAGCATGGAGTCGATCAGTCTGTGGCACTGCTCAGGTGTAAAGAGAGCCCAAGTTGCTCTGATAGTGGCCTTCAGCTCTTCTGCATAGTTAGGTCTGGCATATCGCATCTTCACAATACCCCATATATTTACTATGGGGTTATGGTCAGGCGAGTTTGCTGGCCAATTAAGAGCAGGGGCACCATGGTCCTTAAACCAGGTACTGGTAGCTTTGGCACCAAGTCCTGTTGGAAAATGAAATCTGAAACTCCATAAAGTTGGTCAGCAGCAGGGAGCATGAAGTGCTCTAAAACTTCCTGGTAGAAGGCTGCGTGAGCTTGGATCTCAGAAAACACAGTGGACCAACACCAGCAGATGACATGTCACCCCAAAGGTGCCATGTCATTAGCAGCAGTCCAGTCCTTGTTGTCTTTAGCCCAGGCGAGACGCTTCTGACACTGTCTCGTGTTCAAGAGTGGCTCGACACCAGGAATGCGACAGCTGAAACCATGTCTTGCATGCGTCTGTGCGTGGTGGTTCTTGAAGCTCTGACCCCAGCTGCAGTTCACCATTTGTAAATCTCATCTTTGAATGGGTTTTGTTTCACAATCCTCTCCAGGGTGTCATCATCTCTATTGCTTGTACACTTTTTTCTACAATATCTTTTCCTTCCCTTCGCCTCTCTATTAATGTGCTTGGACACAGCTCTGCAAACAGCCAGCCTCTTTAGCAATGACCTTTTGTGTTTCTCTTTTATTCTGATATAATTAGACATTATTGCAGTGAATGCTGCTTGTCAAGACTTTCATGCAATCAACTGGGTTCCCTTATATAGAACATTTTTTGACCAACCTGTATAATCTGACTCAATCTGTATAATCTGATTGAATTTGACTTTGTAAAGTGCCTTGAGATGACATGTTTCATGAATTGGCGCTATGTCATGATATTTTTCTAGGATGAACCCGGACACAGCACGCACACAGAGAGCTAGTTCTTAGAAGTGAGTTTATTGAACAAGGAGGATGATGGATGACGAGAAGAACCTGAGTCTTTTAACTAACGGAGATGTAGGGTGCAGAAGCTGGCCGGCAAGAGGAGTGCAGAGAGACTGACCAGGAGGAACTCTGGAGCCAAGGACGTGACACCAGGACGGGACATCAGAAGACTAGAGAGCAGGACGGAACATCAGAACCGAGGACTTGAGACCGGAACATCAGAGCCGAGGACTTGAGACCGGAACATCAGAGCCGGGGACTTGAGACCGGAACATCAGAGCCGGGGACTTGAGACCGGAACATCACAGCCGGGGACTTGAGACCGGAACATCACAGCCGGGGACTTGAGACCGGAACATCACAGCCGAGGATTTGAGACCGGAACATCACAGCCTAGGATTTGAGACCAGGACGGCTCACCAGGAGTTGAGAACAGGAGTTGGAAACTTGAGAGCTGAACGGAACCCAGGAGTCGTGAACAGGAGTTGAGAACTTGAGTTGGAACAGAGCTGAGCAGAGTCTTTGGCAAGTTGAAGTAAAGTCTTCTGGCTGACTGTAACGAAAAACTGAGCTGACACAGGATTCTGAGTCAACATTGAACACTGACGGACCACAGGGCCAGTGAACACGGAGAACCAAAGGACCAGAGAACACAGAGGACCAAAGGACCAGAGAACACGGAGGACCAAAGGACCAGGGAACACGGAGGACCAAAGGACTAGGGAACACGGAGGACCAAAGGACTAGAGAACACAGAGGAACCAAAGGACTAGAGAACACGGAGGAACCAAAGGACTAGAGAACACGGAGGAACCAAAGGACTAGAGAACACGGAGGAACCAAAGGAGTAGAGAACACGGAGGAACCAAAGCAGGCACATGCCGGAGCACAACCAGTGTGCGGCACACCTGGGAAAGGAACGGGTGCACGACAGTGCCAAAGGGAAGGAACGGGCGCACAACAGCGCCAAAGGGGTGGAACGGGCGCACGACAGCGCCAAAGGGAAGGAACGGGCGCACGACAACGCCAAAGGGCGAGAACGGGCGCACGACAACGCCAAAGGGCGAGAACGGGCGCACGACAACGCCAAAGGGCGAGAACGGGCGCACGACAATGCCAAAGGCCGAGAACAGGCGCACGACAACGCCAGAGGGAAGAACAGGCGTACGACAATGCCAGAGGGAAGAACAGGCGTACTGAAAACACCAGGGCTCAACAACACACGCTGGAGCACGACTGGCGTACAGAAACGCCAGGGGAAACCCGCCGGGGCGTGAGGGAAACGCCGGGACGCGAGGAAAGAGAACGCTGGGGCGTGGGGGAAACGCCGGGGCGCGAGGAAAGAGATCGCCGGGGCGCGAGGGAAACGGCGGGGGCACAAGGGACGAGAACGCCGGGGCGTGAGGGAAACGCCGGGGCACAAGGGAAGCAGGAACATCTAAAACACCAGGGAACAAGAACAGAGGGCGTACTAACACGCCGGGGAACCGAGAACAGAGGGCGTCTAAACACGCCGGGGAACCGAGAACAGAGGGCGTCTAAACACGCCGGGGAACCGAGAACAGAGGGCGTCTAAAAACGCCGGGGAACCGAGAACAGAGGGCGTCTAAACACGCCGTGGAACCGAGAACAGAGGGCGTCTAAACACGCTGTGGAACCGAGAACAGAGGGCGTCTAAAAACGCCGGGGAACCGAGAACAGAGGGCGTCTAAACACGCCGAGAAACCAAGAAAAACCTAAACGCCAGGAACTAGAGGGTGAGCTAGGCAGCAACAGGCCAGGCGCGCCAGAGGGCACAGACAGCGACTTAGATGCACCGGAGGGCTCTGGCGGCGGCCTGCGTGCGCTGGGCAGCAACAGGGCGGGCGCACCAGAGGGCTCAGCCGGCGACTAGGAAGCGCCGGAGGGCTTCTGGCGGCGGCTTGCGTGCGCAGGGCAGCGACAGGCCAGACCCACCAGAGGGCACAGCCGGCGACTTGGGAGCGCCGGAGGGCTCTGGTGACGGCCTGCATGCGCTGGGCAGCGACAGGGCGGGCGCACCAGAGGGCTCAGCCGGCGACATGGGAGCGCCGGAGGGCTCTGGCGGCAATTAAACACAGGGAAAAACAGGGAACAGGGGAACAGAACAGAGACACCAGGGGAAGTCAAAACAAGATAAAAACTACAGAAGGCTAGAGGGGACTAGACTACCCTAACAGGGCAAACTAAAACAAAAGAAATCAGGAGAAGTAAAGCGTAGGGACCTTGAAAGCACAGGGACCTTTAAGAGCGCTGGAACCCAGACGGTGCAGGAACCCACACACAAAGACATTAAGGGGATTAAACAAACAAAACTTAAAAAGAAAACAAATACAGAACTAAGACCAGAACTATAAGACTAAGATAGGGACTACAGGGTCAAGACAGGGACTACAGGGGCTAGACAGGAACTACAGGGGCTAGGATAGGAACTACAGGGTCTAAAGCCGGAACTACAGGTCTAAAACTGAAAAATCAAAACAAAACTGGAAAACTAGGAAGGGAACCAAACGCTAAAGCAAAACTATGAAACAAAGCAAAACAGGGAGACAAGGGCAGGTACAGCAAAGCTAATGAAAAACTAAATAACTAAAGCTAGAAATAAGAACACAAAGCAAAACAGGAAGTCTAAGGTAAAAACTGGAACTCAAAAGCAAAACTCGGAAGACTAAAAGCTAACCTAGAACAATAGAACTGAGCTGGAAAAACAAAAGCTAAATAAAAACTCAAATACTCTAAAGAAAAAAAAAACCTAAATAACTCTAAAACACCAAAAAATCCTAAGTAAACCAAAACTAAGGTTGAGCCTAAACAAATTAACAGAAGGCAGAAACAATTCTTCTAAAACAGTAAAAATATACAAAAAGCAAGACTAGAAACTAAAGCAGAACTAGAACACAACAAAACCAAACCTAAAAAAACTCTAAGAAATCTAAGGAGCACTGAAATACTGTAAAACTAAGGAATGTTAAGTAACTCAAACAAAAACAGAAACCAGAAGGCGCTGGGCAGCAAAGTCTTAATATGCTGGGCAGCGGCAATAGTTACGCTGGACAGCGACGACTAAAAGCGCCGTCTTAAAGAGCTGGGCAGCGTCAGAAGCGGGTCTCGCGTAGAGCGATCCCGTGGAACAGAGTCATAGGCAGGGCGTTGCAGCACAGCGACCCAGGCGAGACGAAACACGAGGCGAGGCGTCGCTGCACGGCGACCCAGGCGAGATGAACCAGAGGCGAGGCGTCGCAACACTGCGACCCAGGCGAGACGAAACCAGAGGAGAGGCGTCGCCGCACGGCGACCCAGGCGAGATGAACCGGAGGCGGGGCAGATCCTGCCAGCTTCTGCACCAGGCTCTGTGCGTGCTCGGGTTCATCCCTTGGCCGGTCCCTAATGTCATGATATTTTTCTAGGATGAACCCGGACACAGCACGCACACACAGAGCTAGTTCTTAGAAGTGAGTTTATTGAACAAGGAGGATGATGGATGACGAGAAGAACCTGAGTCATTTAACTGACGGAGATGTAGGTTGCAGAAGCTGGCCGGCAAGAGGAGTGCAGAGAGACTGACCAGGAGGAACTCTGGAGCCGAGGATGTGACACCAGGACGGGACATCAGAAGACTAGAGAGCAGGACGGAACATCTGAGCCGAGGACTTGAGACCAGAACATCAGAACCGAGGACTTGAGACCAGAACATCAGAACCGAGGACTTGAGACCGGAACATCAGAACCGAGGACTTGAGACCGGAACATCAGAACCGAGGACTTGAGACCGGAACATCAGAGCCGGGGACTTGAGACCGGAACATCAGAGCCGAGGACTTGAGACCGGAACATCAGAGCCGAGGACTTGAGACCGGAACATCAGAGCCGAGGATTTGAGACCAGGACGGCTCACCAGGAGTTGAGAACAGAAGTTGGAAACTTGAGAGCTGAACGGAACCCAGGAGTCGTGAACAGGAGTTGAGAACCTGAGTTGGAACAGAGCTGAGCAGAGTCTTTGGCAGTGAATTGAACAAAACAAAGTTGAAGTAAAGTCTTCTGGCTGACTGTAACAAAAAACTGAGCTGACACAGGATTCTGGTAGAAACTGAGCGGGAGTGAACACTATGGACCGGCAACGAGAACAGAAAGAAGTGAGTATATATGGAGGTGAACACAGGTGGAGACAGAGAGGGAAAAAAAATTCACTGGAATGTTTGCAGTTAAATGAATGAAAACCATTACATTTACTAAATAAAATCAATAAATTTTATTTTATTTAGTGTTTTTAACCTTTGACTTCTTCCTATAGTCACAGTGAAATTTCTATGTATTTAAAAGTGTCCATTTAAATTTCTTTTGCAAGAGGTTTGATGCTGCCGGGCAAATGCTTGCATGTGTGCATACGGCTGTTAGCGTGAGGCATATTTAAGTGTGGGTGTGTATGTTTATGTTAACCGCTGCCCATCTGAAAGCCAAGTGCTGGTCTTTCGTCCTCTAATTGCCAATTAACAAGGGCCCATTTAATTGCAGTGGTTTTGGGAGGGCATACAATTAGCACTGGAGCTGAACCAAGCCACACACACAAACACACCCCCACACACATGCTTAGTCTTAATGAGCTGCACTGTGTCCTTCCATTTTCTTGGCTAATTCTCTCCTGCCCTCAACTCAATCACCCCTCACACAAGGACACACCTTCATTTAGCAGAAGCTCTTTACATATTTCCCCACTTAGACACATTATGTCCTTTTCATGCATTTTCTTCAAAGATGTTGACAATAATTTCTAGCTTTCTTCTTCCTTTCTTTTCTCCACAACAAATACTTTGTGCACGTGTTCATCAGTCACGAATAAGGGCTTACACCAACTATATAAATTTTTACATATTCATCCTTTTACTGTTTTGTTTGTTTTAAGCTGTTTTATGCTACATTTCTGACTTTTCTTTCCTTTTTCCCCATACAGGTTCTTTTAAGGGAATGTGCAAGCAGATAGACCACTTCCCAGAGGATGCTGACTATGAGGCAGATGCTTCAGAATACTTCCTACGTGAGTTTTTCCTTTCCTCTATATTAGTGTTTATTGTGGGATTTTCTTCATAAGCACCTCTACCGTTTCCTTGTCTTAAGTCGATGAGGTTTGATTGTCTTGTCCTAGAGTCTCCCGGAAAGGTTTTCACACCCTTAACTGTCAAAATCCATCAACAATTTTTAGTGTTTTTTTATTGTGATTTTTGCAACTGCAAAGCTGAAGAGTGGAACATATTAACTTAATAAAAAAAATAAATCGGCTGCAACCACTTACCTTTCTTGCATCATGTGTGCAACTTAACCACAGCATAAGTATAGCTGTCCTGTGAAACACTCAAGAGGTTTCTTAGAGAACATTAGTTAACAAATAGCATCACAAACACAAAGGAACACTCCAGACAGGTCAGGGATCAACTTGTGGAGAAGTTTAAATTGGGTTAGAAAGCAATGCCCCAAGCTTGAAACTTCTCACAGAGCTCGGTTCAGTTATTCATCTGAAAATGGGAAAGAACACTAAACACCTATAAACCTACCAAGAATTGGCAGTCCATCTAGACTGACACACAACTACAGCTTTAATCAAAGAAGCAGCCAAGAGGCCTGTTGTAACTCTGGAAGAGCTGCAGAGATCCACAGATCAGCTGAGGAAATCTGTTGACAGAACTATGGCTCTACGCAAATTGAGCCTGAGATTGAACTTTTTGGCCCACATGACAAATGCTTAAACTCCAGCTGATAGATGATCAGGAGCAGGTGTGTGGGAGCACACTGCTCAGCCCCACCCTCTAAGGGAAACCCTGCAGCTCCATGAGAGAGGAAACACCACACATACACATCCAGATTCCTCATAATTACTGCACATTTCCTTGAATAAATCCGCCCTCCTGGGAATCATGTTGGTGGCTGTATCATGCTGTGGGGATACTTTTCTTCATCAGGGACAAGAAAGCTAGTCAGCGTTAATGGGAAGACAGAGGCAAATGCAGGCTAAATACATTTAGATTAAATATGACCTTTAGGCAGAGTTTGACCTCCCTGCAGGACAATGACCCTAAACAAACATGCCAGAACTGTAGTGAACTGGTTTTATGTTTCATCCTGTTTATGTGTTAGAATTATCCAGTCAGTGTTCGGATCTTAATCAATTCAATTCAGTTCAATTCAATTTTATTTATATAGCTCCAATTCATGAAGCATGTCATCTCAAGGCACTTTGCAAAGTCAAATTCAATCAGATTATACAGATTGGGTCAGATTATACAGATTGGTCAAAAATTTCCTATATAAGGGAAACCAGTTGATTGCATCAAAGTCCCAACAAGCAGCATTCACTCCTGGAGAAGCGTAGAGCTACAGGGAGAGTCGTCTGCATTGTCCATGGCTTTGCAGCAATCCCTCATACTGAGCAAGCATGAAGCGACAGCGGAAAGAAAAACTCCCCATTAACAGGAAGGAAAACCTCCAGCAGAACCGGGCTCAGTATGAATGGTCATCTGCCTCGACCGACTGGGGGTTACAGAAGACAGAGCAGAGAGACAAAAAAGCACAGAAGCACACATTGATCCAGGAATCTGTTCTACCAGGTGTACCTACTATGAAGAAAAAAAAGAGAGAGAACAAAAAGTTAAAAGCTGAAATGATGACAAGCAATGCAAAACTGGAGAACAGTAGAACTCAGTAGAGTAAAAAAATAGGCCCTGATGTCCTCCGGTAGCCTAAGCCTATAGCAACATAACTATAGAGGTAGCTCAGGGTAACATGAGCCACTCTAGTTATAAGCTTTGTCAAAAAGGAAAGTTTTAAGATTACTCTTAAAAGTAGACACGGTGTCTGCCTCACGGACCAAAACTGGGAGTTGATAGCCTGTAGCCTGATAGCTAAAGGATCTGCCTCTCATTCTACTTTTAGAGACTCTAGGAACCACCAGCAGACCTGCAGTCTGAGAGCGAAGTGCTCTGTTAGGAACATACGGGGTAATCAGAGCTCTGATATATGATAGAGCTTGATTATTAAGGGCTTTATACGTTAGAAGAAGAATTTTAAATTCTATTCTTGATTTAACAGGAAGCCAATGAAGGGAAGCTAAAATTGGAGAAATATGATCCCTCTTGTTGATTTTCATCAGAACTCTTTTTTTTTTCCCTTCCCAGTGTCCTGTCTAGCAATGTGGCAATAAGAATTGATGTCTTAATGCCAAATAGAGCTCGACAGATTTTGCTTTCACAAGTGGAGCAAACAGCTTTCGCCATAGTGCTCTGCTTGATTTGTGCATGTAAATAGCTTTATTGCGATTCCTGCAGGGAGAATTCCAAATTATATGGACACTACAATGGGAAAGTAGGAGAGTAAAGGAAGAACAAGAAGAGAAAAAAAAATTATCTGAGGACATGAGAATATCATTGGTGACCTTCACCAGAGCTGTTTCAGTGCTATGATGAGCTCTGAAGCCTGACTGAAACTCCTCAAGTAGGTCATTACTTTGTAAATGTTCACAAAGTTGATTAGCAACTACTTTCTCAAGAATTTTAGATAAGAAAAGAAGATTAGATATAGGTCTGTAATTTACTAACTCACCTTGATCAAGAGATGGTTTCTTAAATAACAGCTACTTGCTGTTAAAAGCCTGTGGTACATATCCATTTACTAAGGATAGATTAATCATGTCTAAAATAGGGCCACTGATCAAAGGGAATACCTCCTTAAACAACTTGGTTGGGATTAGGTCTAACATACAGGTAGAAGGCTTAGATGAAGCTAAAATTTTAGACAGCTCAGAAAGCTCTACTGCTTCTAAACAGTTCAAACACTGCGCAGGTTCTAAAGATTCCTCCAACGCTGCCTCACTGAGGACGAGGTAATCATGTTTGGGAGGATGCAAATTATTTTATTTTTAATGGAATCAATTTTATTTATGAAGAATCCCATAAAGTCATTATTGCTAAGAGCTAAGGGGATGGATGGATCACCGGAGCTGAGACTCTGAGTAAGTTTGGCAACTGTACTGAAGTCTTTTTATACAACAATAGACTATCTTTCCAGATTAGGTAGGACTCCTCTTGTTGTGTAGAGCACCATTTTCTCTCCAATTTCCTACCATTGTGCTTCAAGGAACGGAAGGGAAACTGAGGGTTAAATGTTCAAAAGAACTGTAGTTATTAATTGGCTTGGGACTAATTAATAAATCAGACTGCAAGATGGTTGCTACTCCTCCTCCTTTTCCCGTAGATCTGGGAATGTGGAAATTTGAATAATTGGAGGGAGTTGACTCATTTATACTAACGTAGTCCTCTTGTAGCCAGGTTTCTGTGAGACAAAATAAATCAATCTGATTATCGGAAATCAGTTCATTAACTAACAAAGTCTTTGGAGGGAGAGACCTTATATTTAATAGACCACATTTAATTGTTTTATTTTTTGTTTCAAGGTGAGCCGTATTGATTTCTATTAGATTTTTATGATTTCTTCCTTTTAGATCAGTTTTTGATCAATTCAGTTTTGGCCGTGGGAAAGACACCGTCTCAATAGGGTAATGGGTGGGTAACAGTACAGAAGCTGCAGAGAGGTGTGTTAAACTACGGCTCTGCTTCCTGGTCTGCACCAGAGAAAATTACGGAGTCCGACATTGTTTTAGCAAACTTACACACCGAAGCAACACCAACTTTAGTGACCTCCGATTGGCGTGACCGGGTGTCATTACCGCCAGCGTGAATAACAATCTTACGCGTATTTACGCTTATCCTTAGCCAGCAGTTTCTGGTAGGATTTGATGTCGCCCGTTCTGGCCCCTGGCAGGCATTTAACTATGGTCCCTGGTGTCTCTAGTGCCACGTTTCTGACTATTGAGCTGCCAATCACCAGGGTCGGCTTCTCAGCGGGTGTGCTGAGAACCGTCACCCAGCCGGCCTGGTAACCCGGCTGCTCGGGTGCTGCTGCTGGAGGCCCGCTACGTGAAGTTACTCTATGTGGCTCCGCGCTAGCAAAGGGGTGGCTATCAGCTGGTTTTTCAACAGCACTGAGCCGGGTCTCCAATTCTGACACCCTCGCCTCCAAAGCTACAAAAACACTACATTCATTACATGTACCATTATCACTAAAGGAGGCAGAGGAATAACTAAACATCTGACACAGAGAGCAGCAGATAGGAGGAGACTTAGGCAGAGACGGAGAAGCAGATGGAAGAGTAGGGGAAGAAGCCATTGTGGGGCTAAAGCTAGGCTAGCGCCCTCTTACCACGCCGAGAAAAGCAAACCGTGTGAAACACGAGGAGTTCCCAAACGTGATGTGCAGCAACAGAGAATGTTTTAAGTGCTTATGTGTTAGAAATAGGTGTTACAGCAAAGAGATTAAAGATAAAAGCGACAGAGTCTTCTTCTTCTTCTTCTTCTTCTTCTTTGAAATTTTTTGGCGGTTGGCAAACAACAGATAGATGCATTTCCGCCATCTACTGGAATGGAGTGTGGACCAGAATGACTCTCAGGAATTAAATTCTATTATATAAATGTGTTACTTTTAGATATCAGCGACAGAGTCTGGAGCAACAGACCGCAATTCACACCTTGACAACAGGAAGTGACACAATACGCCTTACTGCAAACAGGAAGTTGACCCAACAAGGCAGCACCATTCTAAACAGCAAATTGACAATTCCTTTGGCAATTTGTGGCAAGATTTGAAAATTGATGTAAACAGATGCTCTCCATTGAATCTTTTTGGGTTATTTTGCAAAGAAAAATGTTCAATCTCTAGCTGTAAAACGATAGGACAGATTCCATAGAGCGGATTTGCAGCAATGATTTCAGCCAAAACTTTTTCAACAGACTTAGGTGTTGCTAAATAAAAAAATACCTGCTATACTTTTCATATTTGCATGTGTACACCATTTTGAAAACCTTGCATCTTTTTCCACCAACTCACAATTTTTTACTAAACCGTGTCAGTTTTCACATAATATCCAATGAAAGATATTGCGGTTTAATTGTAATGTGACAAAATGTGGCACACATCAAAGACTATAGACAATTTTACTATGCACAATAACTTTTGAGGGGGTAAAACTTGAGAAAGGGCAGTGTAAAATCAGAACAGGGAAGGAGGAGGGTTGAAATGGAAGCGGCAGGATGAAGAGAAGGTCACTGATCAGTGAAGTGTAGGATGCAGAAATGGCACGAGAAAGAGTGATGAGGTTTTTAGACCAGATACAGGAGGAAAGGGGGTAACGGAGGAAAGCAAAGGACTGCGGGATGAAAAGGTTGATGAGGTGAAGGACAAGTAGTAGGGCACCAGTGCAGTGCTGTTGCTCTCCCACTGGCTCACCAATTAGGACACTTACTTCTATAAATACTCTAGGCTCCGTAAAGTGGGTCACACGTCTCCCTCTCCTCCTTCCTTCAGTATATCTCTCTCAACCTCTTCTCTCTTTCTTTCCACCCATCTGTCTGTCCATCTCCAGCGAGGCCTTCAAGCCTTCAAGATGCTGGATGGAGACGGTGAGGTGGAGCATGAGGAGAGGGTCGTAGAGCAAAGAAATTTAGTTGGAGTTACGTTTGTGAACTCAGGTGTCTTAGAAAGTTTGTGAAACAGTTCAAGTAGGCCTATTTTTTTCAAAAAGATAAGGAGATCAGTTTATTTAACAAACTTTGAAAAATTATTCAAATTACTCTTGTGTATGTTTATTATTCCTTCAATGTGGTGTTTCTTATGGGAGACAGACAGATATTAGAAGTTTCTCGATACAGACAAAATGCTAGAGAGGGTAAAAAAGTTAATTTAATAGGTTAATTGATGTGATTCACTCCAAGCAACTAAAGAAAAACTGACTCAGGTGTAAATGGACTCTAGAAGTAAAGCTATTTTGGGGAGTTGCTGTTATTGTGCTGAGTCTAAGAGTTAACTATAAATTACACATTCATGTCAACTATTTTAATCAGCTAAACTGTCCTGCAGGCCATGCCAGTTTTTAGTTTAAACAATTAAATGATAACTGATGTCTCCCTGTCTTTGTATGTTTTTATAATTTCAAGGGCAATTCTTGACAAGCTATAGTCTTGTGATGACTGATGACTTTTTTACACATGAGTAATACAAACTATTAGTCAGTAAAACCCAAACACACTCTCAAGCTCACTCTGTTTTATTTTCCTCCCTGGGGGCTCTTTTTTGTGGCTCTCGTGGCCTTTATTTGACAGTAGGCTGACAGTTAATGGGGTTGAGAGAGAGGGAGAAGGCCCGTGGCAAAAGTCCATAGGCTGCAACTGAGGCCTCTGAACCTGGGTCGTATGTTCTACCCCTGGGCCACCACCACAGTCACCCTGAGACCTCAAGCTGAACTATGTAAAATTTTAATAATAATTATTATTATTATTATTATTCGTTGTTTTTTTTTGTTTGTTTTTTTTTACTGGGAATTCAATAAAATATTCAGTTATCAGATTTCTCCACTGTAAGAAAATGCTGTTTTCCTATTTCTACAACATTTAATAATGTTTGCTAGTTATTGAAATAGCACCAAAACTATAAAGCTGTATTGTTTTTTTTTCTGATTTTCTTCTCCACCAATTTGATCTAAAACTTTACATGCATCTAATGACCTGGGAATCATGTATTGAAACTACCTGCCAACTATCAAACAGCTTTCAGGAAAGTTAGGAGTTTCCAGGTTCAAACAAATAATATATATTTTTTAAAGACATGTTCACCTTTTAAGATTACTCAAGACGTTTGATCTTGATTAACTGTTTTCTAACAAGTATATACAATAATCTATAAATGGCTCTGTTCACTGATAGGAAATGAGAGGGATGTCTCTCAAAAGATTAAAAAACAATGTAAATGATTAATCAGTTCTGAAAAAATGTCCAGGAGTTATTTTTGGTAATGAGCTCCAAGTCTTTAGGGGTTGGATGGGCTCCTTCCCATCATTCCGATCTTTAACTCCCTCTGCAGATTCTCCATCAGATTCAAGTCAGGACTCTGGATGGTCCACTCCAAAGCCTTAATATTACTTAGCATGTTCCTCAAATTAAAAGATAGCTTTTGTATAAATCTCCATCACTTTCTGTATTAATGGTTGAACAATCACTCAAAGTGGCTGAAGAAAGTTTTGTTGATACTGCAAATCATGCATTTTTGATCCCCGCTTGACTTAGATTGCCTAAAGTTCTCACACAAATACAAATTGTATGAACCTCTTATTAAATAAATTATGCTGCCTACCACAGAATAGTTTATACAGATAAGTCGATCCATCTATTCAGCATGACCCCTCTTCGCTCCCATTTCTGCCACCTCACAACAATTTTGGAAGTTAGATCTGCAAAAAGATCAACTCTAGCTGCAAAACTTGGATCAATTATCTGAATTTTTTTATCGGATAATACTATCTTATTGCAGTTTCAATCCGAATTTAGAAAGACATTCACTAATGATATCTTTACTGGCTTTGATATTAATTTATTTACTGGTGCTTTATGTATTGATCTTAACAAGGCGTTTGACATGGTTGATCACTATCTCTTACTGGATAATTTACATTTGATTGCCGTTGACAGGTCCTCTCGTCTTTGTTTTAACCCATATCTTCATTGCTGTCAGCAGTACATCGTTCAAATTTCAGTATTATAAAGGTGTGCCACAACGTTCCTCACTTGGTCCTCTTCTATGTCAAATTTTTATGAACAGGCTTCATCTTGTTTGCACTCACTGCAATATTCAACTATATGCAGATGATACTATTATTTACTTTTCAAAATCCAGTAATACTGACTTTCAGCACTCTCTTCAACATGACTTTGACACAGTACAAGTATGGCTTCAAGCCTATAAATTGCTTCTTAATAAAACAAAATTGCAATCGCAAGAGGGAGTGGTGGCCGAGTGGTTAGAGCACAGAGCTTCGGTCCCAGAGGTTCTGAGTTCAACTCCCGCAAGCTGCCATTCTGGGTCCCTGAGCAAGACCCTTAACCCCCAATTGCTCCCCAGGCGCCGCACAGTGGCAGCCCACTGCTCCCCAAGGGGATGGGTTAAGATGCAGAAGTGAATTTCTCCATTGTGAGATCAATAAAGTTCAATTCAATTAAGAAAATCGCAACACAAACTCCATATCTGGGTGTGAGTTTAATTTTACATGTTTGGTTTCTACACCAATTATACCAGTTGAGTAGTATAAATGTTTAGGCCTCTGGCTTGACCCTTCGCTTCACTTTCTCTTATACATTCTTTTACAAATAAAATAACATATCGTTTGAAACTATTGTATCAGTCAATTAATTGCTTTACTTTCTCAGTAAGAGTAAAGATTGTAACTCAATTATTCCTTCCTATTTTTGACTACTGTGATATACAGTAATTCATCAAAATGCCACATCTACTAATCTCCAACCACTTAATGTTGTATATTACAGTTGTGTAGGTTTATTTTCTTCGTAACCCTTTCAGAACCCACCACTGTCTGTTGTACCAACATCTCTCCTGGCTCACTCTATCCTCCAGACAACAATTTCATAGGTTTTCATTTGTATTTAAATGTATTAATCTTAGTTATCCTGAATATTTAAAACTATACCTGGTCTTCCATCCTATATCCGCTCTATAACCTCTGTTTATGTGTTTAAGAAGACCCTTATTCAACATCTTCAAAATATTTGTTTTCAACTCGTTTTCTTGTATAACTGTTACAATATTGTGTTGATGTTTAACATGGTCTTTATTACAGAGTGTTCTGTGTTCAAATGTATGGTGTGATTGGTTATTTGTAGCCATTTATATAATGTATGTATTTCTTGTATATACTGCATCTGTCTTATGTGCCTTTGGTTTTTTTTCTTGACTACAGGCCCCCTTAAAAATTAGATGGTCTCATCTCAAGGGGCTTATCCTTTCAAATTCAAATAAATAAATTAAATTAAAAAATGACAGGTAATGTTTAAAGAGCAAGCATCAGTTTTGGGACAAAAAAGAATAAGAGCCTACTTGCAGAACAAAATATGTCAAATAATTAATATTAACATGATGTTGTTTGTTTGTTTGTTTGTTTGTTTGTTTGTTTGTTTTTGTAGCCACAATCAAAATTAAACAATAAACTGAATTAATTACAGACCTCTAATATATTTAACACAACATTGAATGTGAACTCCCCTCCCAGTTTCAAATATTTTGCAGCCTCTAACTGGTTTTCTTGCAGCAGGGCTGGAGAAAAGTATCCACACAGCATAATGCTTCCACCACCATGTTTTACCATGTGTAAGGTGTGTTCAGGGAAATGCGCATTACCAGTGTTTCAGCTCACATAGCATTTGCATTTGGGTCAGAAGCTTTAGTTTTAGTCTAATCTGACCAACGCATCCTCTTCAAAGTGATTGATGTGATCCCACCATAGCTTGTGGCAAACTGTGAAGGAGTCTTCTTATTGCTTTCATTGAATAATAGCTTTTTCTTGATTAGCTGGACTATAGATTTGAATAATGTATTGTTTTTCCCCTACCTGAGTTGTGGATAACTCATGTTATCATGTGTCCTTTGGCTGCATCTCTTTTTAATGCTTTCCATGTAGTTAAGGTGGATGAACATTCCTTGGTAGGTTTCAGTTACATTAAAGTCTTTCCCCATGGGGATAATGAATCGACAAGTGCTCTATGAGATGGTCAAAGCTTATCTTATTTTAACCTCTAGCTGACCTGTCCAGTGTGTTCCTTGATCTTTATGATTGCTGTTTGTTCTCTAATATTCTCTAAGAACCCTCTTGGGTCTTCACACAGCAGCTGTATTAGATCTGATTGAACTCAAGCGAGATGTTTTTACTAAAAGGGACTTCTGAAAGCTGTTGGTTGCACTGGATTATTTTTAAGAGCATCGGAGTAAGGAGGGTGGATTAAAAATGCATGGCATGCTTTTTAGATTTTTATTTGTCAAATATTGTGATGTATTATTTCCCTTTCACTTGACTAATACGCACTACTTTTGTTGGTCAAAAGTCGGAATAAAACACAATGCTTATTGTTGTAACTCAACAAAATTAGCTTTGGAAATTGATGTGTGAGATTCCTAAAACAGATAGAAATTGTAATAATTTCTGGCATGGTTAATATCCCTCTTGGTGTATGCAGATTGCCATTTCAAGCTCCACTTGGTATTAACACCTATCATCTAAAGCACTTTATTACGAAACATTTCTACTTCATGCAACATGAACATGGGCATGTCAGGACTGAGTTAAAGACACTGCAACAGGGCTGAAAATTAAAAAAAATCTAAGTTTGTTAATGTGTGTGACATTTTCAGAGAAAACAGGAATATCACAACCTACAAACAATACAACCGCATAGACAGTGTGCCACAACTGAAACAGAAGCGGATCGATGTGACATAAAGGCTGGAAGCTGTCATTCAGTTTGAATTCTTCATCTCCTCCTGTTCTTTCATTCTTGGTCTCTTGCTTTCCCCCTGGGGTCTCTTCAGTCTCCCCCCCCCCCACCAGCCCCCCACCCCCTTCTCCAATCCTCCTCTCACTGGGTACATTTGCATGTGTGGTTATGTAACAGAGAGAGAGCAGTCAGCCTTCATCCTGCTGCAGTTGTACTATGAGCCACAACCACAGAAAAACAGTCACCCCAACCACCACCCCCCAATCCCCCCAGCCCCCATCCTTCACTTCACCATGTTTGACCTTAAGCTGCTCCAGCCACTTTTTGGTGTTTTGCTTTAACAGCAAGTTTCTCAGTCCCCCATCGCGTACAATGTTAGGTTGCTATGGAAATGAGAAATAAGAGATCAGCAGCCTCTACAAGGTGATCCGAAGGATTTACAGTAACATATCCATCAGTTATTAGTGGTTCGGAAACACTTCTCCAGACATGATTTAGGTATATATATGCCCATGTTATTGCTCTCTACAGTATTTCTATTCACTGCAGACATCCCTTTACTCAAGCCAGGCATCAGTCGTGTTTCAGCATAAGGGCAACATGTGAAATGACTGAAGCTGAATAGGAGGTTGAATCCAACCCACCGCTGTTATGCCTCTTAGCCGCCACGGACAGCAGCCTCAGAGCCAAGCTGATGAGTATGTGTGAAGTGGGAGGCATCCAGTGAAGCACATTAAACTTCACAGCATCAATTTCGATGAACAGAGATGTACCAGCGGCTGGAAACCATCCGATTAGAATGTGCAACCGTGATGATCAGTTTTATTGTTCCATTTGAAGAGATAAGTTAACCTGTTAAGTTGATCACTATTAATTACACTTGTCTTTCTAAATACTCGATCATTTACAGTTGATAAATACTAAACAGCAAATTAGGGAGACCCATTCAAGTCATCATCAGTTCCTTATTTTATGAGCCCATGGATAAAAAAAAGCACACTGAAAGATTGCAAATCTTAAATTGCATTTGCAATTTTAGTAAATTTTTACACCTAATTTATTCCTCTGTTCTCTTTGCACATATAAATTGCACTTTAAAGTGACCAAATTCCCAACAATGTTACATGGGTGACAAAAATTGCCATCAGCAAATATTAAAGGCAACATTTGTACTGTTTGTGTATTCTTACCTGCTTGGTGGTGAGAAAAGGTAGAAGTGACAGAATGTACTAAGATGTGCCTTCACTCCTCTGCAAGTGCTGCTGTTCCTGCAAACCACCAGTGTGTGCTCCGCTTTCTGCAGCCGGTTTCCATTGCACAGTCTCAACAGAAATGGGAGGTAGAATTGATACATTTATAATAATTAATTAATGTTGATAGTTATGGCATGATTGGAATTCACACTGATTTTTCATGACGTCACCATCATTTAATTTATTTAAAATATAAAATAATGAGCTACACACCTGGGTATGAGATTCTAATGCTTTATGGCTGCCCTCAAGTGGTCTTGGGATTTTTGAAGTCATCACATCCAGAATCCATCATTCTGAGCCAGCTAAAAATGTTGAAAACGTTGCATTAGATCAGGTAATGCTATTATGGGGTCAACGCTGCAATATTTGAGTTACAGTTGTCATTTCACTTGCAGTGGTACACATGTCTGGTTTACATGGCATGAGAGAGCTGCAGAATTTTTCAACATGTTTAACAAATCTGTGGCGGGCCTCCAAAGCCCTACATTGGGACTGAGAACCTGCGGGTCAACACCAATCACGTGGGAGCAGGTGGTTTTAAGAGTATCGTGGGCGGGATCAAAATAGACCCTTTGTTATAAGATTGTTGGAAAAATGGAGAGTATAACCAAGGTTGGTAATAAAATCAGTAACATAGACTGGAGAAAAATACATTTTTATAATCAAATAATATACTCATTAAGTTAAAAAGTTACTGAAATAAACAAATAAGTTGCAACCAAAATCTCTTTCTGAATTAAAATATGCCCAATTTCATGCAAAGCTACATAAATCGCTTGGAACATAGGGTTCAACGACCATGAACCAGATGATGAAGAAAACCCAGGTGAACAAACTTCACAAAGAACACTTTCCTACACCATCAAAGCTTGCAAAGTTCATTCTGAGTGTGAGTTCTGTGCGCCGTCAGAGAGAAAATTTAGTGTCTGTGCACACCCTTTAGAAGAAACCGCAGTAATCCTATACCAGAGTCTCTCAGCAATGTCGTTATTATGCACAGTCACTAAAAAAAAACACAGACATCCGAATTTCATTGAACTGTTGTATTTTTATTTATTTATTTGTATTATTTCTTCAGTGTGTTTTTTTTTTATTAATGCCCGGGCAAGTCCAAACTTGGCCTATCTTTTTTCTAACATTTCTCTGGGTCTTCACTTGGCTTTGTGATATTGCTTTATAGATTTTCTAATTTATGCATTTCTGCTTTTTCCTCACAGATATGTTATCTATGTTTTTTGATCTGAGTATAGATGAGAAGTTTGACTCAAAATGGAGATATTTTGTTGAATATATTTTATTTATTCTGCTCTTTTTCAACTGCGATTGACTTGTGCAGTGCATGAATTAAGGTGGTGAGTGCAAGCGGGATTGGTGGCAAATTTTGCGAAAGCGGGCGGTAGTGAAAGAGACAGGAAACAGGAATGGGCAGAAATCCACCAGGAGCAGGTAGGAGAGAAATTTAAAAAAAAGTCAATCCCCGACAGGGCTCTACTAGAAATTCTGTATTTTGTTTTCATCTTAGTAGTAAATGGTGCAGGTAAATAGACTGAATTTATATGGCACTTTTCTAGTCATACTAACTGCTCAAAGCGCTTAACACTAGAGCCACATTCACCCAATCACACTCATGAATGCACACTCTCTTGTAGCCACCTTGCAACTACTTTACCAACTGAGCCACAAATGCCAAGCATCATTTTGCACAACTTCCAGGAATGTGGCTATAAAGGCATAAAGGGGCTTTGCATGACTGCCCTGCATGCTAGCGATTCAGATCCACTTCAACCTAAGATTTAAGGCAGCTGTAGGTCAATGAACAGTCATCTTTTACCCCCAGTCCAGATAGTATAGAAATAAGAGGGTCCCTAGGCATTATAATGAAACCTCGCATTTTCTCTCAGTGTGATCGACACTTGCCAGCTGCTAGATGATGACTTTGCAATACAGCAAGCATCATGACGATCAGAACTAGACTGTAATAATCAGAGACTGTTGAGTACATTGTGAAAAAGAGATAGAATTGGATTTAACAAATTAAACAGAATGAAAGACACAAATAAATTGCTTATATGCGGCACGTGGGCATTTTACAAATATGGTATTTGTTGTTGATACACAAGTGAGATCTACGGGTGAAACATTTTGTCATACAAATCCTTTTGGAATAGTAAAGCTTGGAGAAAACAAACGTACACCTCAAACATCTATCTAATCCAATCCATCTTTATTTTTAAAAGCACTTTATAACACGCTATGGGACCAAAGTGTCATACGTAGTGAAAGACAAAATTATTTAACTTAGAAACATAAAACGAAGGGTAAGAGTCATAACCTGACAAAAGCCAGCTGTATGTCGCTCCGCCTAGCTCCACTCACATACATCTGGGACTCCGCCATAGGAATCGCCTTTACAGAAGGCTGGGCCTTATCAAAAATTCTTGCATATGATTGGATAAGCCACTTGTCTGTCATCTTTATTGACGTGCTATTTCAACCACTCACACCGAAGCTAACCCGTGACGCTGATAATAGCGACGCAGGAAAAAAAAAAAAAATAATAATAATAATGTGTTTGCGGCTCTAGTGGCATGCGTTTTATTGACAGTGAGCTGACAGGAAGAGGGGGGAAGACAGGCGGCAAAGCGCAGCGGGTCGGAGTCGATTCCGGGCCGACCGCGTTGAGGACTAAAGGCCTCCTAACATAGTTAGCACTAACCGCTAACCGCTCCGGGGCGCGTCCGCGTCTGCACGTCCGCTGGCCCCGGAAAACAAAACTTGCCAAATCCGGTCGGGAGAAGGGCGAAAACATGGTTTCCACCAACAAAAGCCTTCAGAGGCGTTCTCTGATGTTCTTTTAATGAAACAATATTAGGTAGATTGGACAACACGGAAGAAATAGCAGCATCAATGCTAACGCTTGCTTCCTCGACGAGCCGCCATTGCTATCAAAACAGTCTCACGTCATGGTCGCGTCTCCACTACGTCACATCTATGAAACTCCAGCCCTGCGTCCTGATTGGCCAGACCATAAATTTGGTTGGAGAAATCACTTTCTACCGGCGGTGTCCCAGATGTATGTGAGTGGAGCTAGGCGGAGCAACATACAGCTGGCTTTTGTCAGGTTATAAGAGTCATGCAATACATAGAAAATACATATAACAATAAAATAGAGAAAAAAATCAGCATCTCAGATGGTGTCAAAGGCCAGAGTAAATAGATGGGTTTTAAAAAGATGTTTTAAAACAGAGAGAGAAGAGGCTTGTCTAATTATAGGTTATTTCACATTTTTGGAGCTGCAACTGTAGAGGCACGATCCCTGCTAAGCTTACGCTAGGTTTTTAGAGTTTGAAGAGCAGCTGATCCACTGAGCTGAGAGAGGTAGGTGTAAAAAGGTGGAGCAGCTCTGAAAGGTAGGATGGAGCCAGCAACGAGGGTTTAAGAACAAACAAAGCGACTTTAAAATGAATTCTAAAATGTGCTCATATTGACTTGCGTGAGTTGAAAGACGTGCTGTTACGTTTTGTACCCCCATGAGCTGGGCAATAGAAGAGCCACTAACACCTTACATAAATTGAATTGTAGTGAACAATCTATTCACTCCTAAGGTCCAAAACTTAGCCCTTACAACGACAGAAACAAATAAACCTGAAGACTCCCAATTTGTTCTGAAATCTCTGAAGTGGAAATAGTGCTCAAGCTTTGTGCTGCTAAAATTAGAAAGCTGGATGCTTATTCAAAATGCTAATGTTTCGGTTCAGGATACTAGAAACACGTGACGTCACCCCCCACCCCCCACCCACCCCCCTTCGATGACGTCATCTGACTCACTGCTGCCTCTGTCACTATTTTTGGCTTGCAAGTACTGACATTGGGGGCATATCACGATTTACATGAGTAATATGGCATGATAATGACTGGCAGGCTGTGTGAACTCCTCCGTGTGTGTACTATATTCATTACAAAACACACACATCTGCACATATTTGACCAGGCACATGGAAACACTAATCTGGTCAGTTGTGAGCACTCATTCTGATTTTGACTTCTTCTTCCATTTCAGCAAGATCACTTCCATGATTCTGGCAATGGCCATGTTTCTCAGCCTTGCACGCAGATGCACGCACACATGCACAGATAGTTATTCCCTTAAGCTGTTTCACCGAGTTCCCGATCCCACATGTTCTGTGCTGCCGGGTTCTCCTTCGTGGGCGAAATTGTGCGTGTGTGTGAGAAAGAAAGCATGTGTGGGAGAGCGAGCAGATTGTTCCTGCATGAGCAATGTGCAGTGTGTATAGGAAACACCCTACTTTAGAGATTGAGTGAGTAGGTGGTAGGTTGATCGATGAATGTGTTCACGTTGTAGCTTGTTGAGCTAGGATGTGCGCATATGTGTGATAAAGTAATAGGAGGGTTTCTGCACGGTGGATCGTGAATACACATTAAACTGTGGGTTTGTGTGAACCTGGGGAGCTCCCATGGCTGTGTCCACCCCCGCCTCCATAATTCAGCAACAATTACAAGGTTCCCCTTTGCTGCAACTAATGAAACCATAAGTCAGCGAGAGACACACAAACGCGCAAACAAACACACACCACTGCAGCAGAAGCATCCAGGAAGAGGGAGGAATAAAAAGAAGATGAAAGCATCGAAGAGATGCAGGACCGTTGGTGTGTGTGTGTGTGTGTGTGTGTGTGTGTGTGTGTGTGTGTGTGTGTGTGTGTGTGTGTGTGTGTGTGTGTGTGTGTGTGTGTGTGTGTGTGTGTGTGTGTGCGCGCGCGCCTCATTTGACCTCTATTGGTGTATTGTAGAGCCATTGTATAAGTGTGGGTGTTGCTTAAACTTAAACTCATCTTAACAATATTTCTGAAGAAAAATTCAACTATAAAAACAAAGTGTACTATTAGCTTATTTCTAACTTATAAGCAGTAAACCCTGCAAAGGCCTATTGTAATTCAAATGTTTCTTAATATTCCCAGAAATTAAGTGGCTTTTTGAAAGCCTAAACAAATAACAAAACTCAAATTTGGAACGCGTCAGTCTGGCGTGACATTGCAAGTCACAACAGCAATAATTTCACAGCACTCCCCTGAAAATTTCACCACCTCCTTAATTTACTTTACTTTATTGTACAGGTATTACATTTTGTACACTTTGAACTTCCCATCCATGCTCTACAATAAGCAGGATCCAATTTGGCTGTATTTAGCCTCTGCATTTGATTAAACTCCTCTTGGAGGTTTTGGTCAGTCAGCTTGAGCTTTCTCAAAAGGCATAAAGGATAACTGAAGCCCACAAAAATACATGAACTTCATGCGACAAGTCTCCGATGTTAACTCCCTGAATAAATGTTGTCTCGTCATATGTGCTTTTCTCGTGCGTTTTTTTTTTTTATATCTCAAATTGTATCCTGGAATAGGATAAAGTGTGAAATATGTCTTTTTTTTCCCTCTCCCTCCCCAAATGTGGCTCCTATCTTTCCACAGAGTTAAAGGCAGCGCCCTATGGAAACCGCGTCAGGCGGGGTCCTCAGCAGCAAGGCCTCATTCAGTCGTTCCCCCGAAATGTTTGTGATGTATGTGATGGACGGTTGTACCGGAACTGTAATTTCCCTCTGGGATTATTAAAGTATTTCTGATTCTGATTTCTGAAGGATCTAATGTTATCAAAATATCAACTTTTCGTACCTGTCTAAGGGGTGGAGCCAGACCTCAAAGTTTGAATTCTTGCCATGAAAATCAAAACGGTCACAAAGGAAGTCGCAGAGACACCAAACCTTCTATGTATGAGCCACATCTGGTCACCAGAATAAGTCAATGATCAGATACTGACATCACCTAAGCCCCGCCCTCTGAGTGTAAGAAGACTAATGTTTTACTTTGAAGGGTCCATAATTGAACCCTTTGACTTAATCATCAAGTGGAGCCCGATGACAGAAAACAGGTGCATGTAACATGTTTTCAAGTACTGAGACTTTTTTGCTGGGTGTGGCCAGCAACATCTGATACTACGCCAAGGCCACTGGTTTGGATCTAAATATCATCAAATATGCACCAAATTTACTATGATAGTTATCCAGCCAATTGACTTACTATCCAACAGATAACAAGTCAGACATTTGGTGGCATGGGCTGATTCCTTCATGGACCCCCCTGGAAGCATTAGAGCAAAAAGCCCCAACCCTGGCTTTAACCAAGGATTGTGAAAGTCAGTACAAATTTGTAAGTTACCAAGACCTACAGAACAATTTCCTTGGAGCGATGGGCCAAATGCTGCAGGAGCAAAGTCAGTCATTTTGGATCAAATCCACCATTTTGCTTCTTTTACAAACATACCTGTGTCACAATTTGCTGTTGTTTGTGTACTGCTGTCCGAGCCCTGCCTCTCCTCGCTGCTCACTACTTCGCGCACCTGCAGCTGGTTTTGGCTCATGGAGCACGGTACTAGGACACTGCGACACGTGCTGACCCACCCCAGCTGGCTGTCTCGGGAGCGGGTCCTCTCGGGTATCGGGCTGGCCCTCTGCTGGGGGCTAGGAGGGTTTAGGCATTTGGCAGCTCTGCATTCCACACCTAATGCTTGGATGACCGGAGCCTGGTAGGGTTGGTAGGCTGATCTATGGCTCCAGGGGCTCTCTCCCAGGCTTTCTTGTCCAGTCTTCTGAGTGGATGCATGGTGTCCCTGTGGTGGGTGGGTGGGCTGCCTGGCCTCTGTGCTCCATGGGGCTGCTTGTTTTCTGTAGCTCAGGGTCCTCTCTGCTTGCTTCTGATCCCTGAAGGGGGGATGATGATGACCCTTTGCATCCATTACTTAGCACGATTCTTTTTTATTTGGTTTTGTCTTGTTTTTCTGGTAGTTTTGTCTCTTTGCAGGCGTTCGTGGTTTTGTGTCTAAATACAAAACCATGTGGCTGTAAGAGGATTGTTTTTGAAGCAGCTGGTTGTCGGGTTTTGCCATTCTTGTCTATAAGTTATCTTTGTGTCGCTGTCCTCTCTCTATCTCTCTCTTTCATTTACTCTGTTCTTGTTATTCCTCTTCCCCTGCTCCTCTGTCATGTTTCACATCAGTTTGTATGTAATATCTCACTGGCGATAAAATAAATCATCAACAGTTGGGCGCCAAGGGAGGATTTAGGTATAAAGCCTTCCTCAGTAAAGCAAATGTTTGGCACAACTACGGCAGCCAGAGCACCATTCTGCTTGCCATAAAGCTGAACATGATAAGGGGGAAAATAAAAGGAAAATCATAATCAATAACGACCTGACTGAGATTTTATGCCCCCTCCTTTTGGATAAATAAAGACTTTTATTAATTATAATAGATATCATATGATAAGCATCACAGAATCATTAATCTTGGAATATCCAACGAGGGAAACAGAAACAATATTACTAACCAATTTCATGATGACAAATAGTAATGTCCCCACCAGAGCACCATTTCAGAAAGCTGGGTTAGTGGATATTGAGAGTAATTTATGGGGTAAATTGCTGCATACCCTGGCTTTTCCGTTTTAGAAAGTTCAGAAGCGTTTACCTTTAGTCAAATTATGACACCAAATTACTCCATGAAACAACCCTGCTACCGAGCAGAGTTGTTTGGGTTAACTCTGAGTTTTTCTCCTTTTTAGCTGAGTTCTGCACAAGGACGTGTCAGAAAAGGCATGTTCTTTTCTGGGGGAGCCTGTATGCTAGAGTGCAAATACTCCACAGAAATCTGCCTGTTTTATCATTTCTGGATTAATATATTTTCAAGCATTACCATTTTCCACCACTGTCATAGATTTAACTAAATATTCTTAGCCCACACATTGCTTTTCAAACACGAGGGGGCGCTCTCAGTTCTGAACAATCTCTTTGTGCTGCTCTTCATTTTTATTCTAACAGCAGCTTTTTAATAACGTAGGTGACGCAGAAAATATTTCAGGGGCAACTGCATGTCAGGAATGTTGCTGTTGCACTCAGTTACTGTAGAGTCTACTGTTGTTCCCTAGTCAGAGACCCACAAGATAAATAAATGAACTACACAGAATTAAAGCAACAATATGGCAACAATATGTATCAAATTTTGAGACTTCCAGCTCTAATTTTCCGTTCAGATATTTTTGGTTTCCATTCATATATTCACCCCAACACTGTCTGGGCTACTTCTTCACTTAAATAACACCACCTTTACTTCATCTTAAAATATAAATATAGCCTATATGATTAATATAAAGTGAAGTTGGCACAAATTATACACTTACAAGAAAATCAGTTTCAGCTCATTTTTAGAAGGATGGGTGAAAATTCTGGCAAAAAATGAATATATCAGTTATTTCAATGACTCACACCATCCCATCATTAATTGCTCATGTTGAACATAGCCAATAAATGCTTTAGTTGATTAAGGTTTAACACAAGAATAACTTATAACTGGACCCGATAAAACTGTATTTTCACACTTCTTCTTGATTTGTTGCCACATACCTTTTATGCCTGTCGAGTTGCACCTTGATACGTAATCAAGGTGCAACCCCCCTTTTTTGGGTGTTGAATGAGTGCTGTGTGAGAATACAGCTTAAATTATCCGTCAAATAACACTCATATCACTCGTGCATTAACTTTTTCAGTAATTCTCTGCTACTAACTCACTTTTTCTGCAGCAAGAGAAAAAGGTATGTTAGTTATGGTTTAACATTCTCCATATGCCTTCATTAAATATTTCTAATTCCACTTGCGGGAAATGCGCACTTCCAGGCTTCTTATTTCCTGCTGTTGCCATGGTCAATCATGTTACCTGTGTTCCATTGATGAGGGCTTCTTTCATGCTCGTGCTAGTGCTTAACTCAGGGTTGAATGGATGCTGAGTTTAGTTACCTGATTGATATCGCCTGTTCTGAAACCAAAAGTTTTGAGTCTGACAGCACTATTCAGAGTAGCTGCTCTCTACTCTGGGTAGATCAGCCAGTCTTTCTGAAACGGGGCCCAACTTAACTCATTTACTACCAGAGATACTCAAATAGTAATGTACAGAAAATGCAGACTCAGAATTTGGATAGATTTTTAGATGTAAATGATCATTAAAGTATCTCTGCTTAGAGTCTTATTTGTTTACTGCATCAACAATTTGGACAATGCATATGCAATATATTATAAAGGATTAATTGTTTGATCTTCACACATATCAACAAACCATACCATATTTATTTATAAAGCACTTTACAAGAACAAAGGTCAAGAAAGTGCTGTACACAATACAACTGAAAATAACTAACATTAAAATTGACAAATAATACACAGAAAAGTTAAAATAGACAAACAAGATAGTTGAAAACCGTAAAAAAATTAAATAATTAAAAATTAAAAACATGGGTGACATCCCATTCATAATCCATGGAATTTGATATTACCTCAGCCCACCCTCTGCAGCTAAAACTCCTTCAGTGCAATGTTTCTGCAACCATGTGCATTCTTGCTTGATTTCACTGGCTGTGTTGCTCTCCTGTGCTCAGTTCCACTAATTGTTTAGGCAGCACCACCTGCACTGAGCTCATTTACTCTCAGGAGCTGCACCTGTGGATCTGCCTATATATTCCTGCCTTTTACAGCAAGTGTCTGCCAGATCCTTAAAAATCATAGTGTGAGAAAACCTTTCAGCGGGCTTTGATTGCCTACCTGATATCGATCATTTCTGTTCAGTGTATTCCTGCCTGTTAGCTTTGCCCCTGTCGGATTTCTGGACACCGAAAACCTGAACTGTCTCACAGCCAAACCTGTCTGGCTTTGCCCCTTTTGGAAACCTCTACCTGACATGTCCCTTGTGATGGTTAGATGAGGCCTCATGAGGCATTGAATCACTTGAGCCAATTGGTTCAGGAAAGGGTTCAGTTCACGAGGCTTCATTTGCACATGAAACCACCTACTGGCATAATCACAGCAACATAATAAAGCTAGCCTCTATTTGTATCCTCTAGGACCAAAACCTATGACTTTGAATCTAGGGGTCAAGGAGGGTAGCTATGTATGGGATGCACATCTGCAAAATCGGAAGCTTTTCCCATAGTTACCTGATGAGGTAACTATGGGAAAACACACAACCACGAAGGAACTTTTTTATTTGAATTAAAAAAATTCCTATAAGGTCAACACGACTGGACTGTGCAACCGATCTTGTAGGTATGTGTCAAAAGTTTGAGTTTGGATGTATAGCTGTGTGAGTGGCAGAGAAGAATGGGGAAGGCTAGCGTTATGTAAAAACCAGCATCAATCAACAAGCAGAAAGACGGGGTGTCAGCCTCCACAGCGGCCTCAAGGAGGCTTAAAAAGGAAACTAAAAACATACTGATCTTGTCTCTTGATGCCGCTGCCATGCGGCGCATTCGCTCACAGCTCAATCCTCAAATCTTTCTGTGTCTGTGCCATCATGTGCTTGGTGGCAGGGTGTGCCTGGAGGCCCACACATTTAAAAATTCTTCCTTTTAAACTGCCTGCCTTCAGCTTAAAGCACAAGTGCAAAGAGAGCGGGAGAGACAGTGAGACAAAGACTGCTGAAGGCAAAGCAGCTTCACAGAGAAGTGAAGGGCTGCAGTCTTTGTGCTCTTCCTCTTGTCTTCTCTTTGCTTCTCTGCACTCATAATCTTCTTTAACATCCCTTTCTTTCATTTATTGTTTCTCAATGTATCCCTCTATCCCTTGTATTTAAATTTCACAATTTCAGCAATATTACACATTTTCCTTTAATGTGACCCTTTTCTTAAACTCAAATTTGGGTTTCTGTTCATCCAGGTAATAGCCTCTGTAACTTCTCATGATGCATCAGCAACTCTACCTATACTCACTACTAATGGAGATTGTACGACACTTGCGAACAAATTCATACAGCTGAACAATTTCTCAAGTCATTTATTGGATAAATAAACCAAGACAAAGCAGTGCATAGTTGTAACCCAGAAAGAAAATGATAATTTTTTTTCAAAATCTCAAAGAAGTAAAAATATTAAAGTTTGATGTGCAGTATTCACCCCCTTTAAGTCTGGTACTCTAGTGCAACCAGTTGCCTCCAGAAGTCACCTAATAGATAAATAGAGTCCTCGTGTGAAATTTAACCTCTGTATGGATACAACTGTTGTGTGAAGGTCTCAGAGGTTTGTTGAACAACATTCGTGAACAAACAGCATCATGGAGACCAAGGAACACAGCAGAAAGGTCGGCAACGAAGTTGGGAAGACTTTAAAGCAGGACTGGATTATAAAACAACATTCAAAGTTTTGAACATTTTGTAGAGCGCTGATTATTAAAAAATAGCAAGGGAATAGCACTACACCAAACTTACCAAGACATGGACATCCAAGGAGAGCATTTATCTGAAAAGCAACAAAGAGACCGGTGTTTGATTTTAGGGCTGGACAATAATTCAATAACTATATATATATATAGATCGATAGACGTATATGGATGATAGAAAAGGGTCAAAAAAGTTAATTAGAAAAACAGTTTTCCTTCCTTTTGCATTCTAGTCATGTAGGTTAATATTACATGACTAGATCATTACATCCTCCTAACCAATGACAGACGCAGACCCAGGAACCAAGCTCCACCCCCTTCAAAGGGTTCAGAGAGCATGTGTTCTGCGTTTTGGTAAAAAGTTGGTTGAATAAAGGGTTGAGATTGAATTCAGTATTTGTGTGTTCTGTATTTAAAAATAGGTCATTAAGGCAAATTTATTTTTTTATTTATATAGCACAATTCAGTACAGAGGCAATGCAAAGTGCTTTACATGATTAAAATATAGGAAAATAAAACAGAATAAAAGCAAGTAGGAACATTAAAAACAGTTGGACTAAAAAAGTTGAACTAATGATGTTTCAGTAGAACAGTTTAACTAGAACAGTCAAAGGCAATCCTAAACAAATGTGTTTTTAATCTTGATTTAAAAGAACTCAGGCTTTCTGCACTTTTACAGTTTTCTGGAAGTTTGTTCCAGATCAGTGGAGCATAGGAACTAAATGCTGCTTCTCCGTGTTTAGTTCGTGTTCTAGGTATGCAGAGTAGGCTGGAGCCAGAAGACCTTAGTGCTCTGGATGGTTGATACACTGATAACAAGTCTGTGATGTATTTAGGTGCTTATTAACACTAGGACTCCCAGAATTCCGATACTACTAGAACTCCCACTGGCAGTCAATTTGACGGGTGACATTCTGACCAATGGAATGCGGGATTGGTGATGACGTCATCAACTGTAATGGTTCTAGCGGGCTTTATAAGCCCATTGTGGATATGTAGACCTAAAAATTAGGTCCAAAACATATTTTTACCACGTCCAACAATTGTTCCTTAAATTATTTATAATATACGATTGTAAATGGTGCTGAAAATAACACTGTAAATAAAAAATGTTTGCAAATATTTAATAAAACTACAAGTGGAACTACACAAAACGATATATTTACAAGATTAGAAAACAGATCAAACACATTTTTTGCATGTCACAACGATATCCCCCGTGCATTTCCCGCACACCACCTGTTTGCACTTGTGACAGGCATCATGTGAGCGGTTTTTTGTACAGTGTTGACGCACCTGACACCGTTTTCTTTGCCTAAATAAAGGCGGCTCCTCCTCTGAGGAGGGTTCGCCGCACACCAACGGGTCTTTGGTGCGCTAGCTAGAATGCTGGTTGCTAGGCAACATCCCGTTGAGTTTGAACCGCGGGAATAAAATAGAATGTAACTAACGGAGCCGTCAAAATGACGGGTGTGGGAGACAAAGGTAAAAGTAACGATATTTTTTATTTGGGTTTTTATTTTATTTAAAAAACAATATGGAAATAGAGGACATAGAGATACAGGAAAAGTCAGCTAGCATGAATAATGTAAGACTCATGTAAAAAAAGTTATTACACTTCAAAATTTGAAAACAGTCAAAATGACTGCCTTGGGAGTTCTAGTGTTAAGCAACAGCATAATATGGCCAGGGCTGCATTTGAAATATATGTTTTGAATTTGTTGATAATTATTGATATCGATGAATATGTTTTCTATTTTATCTATATGCTTTTTTTCTATATCATGATTTTGAGGAGCTGCCTGCTGACTCGACAACTATTGGTTATGCACTCCACCAATATGGCTTTGAACTCCTATGTACAGTCAAGCTGGTGGACAAACAAAGGACTGAAGAGGTTGCACCAGCCAGATGAGACCAAAATATATAGTTTTGACCTTCATGTAAAAGAACACAGTGTGGCAAAAGACCATAATCAATTAAATCCAGAAGCATTAAAAGTCAGTCCATATGGTTGATGTTTTGCATGTTTAAGATTTTCCCCTGGTTTATCACACCTGAGTAAAATGGAGGTTCATTTCCAGGCCTCTGTTGAACGCGAAGGCAAATCAGCACATCCGATACACACACAGCAAACATATAGCTCCCATACGAACCAATATAAGGCAGTATATTTGAGTATAAAGAGATAAAAAAATAGAACGATGGAGAGGGGTCTGGAGGAGCAGGGAAAACATTCCTCTTGGGGAATGGGGGAAGTAGTTTTCTAGAGATATAAAATAGAGACAATCACATTAAACCAATTTAGCCCAGTCAAAATATACTAGAGTTCATCCTAGAATCTTTGCCAGTTTTACTAATTTGGTCATTTGGTTTCCAATATGAGTCCTATATTTAGTCCTATAACTATTTTGTGCCTCTGTGTCCCTCCAGGTGCCGTACGGGCCTCCAGCATCTTTCCCATCCTAAGTGTGATCCTTCTCTTCATGGGGGGGCTCTGTATTGCCGCCAGCGAATTCTACAAGTCACGCCACAACATCATCCTCAGTGCCGGCATCCTGTTCGTCTCTGCAGGTATGCAGGGAGTAACAGAGGAAGTCAGAGTGGGGAGGGATGAAAGGAGGGGAGGATGGGACTGAAGCAAGATAAATAACTGGCCAAGAGAAAATGAGAATTAAAGTTTGATGGTGTGAGGTGAATTGATTCTGGAGAAAGTGAAGACAGTTTAAAAAAAAATAAAAATACAGTTATTTCTTGAAAAAGAAAGACAAAGAAGCCGCATTCTTGGGTATGATCATGAACTGCTGTAAAAGTTAGAATGTACAAATTAAAGGCGAATCAAACCTACAAAATAAAATTAAAATTTCAGAATTTATGCTGAATCCTAATGATAAAGTAAAAATAGAGATTTGTATTTTACTGTAGTCAAAGGCAAGGAGCAGCCAATTTAAGATGATAAAAATCAATGTCACATCACTGTATAAAAAACCTGACCCAGACATAAATATATGAAACTGAAAATAAAAAAGCAACACTAATATCATGGAGGTGATTGATGACCATCGGGACATTGGTCCCTTTATTTTTGATGTGCATGTCACAAGTGCCTCAGGAAGAAACTATGGAAACAAAGATAGGGCATGTCACCATTTTAGTGAACACTTTTTCATCTCTTACTGTGTACTGTGGTTCTAGGCCGTGGCCTACTGCGATGCACTAGATAACTAGTTCTATTCCAAGTCAAGAACTTGTCTGTGTTGTTTTATCATTTTTGCTGTGTCTGCCTCTCTCACCCTGTTGCTAGGCTCAGAGGAGGCCACTGGGATTTCACTCTAAAAATAAGGTGTCCCTGATATTCGTTTACTTTGATCCATCTCAATCAGGCCTTTGAAAAAAGCAGGGAAAACATAAATAAAATGTCTGTTTACTTTTTATAACATTTATGCACTATTCTTTAGTTAGATTTGATTTTTGTCTTTATCAGCTTCTTTTTCTGACCAAAGAGAAAAAACAATCCTGATGATTTGGAGGAAAAATAATTACCTTAAATGGGGGAAAGAATCAGAACATATGAAAAAGATTTACAAAATATGCGAATAAAAGCATTTTCATTTTTGGTAAAAAAAAAAAGAACAGTTGTCACAATGTTTCTTATCCTATGATGTATGCCTGCCAATCTAAAACCATATATAAAATGGGTCTAAACCAGAAATGGATAAGACATTAGTTTTTCAGTTTGACTGGCCCTGACAGATTTGGTTTAAGGAGCTATAAGTAAGATATTTACTGTAAAATCAACCTAGATAATTCTCATTTGCCACCTGGGATGGTAGTAACATTCCCAATAAATAATCGGTCCTCTCCATCAACAATGTCTCATTCAAGTTTTTTTTCCTTTCAAACCTAGAGGTACACTCCAGAACGACCTCGGTTCAGCGTGTAGCTTGTGCTTACTTCCTGGTTCCTGAGCCAATCATATGAAAGTTACCAGGGTTCTCAAAACAGAGCGCAGCATTCGGTATTTTATTTTGGCAAAAAAGCAGCAGTCAGCAAACATGGAAGCCAGTAACTAAAGCGGGCCAAAAATAGAACAAAATACAACATCATATACTTATCTTGTGTAAGTAGAAATTCAGTGCAACAATGAACCGTTGAATAAATGGGGGTGCCTGTAAAAGGCATTGCTGTTCTGATTTTAACCACTAGTTGTCATTTTTACTGATGGTTCCTTTAAAAACAGAAAAAAAAAATTCTTCTGATTAGTGATTGCACCATACTTAATGTCAATAGATTTTTTATAAAGCACATTCAAAGTCACACTAGTTGGACAAAAGTGTTTTTACATGGTGAAACAAAACTAAATATTAAAGTTAATTATCATAAATCATCAGGATTTGGAGATTATCTCTCAGAGAGAAATGGGCACATGTTAGTTGAGGGTATGAAGTCAGACTTTCTGAACATCAGCATAGGAGTCCTGCAAGGATCTATTCTGGTGCCTGTCCTCTTCACAGTTTCTATAAACAACTTATGTGGTCATCTGACAAATGTTAAAACTCATCTCTATACAGACGATACCATCATCTATTCAATTGCATCCTCCATCATCCAAGCACTGATTGAACTTTGGACTGCCTTCCAACAACTCCAAATTACACTTCTGCAACTGAAGCTGGTCCTAAATGCTAACAAAACTAAGTATATGACATTCAGTAGTGCTCGCTCTCATACTGGTCTGTATGATGGTCTTCAAACATTAGACCAAAGCAAATATTGAAAAAGTCTGCAGTTATAAATATGTGGTTGTGTGGATGGATGATAAACTGTCCTTTTTAACACACATTGAACATCTGCAGAAGAAGCTGAAAGCTTTGATAGGCTTTTACGACAGAAATAAATCAAGTTTGATCCCCGTAGTGAGGAAAATACTTATGCAGTCCACCTTCCTTCCAGCCCTGGACTATGGAGACATTCTGTACTTGAATGCAGCCTCTTCAGCCCTCCACTGCTTGGACGCAGTTTATCACAGTGCTCTACGCTTCATCCCCCAACTGAGCATATAGGACCAATCATTGTGAGCTGTACTCTCGCCTCTCATGGTCTTCAATACACATGAGGAGACAGAAGAATTGGCTAGCGTTCATTTATAAGGTCATTTTAGGCGACTGCCCTCCTAGCTAAGTCGTCTCCTGTCTCCTGCCAACAGTGGTTACAACTCATGCTCTTCTCATGGACTTCTCACTGTCCCGAGGTTCTTCACAGATCAGGGCAAAATGTATTTTTTCAATTTGCTGCCCCATGGGCATGGAACAATATTCAAAGTTCTCTGAAGCTTCAGGATCACATTCCCCTGAGTACCTTTAGATCTATTCTAAATAGGGGCTTACTGAAGATTGTAAGTGTTATTCTTGAGCTGAACTGTAAATTGTTTTATCTGTTTATAGGTGTTTTTATATTAAATGGTGCCTCAGGTCTCCCTCGAAAAAGAGATTTTATCAACTTTATATAAATAAAAATAAACTATTAATCACAGGGAGATTACATCAGAATGTCAAAGTAAAATTAGAACTGAAAGTCAAATAGTAAAGAGTGGTTTTTAGGAGGTTTTTAAAATGTACAAGGATTCTTTATTGGTACTACATTGTTCCAGAGTTGGTCACCTCTGTTTTTGAGTTTGGTTTGTAGGACTCATGAGAAAACCTTGTAATAGACCTGATACTTACGAAAAACCATGTTGATGTAACAACAACACTCTTAAAGGTGCCGTAACAACAAATTTTATTTTTATGCTGTTTTGGGGGTATAATATGCTCTGTTGTGCTGAGGCCGTGTAAATGTCAAGAGCGGATACCAAAGGACCTGATGAGGGACGGTGAGCTTTGTTCCTTTGCTCAAAAATGGATCTCAAAGAAGTAAAGTAATGTAATGTATGGAAGTTTCCACTTTCTCGTGAAGGACGTGAGAATCACAGAAGAGTGGCTGAAGTTAATTTATGGGCAGTAGACTTTACTCAAGACTGTTTCCTTGAACTAGGTCGGAATTGAAGTCGGAGTTTTTGAACAAATGGATTTTGAAAAACTCTTCTGTACCAACACAGAAGGTAGTGACCACAATTCTGTCATTACCCATAAGTTTTTATAATTTCTAAATGCTGTGAAATGTAATGAAGGTGAATCTAACTAAAAAATCTGGTTGACTGACAAGCTAAACCACTGCCAGCTGCATGATTTTGCTGTTGCAGCCCGGGAGAGCCAGCTCTTCACCGCGCCGCAGTCTATTTGGCTTTTTATTTCGGTCCCACTGTGTTGAATTGCGCCACTAGGTTAAAGCCTTTGGTCAGCTCAGCTTCGCCTGTAAGACAAACACTTCCTCTAGTAATAATACCATAATAATGGATTTGAGATGGACTGTTGCGCCAAGAAGAGATATGTGGATGGAGGGAGGACAGGTTGTGGGGGTGCGTTTCACCGGTTTTCCAAATATGTGGTTGTAGCCAGTCAGAGTGAAATCAACTAGGTAGACCCGCATATCATTACTGTTCCCAACCCTTTTATTTAGGAGGGAAATCTGGCCAACCAAAACAACCCCCTATGAAAAGGTGACGTTATTTTTTAATAAAATTCTTTGGAGAATTTACGTACACTATGTAGCAATATCAACTACATGAAATGGTTTATACAGTGATGTCATGGCACCTTTAAGTGTGGAAGTTGTTACTGAGAGAAGAAAACAAAATTTGATTTATAGGACTAATAACAAAAAAACTACCTGTCAAACCTGTCACGACATGTCTGCAGCTCATTTAGAGAGAGAGAGAGAGAGAGAGAGAGAGAGAGAGAGAGAGAGAGAGAGAGAGAGATTGCCTTTTGGAAATCTGAGACTCAAGGATAGGATCTATTTTCTCTTGAGAATACACACAAACACAGTTTTGTAGAATGGCAACATGCTAATTATTAGAGTTGGTTTAAAACATCAAGTCTGTAATCATTTTGTCATTGTTTAAAAATAGAAAAGCCATGTTTCAGTTATTACTTTCTTACCTAAGAAATGTCATGTAGTCTATGCTCTTAGTATAAATAATTAATGATCACTTACAGCATTTAGGATTTAGAAAAGAATACATACATAAGAACATCCAAAGTATTTTCTGGGACATCAAAGGAAAGACATTGAAAATAAGAAAGCATAACTATAAAACTATTGTATTAAAAATAGGTGTTAAAATAGAGATATTAAAGGCATAAAAGCATACAAAGGTTTCAAATAATTCAATAGATTTGTTGAGCAAAACTTGCTGCAAACAAAAATGTTTTTCAGTCATGAATTAAAGGAACCAACAGTTTCTGTTAATTTAAGGTTTTCAGGGTGTTGGTAACAGAACTGAGGAGCATAGAAACTAAATGTTGCATCACCATGTTTAGTTCTCGTCCAGGGAACCACGAGTAAGGACCTGGAAGCACTGAGGGGTCTACAAAGTTCATACTTGACAAGGAACTCAGAAATGTATTTTGGGCCGGCCAAGATCATTCAGTGCTTTATTGACTAATAGAAGAATTTCTAAAACTATTCTTTGGCAAACAGGGAGACAGTGCAGTGCTTTAAGAACTGCTGTGATATGATCCATTTTTCTCGAGTTGGTCAGGATTTTGGGTGAGCTACAGGTGTTTGATTTTTTGTTTGTTACAGAGACTAGTAAAGACACTGTTGCAGTAATTCAATTCAATTTTATTTATATAGCGCTAATTCATGAAACATGTCATCTCAAGGCACTTTACAAAGTTAAGTTCAATCTTATTATACAGATTGGGTCAGATTATACAGATTGGTCAAAAATGTTCCTATATAAGAAAACCAGTTGATTGCATCAAAGTCCCGACAAGCAGCATTCACTCCTGGAGAAGCGTAGAGCCACAGGGAGAGTCGTCTGCATTGTACATGGCTTTGCAGCAATCCCTCATACTGAGCAAGCATGAAGCGACAGTGGAAAGAAAAAACACCCGTTAGCGGGAAGGAAAAACCTCTAGCAGAACCGGGCTCAGTAATCTAGCCAATTGAAAAGAAAAGTATGCAGCACATTTACCATGCAGGATTCGATAAATGTGCAGGTCCACAATTCTCTTCCTGATATCTTGACTGATTTTGTTGACTTCCACATCATGTTACATAAAGAGGCAAAGTGTTATTCATTTGCCTTTAATCCACCGGTGTGTCTCAAATCAATTCAAATGTTGTCAATAAAACTCTCAGAAGCTTTCAAAGACATGACATTGTCATCTGAGCGTTCCCAAATTGTTTAAAGGCATAGTAATTTCAGCATATGTAAACTTCTGAATATGAAAAAATTAAGATATTATTGTCAAAAACAATCCTTCTCTCATTATTCTGGCATTTAGCAAATATAAATTATTTTTGGTAATTCAATCAGACCTAAAATAGGAACAGATTATTCATATTTCATGTCTGACAGTGAGAAAAAAAACGTCTTTTTATATGGTGAATGTATACTTCTGGTTTCAACTGTAGTCACAAATAAAATTTTCAAGAAAAAAAATTGCTTGCAGCGGATGTGTTTTTTTAGGTCACTCAAACCCTTTATTCTCACATTAAATGTTTTCCTTGTTTCCCACATTTTTAAAGATGTGAATGTGAAGATACAGACACAATTCAAATAAGTATTTTAAAAATAATTAAAAATTAAATAAAATTTAATATTTAAATAAAATTAAAGAATTTTTCTTAAAAGAGCTGTGTACATATACACACCACACTTTTCAGATTTATATTTGAAAAAGCTTCAACTTCATAGTTATAAACTAGATTGTATTGGTCTAGAATAGGGGTCACCAACCTTTTTGAAACTGAGAGCTCCTTCATTGGTACTGTGTCATATGAACGGCTACCTGTGCTGACCTTTGATCTAGAAGCGTTAGAGCTTGCCTTAACTTTACATAATATAAATATGTTTTTAAGGCTTTTGTTATTTTAAATCTATGTAAATACCACTATGATTAAAAAGGGAGAGCAACTGAATAAAATAGCATTTTAAATGCAGCTCACTGGAGGGTTGTGTTATTTTTTTAACAAGCAAGAGGGCACCGCATGTGGTCCTTGGGGGATACCTGGTGCCCACGGACACTATGTTGGTGACCCGTGGTCTAGAACATAAAATGAATAAGATCGTTGTTGTAATGTGGCAAAATATGAAAAGGTATCATAACTTTGAATTGTTTAAAAAAAAGAAACTTTGACTTGTTAATACAACTCCAACCAGGTTTAGCTGGACACACTATACAACCACAGACATCATGAAACTGTGATCAGATTATTTGGTTAATACAGGAATCTGTCTGAGTTTTCCTGCAGTTTATTGATCCTATTTTACTTCTCTTTCCCCTTCTTAGGCCTGAGCAACATTATAGGAATCATTGTATATATATCAGCCAACGCCGGTGACCCTTCAAAGAGTGACTCCAAGAAGAACAGCTACTCATATGGCTGGTCTTTTTACTTTGGTGCCCTCTCCTTCATCATGGCCGAAATGGTGGGTGTGTTAGCAGTGCACATGTTCATTGACCGCCACAGGGAGCTGCGAGTTGGAGCACGAGCTGCAGACTACCTCCAAGGTGCTGCCATCACGCGCATCCCGAGCTACCGTTATCGCTACCGACGCCGTTCGCGCTCTTCATCCCGCTCAACGGATCCCTCGCACTCCCGCGAGGCTTCTCCGGTGGGTCTGAAGGCCTTCGGGACACTGCCTTCCACCGAGCTGTCTATGTACACGCTGCCTAAGGGCCAAACAGGCACCCCAACAGCAACCTATAACTCTACAGAAAGGGACCACAACTTCCTACAGGTCCATAACTGCGTCCAGAAGGATCTCAAAGACTCAGCAGCCAACCGGCGCACTACACCTGTATGAAAAAGAAGACGAACCATAGATTCTGGGGTAGGGTAGCAAATGAAAAATGATAAAGTAAAGTAAAAGAAAAGAGTTGAAAGGTGAGGATGAACAGAATAGACTGGCAAGCAAGGGAGAAATGGGGGGTGAGGTTCTGAGCGCTTCAGAAGACCTCAGATAATCACTGAGCTTCTGGTTAAAAGAAAAAAAAAGAAAAAGAGAAAAGAAGTAAAATTGCATAAAAAAAAGAAACATGCATGATTTTCCCATGAACAATGTTTAAAATGTTTTAAACATTTTTGAGGGGGGTGATAAATCAGGAGGGGGGTGTCTGGGCTCTGTGGCTGTCTCAGGGCTATGGATCCATGGAATGATAGGCTGGGCCAGACTGCCTTTAAAAAGGTGAATTTTTCTGCTGTGGTTTTTTTTTTTCCTAATTTAGATGAATTGGGTGCACAGTTTGCCCCTTTGGCCCAGCCTATGAAACTGCCCTTGCACTGTCATACCACATGCCCTCTTACACACACACCGTGAACTCCCATACACCCCGCTCCTTTGTTTAGTTGCTGTTTCCTCTTGATTTCATTCTTTATTCGCATTAAACTGTGAACCACTGCGGTTTGGGATTCAAGCAGGGAGCAATTCAGGCCGCAAAACAAGGAAAAATAACATAAGTTACCATATGTACTGATTATATATAAATATATATGTTACTATATCATGACTAGCCTTCCCTGGTGCAAAAAATATCTATAAGGAGAAAAAGAAAAGTAGCTCAGGAGCTACTGTAGTAAAACTAAAGTCATCATGCAAACTGAAACCAAGATGCAGGATTCAGTTGGACTTTTGCCTATTCAATAGAAATTGGTTAGTATTAGAAACAGTATCACATTTTTTATGAAAATAAAAAAAACATTTTTAGAAGTCCACCAAAAGAAAACCTGGCAGCCATATTTGTTCAGAGTTAACAGGTGAAATGTTGACCTTTTTTGTTGTCGTTTCTCTTTTTTTTCTTATTTATTAATGTATCTATTTATTCATTTATTTTGGGCCCCTCAAAGGGGTACAGAGGAACAGAGCTGTGGGAAAGGAGTAAATTTCTCTGCAAACTTGAAGACGACTGTGGACAATGAAACGCCACTACTGCCAAAGACACAAGGTAGTGCGTGAGAGAACACAGCTACCAGCGAGCTGAAGTGAAGTGACTCCAAAAAAAGAAAAAGAAGTATCAATTTACATGCATGCTGATCAAAATCATCAAATCTGCTTTTAAGGAAACCTATCTTTTTGAACAATTAGACAATGGTACAATGTAAGGGCAGGGGAAAAATAGAAATAACTGTTACAGTACTGTGTCTCTTCCATTGTTCTTCCTGTTCTTGGGATGGTCAGGGATTTGAGCTAGGGGCTTCGTTTTGGTTGGAACAAAAACAAAACTTTGGAAAACGTATCAAGGCTATTTTTTAAGAGAAGAAAATATTGCCTTTTGTTTCATATTTTCACAGATAAGTTAAACTCAAATACAGCCTTAGTCTTTCTTTTTTTCTTTATCTCAGTTCTCTTGCTTCTTTGGTTTAACATTGTGTTGTCGTAAATGAGAATATATATTTAAAAAAAAAAAGCCTAATATCTTTCAGGGTGCCAAAACTGAATGATTCTGAACTTGGATGCTTCAAGTCCTGATGACGAATAAAAATTCACCCCTCCCCTGTAAGAAACTGAATGAGTGTGTTGTTTATGTGTGGTCAAAAACACAAATAAGCTAATGCATTCCTTTACATTTCGTACACCCACCAATGTTTCTGGTTTTCAAAATCCCTGGCAATATCTCGGAATTAATCTGTGCTAGCCTTTACTTTGCTAAGCGGTTTATGCTTGCACAGCAAGAGTCTTTTTATCCGTGTAAATGTGATTCTATGTCCATGTTGTGAGCTAATTGATGTTAAACAGCAGCCGTTAAATAAAATCTAGCCACTCAGATAAGATTAGACGATAAAGAAGGTAATGTGTGCAACTCTAAGTCTGTTAAACAGTGCAGTGGCTGTGCTAAAAAAGATGAAAAGAGAAAGATCGCAAATGAATGTCATGTGAATTGATAAAATAAGACGATTTGTGTTTAAAAATATATGAAATACTTAACGTTCAAGTACAGTTTGACTGATGGCTGCAGTTGAAAAAGAGTTCTGTACGTGCAACAGATCTGAAACAGATCCTACTCAGAGAGTGGAGAACCATTTCAGCTGCCCTCTCTATCATCTGCAGGACACTCTTGTCTGTCATTTTGCTTCTATGTTTCCAGCTTGAGATGCAGTACATCAACATAGTCGGTGAAATATTGTGAGGATGCCAGGAGTGATATTTGTCTCAGTACCTTCAGTAAATGCAGCCTCTGGTCGGGTCGTTTCACAATTTCAGTCGTGTTCTTCCTCCAGGTGAGGTCACCTGAGCGCTGTCCTCTGAGGAATTTAAGGCTATCCACTCCCTACTTGCAGCTTGGTGAGGGTTGTGTGCTGAATTTGTGATCTCTGGCAGTCAGTGATCCTCTCCTGAACTTGTCCATGTTGAACACCAGGTTGTTGTCTCTCTTTCCACCCTGCTATGTGTTTGACTTCGTCCTCATCCTCTGTTTAATTAATGTCATCAAGGAGTCCCACTGCTTTTGTATCACTCGCACACTTTAATTTCATGTTTTCCTCATGTGTGAATGAACATTTGTGTTAACAGTGTGAAGAGCAATGCTCCGAGCAGACAACCTTAGGTCCCCTCAGTCTTCAGTGAGATGGAGTTGGAAACCGTGACAGATTGTGGTCTTAGTCAAGAAGCTGAAGATCTCAGAGACAAGTTTTAGTGTTCTGAATATGTGATGTTGATGGAAGCGTTATGAGCAAAGCAAATACTGCCTCTTAAAGTTTCACATTTCACAAAGGGACATTATTTTTGTTCTATGAAAAGATATTTATGTTGAAATACGAATCAGACAAAATGAAGAAAATGATAAAGGTTCAAAACTAAGTGACTTTTATGCTTTAGGGCAGGTTAAAAGTGTATAATTGCAAATGTTGCATAGGACTTAAATTTGGCACTCACCTTAAGTCGTTTCAAAATAATGACAGTTTTAAATCAGGTTAAAATGTTTTTAGTATCCAATGTTTTTAGACCTCTACCACCATATTAAAGATCTGCAATTTTTTTATAGAAAGAAAAATGGGATATATAGGGAATATAACATTCAACATTATAAGCATTTTTACTTTTAAATGACAAATGTTAGAGTTGCTATTCAGATCTCTAAAGATGTGTGGTAAAAACTTAAGCTATTAGAACTAACTAAATGTATCAGATTGTTTCTATATTTAATACAAGGAACACCTTTCTGGAAACAGTCATTTAGCAGGACACCTCATTTTAGTGAAGAGAAATTTCATTTTCTGCAGGCTTTATATACTCTATTTGACTCTACAAGTGATAAACGACATATAAAAAGCCCACTTATCAAGTGACAGCTATCCAAAATGAATTACTGTATATCTGATGCATTGATATTTTATTCAGATATTTTCAATTTATGCGACTGTTTATCTGTCAGTTTACTGACAGGGACTTTTTGCGCCAATACAAGTTGATTTGCTGATAACTGGATTGCTCTGTGACAACAACACCTTGGACTAATGGCAAAGTGGGTTTACGCCAACAAAGTCCATCTGATATTGCCATTTAATGTAACAGAAATTCAAGATACTATTGCTTGAGTGAAACACAGCATGAAAGGGGCAGGTAGCACTAAAAGATCAGAGATGCCCTGTGAAGGTAAACAGGAAAGACAGCTGCAGGCTGTGTATGACTGATTTAATCACTTGGACAAACTTAACTGACTGAAAACTGAATGTTAAGTTGCAGACAACTGTGTGTTTTAAGTTTTTTTTAAGCAGGTAAACATAAACTCTGTAGAAAGTTTGTAAAATGTATACATATGGTCCACTTGTGAGGAGGACGTTTTCTTATCTGTTTATATTCAATAAAGAGGAAAGACAGTTTATTTCAAACTGTTTTATGTTTTTAGGTCAACAGCAATTATCTTATTCTAAATATTATTGAAGGCAAATAACATTTTCTTTCACTTTAATTTTGAGTGACCGTACACAATGTTTTTTTATACATATCAAAAGCTTGACAATTAATAACTACAATTCTTTTGAACGTTTAACCCTTAGTTTCCCTCATCTAAACTGCAAAGCAATAAAACCTCTTCTGTTTGTTGTTTGGTATCGTCTACCAGACCTTTACTCTGAGTTTTTAGATCAGTTCTCAGACTTCTTATCTGATTTAGTGTTAAACATTGACAGGGTCATTATAGTGGGGGATTGTAACATTCATGTTGACACTGAATGTGATAACTTTAATGTAGCCTTTTTTTACTATTTTTCTGGGTTTTTATGGAACTAGTGCCTCGTTTTTCATACAGTAGGCTGACAGGAAAGAGGGTTTGAGAGAAGGTGGAAGACATGTGGCAAAGGACCTCAGGCCAGTATCGAATCCGGTCAACCACGTCGAGAACTAAGGCCTCCGTATGTGGGTCATGCTCACTATCCCTGCGCAATCGGAGCACGCCCCCTTAATATAGCCTTTATTACTACCCGAAATTCAATTGGTTTCGCTCAAAATGTGCATAAAATGATACATTCTTGCCTTTATACTTTGGACCTTGTGTTGACATATGGCATTAATTGCGAATAATTAACAGTATTTCCTCACAACACGATCTGGCCAGTTTTAAATAACCTTTGCATTCAATTTAACTGAGTTCTCCACCCCCAAAAGAAGGTTTCATTATAGTAGATCTTTATTAGATAATCCTGTATCAAACTTTAGAGAGTCTGTCCCCCTTTTAATTTCATCAGTATCACAGAAATGCCTAGCAGAAGGCAGCAATGTTATTTCTTCCCCTTCACAAAGTGATGCTTTTGTTGATGGTGTTACTTCCCCCCCTTGAAAAAGAAGGTGAGTATTCACAGGAAGCTGGCTCTCTGGTTTAATCCAGAGCTGCGTTCTTTGAAGCACAACTTTAGGAAATTGGACAGAAAATGGAGCTCTACACATCTAGAGGAATCCTACCTAATCTGGAAAAAGTTTAGTATTGTATATAAAGACCCTTCGCAGAGTTAGAGCAGCATAGTTTTCACCATTAATAGAGGAAGATAAAAATAATCCTAGATTTCTCTTTAGTACAGTTGCCAAATTAAATTTTCACACACACACACATTCACACGCTGACGGTGGTGAGCTGTGTTATCACAATATTCTTCTAGAAATAATTGAACATACTCAAGTAAATAAGGGAAAAGCATTAGACTTCTTTAAATCTTATCTGTCTGAAAGAGTCCAGTTTGTTCATGTTAATAATAAATCTTCTTCAGACTCTAGGGTCACTTGTGGAGTACCACAGGGTTCAGTCCTTGGGCCAATTCTATTTACTATATATGCTTCCAAATGGTAAAATGATCAGACAGCATGGGATTAATATCCACTGTTATGCTGATGACACTCAGCTATTTATCCAAAAATCCTGATGAATCCAATCAGTTACTTCGACTGCAGGCATGTGTTGATGACATCAAAACCTGGACGACTTTAAATTTTCTGCTTTTAAAATCTGACGAGACAGAAGTTGTCATCTTTAAACCAGAGCCCTTAAAAGTAAAATTCTTAATCAGTCACTTATTCTGGGTGGCATTAAATTGGCCTCTGGCAATAAAGTAAAAAAAAACTTGGTGTTATTTTTAACCAGGACATGTCATTTAAATCTCATATTAAACAGGTTTCCAGGGTTTCAAAATTAGAAATATTCTGTCCAGTAGTTATTCTGAAAAACTAGTCCATGCATTTGTTACTTCAAGACTTGACTATTGTAATTCTTTACTATCAGGAAGTCCACAAAAGGCAGTTCAAAACCTACAGCTGATCCAAAATTATGCAAAAGTTCTGATGAAAATCAACAAGAGGGATCATATTTCTCCTACTTTAGCTTCCCTTCATTGGCTTCCTGTTAAATCAAGAATAGAATGTAAAATTCTCCTTCTCACGTATAAAGCCCTTAATAATCAAGCTCCATCATATATCAGAGCTCTGATTACCCCGTATGTTCCTAACAGAGCACTTCGCTCTCAGACTGCAGGTCTGCTGGTGGTTCCTAGAGTTTCTAAACGTAGAATGGGAGGCAGATCCTTTAGCTATCAGGCTCCTCTCCTGTGGAACCAACTCCCAGTTTTGGTCCGTGAGGCAGACACCCTGTCTACTTTTAAGACTAATCTTAAAACTTTCCTTTTTGACAAAGCTTATAGTTAGAGTGGCTTAGGTTATGCAGTTATGCTGCTATAGGCTTAAGATGCTGGAAGACATCAGGGTCTATTTTTCTCACTCAGCTGAGTTCTCCTACTTTTCTCCTATTTGCATTGTTTGTTGTTATTTCAACTTTTAACTTTATGTTCTGTCTATCTTTTTTCTCTTCATAGTAGGTACACCTGGTCTGGTGTTCTCTCAGCTGTGACACCATCCAGGGGGCAGATCATCTGCCATTACCCTATTACATAGAAAGGATTCCGGGATCAATGTGTGCTTTTTGTGTCTCTGATCTGTCTTCTCTAACCCCCAGTCCGCTGTGGCAGATGGCCTTTCACATTTAGCCTGTTTCTACTGGAAGTTTCCCTCCTGTTAAAGGAGTGTTTTCCTCGCCACCATCACCTTATGCATGCTCAGTATGTGAGATTGCTGCAAAGCCATCGACAATGCAGACGACTGTCCACTGTGGCTGTACGCTCCTTCAGGTGAAATGAATGCTGCTTGTCAAGACTCTATGCAATCTGCTGTGTTTCCTTAGATAGGAAACCTTTTTGACTTTTCAGCGCTATATAAATAAAATTTAATTGAATTGAATTGAATTGAAAAGTTGCAGTGGCATATAAACACAATAGCAGTAATGAAAAAGCTCAAACGGGGAAAATACACACACACACACACACTAATGCAGTAACTTTTAATTATTACAAGAGAGATTTAACATTTACATTTCCTCCAGATGGACAGGTTCTCACACTTGTTAAAAGTTGAGCTTGTTTTTCAGCTTATAGGTGCATTCTTGACCTCTAGGTTGTTGTTACCGTAACAAATGTGCTTATCTTGTGTCTCAGTGCGCCAGCTGGGTCAGCTGTGAGTCAGACAGGCCCACACAAAGTTTTGGACCAGAATCATTTCTAAATTGGTATAGTTCATGTCTAACACACATTACTGTGCATACAAACAGGCTTCTTTACCAAACGTTATCTTCAGGTTCTTGTTCAGCCATCATCCTGCCTTTTAATAAAACCCCTGTCCATGACCTAATCTTTCAAAAATGATATGGTGACTAAGATTCAGGATCTATCTTTTAGATTTTTTTTCCTTTTACATTTTGCTGTGAAAACAGTTGTTTGTTCAGTTGTAATACACATAACTAATTCTTTAACATCAGCCTCCCTATCCTGCATGCATCGTTCTGCCATTTCTTTCTCCATCTGTCACCACCTTTTCTCTCTCTCCCTCTGTGTCCTCCCCCTGGTGTGAAGATCAGAGAGGCTGCCATGTCTCTCTGCAGTACTGCTGTGATCTCTGAAGGGAGACAAGGGAGGAGAGAGTGGGAAGGATTGAAGGGACCAGGGCAGCTGTGCAGCCTGACTGAAACAGCGCCACACTGCCTCCATCTGGCCTGGAGGTACTCTGTGACTAATTTGACTCAAGTATCCTTGGTCAAGTGTACATTAGGGTATATAGGTTACACGATTTTTCCAGACAACAAAAGAGAGTCCTTGCAAGATCAACTGGAGTACCTTTAAAGAGTACTCACAAACCTTGAATGTTTTTATGTTGTCATGTTTTAATCACACCTTTCTTTTGACATGGCTGTCGACCAAAACTGGTAGGCTGGTCAGGGAGAGCATCAATCAGGGAAGAAGGTGAGACACCCATGGTGACTCTGGAGAAGATGCAAAGATCCACAGTTCCGATGGGAGAATGTGTACAGCAGCTAGTCATGCATGACAACAACTCTGGTCTTTATTGAAAATTGGCAAAAGAATTACTTTATTGAGTGAAATCCAGGAGAAGTCTGGTTAAAGTTTGAGACATGATGGTGGCACCATTATGCCGTTCAGCTTTTCCACAGCAGGGGCAAGAAAACAGGTCAGAAATGAAGGAAAGAATAATGTAACTAAATACAGGACAAGTCTTGAAGAAAACCTGTTAGAGGCTTCAAATGACTTGAGAATATGCCGCAGGTTGGAGCCAAGACTACAATGGAGTAGCTTAGTTCAGAGATTTTGTGTTACAATACCCCAGTCAAAGTCCAGACCTACGCAAATCCAGTTGAGAATCTGTAACTTGAAAATTGCTGCCCATTCAATCTGAGTTTAAGCTATGTTGCTGAGAGGAACAGGTGAAATGTCAGTCTCTAGTTGTGGAAAGTTGAATGTTAATCTATTAACTTATCATGATCCACTTCACAAATATTCACTACGTTTTATTAGCCTATCACATAATATTTTAATACAATACATTGAGGTATGTGACTAAATATTAAAAAGGTAAAAGGGTATTACTACTCTTGCAAGGCAGTATGCCCCCCTTAAGCAGAGTGTCTGTTTTTCCTACTAAAAGTTAGGAAATGAAACATAATATTTTATCACTCAATATTAAACCTCATACTGTATACTCTGTGTTGCTGTAAGCTTAAAACATACACAATGTGAAAGAATTTTAGCTTGCAAAAACAATATTTCTAAGATAAAAGAGGCTTAAAGAGCTCTCTTGGAAAAATGAACGGGCCTGACAGAGACAATCAGAGACAAAGTTGAGATGGCTGCTGAATTTTCGGATCAGATTCTGAAGCCTCTGCAACCCAAACTTTCTAACAAAAACAAATAAAGCAAAAGGTGTGTTATTTCTGTGGCACTGACCTTGTTCAACTGTAAACAGTGTAGATGGAAGGCTAGGTATGTTTATTTGTATAGCATCATTCATACACAGGGAAATGCAAAGTGCTTTACAGGACATAAAAGGAAACCTAAAAAAAACATAACAAAGCTTAAGCATGAAAAAAATACAAATAGTAAATGTATAAAATATCACAAAGGTTTCAAAAAGTGAATTAGTCTGATGCTTAAAAATTAAAAACAAAGTTAAGATAAAAAGTTGCGGTAAATTATGCTTTTTTTCAGCCCAATTTAATGCAATCAACAGTTCTTGCAGATTTTCAATGAGTTTGTTCCAGAGCTGAGGAGCATAGAAACAAAATGCTGCACCACCATGTGTTAAGTTCTAGTCCTGGGAACACTGAGTAAGGAGGTCTTTGAAGACCTGAGGCTCCACATGATCCATACTCTACGAGCAATCTACTCAGCTAAAAACCATACCGTGCTTCATAAACCAATAGCAGAATTTTAAAATATATCATGTTGCAGAATATATTACAGGGTGCAGAGAACTGATGCAATATGACCCATTTTCCTGCCATTGGTCAGGACTCCGGCAGCAGTGTTTTGGATCAGCTGCAACTGCCTGATAGATTTTTAAAAATGATTTATTTATTTTTACAGAGACCAGAACAGAAACTGCTGCATTAAGATAATCTAATGAAAATAAAAGCATGCACCAGTGTTTTTGTGTCCCTATTGTTAGGAAACACTTTATCCTGACAATTCTTTTAGGATAATGGTAAAATAATCTAGCGCTGATCTGGAATGGAGGAAAACTTAGCAATAACTTGTATTCAAACGGCAAATCAAACATGATTAAACTCTGATTGTGATGTATAGCTAATATAATGATTACTTCAGCTCCCCTCATAGCCTATTACCACCCGCAGGTATTGCTCTATGTTTTACAAGAATTATTGTGAAGGTAAAACTGTTTCTTTGAAGATAAACACTCAAAAGTCATTAAGGATACTCATATTAATTCAACATATTTTGTATAACCAAATTACTTGCAGTTATCTGTTTGGTAATTGCATAAGAACACAAAAAAGACACTATAAGTTTACAACTTTTTAGTATGGGTCATGTGGTCAAGTTTTGCACATTCAGAGCTTTATGATCAAAAGGGCAAAAATGGTTACAATTATTTTACAGCACAATAAACGAGACAGTAATAAAACAACTAATATATCTCAAAATATGTTATCAGGTCATCTGAATGCAGTTGCAGCCATTTTATAGTAATGGCATAACTTTTCTCGTATGGCAAATAGCAATTAAATTAATCTTCTTCGTTGTCATGCTTGTGAGATTGAAATTATTACAGCTAATTATTGCATTCTGTGGTTCCAGCAGAAGGATGGCAGTTGTTTTTATTTTTTATTTTAGGAACAGCTGTTGTTTCCTTCCACACCTGCAATTAGCCAGCTTTTTAGGTCAGGGACTGTTTCAGGCTATAGAACAAGCTGTGCCGGGTACACACACATACCAACACAGAAACATAAACTAGAAAAAGAGACTGTGGTTAAGGTCAATTCAATAAACCACAACATGTATTTTAAGCTTATCTGGCTTGAACTTATAATTTGGTGTTAAGGAAATGGTCTTTTTCTAGGTTTTGGATAAAAATCAGGCCTCATTTATTTATCTAATTATATGAATGATACGAAGGCACACACAAAGTCGTTAAGTTAAGCTATCAAACGTGGCAAAACAGGAAACTTTGTTCTGGGAAAAATCCATCTCATCTTTATTTATTTTTCTAAAATCTGCACTTTTTTTCTTTTACTAAAATGTTTCAGATCATCAAACATGGACAACTAAAAAATCCTGTCATACATGGCCCCGTGTAAAAAAGTTGTAGGAATCCAGTGAACCACTGAGGGTCATTATTCTTTTTTTTTTTTTTTTTTTTTTTTTTTTCTTTTTTTTTTTTTTTTTCCCAGTGTCCTGTCTAGCAATGTGGCAATAGGAATTGATGTCTCAATGCCAGATAGAGCTCGACAGATTTTGCTTTTACAAGTGGAGCAAACAGCTTTCGCCATAGTGCTCCACTTGATTTATGCTTGTAAATAGCTTTATTATGGTTCCTGCAAGGAGAATTTCAAATTATATGGACATGACAATGGGAGAGTAAAGGAAGAAGAAAAAGTGAAAGAAAAGAAAAAAAAAGAGTAGAGGTGAAAGAAAGAGGAGATAAAAGGGAGAGAGTGATAAAACCTTCTTTGTCTGCTCCATCACCTGGAAAGAGACACAAAAACAACAGCACAACCAACAGACATAAAGCAACAGCTACACTCGAATAACACCTAGATGCCATTGCTAAATCATATATATTATTATGTAAGCTGACATGTGTAATGTGATATTTGAAAAAAGAAAGTGAAAGAACATAAATAAATAAATAAACAAATTATAAGATTACTGTATATAAGTGAACACTTAATACCTGGGACCCAGCACCTGTGGGAGATGTGAAAGTGCACTAGTTTAGGTGAAGATTATCCAGAAATAGCTTGATAGTGATTGTGGAGAACCGAAGACCCACCTTCCCCGAGCACAGAGGCAGGCGTCAGGGGACCCGTAACCCCGGACTCCCAAAGGGGCCCCTAAAGCAGGTCGCCCAGGAGGGGCCGACACAGGATATCTGCAACACCCCCCCAAAGGAAGGAGCAGAGACGACCCCGAGGAAATCCCCCAGCCACCGCAATGCCGACGCCCTCAAGAGCCGCGGAGACGAGCCCGTGGGCTCCGCCGGCAGCTAGCCCCGCTGAAGTGGTCCCGGCCATGGGCCCTGAGGGCCAGAGGCCCCAGGGGCGCCCCGCCCCCGCGACAAGGGCCCCGGCCGCCCCCCGGGGGGCCAGGCCCCGCGAAGAGGCCGCCGGGAGTGGGCCGGCGCACGCCCGGGAACCCGCCCCAAACCCGAAGCCAACCAACGCGCCAGGGGGCCAAGGCGCCCGCCAACGAAGTGGAGGAGGGCAGGACGTGGGGGGATGGGCTCCGCACCTAGCGGAGACTTGAGATGTTCTTGGGAGAGGGAGCGGACCACACCCATACCTGGAAAAAAAAAAAAAAACTCATTCACCCCATCCCTCCCTTGTGCCCCACTCACCACACACAGAGAAAAAAAAAAAAGACGCTGTACACACATTCCCACATAACACTCACATCCAACACTGACCAAAGGGGGGGGGTCACCCCAAATCGACTATACGACTGCTTGTGCCCGACCCCCGGCCCCGGCCCCAGACCAGACGCCCCCCGGACCGGGCCCCCCCAAGAGGGCGGGCCAACACGACCCGCACGAGCCACCCGGCCAGAGCCCCCCCCCTCCCCCTAAATACCTAATAAACCCCCTCCCTCCCCCCCCACCTTACCCTTGCCATCCCTGCCCCCCGCCCCCTGGGGGGAGCAGAGGTATCAGCCCCAGACCTGGCAAGCCGCTGACCGCACACCGCAGCCCCCCACCAAGACCCCGGACACAGTGGCCCGCACCTCCTCCAGGCCCCAGACTCCTTGCCGCCATCGGAGAACGGGGGTGTGCAGAAGACCCCGACCCTCCCTACGCCTGCTCAAATGTTGTGTTGTTGCATGTTGTTCTCAAGTGCGTTTAAAAACTGGGAGCGCCGAAGGGGATGCACGGCACAGCCCACCCCCCTTCCGGAAGGTAGCTGTTGCCAGCGCACCCCCTCCGTGTGACTGCCCAGAACCCTCAATGTCTAAGTGGGAGAGGAGGTGAAGGGAGCCGTCCGAGGTGAGGCCCACACAACATAAGCCCCCCCCCCAGACGTCTTCCCCCCACCCCCCTAGGGTCATTATTCACAATCGTGAAAACACGGAACAGTGGCAAACCTCCTGAGACGTGGGCGACCAAAATTACGCAAGGAGCGCAACGACTCAAAGAGGTCACAAAAGACCCCAGAACAATAACCAAAGAACTACTGGTGCCAGAGTTAAGGTCAGTGTTCATGACTCCCCCATAATAATACAGAGATAGGGAAAAACCTGTCTGCATGGCAGAGTTCCAAGATAAAAAGCACTGCTGAGCAAAGGGAATGTAAAGGCTCCTCTCAGTTTTGCCAGAAGAAATCGTGATGACCCCTAAGTATTTGGGTTAAACTTTTTGCTTGTCCAGTTACACATCTGGTGTAAAAGTAACAGCATTTCAGGAAGCAAACATCACTCGCACATCACACCAACCTGAAATACTTATTGTTGTAAATGGAACCATGGATTCTGCTGTCTACCAAAATATCCTAAAGGATTACTTCCATGGCCATTGTTCATGACCTCAAGCTGAAGCCTACCTTGTTTCTGTAGCAGGACAATGACCTGAAACCCACCAGCAAGTCCACCTCTGAATGGCTGAAATCAAACATAATGAAGACTTTGGAGTGGCCTAGTCAAAGGCCTGACCTGAATCCTATTGAGAAGCTGCGGTAAGGCCCTTAAAAGACCGTTCATGCTCAAAAACTCTCCAATGTGGCTAAATAACATAAAAACATTCTGCATGATGTGTGTGCCAAAATTCTAATACAGCACTTTCAAAGACTTGCGAGGTATAGCAAACGCTTGATTTCAGTTGTTAATGCTAAGGGTGGCCCAACCAGTTCTTACGTTTAGGGAGACAATCACTTTTTACACAGGGCCATGAAGGATTTTTTTTTACCTTTATAAAAAACACACATTTATTGAAACTGAATTCTGAGTTTACTTGTTTTATCTTTGTTTAATATGTAAATTTGTTCAATAATTTGAAAAATACATGTGCAGCTAACATACAAAAAAATAGGAAATATCAAAGGGGTCAAAAATTTCAGGTTCTACAAAAGACCCGTAGTGCAGAAATACTAATTATTGAGAAGAGATGATTATGTTTGGCAAAAACTTTCAGAAAACTTTCCTGAAAACTGCCTGACCTAAGCATTTCTGTTTTCTTTGACCAAGTGTTTCAATATCTGTGGATATGAACAGGCCTCTCCCAAAGCAATAAGAAACAGCCCACACTCTATCTAGTGAAATTATTAGGTTTTACTCCCAGGATGTGGCACTACTAGAACACAAGAATTGCAACTGAAGTACCCACAATGAAAATCTGAAATAATAAGAAACCTAAGTTATGATTTATTTCTATACGTTAGGCTTCTTAGGTTATGGATTTTTGCTAACATTTGTCTTTACCAAAACAAAGAGATGCTTATGTCTGAAACATGCCACTGAAAAGACAACCATGCTAATCAATGCCACATATCTCACCATAAGTTTTCCATCTATCAGTTTTCCAAACCGGATTGTTCCTTGTTAGGTTGCAGGGAAGTTGGTATCTTTCTGTGGTCAGTGGGCAAGAGGTGGGCTCACCCTAAACAGATCACCAGTTTACTAAAAGTAAAACAAATGACAACCAGGCATGTCCGTGCTGTTTGAGGTTCCCTCCTGCTTCAAAAACTCTGTCATCGTTCTGGTCCCCAAGAAACACTCCATCGCAGGATTAAATAACTACAAGCCTGAATCCCTGACGTCTGTGGGCATGAAATCCTCTGAGCCTGAAAAATGAATCTGATCCTAATCTAGAGATGATGACGATAACTTGCTTAAGGTCCAACCAAGCATCAGAATGGAGGAAAAAAGGGAAATAAGAGACCTTGGGATGGTTGTTGGTGTCAAATGGGCCACTCTGAGTATTTCAGAAATTGTCGATCTAAACTTTTTTGCTCAACCATCTCTTGAGTTAAAGACAAATGGTCTAAAAACAGAAAAAAAAAAATTATGGGCAGCAGCTGTGTGGATGGAAATGCTTTGCTGATACTGAGGTCAGGAGAGACAGGGCAGACTGGTCCAAGACAACAGAAAGGCAATAGTAGTTTAATGACCACTCATTACAACCAAAGTATGAAGATTACCTCTGAACCCATGACACATAGAATCCTAGCCCAACAAAATTACTCCACGAGTGGATCAGTAACTCATCCAGGGGATCAGAAAATAACCTAGAACAACATTTAAATAACAGCAGGCCTCACTTTCCTCAGTTAGGAAGTCAGTTTTCGTAACACAACAATAAGAAAGAGACGGAGAAAAAAAAAAATCAATGGGAGGCACTGAAGGACAAAAACACTGCTGACCAAAAAGAGAACAAAGGCACCTTTAACAAAAACCATTCCCAGGACTTTTGGGAAAAATATTCTATAAACTGAAAAAGTAAAAAATAATTGGACCTTTTTGCAAGGTGTGCAACACATTGCATGTGGTGAAGAACCCAAAAAACAATATGATAACAATAGTCAAATCTGGTGGCGGTGTGAAGGTCTAAAGTATCTTTAGCACCTGGCATAATGGCGAGAGTCCTGATGGGGAATGGCCAACCATAAGCCAAGTGCACTTGGGTTACCTAGCAAGAAAATGATCCAAAATCCACTTCTGAATAACGTCAACAGATGAAGGTTTTGGGGTCGTTGGGATTGCAACTTTAAAAACACTGCAGGTGTAACAACCAGTTATTAGGGTTTAGGGGGAAGGATGGTTTGGGAAAACCTTTGTTAAAGAATCAATAAAAACTGCATGTTGTGTTTACTCGTTATTCTCCCCGAACTGTACATCATTTTTTACATTCTGTTTCTGCATTCTGGTTCAGTTTTTTTCAAATGAGATAATGTAATGACACCTTTCCAGGATTTTGCTTATTACGGTATAAACCTTGGTAAGGGTGATTGTTATTTTTATTATGGTCAATGGTGTAACCTTCTAGAAATGAACAACTATGCTTTTTATACTGTTATGTTTTTGACACTGCAGTAAGTTTGAAATGTTCAAACCCAAATCCTACCAGTTCCATCATTGTGAGAAAAAGAACAATGGGCCCGGCTTGAACTGGCCTCATTTGAGAGGTGGCAGCTGTTCTGAGAGGCAGAGACAACAAGGACATGGCTGTGACCTGGTTTGAATGGGAGGGTGCTAATTAGAATGGTGATTACTGGTTGCTAGTGCCACACTGGGGACAGGACCAAAAAAACATATAAGAAGGCCTGGAGATGAGGACTTAACAGCACAATAAAAGAGCAAGCAAGACAGACAGCAAGAGGGAGAAATATTGAGGGCAGGAGATAAAGGTGAAAGCAGGTATAGAGGTTTTATCGTGAAAACTAATTTAAAAAAGCAAGAAAATGTTTTTTTTTCTCTTTATCTTAATCCAATCGAAATAAAAAATACAACAAAAAACATTTGTATTGCCTAAAATTTGGAACCGCTACAATGGGGGGAAAGTATTTGATACACTTCTGATTTTGCAGGATTTCCCACTTCCAAAGCATGTAGAAGTCTTTATTTTTCATCATAGGTACTCTTCAACTGTTAGTGACGCAATCTAAAACAAAAATACAGAAGATCATCTCTGATTTTTAAGTATGTAAGAAAACCTGCAAAATCGGCGGTGTATCAAATACATTCCCACCTTTGTATATATAGATGTGGAGAGGTGCTGTAAGCCCTTTGTTTTAACTCTAAATGAGCTGCAGTCTCGTTGTAGTTTTGGAAATGATTACTGTTGTAAAAGCAGACCTTGCTATCTGGCTATAGAGAGAACGCAAAGATGAGAGAAAACACCGCTAGCTCCTTTATTAGTCCGTTATTTACATCAAAATATCCAGAAAGCTTTTCTGGATCCTTGTCAGAAAGTCCTTTTCTCTCAATACAATTTGTTCATTAGGTCATGTCTCAGTGATTCTCAGCTGCCTCCAGGTCTGTGCGACTGTGGCGAACCAAGAGTCTAGCCCGGGCTCAGGTTCTGGATGGTCTCACGTCGCTCCTGGTAAAGAGAGTAGAACGCTTGTGCTAAACTGAGGAGCGGTGCGTCACAGTTCTCCATCTCTTTCTGCAAGAAATCAACATGATCACAATGAGATCATGCGTTTTATGAATCTTAAAAGTATTTGTCATTTACAGTTCGCTATGAAATACAGGAACGATTCCTTTTCAGGATATTAACAGCAGGATGTCTTTTCAGCTGAACTCACGGCTGATGTCTCATGGTACTCCAGCCCCTGGCTTTGGGCCCACTCTCTGGCCACGGATGCTTGCACTTCCCTTCTAGCTGACAGGTCTGACTTGTTGCCCACAAGCACACCTGAGAAGTAGAAAATAAATTTGACTGTAGCGTTTATAACATCCAGCTCTGACTTGAGTTCGGAGCCACGTTAACTAAAGAAATATTGAAATGTTTCTGTAGTTTTGAAGTTTTTGCAGTTAGCTGCGAGTAAATGAAATTGATCACTTTAAAATTAACAAGATACCGTATTAATGTATTAATGTTGCCTAATATATGACAAAAATAACACTAATTTAGTTTATTGGCAGCCACGTCCTATAGGTACCTTTAGCTGGACAACAGAATAAACCAAAAAACTGACAATTACAATATAACAATCCTCATGTCTGGCATTATTCGTAGCAGGAAATATCCTCCACAGATGTGCAGAAGACATTTTCTATATCTTAAGTTAATGTGTGGAGAAGCTGTCTTGGCACCAAAGTATGGAATAACATCAGAGTCAGCAACGCAACAGACCTTGATCTAAGCCGACATGGTCATCCAGACCATGAACATTTCACACAGTGCAAAATGATCATGCCCAGGGTGGAGTGTCACATGGGAGTGAAGATCAGATTTGATGCAGAGATATACTAAAGAAGGCTGTGTTGTATTATACACCAATCGGGCACTACTGACTGGTGAAGTGAATGAGATTGATCATTTTTTCATCATGGCACATATTAACTGTTTACATACAGTAAAGATAAATGCAGTCATATTCAAAAAAAAATATGTAATGCAATGTTTGTCCAATTTAATGTATACCGTAATATTCTAATGCTAAATGTTTTCATTAGCTGAAAGTAGAAAATCAACAGAAATAAGAGCTTGAAAACACCAGTCTACGTGCAATTAATCTATATCATGTGGAGAATTATGTTACTAAAATACATGAATTTTTCAGTGATATTCTAATTTATGGAATATGAGTATTTATGCTCACTTTTTTCGCCCTTAGATAACTTCAGTACATAACAAAACCAAAATGACCTTTATATTTTCATCTAAAACTTCCGGGTTTTTTTAGGTTTGAAGAAGTAAGAAAGCGTTGCCCATGCTTTTTACGCTGCTTTCCTGTTAATGATCCAAGTAGAGCGATAGGGAAAACTTTGTAGTTGTATGGGTTCACAACCTCAGAGGGCCGCGTTTTTATGATTAATTTAAATGTTTTTAATAATGCATAACTGACAAACTCTTGCTGATTATTTTCTTGAACAATTCTGTCAATATCAATTTAAAGAATAAATGAGCATCTAAAGGATGTGAAGCACCATCCAATTTGCTGAGAGGTTGGCAACATTCTCCATTAGACTTTTAAAGAGCTTACTTTTAAAGAGCTTACTAGGGTCTCACGTGTGATTTGCTAACCGTATTCTAAACCAAATTTGATACTTTACGAGTTAATTTAGGTTTGTTTTAAGCAAATAAGATGCCCTTGTATTTTAATAACAAACACTAGGTTTATCATAAATGAGCTCAATATGAGTAAATGTTTCTAACAACCCCTCTTTTTTTTGTCCTGAAGTGATTTTTACCTGGTACATGGAGACCTTTGCAGTGTGCATGGACTCTTTCCATCCAATGGCTGCAGTTAGCAAAAGACTGCTCACTGGTCAGATCAGACACCAGACACAGTAAAGAAGGCTCGCCCCACTGTAGAAGGCAAGGTGATGAGTGGCTGTGAGTCGTACAGCAGGAGATTGCAGAGATATCACATCTGCTTCATTTATTCGAAGTCTGCGACACAATTAATAACAGCAAAGTAGCTCTCCTGCTGTCTATAGAGACATGTAGGTCTAGATGGAGAACTTCATTAGTTTCATGCAAATGAAAACAGAAAAATCCAGAACATGTTCTGACCATTTTCTCGCAGCCCTCCACTAGTGTCTCCTTCCCTGCAGAGTCTAAGATATAGAGCTCCTGGAAACAAAAGACAAGAGGGGGGAAAAGGACGGCACAGGTGTTACCCACAGAGAGTTAGTTAAATTACATGGTTTAACGTTGCTTTTCTCTACGGCAAGGAGATTCATCTTCCCCTACACTTCTGCTACATTGCTTAGTGAATACTGATAAGGAACTAACATTGTTACAGGTCTGGGAAAACTTTTTCTCTGTGAGTGATGGTTTCCACTTCCCAGTCTTCAACTCCGTGTGATTTAGAGACTTTAAGAACAGATAAGAGCCCTGCACAATGCCTTCATACCTAATGCATTTTCTGCAGACAAGCCTAAGCTACAATAACTGCAACTTAACTTTTCAAACAGATTAAGCCTAAATGGGTTGTAGCCAATTCATTTTCTCTTATTCAGGCCCTCGTATTGGGGTTTTGGTATAGTGGTTGATTTCATAACTGCATATTTAATATTTTCATTGATGTTAAAAATTTTGCTGTGGACTTTTTTTTGTTTGTTTGCACAGTACATTCGTTTTAGGGGAACCGCCATAATTCAATCACACATTTGGCTAAACGTGTGGATTTAGGATTCACTGCTAGTTTTTGTCTCTAAATGGCACAAGCTTTAATCAAGTTTAATCACAGAGTTGCTTCATACAACAACAAATGCAGTTCCAGTTTGCTCTCAATGAAATCACTTTAGATACAATAAAAAAAAAAAGTAAATAGAAACATTTTGCTTTTAAATATGAATATATACATATTTAACGATTACAGTAGACAAGGTTGGATTGGTGCAAAAAAGCATGGTATCGATCTGGGTACTCTGACTGCTAAGTGTTCATCAGATTAACAGCCTGGCAGAAGAAACTGTCTGTGTGGCGGTTGGTTTTAGCACATAGCGCTCTGCAGCGCTGTCATGAGGGTAAAAGTCAAAATAGTTTGTGTGCAGGATGTAGGCGGTCTCCGGAGATGTAAGCTGCCCCTTTTCTGACCCTAAACTCCTACAAGTTCTAGATGGAGCTACGGTCAGCCCTGATGATCCTCTCTGCAGACCTAATTGTTTATTGCAATTTGGACATGTCCTGTTTTCAATGAATTGTAGTCCCAAGAAGACGGCATCATCTGCCGACCTATCTGCCTGGTAAGCAAACTGCAGGGGGTTCTGCAGAGGGTCTGTGATCTCCTTCAGATCTTCAACACTAGCTGCTCAAAGGATTTCATGATCACAGACGATAGGACTACAGACCTGTAGTCATTTAACCTTGTGATGGTGCATTTCTTTGAGACCACGATGATGGTGGAGAATTTGAAAGTCGAAGCACCGAGGTTGCCATCCGTGGTGCCATCTTGTTTGTTCCAAATGTATTATAATTTTTTTATTGCGAAAGTGTTATGTTTTTGATTCAGAAGCACTGGAGAAAAGCCCACATAAGACCAAGAACACTGGTGTTTCTTCATTTCTAACAATAAAACAACAAAAAAGAAGAAAGAAAACAGATCGGATGCTGAACGTTTGGTTATGAAGACCAACCAGACCAGATGAAAACAATGTCTAAGGCATGTTGAATGAACAAGAGCTACAGCAAAGTATTGCCTGATAACAGAAAAAAAACAATAAAATGATTAGTTGTGGGCACAAACTAAGTACAAGTGGTTTATGTTTTAATTATTTAATGGTATACATCACCAGATGGCATAAATAAATGCTACATAAAGCAGTATCACAGTTACTGTTTTTAATTACTGCATTCAGTCCTCTGACCAAGAGCGTCATCCAGGGAAGAAAGATCATCCGCTATTACCATCTAATGTAGAACAGATTACTGGATCAATTTGTGCTTCTGTTCTTGTTTGTCTGTCTTGTTGTGTCTCTGCTCTGTCTTCTCTAACCGAGGCAGATGACCGTTCATACTGAGCCCGGTTCTGCTGGAGGTTTTTCCTTCCCGTTAATGGGGAGTTTTTCTTTCCACTGTCGCTTCATGCTTGCTCGGTATGAGGAATTGCTGCAAAGCCATGGACAATGCAGACGACTCTCCCTGTGGCTCTACGCTTCTTCAGGAGGAGTGAATGCTGCTTGTCGGGATTTTGATGCAATCAACTGGGTTCCCTTATATAGGAAATTTTTTGACCAATCTGCATAATCTGACCCAATCTGTATAATCTGATTGAATTTGACTCTGGAATGTGCCTTGTGATGACATGTTTCATGAATTGGCGCTATATAATGAAAATTGAACTGAACTGAATTTAACATTTCAGAGAGTGGTTTAATCAGAGATTCAGTTTTATTCCTGACAGAGTTTTGCTTTGTTCTTTGTCTGTGGATAATGTAACTAGTTCTCAGAACATTTTAAAATGTATTCGGACCGAGTAGTTCTATTGTCTGTCTTACACCACCACCTGGTTGAAAAGACCCGTTGCCATTGTTTGTTTGGCAACACCTGTGAAGGGTAACTTGGGTGTTTAATGCCCTTTGTTTCAATTACGGTTTAGGATCATCTTTAGGACATCTTTTGTAGCCGTCCTGCCGTGACCCGTCATTCAATATTTCGATTAGAAGTAGAAACGATGTAAAGCTTCTATTTCTGTTGTATTATTAACAGTTTGGCTCACAAGGTAACCTAGACTATCTTGAATTTGATTATATTCCAGTTTTATTCATAAGGTTTTACAAACTTTCATTGGCTTACCACAGAGTTGTTGGTTTCTGGGATGTTGATACATTTCGTCAGCAGCTCCACTCCTGTTGTCTGGCACACAAACATAAAAACATTCTGTCAAATTGTAGGCAGGTTTGTTCAAATGCTTTTAGCAGTATCAAGAAACAAAGAAGAGAGAGAAGAAAGGAGCAAAACACAGAGGTAAATGAGTTGTCTTTGCACACAGCATCACAGCAAACTGCCTGGGGTGATTTATGGTTCACGCCAACACAGACACATCACTAATTTGCCGCTCGACTTGGCCTGAATGCAAATTTCCTACCTTGATGTTCAAATCCTTGCCAAACCTCTGGTACCATGTCTCATTTACTTTATATCCAATTCCCAATAATGTCTCAATAAAGATAAATGCAGAAGAAAGAGGAGTACAAGCTCTAAGCAGCACTGTAGCAGTGAGCGCTATGACGCGGTGAAGATCCCACTGTTTGCTGTTAAATCCAAGAGTGAGGGTTTATCATACCAGAAAGATCCATTCTCTTACACCAGCAGCACTGCATGTACAACATGGGCAATAAGACAACTGTAAACTTTTAAGGGTGTTTTTCTGCACCACTGTGCATATAACATGGTGGTTTGAACTTTAAATTATATAACTTTTCACTCCCATGAACTCAATGTGTTGCTCATAGTCTACACAGTGAAAACCAATCAGCAGAGATAAGCAGTAGTTCATCTAAAGTTTCCATAATCAAGGAATAACAGACAGACAGACTTCATCTCATTTCCACTAGGAAGACAAAAAGCAAGAAATAAAAGTTAAATAAGGGGTAGTCAATGGACCGATGCAATCTGCTGGGTTTCCCTAGGTAGAAAACTTTTGACCAGTTTGTATGTATGATTTGATTGAGTTGACTTTGTAAAGTGTGTTGTGAATTGACGCTATATAAATAAACTGATTCGCAACATAGGTTTAGACAGCTGTAGATTAGAATTCAGGCTAGTCACAAATGGAATAAATGTCTTTAACAACCAGAGGTCAGGGCAAAGTCTTATGTGGACATTTGGATTTTCACACATTTTTCAAATCAAAATTCCAAACATTTCCAGCCTCAAATTTCCAGACTGCGATGTCCTTTATAGCCAATAAATAAGTAAATAAGTAAAAATACAAATATTTACAACAACTCTAATGGCAGGTGTCTCTACAGTGGTCAAGCCTTATATACGAAACAGCCAGAACCAAAAGATAAGAGGAGATGGATTGAAGTTGCATTTGCCCCGGTCTGTTTTAGGGAATAAAGAGCTGTGTGGAAAAGTAAAGTTCTTGCGATTCCATGGCGTGTCTAAGTTCCTGTCCTCACTTATGGTCATGAGATGTGGATCTTAACCGAAACAACGAGATCCTGGATAGAAGCTGTTGAATTTAGGGGTTTTCCAGTCATGTTCCATGGGGGGAGATCCAATGTTTACCTCTTCACTAGGAATGCCTGTAGAATCTCCTAGACCGAGTTGGAGAGCTTCACAGGGGAGAGGAGCAACTGTGTTTTGCCCCTCCTTGACCAGCTACCAATGCTATAATTTATCCGATAAGCGATGGACGGACGGACGGACGGACGGACGGAAAATTAGGTTTCAATAATTATTTTTTCCTTCTCCAAACTCACGCAGACTTGAAAAAGACTTAAATCAAACCCCATCCTCCTCCAGACTTTTCCAGAGTGCGCAGAAGCCCTGTGTAGAATGGTTCCAGGGGTTCGCCTTTCTACAAATTTGCTGATTAGCAATTAGAGTCGACCTTGAAGAAGTACATTTCTAGGTTTCTTCACATCAGCATCTAACTCTAAATTGATCCGATCTCTGCACCTTGTAGTTAACGAAGCATGTCAAATGCAAGAGACTGAAATCTGCAAACACCCACGCATACCTTTCACAGTCAGTGCTTCAGTGAAATACAAACACACACGGTTTCAGATCAACATTTACCTGATTTATACACAGTCACAGTTCATAACAAGGTTCTGCTGATACGCATACACAAGCAGAACATGGTGCAGTCCCACCAGAGACTGGTCTAATGAGCTGGTGTGATGCATAGGAAGCTTCTCGCTGGAATGTCAATGAGGGCCTATTAGCAACAAATAAGCTTGGAATATTGCTACCAGGCTGTCTGACATTTTCAAAGGAGGACGTGAGCAGAATGGCAGACAACAGTAGCTACCCTTCAACATCAAAAGTTGAGCAGTGTGAAGGATGATTTAGGTAAACAAGGAGTGATGTTTTGCAGTGCTGGCCTCCTTTTTGTTACATAAGTTTTAATAAAAGAAACACACTTTTGATTATATCTATCAGTGAGTCTTAATTGAATTACAGTACCACAGAGTCAGTGACAGGTCACCCTGGTTCAGCGTTGATTCTAGTGGTAAAGTGCTTGTTTTCCAAGCATCCAATAAATTTGCTGCGTGTAGGTGGTGCTTGATAGCTGCTGGCTGCTGTTAAAACTATGCATATCCACTGAAAATTACTGACCTAATCTGAAGAGAACTGATCTGTTAAAACTGTATTTTTAGATAAATAAGCTTTCTGCAAACATTGTGGATGGTCCACTGCCCTCCATTGTGTATTTAGCAAATCTACTGTATGCTCTTGGCTAACATTAGCTGATGGAAGCTCCATTTTCTAATGTTTTTGTTTGGAGGTAGTTGTGGGAATATACTAGTACAGAAAATAACAGGATTAACAAAAGTTCAGGTGTTTAAGTATGTAATTAGGGCTGCACCGATCAGTTTTGTGGCTGATTTTTGATCTGTTAGCACCAGTTTTGTCCGATGCCAATTACTCTTGAAAGTAAACATAAGAGCATATAAGCAAACTATTCAAAATAGTTTGCCTTCCTGTCATACAGTAAAAAGGCTTAACTAAAATTGTACAGCAACGACAATTAGTTCACATTGGACACTGTTATTTCACAATATATATGAGCCGTTAGCGAGATTCGCACAGCTAATTTTTCTAACATAACAGAAAACATTTCCAGACCCAGTATGTGCCATAACAGACAAAGCTCAAAAGGATAAACCAGAGCAGCACTGCTGCACTTTGTCAAACCTCTCTGCTTTAAGTCTCTCCCCCACTCTGTTGCAGCTTAATTTCATGTCTTAACATATTCAAGGAAACACTGCTTACCCTAAAAAGGTTTCTTACCTGTTTGTGGATCCTCTGATTTCATTTTTAAACCTCTCACGGAGACTTAAAATCGCAAACTTTGAGTCTTATTTACTCAGTAACAGCCTTCACGCTGAAGAGTATTATTGTCAGGCTGTTTATGTGCTGATCAGAAGCAGATGAGATTTATGTGTTTCCGACTACCCAATCACTGGTCAGGACTCATCAAGTTGAAAACATCTGATTCTAGAGAGCCCCCAATTTCTCGGTGCATCTTTATGTTTAATTGTGTAACAACAGATGACGGAAGGTCTTCGATTTCAAGTGCAATAAAATGTATAAAAATATGTTGACTATGATTTTACTGAAGTACTGTCATTACAAGTAATAATAATATATAATCACCGTAAAATCTTGATACGTATGCCCGTTTGATAATCATTGACGTATACTCATTTTAAGCTGTCAGGCATCACTTTTGAATCATGTGCCTCTAATTGTTGATAGGATAAAGGAGCACTTTCTCACTCTGCAGCAGTATAGCAGATCACAGCTCTGCGACAAGTTCCTTGCATTGATTTGTCACAAATACCTTGCTGGTGTCTACTCGTGGATAATCAGACTGTCTGTTAGCATTAACTATTTTTAATCAGATAGTTCAAGTACTCGGCCAGCGAGGCGGCTACACTAAAATATTTAGTGCAACCTTGGGCACCGTTTGCTTTGAAAGGCATCCCTTTACAATTTAGCCTTTCATTATGTTCAGATGTCTAATTAGAGCCTTAAGTAGACTAATGATACAGCCTTACAAGACTTTGAGATTTTATGTGAAACTAAACATTGTAGCAGTGCTGATCTTATTCTCACTTCTATAAGCCTTATGTTTGACTTCTCCAGCCTCTACATTACTCATCACTGCTCCCAAAAGCTTAGAATCACTGGTACATCCCTTTTTTTGTTCCCTTTTTATTTGGGTAATAAACCATTTTATAGAATTAAGACGCATCACAAACGTGTGGTTGCAACATCAAGACGTCCAGCAAAGTCGATGTACCAGGTGTATTACCTGCTATAGTGGCTTTCCAGAATCCTGCAGTATTAATTATCGACATTCTCGTCACCTCAGAACACCAATACTGCTGAAGCAGCACGACCAAAACAAATGCACACACAAACACACACAATCACAAACTCTTGGCTTTTTTCCAGGATTTTTCCAACCTGTTCAGTATTGTAATGAGCCACAACACTTGATGGTACACTAAGCAACCATTTATTTATTTTTGATAGCAATAAATGAGAGCAAAGTTTCTGCTCTCCAATAGTTCCTACTCTGAAGTCACTCCATAAACGCATTATCAAAATAACATATCAGTTCTATTGTTTTATCTGGTCTTTACCAACTTCAAAGATTTGCTGAATCTAATCTCCAACACATAAACCCCCATCACTGTCTCATTCCAATGGTAGAGTTTCCTGTAATCTAATATCAGATCAAAAACATGAAGACAAATTTTCTTTTAAAGTTTGAGAAAAAAATAAGTACACTCGAAAAACCATAAATTTGTACTAAATGTCAAAATCCAAGAATTTAAAATAGGGGTATTTTTTATTACCATAACTGTACTTGCATTTACAGTAGGACTGCTTGGCTAATGGGAAAAGCTGTAATCAATTATTCTGGACAATAATGAAATCTTAATTATGTATATATATATATATATATATATATATATATATATATATATATATATATATATATATATATATATATACATATATTAGGGCTGGGCAAGTTAACGCGTTAATTTCACGTTAATTCATTAGACTATTAACGGCGATATTTACTTTATCGCGCATTAACGCATGTTGCTCACATCAGTGTTTCCCGCAGGAATTTGCTTAGGCGAGGCGGTGAGTTGGCGGCCGGAACAAGTTTTGTGCGGATGACCGGCGGAGCGGGGGGGAGAACAAGTTTTGCGCGGGGGGGCGACGCCGTCGGTGAGGTCGCTTCTCGCTTCAAAGTATCCATGTATTTTTGCCTGTTTTTTTCCCTGCCATTCACTATATGCACGCGAGAAAGCAACAACAAAAAAACGCGTGTTAACGTCAAATAAACATGCAAGCATATCGAGTTAGCAAGCATTTCAGTTTAAAGTTCTTCCAGCAACGAATATGACAGAAACAAGTTAGTTGTAACCACTGCCAAGTTAAACTTTCTTATCACCGGAGCACCTTGAGCTTAACATATCACTTAAATGCCAAACACACTGTAGACATCACCAAAGAATTCAATGACTCAGAGAAGCTAACTAATGTAATGGCGAAGTGGATAGCTACTGTAGACCTTTTTTTGTGCTTCACACTTTGGTATTGAACATAAAATGGTAATGCTGCTCCCTGCTGTTACCTCAGAAATTGTCTGTTTTTGGTAGATGTTTTTCCCCATAAAGAGAATTTCCTGTCAGTGGCAATAAGCTTTAATTTATTATTGTCGCTATTTTTTGTTTTACATGTTTAAGTTGAGCTTTACACTAAATATGTGTTACTGATAAGTGCTACAAATGTTACAACACTTTTGTTCATATGGCAGCAGAACATTAAAATAAAAGTGCTCTTTACACTACTTTTGAATTCATTCTTGGAGTTTGCGCATACAATGCGATTAATCATGATTAATCAGGCAAATTATGCGATTAATCGCGATTAAAGATTTTAATCGTTGCCCAGCACTAATATATATATATATATATATATATATATATATATATATATATATATATATATATATATATTGAACAAGATAGAGAACAAAATTAAATAAAACCAGTATAAAACCCAATATTTGTCATACTTACAGCCTTTATGCTACGTTATCTCAGAATGTTGTGCAGTAAGTAGAGTTTGTAAACCACTGCAAGTCTGCAATCTGGAACTAAAATTAAGCTACATGTGTGTATATATATATATATATATATATATATATATATATATATATATAGATAGATAGATAGATAGATAGATAGATAGATAGATAGATAGATAGATAGATAGATAGATAGATAGATAGATAGATAGATAGATAGATAGATAGATAGATAGATAGATAGATAGATAGATAGATAGATAGATAGATAGATAGATATAGCTTAATTTTAGTTGCAGATTTGCAGTGGTTTAAAAACTCTACTTACTGCACAACTTTCTGAGATAACGTAGCATAAAAGCTATAAGTCTGACAAATATTGGGTTTTATTTCATTTTGTTCTCTATCTTGTTCAGGTATTTTCTATCACCTTATCTTATACAATTTGTAAAAAAAATTAAATAAATAAAATGTTATTCATAAGGCCTAATGTGGCTAAGTAATTTCAAGAATGATTTATGTTCATGAACCACATTGTTGTTGTGATCACTTGGAGCTGAAATTGAAATGGATGCAGAACTCTGGCACAATCGTCCATTGCCTCTAAATCACTCTGTGTAGGAAACAGTATGCAACAATTAAATCCGTAATTTACAGAGTAATATTAGCTAGAATCCTTCCTGCATGCATAAAAGCCTTTGCAAGTAAACTGCAACAAAGCCTATTCTTTCATCTACTTTAATGTTTTTATTTACAATAAATTCCTCTGCTTTGTCAGAGTGAGTTAAAAGAAACCATCACATTATGTAGTACATGAACAACAACAATCACAACAATATTATTGGTAAAGAGAGCTCCCTGGTCTAGTTTAGGTGACATTACAAGATTCATTGACATGGTGCAATTGCTCTCACCAGGCTATAGTTCTTCTGGAACAGAGATCCATCGCTGTAGAAGATATGAGAAAGAGAACTTTTCCCCACTGCCGCATCCCCTGCACACACAGGAATGAAAACATGAACAGGTGGATTTTTTTTTATTATTATTATTTCAATCCGAACGTTTTTATGTTAAAAATATCTATATAAATATTCAATGAGCAATCAAGGTGTGTTTTATACATTACACTATTATAACAGATACACTTTTTTAGATGTTCGGTTAAGGGTGGCAAGCAGTTATTCTCAGCTAAATCAGGACAAGACAGAAGTTATAAATATTAGTTGCCAATGATCCTCATAGACGAATTTAAAGTGAAACTCAGAACGTTGAGAACATATCCTTCAGATTAAATGTAAAAAAAAAACTTGACGTCAAATGTAATTTTTCTTTTAGCTTTTATACCACATATTACAACGTATCAAAAACAAATGTTATGACCTGAATAACCTTGGCACAGCTCAGCTAATTCGCAATGTTGCAGAATCACTTGTAGATGCTGATCTGAGTGCAGTTAATACAAATGAACACAATACACAATAATCTTCAGTTTTTTTAAGCTTCTGCCTTGGTTAGCTTTACGTCTCAAACTGGACTTCATTGTCCTGTAAAATCCTTAACAGCTAAACAGACCCCTGAAGTCTTCTGAAAACAGATAAGAATTAAAAACTCGTGGCAAGGCATTCATCTCGCGACTCGCTGTATATATCAAACCCTCTGTAAAGACGGAATGGTGGATGCAGGCCATCAATAAACATTACAACTAGCTGGCACTGTACAAAAAACATTTCCTGTAATGCTTTTAGTTGCATAAGCAGGGACCGCCCACTATAGCTAATAACTTCCAAGAACACGTAGATAAGTCAACGGGGCTTTAGGAAGTATTTAATATAGATGAAGCAGTTGTTTGCCTGATTCATTAGCTTTAGGCCCTGTGCAGGGCAGCAACAGCGTAAATTGGCAGCTAAACTTACACAAACCTTACCGACAAGCAGACATCTTGCCCTCAACTTCACCATTATAATGTGTGCATTCGGAACCCCGTACGAAAGATGTTAAGTTCCCTGTAATATGTCGAATAGCATTACTGCTAACTGCTTTATCTTCCCTTCGCCTCGGCAACATGGACAAAACTCGTTTCCTAGCAACCATTCGCGCTAAGCTCATTGGTCTACTCAGCGAGTACGTAACTGGCTAGCCCGTGTTCTCATTGGCTGTTGGTGATAAGACGGTCCGCTAAGGCAGTTTTTTGTAAACAGAGAAGGAACGCACAAATACAACCTTATCTGGTGTGCGCGCTTTAATTTCTACCGTTTATATGCTTACCAGACTAAAAGCAAAGTGTTCAGAACTAAGGCTTTTTTTAAATCGAGCGTATCGTGTGGAGAAAAGCAGTAAAGAAAGTTGGGGGGAACAGTCCACGCTGAGGCAAAGTGTAAAACGACCACTAGAGGGTGGAAAATGCACCAAAATCAGAAACAGAATATTCGATTACACTGAGTCGCATACATTTCTTTTCTGTCTTTTGAATGTAGTTAATGAGTCTAACTGTGTGCTTTAAACAGATATAAATGCAATTGGTATGCATATTTTTAAATAAACTCGGTGTGACATCACCGCTGGGGAAAGAGCGCTTTGATTCGAGCGCGTGACTCCTGAGGCGCGTGTCCTATGGACATTTATGCTTGCTCATGGGGGGGGGGGGGGGGGGGTGAGTGTGCGTGCGGGCGTAAATTGGGGGTGGTTGTGGTGGCGCGCACGCTCCTGTAAAAAAAAATGACATGATCCACGCAAGGCGTGACAACAGAAGCGCGTTCACGTGGTGGAGCACTACACCATCATCACAACACTGGAACACGCCTCCATCCAGACATTTCAGAGCCTAGCAGGACATTCAGATTAAATATAAACACAAAATAAGGCAAAGGAAACAGAGGATTAGAATTATTGTGCACCGAGAGGCTTTTTGTTTTGGCATCCATCCGGAGTAGAATTGGGAGATTTTTTTTCGTGTCTGTTCCACGGTGCTCTACACACCTTGTGCCTTTGAAAAAGCAGCGGGGAAGGAAACTGGGACCATCTGAGAGGCGGCTGTCCAGAGAGGTGGAGGACAATGGAGGGGATGCAGGCATATGGAGCCGGGAAAGCCGGGGGAGCCTTCGACCCTGTCACCTTCCTCCAGCAGCCTCAGACCGTTCTCCGCATAGTGTCTTGGGTAAGGAACTAATCACACAGATGACAGATGCGAAAAGTGGATTTGCTGTGGTTCTGATTTCACGATCTCTGGTAAGCAGTAAGTCTTGTGTAAGGCCTTCTTTGGTAAAACCCCTTACGCTGTTCACATACAGCTTAAAAATATTTCACGCAAAGATAAAGAATCATATCCTTGTCAAGAAATATATATATGTGGTTATATAATTATATAGTTTCCTTATTTATAGTATTGTTGGCTCAACATTTACTATTAACATTTAATATGATTGCATTTAGACATAAGAAGGTCACACCGCTTTCAGTGTTTTTAAAACCCGAGTTTTTAGTTTTTCTAATAGCTGCGCACGCTTCAGACCACTGAGGAGTAGCACTAATCATAGGTATGGCAACAGTTGGTAAACTTCACAAGATGCTTTTAGGTAAACAGCCATACAACCTGAACGTTAGAGTCATCCTTATTATTTGCCCAATGTTTTGATTGTAATTTATCATTAAGCTACTGTTCATTTTAAATCCAATTTGCTAAATATGCAGGACAAGAATTTTTTTTCACCTGCAAACTGCCACCCTACTAAATGAAAAATATATTAACAGGCTATGTGATTAAAGCATGCCCAATGTGTGCACTGTTGTAATTTTAAAGTAGAAACCCACAGTTTAAATAATGTTTATTTCATGAGGTCAAATCGGTGTTAAGACTATGTTTAGTAAATGGGGGGGGGGGGATTTACAACGTGTATTGGATGCACTTTCCATAAATGGACGTTTTAGAAATGTGAGATCACAAGGTCTGATCCACCTTGAGACAAAGTTAAGAAACAACTTCAAGCAAAACAGAAGAGTATAATGTTGTAGAAAACATAACAACAAAATCCTTTGTTTGTTAACTATTTAAAAGTCACATTTATTGGTGACTGTCTATGCATTTGTGTAGTTGATGGATTCTAGTTTTATTTAAGGTAGAAAGAAATATAAGCTGAAGATGTTTTTTTATTAGTTAGAACATAGTTTTGTAAATCTTTCAGCTTTGCATTCTTTTTTACTGTAAGCCTGTTAACTTATTAGCCATAAATGTCATGTGAGGGCAAGTCATGAGGTTATCCACTGAACCATATCATTATCAAAGTCATCACAGAGGGAAGCTTACTTACTTCCCTACTTTTGCTGCCAGTAAAAGTATTATTTTAAATATCACATATTTGAATAGGGACTATTGACCTGATTATGAGCATTTTACTCACTCCTAAAAAAAATTGTTAACATACTTCTTTACAGTGCCTTGCAAAATTATTCATATCCACTGAACTATTCCACACTTTATTCCACACTCATATGCCCATGTATTTTCAGTGTATTATCAACCCTAATACATAAGACAAATGTGAAATAATCATCCAAACTGTTTACAAAAAAAACCTTAAAGGTGTAGTGCGTTTTTGCACTTTTAATCTGATACACATTAAAAAAAAATCTGTTGAAAGAACAGGGATTAACAGTGAACTTTTCAAATCTGGCCTTTGTGAAAGTAGGGCAAGAAAAATAAGATATTTTTGAAAGAAGATCATAAAAGTCCCATTTACAGTTTGCCACAAGCCATGTAGGAGGACACAGGACACATGGGGAAACATGTGCTCTGGTCAGATGAGACCATAATTGAACTTTTTTTGCCAACATGTAAACACTATGTGTAGATGAACACTAATACTGGACATCATCCTGAATGCACATCCCCACAATGAAACATGGTGGAAGCAGAATTATACTATGGGAATATGTTTCTTCAGTATAGGTACAGCGAAGTTGGCCAAAGTTGTTGGGAAGATGGATGGAGCTAAATACAGGGTAATACTGGAAAATAACCAGTTGGAGGCTGCAGAAAAGAATCTCAGCTTCCAGAAATAAGTGTGTGTGTTCTTGAACTTGCAGATGAGCAAGAATTGTTTTTGCTCGTTTTACTAGTAAAGGGAGGACTGTGATGTAAAGGACCTTTATTTGTTTTATGTTTTTTTTTTGGTCCTTGCTTTTTTCCGGAATAGAGGTTAGGTTTCACACTAAGGTGTCATTTAGGTTTAGGTTAGGGTTAGGTATATACTGGTAAAGGTTAGGGTTAAGGTTGTGATCATGGTTATGCCATAGAAAGGCTTGGAAATAAATGAAAGTGTATGGAAGTCAAGGCACCGAGCTCACTTTGTATTTTAAACAAGGATACATGTGTGTGTGTTTGACCCAGTCAAAGTCCAGACCTACATCCAATCTGTGGCGAGACTTATTCATTGCTCATAAAACCATCTCCATTAAAATCTCAAAACTACAGTTTTGATCTACAGTGCAAAAAAGAATGGGCCTATTATTTTAGTCTCTGCATGGGCAAAGCTGGTAGTGACTGCTAAATATAATCGCAGCAAAATGTGACTCTCCAAATCAGTGCCTGAATTAAAATGCACACTTTATAGATTGTTAATTGCTGAAAATTGCTCTGCGTTATTTTAGAAACTGACATTTTGGGAATGCCTTTGCAAAGAACTGTAGTGATGGAATTTAACTTTCTCCCTACTTAATATAATAGAACATTTCAATTGATCAAATACTGTTTATTAAATTTTCTTCCAACCACTGTGCTGCAGTAAGAAAGTGGATTTGGTGCCACGTTATATTGTGGAGTCAAAACCTACTATTACGGTATTTTCTTTCCATTTCCATTTTCTAGTATGTCTTCTAAAGGTACTGACTATTAAAGAGTTAGAAAGCATTGATACATGAGGAATGTGATATATATTAGAAAACAACTGGTGTGTCAAAGTCGATAATTTGTCATGTCAAGTAATTCTAATCTGGAAATCTACATAAAAACAATAACAAATGAGATTAAATATATTTGCTACGAATGATTTAACAGCTTTTTAAATTTGCATCTCATTAGGAAACCTAAATAGTTTTCTATATCTAAAAAGGACCCAAAGTTGCAGTAAAACCTTTTTTTCAAAATCTTTTAATAATTTGATTATCATTTTTTGGATTAAACGTATTGATCATTGATGAAAAGGGTTCAAAATAATTATATAGTTTTTGCAGATTAAAACTTTTTCCAAATCTTCTTAGACTTATCCAACTAATTATTCAAACGTAAGAAGCTGATCAGCTTTGTGTGTTTTACCACTTCAGCCTAACACTTCTTTTTTTTTATTATTATAAAGCATTTAGGAGGGGTTGATTAAATATTTTTAATAACGCTCGTATACAGGTATGCAGCTTCTATGACCCATCATTAAATCCACCGCCCCAAAATGTCACCAGAGCAACAGCACGTCTCCATAGTAACAGCCACGGGCGGAGCTGTGATGTTTTGTGTGATGGAGTTAATACTCAGTCTGCTGCAGCGTGTGAGGGAGGAAACTGTCTGCTGTTTGAATGTTCCTGGAACGAAGACATCAAACAGGGATGAGTACTTTATGAATGATGGTCGAGGGCTGTCACTGTCCCACTTGTTGGGCATATGAGAGCTGGCTGTGGCGGTTAAAATGAGAGTGGGGGTATGTGCATGCATGTTATGATGCATGGTGGAGCAAAGGAACAGGGATAACAACAGTGACAGATGGAAAGACTGTGCCCCATGTAAGCTCACAGCCTAAATTAAGGAATTATTAAGATCAAACCAAGCAGTGTCAACCTGGCTCACCAAGCAAAGATAACATATTATGCCTTTGATTCTACTTTGATCTGTTTGAAAGAGCTCCACTTTTATCTCTGGGAATATTCCTTTTCTCGCTTTGAGCAGAGTTCCTAAAATTTTGCTTCCATACAAGGATTTTGGTTACTGCCAGAACAAATCATTATGCATGTAAGAGGGATGTTTAGTTTAGCTTCTACTTTAAGTGGTTTTATATTCAAAATGAATCATAGCCAGTGCAGCACACATGCAACACATCCCTGCTTGTCAATGCTTAAGTCAGGAAGTTTCAAATGTGTTTTTAACTTTATGAGGTCATGACCACTCTGTTGACTTATGATGACACTGAAAAATAGTTTGTTCATCGACTCTGACTGGTGATATACAGATTAAAAAGTGAAAAATCCCTTCCTTTTTTTGAAGAAGTCAAAACAATTTTTCAGTAAGACAAAGTGTACATAAATCACTTTGAATATGTTGTAGTCCTTGAAAAGTTGAAGATTAAAAATTTAGAGGTAGGCTTTTGACAACAAAAGCAAAATGTAGTTTTAAAACATTTAGTGTCTCTAGCAAATATACCTTTATTATGGTATACCAAGTTTTTTAAAGTGTATTCTTTCAAAATGTCTACAGTTTTCAGTCGTACAGTTTCTAAGTTTTATAGTTAGTTATTTTAATAAAAAAAAAGAAAAATGAGAAATGAGAGCAGTTAGATCCTCCTTAGCCCTTTTTGTTTTTACTATGAATATCATAATACAATGAAATACAGTATTTTTATTCAAATTAAGCAAACGCTAACAGATGGGCCTTGAATCTAGTTCTCGCAGTTATAACATAAAAACTTAAAACAAAATGTATGAACTACTGTAGAACAGGCTGCTGGCCCACTTGCACTTTTATAAGAATGATAGGTGGGGCTCCTTTTCTTTCCGCATCACAACTGGCCGCGTATTTCTGGGACTGGAAATGTTCATAAGCTTCCAAATTGTTTTTCTGTAAGTATAAGAAACCACATTTCAGCTTGTTGACAGGTAGCATGCAGCAACAGGTGGGGAAGGGCCAGCACTGTAAATGGTAAATGGCCTGTACGTGTATTGTGCTTTATCAAGACCGACGTCCGAGTTCCCCCAAAGCGATTTATACTACAATCAGCCGTTCACACACTAAAGATAGTAAGCTACATTGTAGCAACAGCAGGCAAAGTGGGTAAAGCGTCTTGCCCAAGGACGGTCAGAGCGAGGATTTGAACTGACAACCCAATGGTCACAGGGCGAACTCATGCGCCACTGTCATCCCTGTCGTTGTGTTCCTGTAGTTTCCATGCAGCCATAAAAATTTGTATATGAGACGATTTCTTTTATCTTATGTGTTTTGAGCATTGCACTTGTGCAAGTTCCTTATTAAACCGGATATGCTCCATAAATAATTCTTCCTATTCTTCCTAATTCTTCATCTTCCTAGAGCAGACACGTTCCTTCCACTTTTAGAGTTTCAAATATTCTTATTTTGACCACCATAATTTATGACCTGATAACGAACTCCAAAAACAAATTTTCAGGGAATATGCAAACTGCACATGAAATTGTATTATTTGCTGGTAAATGGGAACTCAAAACTGTTAGCTGCTGAACAAAACCCTCATGGTTCATTTCCAGGTCTTAAATAACACGAGCTAAGATTAAAATTCAGCTGTGATTAGCATTTTAAGAGACGTCCCCATCCACAGCAACGCAGACACTAACAGGACAGTGCAGAAAATGTTTTCAGGAGCGTGTTGCCAGGAACACCCTCATACACACACCATTTTATAGTGTCTGCATGTCAGAATTTAGAAATTATCAGTTGCATGAGTGTTTCTTGAATACATGCCCTCTTAAATCTGCTTTTATTAGTCATGCATCCAAATAATCTAAGATGATTTTGGTCATGAATACTGAGAACACAGCAGCAATCAGCTTGGTGTGAATCTAGGGTCACTGAACATTTTGGAATTTAACAGTTTGGTGTTAAGAACACCCAAACTCTTCAGATTGAATCTGAGGAGTTTGGGGGATATAGATTACAGCCAGTTATTACCATCTAATGTGGTTAACTTAAATGCATAATTTGCCAAAAAGATACATAACAACCAACTATTTTCAGTTTGTTAATGTCCAGTGAAAAGGGTTGTCATAGTTCTGTGTTTGCCCCTGGCAGCAAAGCAATAAATCTGAATCTCATTAATCATTTTGTAATTATTGTTTGGTTGTAAAGGTACATCCGGTTCATAAGAAGAGCTATACATGTTAACGGGTTCCTTGAAAAGAGACAAGATCTGATAAAAGTTTTTTAATAAACAAAGTCTAATCGCTGTTTTTATTTTCACAATACTTTCAATTTGAATAAAATCATAAAATATGTCGTAAGTAATGTAATTGCATAAAATATTTCAATCCATGTTTAAATAATACATATTTTGTAGTATTTCTCCTATTCTAACTCTATGGTAGTCCCAATGCCAAAAACCACACTTTAACATCTCCCATTTGTGTTTTCACAAGAAGCAAAAAACGAAAAATGGCTTTATGTCGCTTCAGTGTATAAAATATCAGTCATTTAGATTTTGAATTAGAAATGATAAATGCAGTCCTTACAAAGTACAGAATTGAAATAGCCACACCATTTATGCACATATTTAGTTCTGAAGCAGATTCTAGCTTTAGAATTGTTAGCGGCTATCCGTTTGCCACTTGCAGTATTCTGGATAGCCACATGTTTAATTTCCTTACAAGCGGCCCATACCTTTCAGGTGAATGTGCACAATGAGTTTGATCATTACATTACACAAAATGACCATATCACTTGGTGTTATTAATCACAAAGGATCTTTAACCTCTTTGTGAAGAGGTACTGAACTGATACATTTAGATCTGATAATGGGCAATGATTAGGTCGCCCAATTAGACCACAATGCTATGCAGCGCATGAGTAACTGGTTATTTAGGCTGATTTAAGATAAGCTTGTATGCCTTGGACAACTCACAATGATTAAATCAGGAAGCTAAAAGGAGACAAGGAAAGATGTCGTTCGCAGATGATATTTCATTATCTCACTTGAGTATTTACCATGTAACATTTGGTCAGTGAAGATTAAACACCGCAAAGGATAGGGTGCTTTTCAACAAATGTAGATTGATTAAAATGTGTTTTACAGCTGTGAGTGTGAGTAATTAATAGATTACACAGCATAAACACATTTAAATACTTTGTGATGAGCCTTACATAATGTAATAGAACTCAGCGATGCATTGATCCAATGTTTGCTGTAGTAAATGTTTGATTTGTACTAAAACAAACTGACTCTTAGCATTTTACCGAAAATAAAGAGCTACCACGAACTTGAAAAGTTCCTGAAATTAGGTTAAGACATAATCCTTCAAAATACCTCAAACATAAGGCTCCTTAACAAACATTAATGTGTCCTTATCACATATGACATAATGTGAATGAACACATTTCAGTTGTTCTACTTCATTTATTTTACTAGTTAAACTTGATTTAAATTGGTTTTACCTGTTTGTGTAATAGGTCGGAACAATTTGACTTTTCCTCTTGGTTTTTACATTTTTTGATTACATTTACTGATCAGTTGGTGTATGCCTGGTACTCATTTGATAATTATTATGTATATAGTAGTGTGTGTGTGATGTAGTTGTATTACTTTTAATGATTGCATCTTATATGAGAGGTACTCCTAATTTTACTGTACGGTTTTACTGTACATTGACAATAAGTATTTTGTTCATTTATTCATTCATTCAACAAATTAGAGAGAAGTCAATAGACTCTTTTAAACATTTTTGTAACATTCTAGAGTAATACTGGGGGACACTTTTTAGGCTAGTTCATAAAACCTATTCTTAGTTTATCACCAGTTTTTTTATATGAAAAACTGGCCTTGACTTATGAGAAAGTTTAGAAAAAGATTCAAAGATGAATGAGAAGCGATATATAAATTCCTTGGGAAAACACGTCTGTTACATGTTTGTAAGAACCTGGAAATCCCATCCCACAATTGGCTTTAATTACATTTTTGATTGGATCAAGCCCTGCACTAGAAAACATGCAGTTGCTTTGTTCAAAATGTCTAATTTAACCAAAACTGCCATAGGACTTTGACTTGGGGAAAAATAACTCTGGAACAGAATGCAGATTTTATTTCTTAGCAGAAAGAGATTACACTTTCATTAAAACGCAACAAATTTCAATTAAAAGTACTTAATAAAACAAAACAAAATGGGTAGGCTGCGTGACACGTGTGGCGTAAAAAGTGACAACGTGGTGGAAGGGTAGATGTGAGCTTATGTGAGCTGGTGGATCCTGGACTTGTCATTATGTCTGCCTGTCTCATTGTGTCCCCTTGATACTGCGGCGGCTCTCCTTGAATTATACCTTGACAAGGCCTCCTGTCTCTCTGACTCTCACTCTCATTACACGAGCAGCTGCTGCCATGGTGACAGCAGGTATCCCCAGCCTAGGACAACGCTCTGCAGCATCAAATAAGGTATAAGCGGCACAAACATGCTAACCCACATACAGAAAACTTAAAACATGTTAGCCAACTCACTGCCAACTTAAGATGAACATTATTTCTCAGTATTTTATTTCTTAAGTGCAATAAAATGCTTTAAATGTTCCCCCCTTTTAGATCGTAACTCTTTCCTTAAAACATGAATGGGGGAAATATTAGATTTTTTTTAACTTTCTTAAAATAAAATATACAAAAATATGTCATGTTGGTTCTTGGACAGTTTGCAGCTTTGCCAGTTTGCACTCCCGTTTTGTACCTTTGCGTTGCCATTATGTCCCTTGCTACATATATTTTGTACAGGTAAATATATAATTTTGTACCTTTGTATTTAAAGCTGCAGTAGGGAGTTTTGAGAAAGCTGTGGACTTAGCCTGAAAATTTGAAGAAGCACACCTTGCAGGTTCTTCCCAATTGCTCTCTGCGGCGCTACAGCCCTCTCACCACAGCAAAACCTGCCATTATGCTCCAATGTTTACCTGTCTTTGTTTTCTGAGCAAACCCACTAATTACAATTACTTACTGTTGGTAGATACCCTTTACTAGAGTCATATAATAAACACATATAGCTCATGATTCTCATTCATATTGAAAAATTACATCAAATCATCAGTTGTGGAAAAAGGGTACAAAATGACCTCAAGGCATCCCACACATGGCCCCATTTCGTACCTAAAAAGGTTACAAAGTGAGAAAACTACAAAATGGCAAATGAATGCATGGCCACCTCATGATGTTTTACCCCTTTTTGTGAAAGCAAGGTCAGATAAATGTAGCATCATTTGTACCTGCTTTTTGATTTATTACTTTGACAAAAGTAATAAAGTTATTTGACCTTAGCTTTCAGGTCTTTCTTTGGATTAAACAGTACGTTCCTCATACCGAATAATAATAATAAAAACATACACACATCAGTAACAAAACAAAGAATAATAATCTTGGGTGGTCAATTGGTCTGAATTTACTGGATATTTTTTAAATAATTCATGTAGGCCTTAAAGGATGTTTCTATTTGTTTAGATTTTATTTGTTTTGCATGTATTGGAAGCATGCATTTTTGTCTACATAAATAATAATAATTGATATTATAATCATTCTGAAACCATGTGATAAACTGTTTATGTCACAGTGTCATGGTTAGATCATCCTGTTTTTTTTGTCAACTGTCTTGACAAAAACTGACCCACAACACTGCAAAATATCTCAGATCCCATTCAGACATTACAGCATCAGCTCAGATTTTTGGTATTGTTCTTGAACATGCGTTTTACAATTGCCAATCAGTTAACATGTAAAAATGTATGGTATATGTTCAGAAATGTACTTAAAGACAGAGCAATGTACTCTAAAAAAGGAGAAACGTAGAAAAGGAAGGCTGGATGAATGCACTCAGGCATGAATGCACGCAGTTCCACAAGCATGTCCATACATAGATGGATGCACAGTTGTGGCAGTCAGTATCCTTTAAGTGGATTTTGTATGTGACCCTCTAGTGGTCACAAGATCAGAGGCCCTCGTGGTATTCTCCTCACAGTGCCTGCTTTTATCACCTCCCGAAGCCTTGTGATCTGTCTACAGATTAGGAGCTGAAAAACCACTTTCCAAACACAAAGAAGACAGTCAGACACTCAGAGACATACTCCACTTTCACAATGTCTAACCAAGTGTAGAATGTGAGGGTGCCGGGCGATCTTTTTTATACACGCCTGCTGAACTGCAAACTAACTCAGATTGAACTGAAAAGTAGAAGTGAAAGTTTTGACATTACACCTCACTAAACTCTCTGTTTTGGTTATGTTTGTCCATCTTCATTCATTACAAACCAGCTCGATTTTAGCATCAGAAAAAGAGCACTAATTTAATCTTATCGTGCCATGTGACAATGAACATAATTTTTACTCTGAGGAGTAGGCACACTATATTGCCAAAAGTGTTGCCTTTACACACACATGAAGTTGGATGATATCACGTCTTAGTAGTAAATAGGATAGCCTTTGCAGCTACAAGAGATGCCATTCTTCTGAGAAGGATGTTTATAGTTTAAAATGTGTTAAAGGGAAGTTTTTAACATTCATTCATCTTATTATTTGTAAGGTCAAACACTGCTGTTGGGCAACAATGCCTGTAACATAGTCTCCATGATATTTCTAAGCCAATTATGCTCTATTAGGTTCAGGTCAGGACTCTGTACAGGCCAGTCTATTCCTTCAGGCAAAACTCCCTCTTCCATGTCTTTAGGGACTTTACTTTGTGGACTAATGAGCACTCATGTTAGAACAGGAAGAGGCAATTCCAAAACTACTCCGGCAAAGTTGGTAACATGATATTGTCTAAGCTAGGGGTGATTGGCTTAGTCAATATGGTCTAAGCCAGGAGTGTTAAACTCCAGTCCTCGGGGTCCAGTGTCCTGCAGCTTTTAGATGTGTCCCTGTTCCAACAACACCTGAAGAAAATGGCTGAATTAGCTACTCAGCATGCAGTCAAGTTCTCAGTCGAGTCCTGCTAATGACTTGATTGTTTGATACAGGTGTGTTGGACCAGGGCACATATAAAAGTTGTAGAACACCGACCCTCGAATTTGACACCCCTGGTCTAAGCCTCACATACCTGAAGCATTAAGAGTTCCTTTCAATGGACTGAGGTGCCAAGACCAACTCCTGAAAACCACCCCAAATCATAATCCCCCTTTCACGTTTTAGAATATTTTCTGGCAACTGGCAAACCCAGACTCATTTTTGGACTGCCAGACAGAGAGGAATGATCCAGGGAACACATCTCCACTGCTCAGAAGTTGTGTGGCAAAATCCTTTATGCCACTCCACTGAACATTTTAAATTTATCTTGTAGATGTAAGGCAGGGATGCAAGTGCCCGGCCAAGAAAGCCTATTTCATGGAGATCTGTAGGTACTGGTCTTTGAACTGCTCTGAAGGCCACAGGAAGTTTGAAAGTGCATAAGTTTTTGCAGAAATTTGGTGATCTCTGTGCACTCTGGGCCAGAGCATCTAATGACCCTGCTCTGTGAATTTACTTGGCCTGTCACTACTTGACTTTTTGTACAGGTTTAATGAGTTTTCGCAACTGGAAATATAGTATATGCTTTTAGTTTATGCAAACTAGATTCTAGACCATGCATAAACCAATCTGTATTTGATAAGAGCATTTGTGTGTTTTGTGCATTTGTTATTGGACCTAGTAGAAAAAAATCTGAATAATGAAATTGGAAAAATGTAGAGAGCAATGTGTCCCTATTAGTGAGTCTATCTCCCACAGGAATATCTCAAGGAAATAACCAAAAAACCCAAGTGTGTTACCACACTAGTTGCCCTGCAGGCCTGACTGTCCTCAATATTGGAACTGACTTATTTCTTTAGCGTTTGAATCCCAAACCATGAGGGACATATCCCAACATGTCCCATTTTTTAAAAAATATTGTGGAAGGCAGTTTGCAATTGGAAACAATCCAGTCATCATCTGTCAAATGTTGTCGGGCGTTTGTGTGACACATGAAAAAAAACATGCATGTCTGAATTGCACCAAATTGTGAGATCTTGAACAAAACTATGCTTATACCTCTTGACCAACTTTTTAACCTTATTTAGGTAGCCATTATTTAGGTAGCCACATAAGGTAGCCATTGTCATCATGTAAACTAAAACAATGATGTAATAATCTGAGATCATAAGTATTATTTCTTTCTAAATAATTATTTTGTGCATTGTTGTTTGAGCCTTGTGACTAAAAACTGATTCAGTTCAGTCAACCAAGGACATTATGTGAAGCAGGAAATGAGAAGGGGCACAAAGTAATTGTTTTATGTATTCATGTGATCTAATAAGCTGTGCTGCAGGCTTTTTCGTATGAAAAGCAGCTTTAAAATCTGCAATCAGGTTTTAAACAACACAATTTCCCATTTCATATATTGTGTGAATGAAAACAAATATGAAACAATTTGATTTCTTTTATTGGTATTGAAGGTTCCTTTAAATGATTAAGAGAGCCTGTCAACTTGATTAATATGTTGTAAGGAAGACTGTGTTGGTCAACAGTGTCTGTCGACAAGCCCACATTCCTTTTCCATGGTAACCAACAGCTACACTGGCCTGATGGGCAGCGGTGGATCCTTTGCACATGACAGTCCATTAAAAACTGGATTGTTTTTCCATTTCCATTTACACATCTACATGAGAACCTTTTTCTCCTTGCACAACGCCTTAGTTGATAGGTTAAAAACACTGTAATTTTTCTGTCACACCACTAGTAGGTGGTATATTTTTTGTTCTGTTTGTTATGTTTCTTCGTTGTACATGACCATTTAAGACCAGATTGGGCCTGTATAAAATGCGTCTCAGATGATTGAGGTAACGGGGTAGGAAATCAGCACTTTGTTGGAGATTTGTTATAGTCAAAAGAGTGAGCAGCACAAGCAGTACTTTGCAATCTGCCATGGTTATTGTTGATATCAAGAACCAAGAGTCTTTATTGTCATTATGCAACCATAATTAAGTTTTGTTGAGACACTGGCTCAGAATTCACATAGAACACAGACACAAATCATAGACATTCATGGGAAAATGAGCAATGAGCATTCATAGAGAAGAGAAATACAAATACACAATATGAAAAGAAAACACTAAATTTAAAGTTAAGTTGTGCAGCAGAAGAGAAAGGCTTATCAAAATGGAAAAAAAACTGTGCAATTCTTAGAAGATAACAAGGCATATTCAGATAGAAATGAAATGTTCAAGTTCAACGTACCAAACAACACTTTCTGAGAAGCTAAAAAGTGTGTAAATAGTGTGTGTAGACAAGAGCTCGGGAGACTCATCTTGAAATAAAAAAGGATGATTTAATGAGATTAACAAAAATCTATAGGCAGGTCAGACGAAGACATGAACCAAAAGAAACGGGGAGCTTGACGGAAGACCTGACAACTAGGTAAGGGAAACAGATGGCGTTAAATAGAGGAAGAACAAAGGAGAAATCAGGAAAGCAGGTGGAAGCCATTAGGGAGACAATAGGAAATTGGCTGAAGGAGGGAGAGTGCAATGAAATGACGGAGGCAAGGAGGAAACGCAGGACATAAGAATACAAAATCTCAAAGAATAAACAGACTCTTCTTAAGTGAACACGGATGACTGGTGGAAAAATAAGAATCTTACAGAAACAGGATTAATTTAATAAAATACATAACGAACAGGACACAAATTGACAGGTGCAAGGAAAGTGACATGCAGAACACAGATCTAAAGGGAACACGATTACAAGAAACTAATAAATAAGAAGGTGAAACAGAGGAAAACTAATGCTAAATCGAACACGTGTGGATCTTGACACTACTATGCTGAGCGCGTGTGAATTTCTACTGATTTATACCGATTTTTATCATAATGCACATGCCATGGCTTCCTCTCACAGGAAGTGTCTGTTTTTCCTGTATACACAATAATGGAGACTTAAATCCCTCTGCTATGGAGACTGCTTTTAAATAATACCGTGCAAAATGCTTACTGTTGTGCTGTACACGAACAGTAGGAACGCAACAAACCGTTTCTGTTTTAACCAGAAAACGTTGTTGTGCACAGGGCCTTGGTCTCCTCTACTTCCACTGCCGCATTAGAGAAAAGTTAAGCTGTATATGATCAGCGGTGCCACCGGAAACAGCACAACTAGTAGTTTGTTTGGCCTTTCCAGTGACGTGTGTGAGAGCATGAATATTACAGCGGACAAAATGAAAAAAAAAAAACTTTTTTAAACACTTTCTTTTTAACTACAAATCAGTAACGTCAAAAATGCAGCTCCTCACACACAATAAGCCATCAAGATAACGTTTTTACTGCTGCTTCCACTATTTCAAAGGTTGGCTGTACACATAAGCATTCCTGCAGAAACACCCACAGGAATAAGGGATATTCAAACTACATGTTTACTTAGAGCTGTATATAATCTTTCCTGTTTTTCAGGGGACAAATATTAGCAGGAAGAAAGATGGAGTTTAATTGCTTTATACAGGTCAGCTTTAGGCTAAGCTTGGCTATTACTTCTGTGGCCCATCCTCTGCCTTCAAGCCCTCCCGTTTGGTGCTTAGTTACTCTTTGAGCTTCCCCTCAGTAGTTGGTCATGCAGTCCCTCCTCCATAACAAGCCCCCTATTACCTTCCATACTTCATTAAAGGTTCTCCTTATCTTCATCATGAGTAAAAAACAAAATAAAATAAAAAGCAGTGTTTTTGGAGCAGGAGGGGTTGAGTAAACTTGGATGTTACCGTTGGAGCAGTTGATGTAAATCCAAACTATTTCAACTCTTTGTCCATTTTTAAGTTTCTTATCAGCAAAAATATATTTTGTGAGTTAGTTATATTAGTTAGCTCTTATTATTAGGCCCGTTACGCATCTGCATACTTTGATGTAAAGTAGTGTATCAAGCAAGCATTTGAGACCATCAGTTGAACATTTAGTAATGTTTGAGGTTGAAATCTTGAATCGAAAATCGAAAAGGTTATTTTATGAGATAAATGCACAAATTCTCTTTGTAACGTGACTAATTTGACTGTTTCCTCAGATCCCTCTGACGTCACGCAGCATTCTGAGTAAAATGGAATGAAATTAGATTTTTGCTTTTGACTTTGTGTTTTCTGACTTGAATATCTAAGCCAGCCATGTGAAGCTGTGGATATAGTGAGCATGCGATTTAGCTGCATTTATCTGTGTGACGAAGCACACTCATTCTTCACTAGAATGCTTGTGGGCAGAGGCAAGGCCAGCATAAAGGGGCGATGGGAGAAAATGAAGGGGGGAGGGAGGAAGGGAGCCACGATGCAGGCATGCTAAAAATAGCACCACCTCCATATCCCTTCTTCCTCCACAATCCCTGCATTCTTTCCGCAATCTCTTCATCCTCCCCGTCCTTAATGAAAAAGACTTTTATGTAGATGTGTCATTTTCATTTTCCAAACAGCAAAAGCTGGGGTCCGGAAAGAGTGAAGGAGGAATGAAGGGAAACATGGAGATCGTGCATACTCACTGACTAACTCTTCCAGTGTCAGATTGTGTTTCCTACATTCCCGCTGTACATTGTTGTAAAGATATTCCCTCTTTGTTCTAACAAGTGGGAATGCATGACAAAACAAGAGTACAAAAGGGCTAGATATAATTGTGAACTGAATGGCCATTACTTTATTCCTTACTAACCGATATCAGTGAAAGATTAACCTTTACTGTTTCACTAATTTCCCAGTTATGTCAAGTATGTCCTTTTCCCTGTATTCCCCATATTCCTTATATCAGAATCAGTTTTATTTGCCAGGTATGTGTACTCATACAAGAATTTTGCATATGGACCGGTGTGGGTGTGGGGGTGGTTGGGATGCACACTGCGGGTTCAGAGTCACCTGGCGACATCGTAATGTGAGCTGTGTATCATCTGCGTATTTATGGTAACTAATCTTGGTTCTTGTTATAACCTCAGCTAGTAGGAGCATATAGATATTGAATAGAAGGGGTCCTAGGATTGAACCTTGGGGTACCCCACATGTGACTTTTGTCCGCTCTGATGAGAAGTTACCTATTGACACAAAGGAGTCCCTGTTATTTAGGTAGGATTTAAACCAATTGAGTGCTGTGCCAGGGGGTCCGAACCAGCTCTGCAGTCGGTTTAATAATATATCATTGTCAACTCTGTCAAATGCTGCACTCAGGTCCAACAGAACTACCACAGTCTGTATTTATGTGGATGTCATTGAACACTTTGACGAGGGCGGTCTCAGTACTGTGGTGAGCATAGAAACTGGACTGAAAAACATCAAAGCGGTTGGTCTTTGTAAAGAAGCTATTTAAGTGTTGAAACAGCTTTTTCAATAATTTTACTGATAAATGGCATGTTGGAGATTGGCCTGTAATTCTGCAGGTGTAATTTGTCCAGATTGCTCTTTTTTATCAGTAGTTCAATAACTGCTGTTTTTAAAGCCTGCGGAAAAACACCTGATGAGAGGGATGAATTTACTATTTGGATCAGGTCAGATGGATTGACAGGCTGGACTTATTAAGGAAGGTTGTAGGTATGATATCAAGACAGCAGGAGGAAGAGCTTAACTGATTTATCATTTCTTCTAAACTTTTACAGTTGAGTAGTTGAAATGTAGTAATTTGCTATGCATTTGTGTTTGAGTATAACATTGATATAGGATTTGACATGGATGTGCAGATTAAACCTCTAATTCTTTTAAATTTTCTCTGCAAAGAAGTTGGCAAATTCATTGCAGTGCCCTAGTGGAGTGGAGCTTCAGTCGTACTATAACAGGAGGATTTGTGAGTATTTCAACTGTGGTGAATAAAGCACAAGCATTGTTAAAGTTTTTGTTTATGATTTCTGCAAAGAATGTTTTAGTGATGAGTGAGAGCTTTGCAGCTTCTCTTTGTAGATTTTTATAGTAAACATGAAGTTGAGTTTTAAACCCTTCGACAAAGTTTTCTTTCACATCTCACTGATAAGGCATTTTTCCATGGAGATTTCTTCCTCCCAGAGACAACCTTCACAATGGAATCAATAATGTCAGAAAGCTTAGAATGAAATTATCTACTAACTCATCTATTGTGTTATAGCATTGATATGAGGTGGAGGAAGATATTTGATTAAAGGTTTCAGCTGTGTTGTCTGTAAAAGAACATTTCGTTATAATATCTGTTTTGCTAAGTGGGTCGATGGAGGCTGTACTTTCAAAGATAACAGAGAAATTATCCGACAGGGCGACATCAATTACAGAAACGTTTGCGATATTTACACTCTTGCTGATAATCAAGTCCAGAGTGTGTTCTCGATTGTGCGTTGTTTGTTTGATATGTTGAGTCAAGTATATCACGCAGCGTTTTAGCGTCTCTGTCTTTCGGCTTGTCAGCATGGGTGTTGAAATCTCCCACAATTATTAAACAGTCATAATCAATGCATATAACAGATAAAATCTCGTTAAAGTCATTGAAGAATTTGTTTTCATATTTTGGGGTTTTGTAAATAGTTAGTGTCAGAGATTGTTTATCGCCTGTTATCACAATTTCCAAATATTCAAAAGAGTCAAATTTCCTAAGGAAAACTTACTTACAGTTTAGTAAATCATTAAATATTGTAGCAACCCCTCCACCCCTTTTTATGCTTTCTGTTTTTACTTAAGAAAGTGTAGTTAGGAGGCGCTGATTCAGTTAGTACAGGTGATTCGTTATTGCCATCCAACCATGTTTCAGTGAAAAACATAATATCCATATTATGTTCAATGATTAAGTCATGAACCACAAGTCCTTTAGCTGATAATGACCTTATATTTAGCAGAGCCAGTCTTAGTGACTTGGTGGAAGACAGTTCTTCAGTGTGAAGTTGCTTTAGACAGAGGATTATCCTAAGATTTGAATATAGGCCATTGAATTTAATGTTGCTGGTTTCTGTTATTTTTCTCTTAGTGATCCGAAGAGGTATTTCTCCTGTATCGAACTTTGGAGGGGCCAGACGCATTCTGGAGGAACATGTGTGTAAAGTTAATGTCTGGTCCCCTGTTTCAGACTTCAGATATGCAGAGTTGAAGTGGTCCTGAGAAATCCGACCCAGGTGGTTCCTTTTGGGCACTCAGAAGAGAAGTACCTAGCAATACATGGTTGTCCGTTTTCTTGCTTAAGTTAAGAAACATCATCCCAGGTGACGAAACTCCTGAACTGTCCTGGCCTTGAGGAGACTTGTCCTCCGACAAGCACTGTGGGTTCCCTGTCGGTGTTGATGGGATGGAGGGGGGAGCCGAGGAGGGTGGGAGAGGGAGCAACCTCCCATCTCAACTGCATTTCCAGCTGGAGTTCTGGGAGATGGCCGCTTATCGGTTTGTTTTGGAACATTGTGCATCTGCTGGCTTTGCGCTTGTCCTATGGCAAGCCGTTTTAACATAAATTCGGTTTTACCGCCCTTACGTTCGAGATATCTCAAATTGTTTTATGACTAGACGTTTTAGCAATTTAAGATATCTCTAATTGTATTTTGACTAGTCAAAATACCTATTCGAGATATCTCTAATTACATTCTGACTAGTCGAAATGACATCAGATTTTCCATTGAGTTGTATGGAGACGTCAATTCAAGATATCTCGAATGAATTACTGACTATCTGAAATACCCATTTCAGATATCTACAATTAAATTACGACTAGTCAAAATTACAATTCAAGATATCTTAAATTGAGTTTTGACTAGTCATAATTCTAATTAAAGATATCTCAAATGCCACCATAATTCAAGATATCTTAAATGTATTTTTGGATAGGCGAAATGCAGTTTTGACTAGTAAAAAATTAATTTAAGATATCTTGAATTGTAATTTTGACTAGTCAAAATTCCTTTTAAGATATCTTGAATTGTAATTTTGACTAGTCAAAATTCCTTTTAAGATATCTCTAAATGAATTAGAGATATCTTGAATTATTCAGCTTTTCCATTTAAGATATCTTAAATTGACATTCTGACTAGTCAAAATGACGTTACTGATATCTTGAATTACGAAACGGCTTGCCATATGTCATCACACAGGAACCGGAGGCGTGCGCTTATGGCAAGCCGTTTTAACATAAATTCGGTTTCGTCTGACTATCCGTAATTACATTCCAGATATCTTAAAATGCATTTTGACTAGACAAAACTACATTTTGACTATCCGGAATGGTAATTTAAGATATCTTTATTTACATTCTGACTAGGAAGAATAATAATTCAAGATATCTTCAATTACATTTTGACTAGTCAAAATTCCTTTCAAGATATCTCAAATTACGTCACCGGATTCGTCATTGAAAGCGTCACACATCCGTAATTGTAATTTAAGATATCTCGAACGTAATTATGACTAGTCAGAATTACAATTTAAGATATCTGAAATAAGACATTGTGTGTAAGCCCCTTATTGGCTGTAAGCTGCCCAAAGCTGTCTGAACATTCAATGGCGCTGGCTGTTTTCGACATAATTTGTAAGAAAATGCCACAATATAGAAAGAGCTTTTTCAGTATGGGATATGCAAAGAAGGCGAAAATAGTATACTTGAAGAATGCTTAAGAAATATGCAAAGAATTTCGGATTTACTTGCTGCCGACACACACAATGCACTGAAAAACGACTAGCTGAAAGTGCTACTATCGACTCATGTCCAAGCTGGAAATAAGGAATATTCCTCAGCCCAGGCCAGTTGAGTTAATAACCAGATGCAGTTTTTATACTGTGGTAAAGCTATCTGCCTCCTCGGAAATTATGGTAAAGCCAGCTAGCTCTTGATTTTGACATGCTAGACGGCACAAGGCATTACAGCACCCTCCTTTAGCTCCTCTGAAAACAAAAGCGCACGCCTCCGGTTCATGTGTGATGATGTATGGCAAGCCGTTTCGTAATTCAAGATATCAGTAACGTCATTTTGACTAGTCAGAATGTCAATTTAAGATATCTTAAATGGAAAAGTTGAATAATTCAAGATATCTCTAATTCATTTAGAGATATCTTAAAAGGAATTTTGACTAGTCAAAATTACAATTCAAGATATCTTAAAAGGAATTTTGACTAGTCAAAATTACAATTCAAGATATCTTAAATTTAGTTTTTACTAGTCAAAACTGCATTTCGCCTATCCAAAAATACATTTAAGATATCTTGAATTATGGTGGCATTTGAGATATCTTTAATTAGAATTATGACTAGTCAAAACTAAATTTAAGATATCTTGAATTGTAATTTTGACTAGTCATAATTTAATTGTAGATATCTGAAATGGGTATTTCAGATAGTCAGTAATTCATTCGAGATATCTTGAATTGACGTCTCCATACAACTCAATGGAAAATCTGATGTCATTTCGACTAGTCAGAATGTAATTAGAGATATCTCGAATAGGTATTTTGACTAGTCAAAATACAATTAGAGATATCTTAAATTGCTTAAACGTCTAGTCATAAAACAATTTGAGATATCTCGAATGTAAGGGCGGTAAAACCGAATTTATGTTAAAACGGCTTGCCATATGCGCTTTTGTTTTCAGAGAAGCTAAAGGAGGGTGCTGTAACGCTTTGTGCCGTCTCGCATGTGAAAATCAAGAGCTAGCTGGCTTTACCATAATTCCCAAGAGGCAGATGCTTTACCACAGTGTAAAAACTGCATCTGGTTATTAACTGAACTGGCCCGGGCTGAGGAATATTCCTTATTTCCAGCTTGGACATGAGTCGACAGTAGCGCTTTCAGCTAGCCGTTTTTCAGTGCATTGTGTGCGTCGGCAGCAAGTAAATCCGAAATTCTTTGCAAATTTCTTAAGCATTCTTCAAGTATACTATTTTCGCCCTCTCTGCATATCCCATACTTAAAAAGCTCTTTCTATATTGTGGCATTTTCTTACAATTTTGTCGAAAACAGCCAGCGCCATTGAATGTTCAGGCAGCTTTGGGCAGCTTACAGCCAATAAGGGGCTTACACGCAATGTCTTATTTCAGATATCTTAAATTGTAATTCTGACTAGTCATAATTACGTTCGAGATATCTTAAATTACGTCTACGGATGTGTGACGCTTTCAATGACGAATCCGGTGACGTAATTTGAGATATCTTGAAAGGAATTTTGACTAGTCAAAATGTAATTGAAGATATCTTGAATTATTATTCTTCCTAGTCAGAATGTAAATAAAGATATCTTAAATTACCATTCCGGATAGTCAAAATGTAGTTTTGTCTAGTCAAAATGCATTTTAAGATATCTGGAATGTAATTACGGATAGTCAGACGAAACCGAATTTATGTTAAAACGGCTTGCCATACTTGTCCTTCTACGATCTTTGCTGGGACAGTGATGTCATTGTTCACATCATTCCTGTGTTTGGAGAAATTACCTGTTGTTTACAGCCCTTAAAATATTGTCTGTGACAGTTTTTTTTACCTATTTTGATCTAGGCCAACTACATTTTGTCTGAAAAGATGATAGAGCTCCAAGAAAATATTCTGATTTTCAATGAAGTTCACGTAGCTGGCAGAGCATTCTTTAATAAGCCATTTATTAATCATAAGCTGTCTGTCGTAACTCTCATCACCGCATCCAGCTTGTGGTATTGGTCCACTGAATTTCCAGATTGTGACTGTGCTTAGAAGATGAATAAAGTCATTTTTCAGATTTTCAAATTTTTGCTTGGCCAGATCATCAGTTCCAGTAAGTATGATGGGATTCTCAATGTTCGGCTAATCAGTGGTTAATGAGGGTATTTTCTGTGTTATATCAGACACTGTGTCACTGTGTCATTACCTTTAATCTCTTTGTACTGCAGAGGCGATCAATTCAATTAACTGCTGCATCCCCAACAATAAGAACTTTGGGCATACATTTTGGTTTCTGGGTCATTTTAGGGAGTGGTTGTGTTGATCTCTGCTTCCTGTTGATGTTTGGAGGAGAGGTGTCCTTCGTAGGCTCCTGCTGAAGAGCAGCAAACCTGTTTTTTAGAGGAATTCCAGTGAAGTTTAGTGGGTTTCCAGTGGGAGACCTGACGGGAAGTGTTATGGCTCGAGTTGGCTGATTAGTCCTTGGTACCGGAGTTAAGGAAGATGGAATCATGTCGGCTCCAGCTGCTTGTTGTTTTTCCTTTGCTGCTGGTGTTGAGGGGATGTCTCGGCTCAATGCAGGCCTCACTGTATCATCTAGGTGAGGGGTCCACCCCGTTAAACGTCTAGACAGATCCAAAGGATGAGATTCATTTTCTGGCTCTGCTCCAATGCAGTTCCAGGTGGGTGAACTGCTTGCTGAGGTGCTCGACGGCTGTTGGTTGTTTTGACACATCGGTAGAGTTGTTTGATTTCCAGAGCCTGTGTTGATCTCAATATTTAGCTCCAGCCGAGAAACCCTCTGTTCTGTCGATTGAATACTTTGTATAATACTGCTAATGACCCCAGTGTTGAGCTTGCTTTTGTTCATCTTGGAAGTAAAAATGGGGCAAAAAGTAAAGTATAAATATAAAGCCCCATAGTCCTTACTTCTGAATTAATCCAGTTATGAGGGTAGACAGTGTAAGAGTAACTATAAAAACTGGGTATATTAAATAACTTTATCCGGTAAAACTATCAAATGAGGAAAAGAGAGAGCTGGATAAGCTGTTCCTCCTTCCATGGCTACTAACATGGTCCATTTTATATAGGCTTAAAATTAACTCAACTTTGAGCAGAAATTATCGGGCTCTGCCTCACATCACCGCTCCCGGGTGTGTTGTTTATTGGTCAGCTGCGGTCAGCGGCCCCCTTCTTGGAGGGGGCGGGTAAAGACCGCCCTACGTAGACAAGTAATGAACCACTTGTTTTCCCAGACAGGGAAGGGCTGCTGCTCAGAGAGCTGAATTCACGAGGATTACTCAGACATGCTTGAATCAAGCAAAACACCATTTTACCCATGATTTTGATGAAGGAATGCCATTATAACATAGTTATAAGCTCAAAAAAGTTTTTTTGCATGATATAGATCCTTTAACAGATAAAACAACTTTGAGCTGTAGCAAATTTGAGACAACATCTTGTAGGTTTTCCACCTTAAAAATGGGATGACATTTGCCCTTCAAGTTGCCTCAGTTTATTTCGCAGTTCATTGTCAAACTCTGAGAAGTAGGTGTGAAACATTAAAATGTGCTACCCTGATGTCACCCCATCTAGAAGCTAGTTTGATATTTGCATCTAAATTTATATTTCCTTTTTCAGGAACCTTGCTGCATGTCTCTATCTCCCCAAGGACTGTCTGATAACCGTAAACGAAGGCCATTAGTGCAACAGAATCCTCTGTATAAAAATTCAGAATCCCAACCCTTGTGGTTAGATTGCTTCTTTTTGGGGCTTATCAAACGTATGCTTCAGCTGTGACAGAAGGATCTCTTTGGTCTAGCGCTTGAGATGTTGAGTTCTTAGTATACTATGTTGAGACGGGTGTTTCCCAAACCACAGATCTCACTGTAGAGACACTGAGGACATTGAAAACAAAACGAGTCGAACCATAATCCAAAGTATCTGTAATTGCAACAAAAAAAAAAGACGTCTCACAGATAGCTAGTTGGCTTTCATGGTGGAGGCTGTCAGTAAGAGCATTTTTTGCTCTTTTGTTATTGCTGTCATTTGGTACGCAAACACTGTACAACAGCTGAGTAAACTGGCCCACATTCAAGGTTCACTTCTAACCTTCTGTCTCTGTTTTACACTCCCAGTCACATACACAGGCATACTCCGAATCCATCACTCATCCCAGGAACGTCCACAAACGGGCTCTCACCCAGACAGATAGAGCTCCTCTGGGATTTGTTCTGAGGATTTGTCAGCTGCATGGAGTTGTCCGATCTGTTTTTATCAACAGAAGTTTAAGGGTGGCTGCTAAAAAGCACTGGGTTGTGGAATCTTATCCCTGTGAGGGGTCTATGTGTGGTCTCATATTTACAGTCTTGACAAGAGCGTTTCTGTGACGGTGCACTGTGGTAGCGAGGAGAGTGGGATTCGATTGTATCTTAGTAACCTGCTCTTGGTATTGACTCCATTTTGTAGCCTGTTGTATTGTCAGCTCTTTTGGGAAACAGAGGCAAAGGGAGAGAAGAAGAAAAAAAAAGCCAGAGAGATAATGGCATTAAATAGATAAAGAGCAGAGAGAGAGAGGGGCGATGCTGAGAAAACTCCTTTCATTTGCTTTTCAGGAACAAAAATTAAATCATCAGCATGATCATCATAACAGAAAATAAGTAAGCCTATGATTGCACATTTGAATACACTTAATCCCATATTGTTGCCAGATTGCAGCTACAGACACAAAGGGGGATAAAATGTATTGTTGGAAATGCATTGGCAATATTACAGACGAACGTGTTTGTGCTTTGTTTGTATAGCTTCATGTTTTTATGCAAGTATAAAAAAATAACTATCAAATTGTTGAAATTTCTGCGAATAACTTCAGCTGTAAGAAAAGGGAGCAGAGTACTGTTTATTTGATGCAATATCTGTTTACCACTTTTTACAGGAGTATGAATTGGAACGGACTGTATACCTCTCTAAGCATTCAAGAGTCAAATAGAGCTTTGATAGATATAATTTATTTCGTTTATGGAAGTTTTTCCCCTTTTCTAATGATACAACCACAACCCTCAATGGGTTTTGAATGGGATTTAGATGCTAGAGTTTACATGTACACTCTTCAAAACTCTGAAAAAGTTTGGAATTGGCCTTTATCATTTTTGAGCTTCTGGAGTTTCTAGACTTTACTCTTTGTTCCCCTTTTTCTTAAGATACACATAAAAAAATATTATCAAATGAAGTGCTTTTTTCTTTTGATATTTATTTATATCAACCTTTTTCTTTAGCAATACCTGATGTTTTGTCTTACTCGTTTATCGTTTTTGTTTTTTAAATCACTTAATGGACACAAATAAATTCACACTGATTAAAAAAAATCATTAAAGGGCCAACTTCCCGCAACACGTGCAAACTGCATCTATTGTTCCTCAACTGGATATGAGTCAAATCCAATTCTATCAAACAAAGCGTTGAGGCTGCTACTGTTTGTTTCTTACAAATAGCATCAAAATATCCCATTCACAATTTATGCTTAAATAATATTTAGTTAGTGTAGGTTGATCTGGTACAGTTTTGAAAGTGTTACAAATAACACTGATCTGCTTTAGTCCAGATGCCAAAGAAACACTGGAAACCAATGCATTTTTTTGACAACTCCCATGTTGTGTTGCATCATGGGAGTTGTTGCAACACAACACTGCCCCAAACCATCAGGCACTCAGACTCACTACAGAACTTCAAATCACATCTCAAAACCCACTTATTTAAACTTGTTTTTCCGTAGTATGATTTTTCGTATATTTCTGTGTTTTTAAAAATTGTTTTGTAAGGCGCCTTTCAGTGTCCAAAAAGCGCTACATAAGTTGATGTATTATTATTATTATTATTACAATGTTTCAGAATGGTATAAATATGCTTGAAAAAGGATGGAAAAGCATTACATTTACAAAGACAAGTATGTAGCAACCCTGGTGATAGAACAATACAAATTAGAACATACCTGTCAAGTGGAAGAAAAATGATGGATGCTTTTCAAAATATTTTCTAATAAACATCTAAAAGGTGAGGCATGTGTTTGTGTCAGCAGCCTTTACTTTCTGATGCCAGTAATTAAAATCCAGTTTAATAAGTGACCTTCAGAAGTCACCTAATTAGTAAATAGAATCCATCTGTGTGTAATTTAATCTCAGTATAAATACTTCTGATATGCGAAGGCTTTAGAGGTTTTTTAGAGAACAAACAGCATCATAAAGACTTCAAGTTGTGGAGAAGTTTAAGGCTTATAAACAAATGCTTATAAAAGCATATGAAGCAAAACTACACTCGAAAATCATTTGTGAATTATATTGGTACCGTACATAACTAAGTCGCCACTCTACATCTTATATTAAAGAGAAATGGGAACAGGAACTGGGAGTTACAATATCACCTGATGACTGGGAAGTCATAATTAACACACAAATCAGCACTATGTATTCACATATGTGGAAAGGTTTCTCCTTGAAAAATAGCATTATATATTTCATTACACCAAAACAAAAACATAGACAGAACAGACAACCACCTGAATGCTGGCGAGAGCGTGGACAATGCCCTGCAGACCACACCCATATTTTTTGGGCCTGCACTGCATTGGAATCATATTGGGAAGACGTTCATCGAAGGGTAAAGGAAATACTAGGCTATGATGTACCATTTACATGTATTTCGTTTTACTTAAGTAATTTGGACCCAAACCTGTCTAAAGCAGATAAATATCTTCTTAAAATGTTCATGGTTGCAAGTAAAAAAGCAATTACCAAGCAATAAGAGAAATAGGCCTCTTTACCCCAGGGAGACATGATTTTGTTGATCATAAATAACCAATCTTTGAGATAATGTTTATCTATGGAAAACAACAGATTCCATCGATTTCCTTTTAATAATAATATATATTTTATCTATATGAAGAGAACAAAATTAATTTTTTACTTGCTAAATAATATCTTTAATGTAATCTTGAGCAATCAAGGCATGGCAGTGAAGAGGAAAAACACCCTTTAAACACAGAGAAACCTCCAGCAGAACCAGGCGCACTGCCTCGTCCTCCTGGGGCCAGCGACCCTTACAAGCCATCTTTTCCCCTCTCCCCTGTTAAATAAAATATGACCAGAATTTTGAAATTTACATGTTTTTTTTTATAGCCAGAAGCGTAACAATTTCATAAGATCCAACTCCAAAAATGTAGGTATTTTCTGGTTACATAAAAAGCTGATCATTATTTTTAATTAATGTTTTAGAACAAAATCATTTATGAATGATGAAGAATAAATTGCACATAGTCTATAAATAAGAGACAACTTAAAAAAAAGTTTTTGCATCATTATCCATCTTTCTGTTGAGGAAATGTAATGCAGAAATTGCATAAAAACAAATAGAAAAACTAATAAAACCAGCTGGGGTCTTTGTGTACTGTTTTTATTCATTTTTGGCCCACATTGGAGGGCCTAATGAGCCTGTGGCTGTGAAACCCACATGTTGCAGACCCCTGACTTCAGGGCTTTTTACTCATGACTTGAAATATTCCTGTTTTTTATATGTATTTTCCTGAAAAGATGTCTTGTATTCTCTTTTTTAGCTCTTCTCCATTGTGATATTTGGATGCATAGCCAATGAGGGCTACATCAACCGTCCCAATGAAGTGGAGGAGTACTGCATCTTTAATCGCAACCAGAATGCCTGTAATTATGGTGTGTTCATGGGCTCCATGGCCTTTCTCTGCTGTGTTGTGTTTCTGGCTCTGGATGTCTACTTTCCTCAGATCAGCAGCGTTAAAGACCGAAAGAAGGCTGTCCTGGCTGATGTTGGCGTTTCAGGTAAATCTACTCCTCTTATTTCTCTTGTAATACAGCACCTCGCTTGAGGAGTTATATCCTTTGAGCTTTTCACACATTTTGTTACAATCAAAAGGTTCAGTGTATTTTATTGGGACTTTATGTAATAGGCCATCACAAAGTATTGCATTAACGTGAAGTGGAAGGAACATAAAAATTAAATGTGTACATTTGTATTCAGACCTTTTAGGGTGGCACACCAAAACTGTAGTGTAAGATCTGAAGTGTAAGCTAGAAGAGTAATTCATTCACCCAAATATACTGAACAGTGTATCATCCTGTGTTTGGAAATTCAATCTGACTGAGTGAAAGATGTTTTTGTTGGTTTCACATTGAGCTGTGCTCTGCAAGTGTATATATTTGCATCTAGCATGAGTAACCTAGTGCTACTGGTAGATTCAGCAAGGTAAAAGCTTGTGTTTGGTGGGAATCTAAGCTTACCTCTCTGCAAACATACAGAGGCAGAAACAAACCACTGAGTTTGTGTAAGGAATTAGTTTATTCCAGGTTTTACAGCATGTAAGACAAGTTGGTGGTGGACAAACCACACTGCCACACTGAACATAAATGTGCATTTGAATAAATCCTCCTTTATACACCTATATCCCTGTGCATGTTCCTTTAACACAACAATTACACTAAAGTGAAAGGTTACAATACAGTTTCAGTATATCAGTTAGAGAGTAAGGTTTGTGTTTTGGTGTTTCTGGGTAAAGCCATCAACAAATTAATGTAAGTTCAACAACCTTGCCTCCCCCCCCTTCTCTCAATACTAAGCTCTCCAGTATAGTGACCACAGAGAGCACTTTATAGCACTAAGTCATGCTATACCATCATTAGAACTAACAAAAACTCACCAAAGAATTGAAAAAAAAAGCTAGAAGACAAAAGAAGAACTGTCTTTTTTCAATACAGTATGGAGAGTTTAAAGTGCATTGGAGCGAGCCTCTGTCTGCACATACGTGCCTTTTTTGCCATTTGTGACTCAGCCTGTTGTAGCCCCTTCACACAGCAACTTACTTCATTGGAAAGCTGCTATTAGTTCATCAAAAGTACGCTAGATTTGGCGCTAGGCGCTTTTTGGAATAAAAATCGATTAGGGGGTCTGAAAAGGCATTTAATCTAGCAATGAAAGCTCTTATTTGGCCACACTGCAAACCTCTTTGCAATCAGATTCCAGGGGTAGCCACTAGCCAGTGCCACCTACGTGGGTCCTTACAGACACCCCCAAAAAATATATAGATATTTCAGACCAGAAGTTATGTTTAGGAGTCATCAAATTTGTAAATAAAGTTCAGGTGTGTTGTTTATTCTCAATATAAATTCAGCTGTTCGGTGAAGGCCTCAGAAGTTTGTTAGAGAACATTGAAGAACAGAAACAATTATGAAGACCAGGCAGCAGACAGGTCAGAAATAACGTTCTGAAGAAGTTAAATGCAGGTTAATGTTTTAAAGCTGTATACGAAGCCTTGTTCAATCTATGAACGTGAAAATGGAAAGACTGAAGCACAACAGCAAATCTACCTAGACTTGGCCATCCACCTAAAAAACAGACTGTGAAAGAAAAGCAGCAGCGAAGCAGCCAAGAAACTCATTGCAATTTAGGAGGAATTCCAGAGATTTATGGATCAGGTTTTTCTGTTGACTGGATGACTTTTAGTTGTGTGCTCCACAAATCTGCATCTTAAGTCCTGTTCAAAGTTTGTCACAAAAAAATAAGTGAAAGGCTCAGATGTTACAAAAATGTTACCTTTTGGCCAACATGCTAACAACATACTTTCCTTCAGGAAAATGAAAGCTGCCATAGGTACAAAAGACATTCTTTAGATCAAAGTATATTTGTTTGTTAAAATGGCCCAGTAGAAGTCCAGACCTAAGGACAACTTAGACTCCGTGGAAAAGCCTGAAAATGTATCTTCACAACCTCTCTACAGTAAACCAAAGTGAGATGGACCTCTATTACAAAGAATAATTGGCAAATATTTGAGTCTCCCGATCTGCAAAGCTGCCGCAGACATACCCCACCCCCACCCCCCATCCCCATAAGACTTGAAAGCGGTTCAGATTCAGGTAGGCTAAATACAAATGCATGCCACACTTTTCACTTTTTTGTACAAAAATGTGAAAGCAAATGTAATTTTTAATTCTACTTCTCAGCTATGCAATGTTTTGTATCTGTGTATCACCAAAGTCCCAGTGCAATGTATTGAGGCCTATATTTGGGATGTGACAAAATGTGAAAAAAAAAATCAAGGTGTATGGAAATCCTTATTTTTTGTTTAAACCTGGTCTTTATATTATGTTTTTAATGGCTGTATTTTTTCTTTTTAACCTCATACTTAAATCTCTACAAAAGTAAAAATAAAAAGAATTTGTCTAGTTTTTATTACATTGTGCACTTCTGTTTATCTTTGAAAAACCTTTGCTGGTTCATTTTTGTTTTTCTTCATAGTAACACATTATTTAAAACCTGTGATCAGCTTTTATTCAGCTTTCGTTTTAAAACTATGATCACAGAAAAGGGGGACGAGGTGTGAAAGGGGTTGTTAAGGAGACAGCTACTCCTCTGGCGCTAACAAGCCTCCGAGATGTGCTTTAGTGTGTCAGACAGTCTAGTTCTCTGCTGCACTGCTACTCCGGTAAGCACGACAAGATTGTCAAGCATAGAGGCTTTTAATGAGGTAGTTCCTGTCACAGACGTTATTACCTTTCCCTTTATTTTCAGTGTGCACACACACCTTCTCTGTCACCATATGTTTCCAAGAAAGCTGGCAAATTAGACACAACAGCTGGGAGTCTGATCAGATGTGGATACAATATATGCGTCTCCTTTCTTTTTTGTACTTGGAGTTCATTTGGGAAGTTTATCCATGTCAGAGCCAGAGATAGAGGTTTATGAAAACACAATTTGACACTTGTAAAACCTATTTGTGAAAACACAAAAAGGGAGCAGTCTCAATGCTTGTAGAAGTAGAAAGGCATTAAAGGAAGGAAGGAAGGAAGGAAGGAAGGAAGGAAGGAAGGAAGGAAGGAAGGAAGGAAGGAAGGAAGGAAGGAAGGAAGGAAGGAAGGAAGGAAGGAAGGAGTCAGATCTAAACATGGTTTAATTTAATATTGCGAGTTGATCCTGCTCATCATTTATACAAAATAAATTCAATCATTAACTGTTGATTTAGAAAATTCAATTTTGTTACTTTACATTTAGCTTATTTAACTGCTCAGTCAATTTTCAAATTATGAAAACAAATCTAAATAGATATATTTTAGCAAAGTAATTTACCAAAGTTACAGCCCCTGAACTCATTTCCCAACCATTCCAGAAAGGCCCAAACTTGTCCCATATGGAGACAATTTAAATTTCTTTAGGACAAGACTGAGACAAAATAAAATCTTTATGAAATGGAAAATGGTAGGCATTTGTCTTTCATTTTGAATTGTATCTTTTATTTTAGTTTATTTTAGTTTCACATGAAACAGGACCACAGTGACATCCAGTAATTTTACTAAAGAGCAGACTTGGGCGCAACCATTTATTAAAACATATAGTGCTAAATAGAGCAAGGATCTATTCTTTCTCAAGAAAGAATGACCTATATTCTGTACTTGTTGCTGAGAATAGACTGACTTATTTCTTCTAAGCCAAGAAACTAGGAAACAATAAACCAAAAAAAGTTTGGAAATCCTATGCCTTTCTCTAAATAAGGCAAAAAACGTTGATGTTTTGGGTCCACGCAACAAAATAACATATCTGTGTTACAGATCCTTTTTCGACAAAAATCTGACTACATAGCTTGGTTCAATACATTCTTACATTTAGTTTACTGTGGAGCAGGTAAAAATAATCCCATTTTTTTTATTTGAGGAAAAACAACAGAAGAAATCAAATTATTGTGTATTAAGTTCTTTCAATTTTATAATCTTGTCAAAAAGCTTGGACATCACTGGAAAAATGTTTCTATTTTCCAGAGTGATTCAGTGTGAGAGATTTATATAGCAAGGGTTTAAAAGTAAATTTGTCCTGTTTGGAGTATTGGTGTATGAACCAAACAAGTTAAAGGGGATTGGAGAAATCCTGTTGCAGTTTGATCGGTATTTAAACTCTGGCTGTATTTTTCCTCTTTCTTACAGCGTTTTGGTCGTTCATGTGGTTTGTGGGTTTCTGCTTTCTGGCCAACCAATGGCAGGTGACCAAGCAAGAGGACAACCCCTTGAGAGAGGGAGGCGACGCTGCCCGTGCAGCCATCACCTTCTCCTTTTTCTCAATCTTCACCTGGGTAAGGGTGTCTTATTGCTCTCTTAAGTCCACAACATAAAACCAATCTTAACCCCAAAGTAGGTGAGGAGTATCTGTTTGTTTAAAGTGTATAGGGTGCTGAGGCATGTACAGCAACAGAGTACCTACAGGCTGAACAGCATCCATGGTTAAGATGTGAGAAAAGTCTGAAAATAAACTGCTGTTTAATTGGTGGAGCATAATATTTAAAAAAAAAAATCCAACCTTTAATCTGACAGTATTTAGTCAGTCTGGAAAATAATCCCACTTTAATAAACACAGTAACACACAAAAAAGAAACAAAATCCAGTCACTCTGAGAGCCTGTGTGTTTTTCTGATGTATGTGGACATTTGGATATGAACACAAAGATATGCAAGTAACTAAAACACAAAAAAGTGGTGTTACAAAAAGAAGAAAAGACCCTCCATAAAACTTAGTTGTAAAGAAAATGCAGTTTCTGGTGAGGAATAAAGTAAGATACCCTCAAATTTATTCCCACTTAAAATGAATAAAATTACGCCCAGGTGCTCATGAGATCACTACTCAGCATGTAGAAGGAGGTTTGGCCTCTTCGTACCTCAGACTGTTGCTTGGTTTGCTCCTGACTGGTTGAAGTGAGGATGAAACCTTGATTAGATCCAAAAGTCTTTCTGAGGCCTTCAGAATAAATAAATAAATAAATAATTGGAGTCTGATCAGCATTGGAATAAATTGAGAGTAAATATTGGGACAGCTTTCAGCAAATTGAGGGAGCTCAGATGTCCCCTGGGAATGAAAAGGGACCCCCAGTTGGTTTGTTAAAAAGGTGATATGCTGTGACAGAAATCTTATATTTATATGACAAAACTGACGAGACAAACACCTGTGCAGTTGCAGCAGCAGATGCTTTTCCTCTTTTCCCATGCTGTGCACAACACTGGTGTTATTTCAACTTGTCACCAGAGGGGGCAAACTTCTGCAAAAACTCTGGAACTTGCACCACGCTCCTTTATAAACATTATTTTTGCTAAAGCAAAGGTCTCCCTTTGTGTTGCATTCCCCATGCGAGCCTGGTGGACGTAAAGCACATCTTAGTTATATCCTGCAGGAAAGAGAAAGTAGTCTATTACTAATTAGAAGTTCTTAGAAGCTCTGAACTCTGCAAGGAAAAGGATGGACAGAAATGAAAATATTCCGTTACTTTCATTTTAGGGAGGTTGTGAAAGATACCAGCAATTGTGAAACTGATTTTATTGAAAACCATTATTATTTCTTTCCTGACTTAATAAATGTTCTCAAATTAAAAGTTGGATTTTTTTAAAATCAAAATAGTGAAATAAAAGGGGAAAAATGCATATTTTAAGACTTTTTGGACATCTTTACCAGATTTTATGTCGCCATAAGCTTCTTTTTTAATGTATATAATTTGGACATTAATTGTATTTGTGTACACGTGAGCTCATGAGTGGCTGTCTTTCCAACAGGGTGCTCAGACTCTCTTCTCTATGGAGAAATTAAAGAATGTATCATTTGAAGAGGAGTACACCAAACTGTTCCCTCCTCAGCCACATCAACCTTTTGTCTGAATCCGTTTTGTCTTCCATCCCTGCAGCCGCTCACACCCACTCCTGTTATTTTTCAGTGGCCGAACTTCTTTAGGGGCACCTGGTTAAATGTGTACAGGTGGAAGTGAACAAAACTGTATTCTAGCAGCATGAAATGCTGAAAACTGTTAGTAATCCTGGCACAGGCATGTTTGAATTACAACATGATAAAGTTGTTCCAAAGCTGTTATATCACCCATTTCAGAGTCTCACTTCAAAAGCCCACTGGTATTTAAGCAGTTTCCAATCAGACCTGAGATCCCTGAAAGAAAGAGATACCGAAAGCCACGTCAGACCTTTTTCCCATGTTCCCTGCTTTTTAGCTTTTTTTTTCTCAGGTAGCCGTTTGCTGCTAAGGTTGCAAAAGCTGCAGCTGCCCCCAAACCCGGAGCCCTTAAACAAGTGCTGTCACAACTTATAAGCTTAGACATCCACTTCCTCTAGTCATTAGCATGATAAACCTGCATGTTACAGGAAGAAATTGGTCCAGTTTACAAAGGCGACAATTTTCTAAATGTTATTAAACCTTTGCTGGAGCTGGTTTCATCTTTTTGTTTCCTTTTAATCAAAGACTGATATTCAGCTGTTTCTCTACACTCTTGCATAGAAGAGTTAAGAGGTTTAGGAAGTGCATTGCAGGGTTGGTGGTTAAACTTTCAGCTGCAGGACTTCAGGTTTGAATAAGCAATAGGACATGATTTATTGATCAAAGAGCCTTTGGCATGTTGCGCTTCCCTCAAGCAAATCTACAGATCTCTATTTTTTAGGATTTTTGAAAAATAAAGCCATCTTTCCCTGACCCTTCTCTTTCAAATATAGTTTAGAGGTATTTAAGTGCCACATACATCTCTCTTTGCTTACAGTGCCTTGCAGAGTTATTCGTACTTCTTAAACTCAACATTTTGACGGACCTAGAGGTAGCGCATAATTGTGAAGTGTAAGGAAAACGATACATGGTTTTCAATTTTTCTTAGAAACAGACATTTGTGAAGTACAGCATGAATTTGTACTCAGGCCCCTGAGACTAGTAAATAAAATCCAGATGAAAGAGCTACTAGCTGTTAGTAAACAGTGTCCACCTGGGTGTTGTATAATTTCAGTATAATCCAATTTTCCTGTGAAAGCCTCTGAGCTTTATTAGACAACATTGGCGAACAAACAGCAAGGAACACAGCAGAATGGTCAGGGATCAAGCTGTTAAGAAGTTTAAAACAGCATTTGGTTATTAAAAAATATCCCAGAACTCAATCCATCTAAACTGACAGGTTTGAGAGGAGCACATTTAAAGTCTCCAGTAAGCCATGGAAGCAAACATAGAAGAGGCAGCTCTGGTCAGATAAGACCAGGATGTTTGAATGTTTGTTCCTACATGCAAAACACCATGGATGACAGAAAAAATCCACTGCTCCACATCTCCTTGAAGACAAAAGCTCCATGTTTAAACACGGTGGTGGCTGCATCATGCTGTGAGGAGGCTTTACTCCAGCAGGGACAGGGAATCTGGTTAGAGGTGCCAGGAAGATGGCTGGAGACAAATACGTATGATGGGATGGACCTTCACCTTCGAGCAGGAGAACCTGAAACATAGAGCCAGAGCTACAGTGCAATGGTTCAGAACAAGGAATATTAATTCATTAGAATGGTCTAGTCGAAGCCCAAACCTAAACCCTGTTAAGAATCTGTGTAACCTGAACTTGTTTAAACTGAGCTGATTTAGGTTGAAGCATTTGATGTGACTCGGCGTCATCCTTTGGAGAGGGATGTTCCCCACTTATACTGACAATATCTATGAGTAAAACGAACAAATACGAACACTGCCAGGAATAAACCCTCTCTCTCGGTAGAACATTACAAAAGGACAGGAGCAGCCATGGCTCATACATTTAATGTCAGTGAGATGAACATTTATACATTTTGACATACCGTATTTTTCGGACTATAAGTCACAATTTTTTTCATAATTTGGCCGATCCTGCGACTTATAGTCAGGTGCGACTTATATATCAATTTTAAATGCTAATTAATTTTGACCAACGTGAACCAAGGCGTAAACGTTACTGTCTAGAGCTGCAAGAGGACGCTCTAGGCTTGTGAAAACTATACGCTGCTGTTGTACGACTTAAAGATTAATTGAAACAACAAAGACTGAACACGTTTGTCTGTTGTTTCCCTGTTTCAGTCTGCATTTATGCAGCAGAGCGTTGCGTGGTGTAGCTCGAAGGGCCCAGACAGCGACAGAACCCCGTTATTGGGCTGTCCATTAAGCTAATAACAGCTAGAGCTAGCTTACAGGTCTGTTGTCCGGATGTGGTTTACAACTTAGCTGATGCATGTGAACTTTATGTTGCTCTCAAGCATCCGTGTCGTAGTGTTAGCTTAGCACATAGCACCGCTACGCTCACGATCTAATTTGAGCGTAATTATGACAACTTTCAGTGTATTGGGCTGCTACGCTGAAATGTGCTGGCAAATATCTTCTGGGTCGAAGTTACTGGCTTGTTGTGCTAATTTACCCCATTCCTCCTCCCAGGTATGTTCCATATTATTCCCCTGGTTGTGAATGCAGCTGTGTAATTGAATAAGTTTGCTTACCAGGTTAAATGTCAGTTTTTAGTCTTGGATTGTGTGAAATAAATTTCGAAATAAATGCGTACTGTCTGGTGCGATTTATCGTTTATAATTTATAATTCCCTCTTTATGACACATTTTTTGGCTGATGTGACTTTTTATCCGGGAGCAACTTATAGTCCGAAAATACGGTACCTGACAATTAACCTGACCCTAGCCAGATGTATTTCACTCCGCCGAGCTTCACTCACATCCATCTGGGACCTCTCCCATAGAGAGTGATTTCTCCAACCAGTTTTATTGTCCAGCCAATCAGGACGCAGGGCTGGAGTTTTATACATGTGACGTAGTGGAGAAGCGACCGTGAGACTGTTTTGATTCAGACAACAATGACAGCTCGCATCGAGGAAGCAAGCGTTAACATTGCTATTTCTTCCGTGTTGTCCAATCTACCTAATATTGTTTCATTAAAAGAACATCAGAGAACGCCTCTGAAGGCTTTTGTTGGTGGAAACCATGTTTTCGCCCTTCTCCCGACCGGATTTGGCAAGTTTTGTTTTCCGGGGCGCGCCCGAGGCGGAGCGGTTAGCGCGAACCATGTTAGGAGGCCTTTAGTCCTCGACGCAGTCGGCCCGGGATCGACTTGACCCGTGGCGCCTTGCCGCCTGTCTTCCCCCCTCTTCCATCCTCTTCCTGTCAGCTCACTGTCAATAAAACGCGTGAGGGGTTGAAATAGCACGTCGATAAAGATGACAGACAAGTGGCTTATCCAATCCTATGCAAGGATTTTTGATAAGGCCCAGCCTTCTGAAATGCCATTCTTATGGATCTGTCCCAGATGGATGAGTGGAGCTAGGCGGAGCGAAATACATATGGCTAGGGTCAGGTTACCTGAAAATAGCAGTGAATAGAAAAACAAAAGTGAAAGTCAAATCAGTGTGACTCTTTCAAGCTAGCTGCACTTTAGTTCAGACATACAATCTTAAAACCATAAATGGAACCGAATATCCATGTCACTGGGTAAAATATTTTTGCTGTAATGAAAAAAAAAAAAAAAATATATATATATATATATATATATATACTTAGAAATTGTAGGGATCCTCTGGATGTATTTTTTCCGAGAAGAGGTTGAAACACGTTCTGAACCGACACAGTTGTGTTCAGGGTATTTACAGTGAGATGTGTGAACCATTTAGATCACAGAGCACATTTTGTGTAGTTACAACAAAACATTAAGATAACAGAGTTTACACACAGCTGACAAAGATGCACTCTAAAAGGCTTGCAGATGTAACTGGAATCAACGCTGGTTGTACAACACATTGAATTGGGGGGCTGAAAGTTTGCAGCAATGTTAATTAATGTATGTTGTCCCTGCCATATCAATCAATAAATTAATTCAAATTAAATTAAATTATATGGTACATTTAAATCTTTATTTCTAACATTATTTCAAAACCATGTATCTATTTCCTCCTGCTTATAATGCACTGCTCTGTAAAAAGTATGTGGTTTTCATGTGAAAATATTCTGGACTTGAATAAATACTTTTGCAAACACTGCTTACAGAGAAAATGAAGAAGTCTTGTATGCAGCGTGCAAAGCCTGCCTTGCTTTGTTTAACTGTTTCATTTGTAAACTGTTTTGCTTTACTGGTTTTTGAAATGCTGATAGCAAGATGAGTTTCATTTAGGTAGTAAAGATTTCATTTCTTATTTCTGAGATATTTTTGGATTGTTTTACATCATAGTGGATCTCCGCAGCTACTTAGCAACACAGAGTTTCTGCTTGTTTGTTTTGGGAAAGTAGACTGAAGTCGAGTTAAGGCTGCATGTCTCATTAAAGAGTTCACCAATGCAAACGTAGCTTTTTTTGCCTTGCTGCCTTTAGGTGTAACCGGCTGTAATTGACTAAATGGCTCTATCAAACATCTAATAAGCCTCACAAGATTTCTGGCAAACTAATCAATATTTTCTCCCTGCTCTTTTCTCTTCTCTCCCAAAACCTTTGCTGTAACAACGCTGCTTCAAATTCTGTCTCCTCACCATTCAAATGCACCCTTCGCACCTTTTCTTGCTCTTCCATCCATCCCCACCTCTGATCGCCCGTGCCCAAAGGCGGGCCAGTCATTCCTCGCCTTCCAGAGATACAAGCTGGGGGCCGACTCCGCCCTCTTCTCCCAGGACTACACCGATCCCAGCCAGGATGCAGCCGGAGCGCCCTACACGTCCTTCGGAGGGGACGACTTGGAAAGCCCGAGCGGCGGAGGGGGCCAGGCCAACAGCGATGGGGCCTTCGACGGCACTGGAGGCTACCAGCGTCAAGACTACTGAGATGTCAGAGTTCAGATATGCTTTGGGAGATATGTTGTTGCCCAAAAAAGATCATTTGAAGTAATATTTTTGTTGTTTCTGTCACGCTGAAAGCCACTGCCTCAAACTGACCCCAGTTGTGGTCTCTAGTAATCCAACTTTACGCAGTTCTGGTGGGCTGTTTTAAAGCAGCCCATCACACAACCGTTGAAAGTTTCCTCCTGACATGGCAACTCAGACTTATTAGTTATGATCAGTAACAAATTCTCTCATAATTAAATGTTTGAGTGGACACCATTGGTAGCAAATATGACACATCAATCAGAGGAGCGGTTGCTACCAGTTAGGTTATTCTTTCTGCTTTTAATCTGTTTATTAAAACTAATTGTCTCCAAGATGGAAATCCTGGATTTATCTCCAGCATATGTTCGCACCCCTGGTCAAGATGTTTAAAAAAATACCTTTAAAAGAAAGCATTGATTTGGAGACTTGTTGACCCCAAGATGCAACTTTTTGCTGCATTTTTCTATCAGTGAGTCCCAGAGGGTTTTTTTTTTATTTTATTTTTTTTTTTGGTTTGCCTCTCTTACTACCTTGGTCTCTTTGTATGGGGTAAGATAAACTTGGGATAAACCCTTTTTATTCATAGTTCCTATTTTCAGCTTTTTATTTGTTACTCTGACTGTAGACATGGGTGAGCTAGGCTAGAAGCTTGTTTCTTTATGCTGCAATAAAGCTCCAGATTTTTCATACTTCTATCAGATTTAGGATTATTGAAAATAATCTTTTAATTTTATGAACATGTTTATTCTAATTGGAGGTAAAAAATTAACAGTTTGGAAAGGCTCAGCCAGGGTCCAAACTAGAGTCTGATAGGAATCTTAGCCGTAAGCGTCAGATTAGGATGACGGCAGAGAGGCCTTCCAACCTCAAGACTTAAAGCAAAGATATATCGTCAATATTACCAGCAAAAAAGTGAGAAAATTGGACTGGCAATTGTAAGAAGGGTACGACTCAGTAAAGCTTCACTGATTATGGAAGAGAGCACAAATCATTTTGGACACGCAATTGTTTAAATACAATATAAACAAAAACACATGAATATCTTTTTCAAAATTCACTCGCCCTTTATAAAGTTGTATTGTGTTCAACCAGAAACTCTCCTGTTTCCTTTCCTATCAGGAGCAGACTTTTTGGTTGACTGAAAATACTTTTAAATCTAAATCTGGCAGGGGAAGGGATAACTCTGGCCTTAACTGTTTACAAATGAAATTTAACACGTATCTGCTTTATTTCAGTAAGTTATTTTTCTTTCCCATTTGGACAAGTGGATAAGAGAAAACTGACATTTGTGTCACCTTGTGTTTCCACCTAAAAGGCAGGACCGACCCAAGGTTGATTGAGACTCTAATTAGATTTAGGATTTACAGATAAGAACATTGTTGCACCAGCCAACCCAACCTAACCCAGCTCCTTCTTTTGTAGCATATTGTGCATATAATCAACAGGCTTTAGGATTAATGAGGGGGCTATTTCCCTAAATTAAATTCAACAATCACGTTCATAAGTTAACAATATTTGTGTAACAAAATGCACTTAGAACAAATTGTTTTAGAAGGTGACAACTGTAAACAAGTTGTGCTTGCCATCAGGTCCAGTCTATGTTGTTTCAATACAGAGTTTACAAAAATAAGAAAGGTGGAGGCAAGTTTAATTTGGTTTTCTTAAAAGCGCATTCAGAAAACCGTTAGTACATGTCAAAATGTATTTGCATATAGTGACAGTGTGGAATATATCTTAACCTAGCTCAGATGTAAGCAGCATAAATGATTAAACTACAATAACAGCATTTATGTATGACTATGAAACTATGAAAAGTTTACTTTTTTTCCGTTTTGGGGCTTGGGCCTACACTTGTAATTGCTTTTAAATTTGTTTAAATGAAATGTCGGTTAATTTTGATTGATTAGAGATCTAAAATTAATCCAAAAACTACTATTTAAAAAAACAAGGCGGTAGATTCAAAGGTTGGGTCATTTTTAATAAACTAAACCACAAACAACAAACCAAGTTCTGAAGTGGCTCTTGGGGACCCCCTGCTGGCTGGAGACCTTAAGCAGTATTAGCTTGGTTAAGTCTCGGGAAAACAGGAAATAATAGATTCCTAACTTAAAAGATCTCATAGGTATTATTAATTGAAAAAAAATTATTTGAAAAAAGCTCAAAGTACTTTTATCTTTTGTGAATTGTGAAGGGGTCAATAAGTGGCTCTGGTAATTGTAAAAAAAACACTATTTATCTTAAAGATTTGGATTTACTTTCCCCTTCTGTATAAGTATACACGTAATAGGTTGCATTTTTTTATTTATTTTTGGCTGACACTATGCTATTGCAGTAAAAGATGCGTTTATTTAAGGGCTTTTTAACATTTTTGCCAGGGGTACCAATATGTGTGGAGGGTGCTGTAGTCATGGCTTGTAGCTTGCAGACATATTGTGTGTTTGGATGAGTTCTGAATTGGGGGTTAAGGAAGATTTGGGGACACACGTAAAATGAGATGGATAAAATTTGTCAGAAAATGGAGGGAGATTAGGAAACTATAAACAGATTGAGTAGTTATTAGTTCTGACCACATTGCTGTCAATCAGCACAGTAAACATTAGCTATAAAATCTGCATATGTATTGCAGGTCATAGAGTAGATTGTTTTTTGAGAAGAGAAATGGTTTGGTGCAAATGCTTATAAGTGAGAGATTTTTTTCTCTGCTTTGTTTTTCTTTTGTTCAGTTGTTGCCTTAGTGCGGACTGCCAGGCAAAATGCAACCATCAAAGGCGACACACGTTACACCCAACATCCCACACTACACTTTTCTTTCCTGGTCTTTTTCCATTAAAGTTCAGATTATTACATTTTGTGCTGGTTTGATCTTGGAGGGTACAAAACAACTGAACAAAACATCGTTTTTTTAACATTATGCTGCATTGTCAACACCACACAGGTCACGCCAATGTTGTCAAGTTCCACAAAGAGCTTGTGTTGGGTTTATCTGCCACCCTTTCAGTTTTATTTGAACACATCTACAAAGGATTCAACCATGAACCTCCTGGGTATTTATGAACATGCATTGCTCTATTTTCTTCAACAATAATGTATACCTAACTCTTTATAAATATATACATATATGTAAATTGATAATTCACTATATTTCAGTGTTTGACTGAGAGATTCTGCTTTATTTTAGGGCATTATGCTAGTTATGTTTAAAAATAAACCGAGAAGACAAAATAAAGAAGTTCTATGGTCTGTTCAGTGTTATTGTTATAAGATAAATGATGAGGCCGTCTATGCCACATCTTTTATGTTGCTTTCAAGATAGGAAGATGTTTTTATTTTGGGATAACAATACAATAACTATTAAAACAAACCAAAAAAATTCAAAACTACTAAAGTATGTTTACCCGTATGTACTTTATACCTCTGTGTAGTTGTAGAAATGTGTGATGTTTCTCTGTGAAATCTGTTAAAACAAAGCAAGGTAAGGATTAAGAACAACACTGGGTACAAATGTCTGTTTTTTTGATGTATCTGATTTCAGTCATAAAGATAAATAAAATACTGATAAATATGTGTAAAGGCATGGGTGAGGTTTCGTTTTTCTGGCTGTACATTTTGCTAAGCATTTTCACATTTTCTCACATTGCAACCACGAACTTCATTGTAATTTATGAGATCGACCAACACAAAGAAGACTGCAATTGTCAAATGGAAGGACAGTAATGAATGGTTTGCTACATTTCTTACATCTAGAAATCTGAATAGTGTGGTGTGCATTGTTTTTAGCCCCTTGAGTCAAAGTAGAACTACGCTTTCCATGTAATTACACAGTCTGAAGTATTTAGGAGCCTTTTGCAAGTTTTCCTCCTGGATTTGCCTTAGTTTGCATTTCCCCATCAACTTTGCCAATGTTTTAACAATGGCCCTGTTCAAGGCATTGTGCACTGAACATTCCCACTATGTGTAATATTTTGCAGACCAAGACGTTATAATATGGTCTCGTCTGGGCTCCTGCTCTCATGTGTTTTCTGTATTGACCAAATGGCTTGTGGCAGACTGCAGATAGGACTTCTCTGCCTCACTTTTTCTTTTAAACAGAGATTTTCTTCTTCCCACTCCTTCAAAAAGGCCAGATTTGTAGGTTGAAAAACGAATAGTTGGCTGGGGTTTGGATCTCTGCATGGGCCTCTTGTCTTGCCTCTCTAATGGTCTGTTTGCCCAGCCTTCAGTTTAGGTGGATGGCTGCACATTAGATCAAAGTTTTCATATGTATATACTTCCATTTTCTAATGATGAATGTAAAAGTGCTCTATGAGTTTAGTAATTGTTTTATAACCTAATGCTGATTTAAACAACTCTACACTACCCTATCCCTGAGGTGGCCGGTGCGTTCCTCAGCCTTTGTAAAGACCTTTGTTTACTACTGTAACAAACACCGGAGGCCTTCCCAGATCAGCTGTAATTATGGTAATCTTATATCACTGACAGGTAAACTGTTTACTAATTAGGTGACTTCTAAAGGTAATTTCTTAAACTGGATTTATTAAGGGCTTCAGAGTGAGGGGGACTGAATGGTAATGCACAACACACCTTTAGGAATTTTATTGGCAAAAAACTACAATAAAAAAACATGTGATTCCCCTTTCGCTTTACAACTACTTATGTAGTTGTGTTGCCCTATTACATAAAATCTCAATTACACACAAATGTTTGTGATTGCAGCGTGACAAAAGGTGGTCATGTTTGAAGGGGTATGAATACATTTGCAAGGGACAGTATGTGAGAGGGTGGAAAGGTTAGTTTAGAAATATTAACAATTTATGTTTTGAATTTATTAACATTTGAAAAGCCCATTCTTTGCACCCGCTGTTACACAGGATTAACGGACTGTAACATGTACTTTGTTTAATATACTAATTTTGTAAATATACAGACTCCTTTGTTTTAGATCAACCATCGCTTCAAAGCAATGGAGTGAACATGTTGTCTGCTGGTTCATGAGGAACCGTTCGTCACTGTCCACACGGTGGCAGCGTTGTCAAATTAACCAGCCGCAACGAAATCGCTCTGTCCTGCTAAATGTTTTTTTTTTATGCATTTAATAAAAAGCAGAGGTCATTTTTCACACTTTATATAAAATATTTGAAAAAATTTTATCATAGTTTATGATAGATTGAAAATAAAACCTTATATGTTTCCTTTAAAGGCAGAAATCTGATTAACAACTAGAATCCAGAAAGTGCTACTAGATAGCTCCCAACAGAGCCATAGGTTTTCGTTGCGACTTGAAAAGTTTCCAAAAAAAAACCCTAAAATTGTGCGTTTGTGGAGTCAAAGTTAACAAATCCCCAAATTCGTACAGTGCTGAGAGTGATCGTGGCCGCGGAAGTAAGTCTGTCCGAGACAAACGTGGTAAGTGAGCTTGGCGGGAATTTTTGATCGCAGATTAGGAGAAGATTTGTTCTGGTTTTGCCTTGTCGGTTTGTGAGCTGGCGGTTGGCATAAACTGGTGAGTGACTGGGTCGGAATGGCTTCACAGGAAGAAGATGAAGGGGAGGGAATGGACTTTGTACTTGGGAAGAAGCGAAAGAGGTAAGGCAGATACAAGGTGTATTGAGGAAGGGAGAATTTCAAATAAAAGAAGTTTGGGAGAAGTTAGTGCTGAAGAAGGAACTAGAATTATCCGATGGAATGTAGAGGAGGGAGAGTTCAAAATAATCCTTAAATTAAGGAAGGAGGGTGAAGAAGTTAATCTGGGTCCATACGCATTGTCCAGGGAACTGAGAAACAAGTTGTGGGATGTAGAAACGGCAAACGTCCTTCGAGATGGGAGTTTGTTGATAAAATGTAGAGATGAAGTTAAATATTGAAAGCATTTGCAAAAAAAGTGGTGTCTGAGAAAAGAATTCTTTCTCTGGGAAAACTAAGACAAAACATTCAAGGTGGTGAGGTAAAGGAAATCAGAAGATTGTTGAGAACAGTTAATGGTGAGAGCCATTAATAAGATAGAACACTTGTCATGCAAATGGAAAAGAAATAGAAAGGGTTAAAAACTTTAAATTCCTTGGTTTATGGTTTGATGAAAGAATTATTCAAGAATTATTAAAACACAAGCTTTAAGAATAATTACAGGAGCAGTTAAAATGACTTCTATTGTGGCATTGCAAGTTGAAACAGGAGAAATGCCATTAGGTGAACACAATTGTTGTTAAATTACTGGGTTAGTTTGCAGGGTTACGGTCAAGATCATCCAACAAAAGAAACTTTGCAGCCGTGCTGGGAAAAGGAGAGGAGACAAACAGGAAGTTTTGGATGGATAGTGCAACAAAAAATAAAATTACTTCAATTGGATCAAATTAACTCTAGTTCAACTGTACCAATACCAGTAATCCCTCCCTGGATTCTTCCTGAAAATATAGTAGATTTGACATGGTTAAAAAAGAAAAAAGGTAATCTTAATCATAAACTGATACAGGCACACATCAATAGTTATCACGGTTATATTGAAATATATGCATCCAAAAGTTTAGGTGATAGGCTAGGTATTGTGTTTTATGTTCCAGAATTCAATGTCAAAGTAAATAAAAGAGTAAATCATGAGCTGTCAGTATTTACTGGAGAAATGCTAGCAATATTGCTAGCTTTGCAGTATATAGAGGAAGTGAGACCATTAAGAGCAATTATCTGTTCAGACTCAAGTTTATCACTAATCGGTATACAAAATAATTCCTCCGGAAGTAGATTAGACATCTTGATTCAAATACAGCCAGTATTATATCAAATTCAAATTATGAGCATTATTGTTAGATTTGTGTGGGTACCAGCACATATAGGAATTAATGGAAATCAAATTGCAGATAAGAATGCTAAGGAGGCTTCAAAAAATAGAACCACTGATATGATGATTAACTTAAGTAAGACAGAAATTAAAGGTATCATTAAAACAAAGACTGAAGGAAAGGTGGCAAAAGCAATGGGAAGAACAGAGGAAAGGAAGATGGGTTTTACTGGATTCAATGGAAAGTTGGAGAAATGAGGATAGCAGAAAGGAACAGAAGAGAGGAAACCGTTGTTTCAAGACTTAGATTAAAGACATACTGGATTAAATGACATATTATTCAAAATAGGAAAACATATTTCAAGTAGATGTGAATATTGTGGACAAGAAGAATTGATAGAACATGTAGTGATTTGTCACGAGAAGTATGGAGAAGAAAGAGGAAACTTGGTTAGAGATCTTACTCAGTGAGGAGTACTATCAGAAATTATATTCCCAACCGCAATTAGGTGAGATTAACCAAATTGATACTTTTCTGTCTTTACTAAATCTACCAAGGGTCACTGATGCTCAAAATGAAATATTGATATCCAAAATTACTGAAGAGGAGGTTTTATCAGCTATTAAAAGACTACAAACAGGTAAATCCCCCGGCGCAGACGGTTACAATTCGGAGTGGTATAAAAGTATGCAGAAGGAACTGGTACCAACATTACTGAGAACATTTAACTGGGTAATGGAGAGAAAGGTGATTCCCTCTTCGTGGAGTGAGGCCATCATTTCTATAATTCCAAAGGAGAATAGAGATAAATTAGAATGTGGTAATTATCGGCCAATTAGTGTATTAAATATTGATTATAAATTGTTCACCTCCATTTTATCTAAAAGATTGGAAATAATACTTCCAGACCTCATTAACAAAGACCAGACAGGCTTTATTAGACAAAGGCAAACCCAAGACAATATTCGAAAAACACTGCATATTATGAAGCATGTTAATCAGCACAAATTGGAAACTCTGATTTTGAGTTTAGACGCTGAAAAAGCCTTTGATTCGGTACGGTGGGCTTTTCTATATAAAGTTTTATCAAAATTTGGCTTCCATCCAAACATAATTGATACTTTTGCCGCACTGTATGGCAAACCTACGGCCAAAATCAAAGTAAATGGGGATTTGACTAATAGTTTTACTTTACAGAGGGGATCCCGACAGGGCTGTGGCGCCTCTCCACTCCTCTTCGCCTTATTCCTAGAACCCCTGGGGCAGTGGATACGACAAAGATCCGATATTAGTGGGGTTATAATGACAGCAGGGGAACAAAAACTGGCCCTATTCGCCGATGACGTATTGATATTCTTAACACAGCCAAATCAGACACTCCCCAGATTAATGACAGCACTTGAGGAATACGGATCACTCTCAGGATATAAAATTAATGTTAACAAAACCCAGATATTACGTCTGAATTTTAATCCATCCATTAGAATTAAGAACATGTACAAATGAAACTGGGGCTCAGAACACATTAAATATCTGGGGGTAGCTCTGACAAAGGATTTATCTAAATTGGTCGAGGCCAATTACGGACCCTTAACGTCAAAGGTAAAATCTGATTTACAGAGGTGGAACACTGTTCCCTTCTTAAATTTATACTCACGAGTGGAATCAATTAGAATGAATATTCTCCCTCGTATGCTCTACCTTTTTCAGTGTTTACCAATTAAAATTCCTCAGAAATATTTTGATGATTGGGACAGGATGTTGGCAAAATACATATGGCAACATAAAAGAGCCAGGGTTAATACAAAACACTTCAATCAATTAAAGAGAAAGGGGGTTTGGGCCTTCCTTGTCTTAAGGAATATTACAACGCTGCCCATCTTAGACCCTTAATCTGTTTAAGTTCGCCAACCTATTCTGCAGGATGGAAGGATATAGAAGTTGTTATTACAAAAGAGATGCCTATCATGGCGCTATTGGCAGATACTAAATTACAGAAAACCACACTGTATACTTCGGACTTTATGTATGATTCCCTGCTAAATTCCTGGAATGAAATCATTAAAAGGTGTAAACTGGGTGAACTGTCCAATATTTTGAGGTGGTGCGCCTACGACTCTGAGTTTGTGCCAAATAAATATGACAATCGGTTTAAGAGATGGGTATCTAAAGGATTAACAACCTATTATTCCTTCATCCACAAGGGGGCATTCTCGAGTTTCGAGACCCTAAAGACTAAATATGGTTTAGGTCAAGATGATTTTTACAGGTACTTGCAGGTTAGACACTATTTCCACCAAAATTTAAAAACAGTACATGAACAGAAAGATTTAGGTTTTTTACAGATATTCTTAACTCTAACCAGGTCTCATTCTCAGAATAATATAATTTCTAGATTATATAAGGGCATTCAGCAATGTACACAAGTCCGCACAGAAGGTATAAAGAAGAGGTGGGAAAAGGAGGGAAATATGGTTATCTCACCTGACAGTTGGGCCAATATATGTCAGTTTCAGTGGACGATAACAGGGTCGAATACATGGCGAGAGTTCAGTTGGAAGAACATGATCAGGTATTTTATTACGCCTATCCAGAAACGTCATCTAGGTGGTGGGGATGCATGTTGGAGACTATGTGGGGTCACTGGTGCCAACCAGTTCCATATTTTTTGGGAATGTCAAGTTATAAGTAATTATTGGACACAGATAGGTGAACATGTTAATAATGTATTTGGTACTAAAATTCCCCTTAAATGTGAAACACTGTATTTGGGTGATGTTCCTGTGACAAATTGGAATAACGATGATAAAAGATTACTTGGTATGTTACTTATTGCAAGTAAAAAGGCCATCACAAGAAAGTGGCTGAGAGTGGAATCTCCAACCATTGAGGATTGGACTAATATAATACACGAAATATATGTAATGGAAAAGTTGTCTTTTTCCCTCAGGATGCAAAAGGACATGTTTTACAAAATCTGGACTAAATGGACTGAGTACATAAAACCCTTACGGTCAGATTTTGTATGAAGGATACGTTTCTGTACTTAAAACCTTGTCTTGTGAATATTGGCATGCTTCCCATATGTTTATGTTTGTGTTTATATATGTCTTGATACTGTGAAAACGTTTAAAAATAAAAATTATAAAAAAAAAAAAAAAGAAATCTTACTCAGGAGAAAATAAAATTCTGCAGAAGAATTGGAAAAAAATTAATGTTATCAATATGTATTGGAATATATAATAATAACAGGACTAAGTAGGAGTATTTAGTGTTCATAAACTGATATTGTATATATACCGATATGTAAATATAAGCATATTTTGAAATGCATAGTGCCATTCTGACTCACACTCCTCACCCGTTGGTGGCGGTAATGCACACCGAAAAGATGTTTGCCAACCGCCAATAAACTAAAGAAGAAGCAGATATAGCATCCAACATGGCGGCGGAGCCGAAGGCTTTGATGCAAAGCGTAAGTGAAAAATTGTTTATTTCTCTCACTGGCTTCTAATGGATATGACTTTGACCCCGCTTGTCTCTCTCGGGCGTCGTTACTTTGTCTTTTTCATTATTGCCTTTCAATTATGGCAGTTGGAGTTATTTTTAGTTGAGCTCATGAGGGGCTTTGCTAACAGCGAGCTAACAAACGAGACTTAAGAACTTCTGGGAAAAAAACAACAAATAACACACATGAGTCAACAAGAGGCACAAGAATAAAATAAAGGTCGGAAGCGAGCTCTTGCCGTCGCTCTTTGACATTTTTTTACATCTAGTTTAGCTAAGTAGAATTTGGTAACGTTTCATTACTCTAAATGTTGTTAAACGAGCCGGTTTCTCGGGTCTCGTTGCCTGTTCTAGGAGGGATACATGATTTCCTGAGTTTGCCACAACGTTTTGCGGAAACTTGACAGACACGCAGGTGGGGGGCCCCCCGAGGAGCATGGCCGGGAACCCCCTCATTTGAATAACCCCACGCTTTATTTTAGTTTTCAAAGCACAAATGTTATTATCATTTAAATTTAGACTCCCTTAGGTGAGGTCCTATTTGAAAATTGCAGGTCAAGCCTAGACTGAATTATTCCACAGTTAACAAGTAATCCTAAAATCTACAGCTTATAATATATGAAACCCTGAGCCTGCTGGTGAGTAGAGCTGCTAAACCTCTGAGGAGAGACCATCTAGTCAGTCGCTGCCCTCAGTGAGGCGTCTCAAGTCTTTAGAAATTGATCAGAATTAAAAAATAGCCTTCATCCAGGTGTGTTAGAGAATCGGACTGACCTTTAAATCTCCTTGGATGTACACTTTAAATATTTCTTCCAAGTGACACTTGTTTGTCTTTTCATCCTACGTGGCATCTCATAGCATTTTTTTTTGTTCTTTTGTTTTTGTGTTTAAAAAACATTTTATGCCCCTTTTACTCACCTGTCATGTATTTAATTCTGCACTAGATAAATGAAATGGCTCCCCACTGAAGTGCCTTATCAGAGGCTGAGAATAAGAAACTATCTTCAGCATCGTATACGTTTTAACCCATCTGACAGTTTAACCTTATTAGAACGCCAGCTATGTATCCCAAAGCACTGTTGTTGTGTCTTTGTTGACAAAAATAGTCCGTTGTGGATAAAGAAAGTAATTTCGAGTCCACAAGGTCCTTTCTTCTTTTTCTGTCTTTCGCAGCGTGTCATCTGTCTATGTCGTCCAAAATGTCATTTGCCATCCTGCCCTGTCCTTTCGACAGCCCATGGCTTCCGTTCTCATCTTAGCGGACAGTGAGACTGTCATTTAAATAAAAGCTGTTGTAGCTGCACAATGTAAAATTGTTATTTTGTGAAATCATTATGTAATGTTTTGGGGAATCATAACTCTTATGATCTCATTACAACTTGCTGAATGTCAGACAGTCAGTAGCACAAAGAAAAGGGAAAAGCTTGCTGGATGCAAAGTTGAGATAAATATTTACCCATTTATTCATCTAACCTCCCTCCAATATCCAATTCATCATTAGTTTTTTGGGTTTATAAGGTCTTTTTGAATCCTGTTCTTCTCATTGCAGCAGCAGAGTTGGACAGATGACCTGCCTCTGTGTCAGATGTGTGGGGTCGGCACAGCGCCCAACTGTGTGTACAGCCCCGATGGGAAAGGAACTCAGAGCCACCCAATGGAAGATAGACATCTCAGGCTGAGGTAAGTAAGACGGAGTAACAATGACGGGAAGGTCATGCTTGCTGCTCTTCGCTCAACTAGTGTTGTCACGATACCAACATGATGGTACCGGCACCAACGTGTATTTCGATACTTTTTCAAATAAAAAGAGAACACAAAACATATCATTGCTGAGTCAAAAGTGCATGGATCGGGCCAATAAATTTTTAATTAGGAGATTAAAAAAAAGCTGTACACACGTTTATTGTCTGTTGTTCGTTGTGTGTACTCTAAGCCACAGTATGTCCTGAAAGCAATTTCACCACAGTAACAAGCGGTGACTAAAGAATCTTGAAAGTCATAATATTGCCAGAATAAAGCACTAATGATATAAGAGTAAAGTGGTGATATTACCAGAAAAAAAAGCTTCTGTTATGAGAAGAAAGCTTCGATAATTATCAAGATCAGACGTGACGTGATCATTTCAGACAAACTGCAGACACAGCCTGAGCCGAGCATTTTAACGCAGGGGAACGACTGCCCTCTCTCTCTTCAAGCACAGATTTATTTTAGTGCAACGACCGTTCAGTGAAAAAATAATTAACATCTAGCTTTGTAGACCAGGGCAGGAGCGGCTGCAGCTTTGCACATGAAATGTAGACACGCAGTAGAACGGCTCTCCTCATCCTTGTGCCTTCGGCAGGCAGCAGCCAGGTAGCCTGGCCAGCCAGACTCAGTTTCGCTTTGCTATACAACAAACTGTATAGTTTGTATAGTTTGTGTACATCCTAACTTCAGCCATATTGAAGAGAGGCAAAAGTTAATCTGGCTGGCCAGGCGAATAGCCAGGATGAAGTTAAAAAACAAATTCACCAGAGGGATCTGAAAACTTGATAAATGACAAAGTCGCTGAGTTGACAACAGTCTCTCTCTCTCTCTCAGCGGGCGCTGTCGGCAGTGCTGAAAGTACTGGTTTCATCCAAATGCAGCATACTACCGTTTTAAATGCCGCCGTACCCTGGTACCAAATTATTACCGTTAGACCAAACAGCCCTACGCTAAACTTTTTTTTTTTTTTTTCTTCAGAACTTGCTGCAACTTCACTCCTACTTGAAAATATTCCTAACTAAATCCTATGTTCCTTTTGAATTATTTTTACATCTGCTTTTAGTTTCCATTTCAGGAAACTAGAAGATTTGTGTATAAACCTCGCTTTAAACTTTAACCTTGCTTGTCTAATTATCAGGGAAGTATCAGGTTCTCATCATGCAAGATCTCACCATATTAAACATCACAATATTTCTCGTTGAGAGGACAGCTATCTCGCGAACACTAGCCATTTGCGGTCAGCATGGCTTCGCCTGATGAAGGTGTAGTTGAAGATGTTCCAATTACTCTTAAATCCTTTATCTGGCAGCTTTTTGGGTTTCCTGCAGAAATGATAAATGGAGACAGAATGACGGACAAGACCCGAACAGTATGTAACCAATGTAAATAAAATATTATGGGATTATGGGACAGGTCACTCCTGTCCCATAATCCTACTTTACCCTTTGTTTCAAGGCTGTTTTGGCCTGTGTCAATGTCCCGAGGTGAATTAGCGACGTTACAGCGGTGGGTCACCTTGTGCATCAACGCTTTCAGCTTTTTTTTTCTCTCCCTTTGCTTCTCTAAAGGCAAACCTGGTTGTTTTTCGATGTTAAACATTGTTAAAATGTTTTAAATGAATAATATCACTTTTAGGCCTTTTCCTAAAATATATGTTATCTGTTTCATTTATTTACATCTTGAATTTATACATTTGATCATCTATTGTTCTTTTTTCCCCCAGTAGTAACTAGTTTATGTTATGTTTAGTTGGATTGAAAACATTCTTGTTACATTATCTAGTAGTAGCTTTGGGTTGGTTTAAGGGAAAAGGGGGATTTGAGAAGTTGCTTCAAACCTCCAGGTAACCGTTATGGCGATTGCATGAAGACAGAGTTGAAGTTGGGTTAACCCTGTAGTTCTCAAATGACTTCTGTTGCGCCCCTCCATCCCAACAAAATTGGACAAAAATGTAACTTTTATCGTTTTCTTTTTACAAGCATTAAAGCTGTCATTCTGAAGTTTACCCAGAATCCCTTTTAAAATTTATAACATATATTGGTTAATTTATAACATAACAATGGTTCCTAACAATTAGAATGTTTCAGCCTTGCCAGACATATAATTTAATTAATATACAATAATATACTTATAATTTAATTATATAATATTAACAAAAATATAAAAGGCTTTTAGCCTGACTTGTACTTGCAGTGAGCTTTTAACTACCTACAAACCTCAAATGGCAAAAATATCAAGCCATTAATATTAGAGATAAACTTCAGCTACATTGTTTTGTACTTTTTTTAGTAGTTTAGTAATCATATTCATCATACTACTGACTGCAGGTACAGACCGAACAGCGGGTGGCGCTGTTGTCACATTTAGAATGATTTAGAAGGCCTGTATTTTCTGGACACAAAATAAGTCAAGGCTGTTATTTAATGTAATTTCTATAAGGCTTTAATTGAAATAATACTTAAAAAGTGAAAATTGCTGAAGCCCTGGAAGCATTCGCCTTATGTTTGGTAATGTTTTTCATGTTTTGTCATCCAATCAGAGGCGAGGAAGGCTGTTTCCTTTATGCCGTTTTTAACGGTTATGATGGCAACAGAGTGGCAGACTTTGCAGCCCAGTGTCTGACAGCTGAACTCCTACTTGGGCAGCTAAACTCAAGTCACACGGACAACGACGTCCGCAGGATCCTCGTTCAGGTTGGTGTCTGTTTACCAGTCATTGAATGTATATCTGTGCAGTCACGTCTTTATATCAATTCTTTTCTTTATAGAGCCACTGAGTGAATTATGACACTTCTGCTGTTTGTTACAGGCCTTTGATGCGGTGGAGAAGAGTTACTTTAGTACAATAGACGAGGCATTGGCTAGGAAAGCCCACCTTTCCAACTACGTCATGCCACACAATGAGGTATGCACACAGAGAAATAGCTCTAGAATCCTGAATATAGGAACAGCAGGTCAAGGTATTGAACATATTTTTATTTCACGTTTGTTAATTGGTCCGGTTGCCTTCCTGTCATAAATTGCGTTATTCTGTTGATTTTCTCGCTTTCTTGCATCAAGCTTTTCCTTTCTTTGGCATCCTACGTTCACTCTCATCATCTTCACCCTCTCTTATTGTTATTTCTCTGCATGCTTCCTGTCTGGTCAGAATGTGTCATTCCACCATCTCTCTCTCCTCAGAGTCAGAAGGTCCAGGAGCGCCTGAAGGAGTTGGAGCAGGAGGTGTCAGGAGGAGCTACGGCTGTGGTGGCACTGATTCTCAGCAATAAGCTCTACATCGCCAATGTTGGTATGGATACATGTTTTTTTTTTTTATATATACAGGTTTATGGATTCTTTATTTAGTTTTTTAGAGTTTTATTTGTAAAACTAACAAAAACAGTTCACAGTAGAATCTGCCTGCATTCCAAAATAGAACACTATCTGCTTTCCACCAGCAGAGGTCAGGCTTCTCACTTATTTGTTTTAAGTGTTTGAAATGCAAAAAATCTCATAAGCATCAGAACAAAACCTGGGTTGCAGGATTTCTTTTTACTTAATAACTGGAGTCTAACATTTAGAGTCTTAGTCAAAATGTTATATTTAAAATCAGCTGAGTCAAAATGTGGCGTCATTGCTAAAGAAGCGAGAATACCAGGTGTGTCTGTGAAGAATGTTCTTGAGTCAACAGTGAAACAGCGAAGTGTTAAACTGTCTACTGATAAAGTCACATCTATCATCTACTGTGGAAGGAAATGATTTTTTTTCTCATCTACATTAGGGAAATGTTAAATTGGTGCATTTTTGTTTTTAGGCTGAAGTGGTTTTACTCAGTCTTGGAAGTAGGAAGTTTCTTAATTTTTTAACATTTTTGTTTCTGTGTGTGTGTGTGCGTGTGCATTGCCGCTTGGAAACCTATTGTAACGATCTTGGTGGTTCTGTGAAGCGCATTGCCACTCTAACTGTAACTGAACAGAACTCACTAAACGGCTGACGCAAATAATGATTTCCACAACAATTAATACAGTACAACAGGGGTCCCTGCTGCAGCGAAATGGACACACCTCCAAATTGCGCAGACACTTGATTGCTTGGGCATCAAGAGAAATTTGTGAGATTTGAAGGCTGCGGTTCCAATTCTAATGCATTAGTCTTGATCTTAAAGAGACACCATGGCATTGTATTTAGTGACGAGGAGGGCAAGGAGGAAGAAAAAAATAAATCTCCGCAAAGAAAATATCAGAGTTTATACTGTAGTTATAAAGATAGGACAGCACATTCTTAGCACGCTATTTCAGGCCACAATTTAGGTGTGATTGACCCACAATGTTGCACCCACAGCAAGGCTGAAACAGATGGCAGAGGTGCAGACACCTATATAGAGACATATGTCGATTGTGAGGAAACATTTGAATGCAAAGGCGATACCTGTGGTAGTAACATTTTGTTGGGAATAGCTGGACAAGCTGCATGGGAAAATGGAATAATCCAATGATTTTCATTCAATGTAGGTTCTGGAAACCACGGGGAAGCCTTAATCATGTGTAGCGGGGGCCTAAATTAGTATCTAAATTACAAGTTTTTTATTTCCCTAAAGCAGGTCCTACATTCAGCAGCTTGAAGCATGAGAAATGTTTTTATGTATGCTTGATTGCACGGGGGTTTGAGCAAGAATCAACCCAGTGGTCGAAGATGTCAGCTATTAATAATTACACGCTCAATCCCACAGACCATATTAGGTTTGTAGCTGGGGAAAAAATGAGTGCTGAGTGACAAAGTTGTTCATGCACTGCTAGAAGGCAAGAATCCACAGTTAGTTTCACATAAAAAAGACAGAATGACTGCAGTTTGGATCTTATTCTGATGAAATTTGTCCCCTTTGTGTCTTTGTTTCTGGATCACTTTACAAGTAAAAGCATAAGTGAAAGCAAGTACATACATTTTTCTTCCTTTTTCACTAATTCAGCATTTAGTTAAAATAACAAAAAACGTGCTGGCTGAAATTTAGGAATGATTTATTACTAATGGGAACGGCTATTGGGAGGGTCAAAGGTTCAAAGTTTAGCTGGAAGGTTTGAACCAAGACCCAAGTGTGCTTTTTAAATTACTCCCAGCTGTTGGTGTTAAGTTTATTAGAGCTTGGTACGTGTGGAGTGAGAAGATGGGGTACATTAACTTTTAACATCACGAACAGCTCACATAAACATAAAACCTTGCTCAGCAAATGGGTAGATGTTTTTAGTTAAGAATAAGGATTCAGTTTATAGCTTGATCCTGATTGACATACAGCAAATTGGCTGCATTGAATGGCCTTGTTCAGCTGATTAAAACACAAACGCACAGCTTCAGGCGGTTTAGGAATATGAAATCTCTTGGTTGTTCTGGAACTGCATGAAACATCTGCTTAGTGACCCAGAAATGTAATTTTAAAAGTTAATTAATCATTGATCTGTCTTATGCTTCCCTAGCTAAAAAAAATGATTTTTTTTTTTTTGCCTTTTAAAAGCAACTCCAGATTAAGTTTTCAGTCAAGTTTAACAAATAAGTGTTTTTCTTTATGGCCCCTGTTCACCCTGTAATACGTTTTGTTGTGCTGACAGTGCTGCTTTTGCAATGTTTTGGAAAGTAAACCAGTTTTCAGCAGAGGCAAGCCTGATAAACATTGTGGGTATCCGCTAAAACATATTGGCTATAAGCCTCATGAGCTTTCATTTAATCATTTTGAATTGTTACAATTTGTATAAAAGAAAATGCTGGTTTAAACGCGCCAGGTTCAGTGCTGTGAAAAAGCATTTTCTCCTTCCAGATTTTCTTCTGTTTTTGCTTTTTTTTTTTTTTTAAGGTGGTCAAAGAAAATTTTATATTAAACTTGAGTAAATACAAAATGCAATTATCTAGTTATAGTTTATTAAGGGGAAAACAATCCAAAACAAACCAGCCCTGTGTGCAAAGTAATTAGCAACTTGTTAAATGGTTGATCAGCTTTGATTAACCTCAAATCTGAGTTCAGTCTCACTGGCCAAACCCAGGCCTTATTATATGTAACGATAGTGAAACTTCACAAAAATTACTCCAAGAGCACATTGTACTTTGAACAGCGTCAAAAGCACTGTAGGCCTTTGTTGCCTGAGTTAAGGTCACTTTTTAGCATCCAGCAATGAGACGGAGGTGGGGCAAACATTGGGAGATTTCCAAGGCAAAAATAAGAGCTGACCAAAAAAAAAAAAAAAAAAAAAAAAAAACAGGCTTCTCACATTTGCCAAAAAACATCTTGAAGACTTTTGGGAAAGTATTCTATGGACTTCTGAGAGTGGATCCAAAACCTGCCACAGCAAAGTAAAAAAAAACTCATTGCAATTTATTTCAAATGCTTGATGGCAGATGTTATTAGGTCTAGGGAGCAACTGCATTCTCCCATAGGGCCAGCTTTTCTCTTTTTATAAATTAAATCATAGTTGATATATTAAACTTGGGTCTTTTTGTATTAACTCAATGCAACTTAGTTTGATGTTAAAATTTGTTTGGCTGGTTTGATGCCCTGAAACACGATTGAGATGGAAAACAATCCAGAAGAAATCTGTAAGTAAGAAAATAATTAATCACACCACTGTACAGTTGCTGCACCGCTGCTTCTCCCATAGCGACATTAAAAACTTTAATTTTTTTAATCCGTTTGTTTCCTCAAACAAAAATGACCGATCAGCAACAAGGGGACAGCGGAATTTGTAAGATGAGATGTGTGTGGGTGTGTGTTAGCACTTATTTCCGTTGTTAAAATTCTTTGAAACCTGTTTGTGGCTTCAGGTACAAACAGAGTTCTGCTCTGTAAGTCCAGCAGCGACGGCCAGAACCAGGTTCTTCAGATTGGACGGCCACATAGTACCGACAATGACGAGGAGCTACAAAGGCTTGCTGCCCTGGGTGAGATGCATTGATTTATTCACCTCCCTTTAGAAATGTGATGGAAATCTCAAAATAAATGCAATAATCCTGCTTGAATTTGTCATCTATAAAACATGGTATACTAGCATTTATTTATAAAGTTTAATAATAACCATTAAAACAGTTGGTGCTAAACGTACCAGGAAGCTGCCTACAGTAATAATGTGTCATTTAGTTACTAAAAGTAAAAAATACAAAAATCTTTGACTCCACCACAGACTTTCTCACCTAAACGTTAATATTGTGCTTTGTTACAGTAACAGTTTCCTCCATAGGACAGGCTATAAACGGATCATAGCAAGTCCAGCCTCAACACAGCAAACACATATGACACTTTTTTCTGCTCTGTAGATTAACTAAAGATATGAGCTGTGATTTTTATTTTTATTTTAACATTACAGAAGTCTTGCTTTACTCCGACACTCCGTCCCCTGAACTCTGAGCACAATCATATGTTTAAAAAAAGACCTTAAAAATGCCTTTTGAAGTAAAATAATTAGTTGATCCTAATTATTCCTAACCCTGGCAGGTCTAGATTAAAATTATTTTCACTCAATCAAGAAGTTTTTTTTCTGATGAGAATCAAGGCCAGCATCTCTCAGAACCATGTAAGAACAAACATACATTTTGAAAACATGTAAAAAAAAAAAAATATTTCAACTTTATTTAAAATGTTGAAAATTATTCCTGCCCTTCTCGATGGTCAATGAATAAACACAGCCACTAAATCCATTTTATAACTGCTGGTCAGACTGCATGCGTCCACTGATATGTTGATAAATTGTTTTATGCAATAAGCTCCAGGTATTTGATGTTGGAGGTCCTCCTTGCCATCGCCCTAAACTTCTCTATTTCAAATTAGACTAAAATGTTGGTAGAATTAAAATATTAAACTCAAATCTGTTTGGGATAAAAAATAATTTCATTAGCGATTGGTATTGTATAAAACAATTGAAGAGAAATTTAAAAGTCTTTTCTCGATTTTAGGACCCTCAAACATTTGTTAATAATTTTTGCACAAGATCATTAATCTAAGCTCAGCTGAGTAGTTTTTTTTACTTTCACCACTGCAAAGCAAAAGGTCTTCTTCTAATTCCCCACACAATGAATTTAACACATTCTTTATTTTGGGGAATGGTAAAGAAAAAATTATCCTGTTTTGAAAGTCTCAGTGAGCACAGTCGCCTCCCTCCTCTGTAAATATAAGTAGTTTGGAACCACCAGGACTCTTTCCAGAGCTGGATGGCCATTTAATTAAGCAATTGGGCTTGAAAACAGGGTTGATCAGGGACCAAGAAAACAATGGTTACTCTGTCCAAGCTCCAACATCGCTCTGTGGATAGAGGTGCCCCTTGTCATGTTTGGAGCTAACCTGGGACCCCTCGTTGGGTGGCTACAGTAAAGCTTGGTTGTGGCAGCGTTATGCTGTTTTTTTCACTGACGGAAGCTGGGATGCTAGTCAGGGTTCCCGAGGGCTCTAGAGCTCAGCCTGAGGTGACGGTTCATCTTTCAGCAGGAGAGTGACCCCCAAGCATACAGCCAAGATATGAAAGGAGTGGATTGAATATCAAGAGGCCCAGCTAGAACCCAGACTTTAATCCGAATCCGAATTTCTGGAGACGGCTGTGCCCTGGTGTCTCCCATCCAACCTGATGGAGCTTTAGAGGTTTTGCAAAGAGGAATGAACCAAAATGTCCAAAGGTGTGCCAGGTTTGTGGTATCATTGTCAAGAAGACCTGAGGCTGTAATTGCTGCCAAAGGTGCATCAACAAAGTATTGAAAAAAGGCCGTTGTGATGGCTTAGTTTTTTATTTTTAATGTATTTGCAAAAATAGAATAAACTTTTCTCAAGGAGTTATTCTGAGATGTTTTGTGTAGAAGTTTGAGAGGAAAACTGTCTTATTTCCATTTTGGAATAGAGCTGTAACACAACAAAATGTGGAAAAACTGAAGCGCTGTGAATCGGTGCTGGATGCACTCAGGAAAACTATCACATGAGCATAGTAGCTGTAATGCCTTACCTTTTGATTGTCTTGTGCATACATGCAGCTGTTGCCGCCTTTACTGCTTTTAGCTACACACCATCCATGGGAGACCTTCGAGCTGATGGTCCAGTAGTGACGGCTGTGAATGGACAAGAAAATACAGACATGGAAGCAAGTTTTGAAGAGGCAGCATATTGGTGTAATGGCAGATTGGAGTGCATTAATATTAGACCATTTCACACCACACCATTAAAGAAGATGGATCTTTCCATTCATATTCCTCTTGCTCATACTGCTCTCAGTTGGGAATCCTGAATATTCTGCTGCTCGGGTCCTCCTCCGGATGATTCAGCAGAAACATTTCTCCTTTCATCCACCTGCAAACTCACGTGTTGCTTTCCTGTCCCCAACCTCCATTAATTGCTTCTTTTTATTGCTCTCATTCTCCCTCTCCCTTGCGTGCTTCATTGTTTGTTCTCGTACTGTTCATCTCGTGTGTGTGCTTAACGTCTGCTCCACTGTTCCGACAATTTCTCTCCTGTTTTGTAGGTGTGGACACGGCCCGTATAAGACAAGCAGGACAAATAGCTGGACAGAACAGCACCAGGAGGCTGGGAGACTACAGACTAAAGATTAACTACAATGAAATAGATCTGCTCAGGTGATGCCTGTGTATATAATTTTGACAATGTTTTTGCAGCTCAAACTCTCCATACATGTTTTCTTTTCTTTACAATATTTTCATTTTTGCTTTGTCAGATATTACAAAGCAAACATTTCTGAGAAATCATTTAAAAGCATCTGCGTCTGTCACATAGACTTAATCATACTCTTCTTTGTTACCATCTTTCTGTTTCATCATTTTGTGCCATGTACGTTATGTCGATATGTAACACATTGATAAACTTGGAACAAGTTTATAGACAAACAATGGTACAAAGTCACCAAAAGCGTCTTTAATATCTGTAGAGATAAGCAGTGCTGGAACTGTCTGCCTGAGACATTGACCGTCTCAGGTCTATTTTGATTGCTGAAAAGTAATAGGCTACATACATTTCCTGGCAGAAATCTTTATTTAGTCATCATAGACATTCATATCACAATAATCTTAGGGTTTTAATTATGCATGTGATTTTTATTTTTTATTTTTTTTTGTGGGTTGGTAATTCAACATACAACCTAAATGATCTTGAAAAACAAGGCTAATGTGCACTAGTTCATTTTTATTGTTGATTTTCTCTAATCCACACTAGAACAAAGTTACACACCAGGCTCAAATATTTACAGACACCCACTAATGTTTTGTTAAATGTCCTTTGGCAAGTTGCAGAGGATCACCAGACTTTTTTTCAATATGGTAATGATCTTGGCTATTCCTGATCAGATCTAGCCTGCTTCCTCATTTCCAAATGCAATTTGGATTGGTGTTTGGTATCAAGAACCGATTCTCTCTAATTTTGACTCTGTTACCTGTTAATTTGGGGCTAAGGTACAGAACTTGAAAGTAGTCCTATTCTTCAAAATTACATGCGCTGTTTTTTCAAATCTCCAATACCAAAGGTAGCAGAACAGCACCTCAGCATGATGCTACCACCACCGTGCTTCACAGTTGGTACAGTGTTCTTAGTGTTGAAAGCCTGGCCTTCACTTCTACGAGCATACATCTGATGATGTGGCCGAAGAGGTCAGCGTTTGTCTCCTCTTAGGATAAAACCTTTTAATTAGTTTTGTCCATGTGGACAGCTGCAAATTTCAGTCAAGTCTCTCCAGGAGTTTCCCTTTCTCCTCAGCTACAAACTCGCCGATTCTTGGCTTTTAATCGCATCCTGTCAGGCGTGACCTCAACGCTGTCGCAACTTACTTTATGGAATTTGTTCAGAGGTATGTATGTATAATTTTGACCCAATACTGCTCAGAGAAAATCCATGATAAATTCAAACTTGCTGCCAATCATTTAAAAAAATCACCCAGGTTGAATGCTGTAATCACTCACCATGGAGGAGGAGCCATGTACATGCGCCATTAACAGCCCACTGTAGCAGTGAACGTAGTACTGAAATCCTACCTGATCCACCCTCTGTTGCTTAGCAACGCTGCTCTCAGCAGGCTGTGGGCTTGCAGGACGCACTCCGGTGACTTTCCAAAATTTGAGATAAAATGTCTCAAACTGCGTTGAATGAGGTTCTCTTGACTCGCCATGATTTAGCTGTAATAATAGCACAGAAATGCAGAACGAAAGTACTGCAGCTGCACACAAGATTTTCATAATAGTTGTCCACCCTTTTCCAGATCCGTGCTCTGAGTCGCCCTAGTCATTTATGCCCAATGGGAGCAACAATTGCCACACGTGTGGCTTCATTACGAGTTATAGTTCACTTGCAAAAAGTACAATGTGAAAGCAAACCGCACCAAACTAAAAATAAAGTCAGTTTTTGGTCTGGACCGAACAAGCAGCCCAAAGGACATTCCTGTTGTGAATACTTCCAACTTTTTATTATTATTGCATGAAAGTTGCTGAAACCAAATGCAGTCGGGATCTAGACTTTTATAAACTCAAGTGAGCCGTTTCTTTCACTGGCATCTATACTTCCCTTTACTATGGTCATCATTATTGTAATATGAGACAGTTTTAGCCCCCCTCCTACCAGAGACCTTTGCGTCATTCCAATCTTAACCCCATCAGACTCAGAATAGAATCTGTCTTCTAATGCTATTAAGGAGAGAACCGGAGATCCAATATCATTCAAAGTGTAAGAGATTCTTTGGCTCAATAAGATACACTTGGGTTATTGGTGTCTTTTCCATCATCTGTGCTGTTTCACATCAGTCCCTAATGTTCTGTTGCTGTATTGACTTTTCACTTATTTTCTTTTTATCTGATTTTTGCCGTTTTGTCTATTTTTCAGCTTGTGTTTTGCAAACCTTGTCCTCTCTTGTCTTTGTTTCATGTTGACGTCTGTTCTTTTGTGCCTGTTTTTCTCCTTTAGTGCGGCCACGGCGAAGCCCATCATCGCTGAGCCAGAGATCCCTGGCAGCCACTCCTTGGACAATGTTACTGGATTCTTGCTGTTGATGTCAGAGGGCCTAATACATGCCCTTGAGTCTGCCCATGGTCCAGAACAGGTCAATCAGGTCAGCAGCAACCCTACCTTATTTTTTACTGTGCAAGCCTTACATGAAATGTTTTTCTTCTGTTTATGTGTAGTTGTTCAAGTCTGTTTTCTTTGCTCTGTTAGTCCCTGTCTTATCAGTTTGTTCTAATGTTCAGCCTTTTCCTTTTGTCCTTTCATATTTTGTTATTTTTAAACAACCCACACCCCCTCTCCCCCACAGGAAATTGTGGCCATGGTAGCAGCAGAGCTGGCCCAGCAGTCCAGTTTGGAGGCAGTGGCTCAGTCTGTGGTGGAGAGGGTCAAGAGGCTTCACCACGACGTCTTCGTGTCCGGACGTCAGAGAGCAGCCTACTGCTCTCGACACGAGGACATGACCCTGCTCATTCGCACGATAAATTACCCGCTGGCGGATGCAGCGCTCACACCCACACAAGGTAGAAAATGTAATTCTCAGAAGGCTCGTCTCAGGGAAAAAAAAATAACTTGCTCTGTAATAGCTCCATCACCACAATGTTCTTCATTTATTTATTTTTTTTGTTTCGGAAAGCTTGTCTCGGTTAAAGACTTCCATAATAGCTACACTGCTGCAATGTTTAGTTTTATTATTTAGCTATTTCCCATTATAAGATAGGAAAATGAGGTATTCACTCACGACATTAAAAGAACATTGTGAACAGTGGTTTCAGAGCCTTTTTTGACCTCGAGACGAACTCCGCTAAGAACCCTCTTACTAAATATTATTTTATGTTAGTCGTCTTTTCAACTAATGCCCAGGCTTTTTTTCCCTAATTGTTTTTAAATGAGTAAAAATGAATGTTAAAAATCAACATTTCCATAATTTAGCCTTCTCAGCTTCTAGTATTTATATGAAAAAGCTCACATAAAGTTATATTATTATTGCGGTAGGTGTACATGTATTTTTCCCATTAGGTTACTGGTGTGACAGTCCAGTCCAGGGGTTTTCAAAGTGTGAGAGAGTTAGCCCCACCTCAGAAAGAAAATGGACAACTGCAGCTGAAAAGACAAGGGGTGCAAAAATTAGCAGCTTCAAAATCTACCTTGCCAAAAAAATGCATCCCATGCTTTTTTAGTGGAGAAGACACTTACAGGTGATGTCATGTTTTCTACATAGTGATACACTCTGGGAACCAAATCTCAGCAGCCCCAGATTTTCCCCTGCAGAACAAGCCACCTTGCCTCCAACCCCCATCCTTTAAGTGTAAATGCAATCCTCACAGAACTCCATTATGGTAGATCTGTTTCAAGCTTTGAAGAAGAGTGCATTTGCACAAACCCCCAGGATGGCTATTCTTAAGCATTATTGATAATTTATTATTGCAGTCATATAATCACTTTATAAAAAATTTTAAATTTTAGCAGATCTGTGCACCATTGAAGATAAGATAACTCCAAAAGAAAAGCATGAATTTCTTTCCTTACCAGAACGGACACTTGGCAAGCATTTATTGTACTCTACATATTTAGCAGATTTTATATTGCTTTATTCATTTTGAGTTTTTGAACATCCAACTTAAAAACCACAGCCTTGAAAATAAAAATATGGTTTTCATATAACTGCAGTGCTGAGAGTTATCATGGCCCCACAGAATTTATACAGAAAACCAAATTCTGTCCATTAACATTGGCTGTAAATACCCTCTCTCTGCACCTATACAGGCATTTAACTGTTAAATGTGACACAAAGCTTCAGTTATTGTTCTGTTGGTACAAACCTGGGGAATATGAGCCGTGTTCTGTTAAGTGTCACAAAAGAAAATGGAGACAAAGTTGCACACTCCACACCAAAGCAATGCTTCAATGGTTGGTATGAAGGGACATACAAGCTTATAGACCTGTCTTCTTGTTTTGAATCAGCAATATGAAAGAGTTTTAGGTGCTTTCTCTATGGTTTTCTCTCAGTTTCAGAAATGCTTTCAGCTAATTTTAAATGTCACCGTTTTCAGTTATTTGCATGGAGGCCTGATTAGCCACAAAGTGCTTTCAATGTCACTTGAAAAAGAAACTTACACCTGCCCCTTGCTGATCGGGTGTGTTTCCTACAAACCAATGGTTGGTTAGGTTAACACTCCCGGTTATATTTATCTAATGCCGCACAATATATTGAATGACAGTGTGCAATATCCATGTGTGCAGTATCGCCACCATAAAGGGCTGCATGGATGCAATTATTGGTAGATATATTTGAAGTACCAGGCATCCAAATTATACATGCCAATAATATATTTGTCCTGTTGAATGGACTTTTTTGTTTTATTCATTTGCAGTTGAGATGCTAATGCTCAAAGATCTGAAGTGACATTATGATGAAGGAACAGCGAGAAAGAAAGCCCAGGGTGGATTATTCATAATGGATATTATTTCAATATTTAGTGTATAGTATCACAATTATAGGTTTTCCTAATAACATACAACTATATATTTATCTTTATTCCTTTGTTTTCAAGTAGCAGAAGATATGCAACATTCTAGCGACCCACTAGGCTGTGTTTTACCATCTAAATGAGCTCTCATATATATTACTGTTTACAACCTAAATTGCACATTTGCAATTACACACTATGAACTGAATCACTTTATTTGAAAAAAATTATAAGTTGTGCACAATGTTTAGCTTGCTGCTTAATAAAGATGTTGAATTTAAGATATAAGATATATATTTAAGATTATAGATATTAAAAACACTGCACCTCTGACAACAAATATTTATATAGAAGAACACATTGTAATAGGACTTTGTAATATTATGCCTCTTCTCCATTAGTACCTAATCTATTCAGGTCGGGACGGGTCAGGTCAGTTCAGCCCGGTTTGATTAATTTTCCGTGACAATTGAGTAACATCTTAATGGGGACGGGATCTTTAATTGCAAGGCAGCCCCACATTCCGAAGTGATGTGATTTGTTGCTGTGTCGTACAACAACACAACAACAGCCTAGACGGCTGCTCCGTTTATGGCTGTTGTCAGACTCAGAGTAAAAGAGTAGTGCCAGAGAAGGCTGTGGGCGGCTAAATGAAGCACCCTGTATATGTGAGCTGGAGAGAGAGAGAGAAGCCATGCGACATCAAACGGAAGGATACGAGTTAGAGGACACATGAAAGTAAGCTAATGCTAATGCTACCTAATGTTAGCTTGGTATAATAATGCGCAGCATAAAAAATTGAAAGCTTGAGGGTATTAGTTATTAAGAGATGTGACTAGCAACGCCGTCCGCTAACCACTCAGTGACTGACGTCTTCTGACGTCATGTTTTCAGCACGACTCGGTCAGGTAACGGTTACATGCATCCGTTACTAATGGAAAAGCCGAAAAAGTGAGTCGAGCCTACTGCTCTGAATTGGTACTAGTGAAAAGAGGGCATTATGAGTGTTACCACAGCACTTAAGGCATAAAACAGAAGAGGCTTAACTGGACTTTTGTAACTTCAAACTAACTTAAAAAAATAGTAAATAAAGGAATTAAAGTGTCTTATCTTAGAGTAACAGACTTTCCTCCTTTGAGTACTTTGACAATATATTGTCTTAAACAAATATTCAACACTGCTTGCTATTACCAAATTAATTTTCCCTTTCAAGACTGGGAAAGTGCAAAGTTTCATAGAAGCCCAAGGAGTACCTTGGCCAAAAAAAATCCAGCTTTTCCATAAATAAATCTTCAGAAATTGCTAATTCGAATTGATAAAATCAATTTATTGCCAAGCCCTACTAGAAACTGAATCTGACTGTAAATTACACTTTGTATGGTCCCTGTAAAATGCTATGTACGGCAGAAATCTAAACACTGCTCATTACCCTAAACCAGGCATGTCCAACTCCAGTCCTCGAGGGCCACTCTCTTGCATGTTTTAGATCTGTCCCTACTCCAGCACATCTGATTCAAATGAATGGTTTACCTTCCCAGTCTGTAATCAAGGTCTGCAGAGGCCTGCTAATTAAGCACTCATTAGGTTCAGCTGTGTTGAACAAGGATAACACCCAAAACATGCAGGACAGCGGCCCTTGAGGACTGAGTCTGGACACCACTACCCTAAACACTGACACATAATGGTGGCAGCGTCTTAGTCTTTCGGCTTTTCCCTTTCAGGGGTCCCCACGGTTAGTCATCGGTCTCCATCTAGCCCTATTGTTTGCATCTTCTTCTCTCACACCAACTACCTTCATGACTGCTTTTCACTTCATCTAGGAAACGTCTTTGGTCTTCTTTTAGGTCTCCTGCCTGGCAGATTCAGCCTCAATATCCTACCAATCTACCCATTATCTCTCCTCTACATGTCCAAACACTCTCAGCCTGGCTTCTCTGGCTTTATCTCCAAAACACCATGAGCTTGTCCCTCTGATCTCATCATTCCTAATCCTATCCATTCTCGTCACTCCCAAAGAGAATCCCAACATCTTCATCTCTGCTACCTCCAGTAATGCCCCCTGTCTGTGCCACTGTCTCTGAACCAGACAGTCTCACCACCGTCTTGTACACCTGATACTCTTTTATCACAACACACCTGACACTTTTCGCCACCTGTTAACAACCTACTTGGACACATTTCTTCACCTCTTTTCCACACTCATGTTCATTACTTATTTATTTTAGGCAATAATGTTTTTTATGTTCAGCTAAAGTTCTAATATTAGAGTAAGTCACTTTCAGTTGTAATGTTGTAGGAACTGTAAAAGTCTGACTAAAATGTTTTTTTTATAAGTTGTGTACATTGTTCAGCTCAGCATTGACTGCTCCACAGCAGCATGAGGTGGCCTCTGATCCACTGATTAGTTTAGTTCTACTGGTAGCCACAATGGCCCAATTAGCTGTTGCATAAATCTATATTTTTCCTGTTTGTCACGTGGGCCAAAATTGTCAAGAGTATTTGAGGGCCAAAAAACATAATAATAAAAAATGTAATTACTCTAAAATTGTTTTGGGATGTTTTTACTTGCTCCACAAAATATCAATGTGCAAATTTTTTTTAGTCAGATTTTCAGTAGGAATGGGATGCATAAATCATTGTAGGTCTAAAAACTTAAAAAACATTTTGCACATTTGCCTTATTTAAAAGATGGTTAACCAGTTTGCAAGTTGTTTTGCTAACTGGATGACCATCTCAATAAAAAAAAATCTTTTTTGTCTATTCTTAGCATTAAAAACAGGATTTGAGCCACTCCTTTGAAAACGCTTGCTGTATTTAACCAATTTCATTAGTAAAAAGCAGATTTTGGTGCACCCAAGCCTACTTTTGAGTATAGATGACGCTATCAAATTAAATAGAATGCAAAAGGTGTGGTACTTAAAAGATGAATACTTTGTACCTAACACATTCCATTGCAAGACGATTTTAAGTTTTCTGTAATAATTTGACTCTAATTAAAAAAATAAAAATGATCATCTGCATCAACTGTCCCTGCTTGTGGGCCAAATCATCTTTGGAGTTGGAGGCCACACAAAATCAATCCAGGGGCCGCAAGTGGCCCCTGGGCCCCACTTTGGACACCCTTGCTCTAGACAAACTTACAGTTTGAATGATGTAATATAAGTGTTATTGAAAAATAGTTTTTCTTGGCGTCAGAAAAATGACTTGAGTGCATTCTAACAATTAAAACCCTGACTTATAATTTATTTAAAAAAGTTTAGACTTTCAGCTTCTTCTATTCACTGCTGTTTTTTGACACAGCCATTGCACTCACTTTTTTTTTTTTTTGGTGCCATCAGAGTTTTTAGGCTCCATCCACGTTTTTCCAATGCGCTTGACAATGAGCTAAATTTCTGATTGTTATTTTAACACTTGAACACATATGCTTCATAAATGTAGAATCCTACCTAACATTTAGGATAATGCATACAGTAAAATGAATCAAAACATTCCTAACCTAAGTAGGTAAGTGTTGCATTATGTATGAAGAATGTTATTGAGTATCCTGCACTGCAGCCCTATTAAGTGCTTGAGAGTTGTCCACTGATTGATGCCTGGATTGGGCATCATAATGGCTTGTGTTTCAGTGCAGCATTTCCCAGGGTGCAGATGACATGAGGTGACAGTAGGGGGTCCCTTTGCCTGCTCTGGTTCTTACATTTGGTCTAGATGTTTAGCTTTGGGCTTTGAGAACATGAAATCACAGACTTTGATATGTGCAGCCCCGAATAAAAAAAAAAGTCAAAATAATGTTTTTTGTGCATTACCAAGAAGCAGATTTTCACACCGTAATTACACACTGCTCAATACCGTTTGTCCATCAATATGTTTTTGTGAAAACATAAAAGTATGTGCTTCGCCTTTCAGATTTTCATGTGTAAATAGCCCTTCAACGCTCTTAGAAAGGATGAAAATATGACTGTGATGTTCTGTCTGTGTTTAAAACCTACCTCTGCACTTCCTTCAGGTGGTCGTATCTATCCAGTTTCAGTACCATATTCTAACAGCCAGAGCACCAGTAAAACCAGCGTGACCCTCTCACTGGTGATGCCATCTCAAGGTACCCTAACCAACGGGACTAACACCGCCTCCACCTTAGAAGAAGGCACCCCCACACCCGGGTAAGCTTAGGTTATTTCTGCCCCTGCTGACTTTCTCCTTTTCTCCTGCTTTGCTTTAGCTTAACTATTTTTTTTTCCTCCTTTTTGACTCGCCACTGTTGTGTTTTCTGTTCTCAACCTTTATTTCCCTTTCTTTGTTCTACGACTATTGGCTTGATAGTCAAAGTGTGTTTTATTTTGCCTTCACACTCCTCTCCCCGTTGCCGAGTTTATTTTAAGTCTATTTTGAATAATTAGAATTAGACTTCCTCATTCTTTCCCTGCTATATTTATTTTTAGGTGCGCTTGGTTTTCACTCCCCAGCGTCCCTTCTTGGCTATGTTTATTTACATTCAGGCGAAGTTTTCACTTCCCCAGAGTTGTGCTGTGGGTTGCTCTGTGTAGCATTTAACTGTTCTTTTCTAAATGGAGAATTTGCTCAGTTACAGCTGAAAAAGGTCATTTTAATATTTAATAAGACTCATGCACTCAGCATATACCAAACACATCATGTTTTAGATGTAATTGAATCACTCGCAGGCCTTTTTGTTCAGTTCTGATAGAGGGTCAATTTTTGGGAAATGGAGTGGTGCAGTGCACTGAAAAGGTATTCATACCCCTTGACCTTTACACGTTTGTCATCCTACAACCACACATTTCAATGTGTTTTAATCGATCTTGTTGTGAACAACCAACAGAAAGCGACAAATAATTGTGACTAGATTTGTTTAATTTAATTTTAGTGCAAATACAGATGTTCTTTAAAGGCCTTGGTTGTGTGTTTGAAGATCACCAAGATGATTATAAACACAATGGAAGCGGTGAACATCTCACAGTGCACCGCTCTATCCATCTTTTGAAAGTGAATAGAGGTTTGCTCTACAGCAAGCATCATGCTGTGGACAAGCTGTTCTTCAGCAGGGACAGGGAGGCTGGTGAGAGAGGACGGCTAGATGGATGCAGCTACATGGAGGGCAAACCTGAATGAGAACCTGCTAGGCCTAATATTGAGGTAGAGATCTATCTTGTTCCTGGACATCAGCTCTGAACATTCAACCCGAGTTACTGTAGAATGGTTTCAAGCTAAATATTTTAATCTGGTCAAGATTAATATATTTTGGGCAAGACGAAAATCAGCAGGGAATTCAATCAAAGTCTGTGGCAAGACAGTTTTTTTCATATTAGAGCCCCATTTAATCTAATCTCAATCACTTTAGCCACCAACTTGAGGTTTTTAGGTAAAAAAAAAACAAAACAGCATTTTGTGGTTATAGCATAACAAGATGTATGAAAAGCTTTACAAGGCACTGTATAAGAAATGTGTCTGTTAGCTGCTTATAACAATGCTCAAAGCCATAGGGTTGGGAAGGGGAGGGGGGGGGGTTCTCAGGAGGAGTCAAGCAGGTAGCAGCTGCTTAACAGAACCCTTGTACTAGTGAATCTCCATAATTAAAAACAAGATTTGCGTGGTATGCCATTTTAGCCCATGTTCGTCCTAATACGCTGTCTCCATGCTAAATTAGTCTGTAGATCATCGACTGAGTCTATCAGCAGTTTCTCCAAACGGCTGTTCTTCTCCTGTATAATGTGGCTCTTACAAATAGTAATTTTCCCCCACTCCAACAACATGGCCGTTAAGCTTCAGTTTTATAATCGCTTAATTTTCCCTTTCTGTGGTGGTTGCTTTGGGTTTAAATTGAAACGGTGTGTCATGACAGACCGCTATGCATCAGGGAGCCTCGGCACAGGCAGCACACACATGGTTCGGCTGGCAAAGTTACTACATAAACAAGGAGCACATGCACAACTTTCTACTTCATAAGAGGTGTTTGAGTCATGAAAGCTCAACAGTAACTTTAAGAAAAACTTCAACCAGCTCTTTCAGGCTTGACTGTTCCCGTTTGAGCTTGTGATTCAGTAGAGAACACATACTAGGCTTTGCCACAGGGTCGCGCTTCATGTCAGGGTGTGTGTACATATGAGTGTTTTTATTGATGGGCCTTTTTAGATTAAATCATTTATGCATAGGACTATCTGTTGTAACTACATTTATTATAATTTTACATATATTATCTGACAGCATAAGTGTTTTAAAGCCTCAGTAAACATACGTTAAAGTTACCATAACCTTGTTACTGGACAGCCTCTTTAATAGTTGATAGAACCTGGAAATAACCAGCACTTCCACATCGCCACTGCCTTGGGGTTTCTGTCTGTGCACCTCGTCTTTTTTGCCTTGGTAGATCGCTATGCAGGTCCTCCTCCTCTGTGACTTCCAGTCTCTCTCTCTCTCGCTGTGACTCACATCTATGTTTCTCTTTCTTTCTTTTTTTTACTTGCCCTGGCTTGTCGTTATCCACCCTGCCTCCTTCACTGTCTTTGCCTTTCGTTTGTCCGCTCCTTCAGCATGTTGAACCTGACTGCGTGCCAAGCCTCTGTTGACATCCTTCAGCCCATAATTGAACTCCCTCTTCCCCAACCTCCTCCTCCCCCTCCTCTCCCGCTCTCCACCTCTGACTTATCTCTCTCCACCACTCCCCGGCCTCCTCCTCCCCTCCCTCTCTCCACTTCTCTGTTTTGTCTCTCCGCTCGTGACATGGACCTCTCTCCCTGTGACGGCGCTCCCACTTTCTCCTCGTCTGTTCCAATTCTTATACCTGTCTCCTCCTCTACCTCCTCCACTCTTCCCCACCACCCAACTTTCTCCTCCTCCTCCACCCCCTCCTCCTCTTCCTCTGTTCTCAGCAGTCAGAGCCCCACACTCACGCTGCAGTCCACCAACACCCAGACACAGAGCTCCAGCTCCAGCTCAGGGGATGGAAGCCTCTTTCGTCAGAGAGGGAGCCAAGCAGCGCAGCCCGATGAGACGGGCAGGGTCCCGCCCTACGTGGACTTCAGTCAGTTTTACCGACTGTGGGGGGCAGACAACAGCGACAACCGAGGCCCTCTGGGAGGCCTGGGACCGCAGTGAGGAGAAAGGTCTGCAGGTTTTGGCTACAAGAGAGGCATGAACTATGAGAACAGTTTATTATTATTATTATTATTATTTTTAACGTGTGGAATAATGAACATAAACCCAATAATGTACTGCAAAAGAAACTAAATGACCATATGCAGGTTTGTGAAAATAACTTGGAAGGGACTGAGCTTCCTATTATTTTGCAATGAAACTATGAGGAAGTGATGTCACCCCACACCCAAGTTAATGTTTGCTTTTCTTTAAAACACAAGCCGTCACGATTCAGTAACTGTGATCCAGATTGTTTTGGTGAATGCAAATCCAGGACCTGGGCGATGATGTTCTTCAAGGCCTTAAACTGTAATGAATGAATGAATTTGAAAGTACTTTTTTTATTTGCTGTCAAAATATATTCTGTCTTCAGATAATTTAAGAACGGGTTTGTGGTTTTCTCTAAGCACATTTTCTCAACATAATATTCAATTTATTCTGAAACTACGGAAGCTCAGAAGTGCCTCCATTAAAAAAAAAAAATATATATATTTTTTATTTAAAATCTAAGAACTGAAATAACATTGTATTTATTGGTATAAATATTTTCCATATGGATTCATCTATGCAACTTTATTAAGTACAAAGATAAATAATTAAATGACAAAAGTACCAAGTAAAATTTTAATTTGTATGTTAAAATCATTATAGCATTAGTTATGTAATTGTTTCATGGTTGGTTAAGCTGTCACTGAAGCCCGTTGCTACTTCAGGCAAATGTGGCCCACATCTGATATTTGGGAGTGGGGGGGCAACGATAGCATTTAGCATTAGCAAGAGTGATGGCAGCTGCCTGCTGCCACAGTGAGATGTTAGACCTCATTAATATATGCAAAGAACATTCTTCTCTAGTCAAATTAGGCAGCTCATATGGAAACTGTGAATGAGGGACGTAGCGCATGGCCGTGTAACATTTGTGTCCAACCTGCCCCTCCATTCCGGCTGCATCCAATAGACCTTTGTGCAGCCAAATCTTTGTAAAATGCCAGAGTTTTGCTTTCTTTTTATCGCCGCACTTCCCCTTCAGCATCTGTTGACAAATTTAATGGCTTCTGTTGGACACTTTAAAGCATAAAACATATTTCTTTTATGTTTACTTGGCCAAAGCGTGCGGCTCAAAGTTATTACTATTGTTCTTTTCACATGCATGTCAGTTTGGAGTCACATACAGTTCGCACTAGACTCAGATGTAGGCACCATTTTAAAAGTAATGGGAAAGACCTTGCAAAAAATAAAATAAAATCCGATTTCAGAAAAAAACGGAATTGAGCATTAAGACCTGCAGTGGGAACAAAGCCCAATTGGCTCGCCGTAACTGCAAATTCACCTCAGACCAATCTGACCAGGTAAGTGTTGGCTTCACACTGATTTTGATGGCAATGCCTGACAAAAAACCCTGACGTCCTTGGTGGGATCTTAAAGTATTTTTAGTGTTTTTCTTTTCTTTTTATAAAATGAGTTGTTGAAATATAAAACGCTTAATTTATTTACGTAATAAATTACTTGTCAATTTTCCAGTTTCAATCAGTACATTTAATTATTTACGGTTGTATTTTATTTATAGAGCTGTGGCTTTTTTGGGCCTCTATAACTACTAAACCCTGATGGTTGGTGCCACCAAGGAGGAAAGCTTCCAGTTGCTTTTCATAGAGTACTGCACTGGACTTCTAGCTTCACACATTCACATATGGGAAATTCAAAACAACGGCGACAGATTTGAAATCTTTTTCCCACCTTCTGTCTGAAATGGCTTAGCCGAAATAGATACGTCTTCACAAAATAAAGAGCTGTGTGTGTATCATCTGGGACTAAAGAATGGTAAGATATGTGAGAAAACTACTTTAGTGGCAGAACTAAGGCTGCAGCTCACGATTCTTTTAGTGATCAAGTATTCATGGCGAATAATCTGATAAGATGATTTAAATTTACTACTAAATCTTATTTTCTAAGTAATTGAAATACAAGAAAAAAATGTAAGTAAACAAATGTTCCTTTTTAAAAAGAAATACTTAAAAAGCATACTATAGTGTGAAAGCCCCCTTTCAGTTTCAAGTCTACAGTATGACAAAACTTGACTTTTTAATGTGCAATAACATAAAATAAAATTTCGCATCAACTTTTGATAAAGGTAAAAAGCAAGCTTAGATATAATAAATCATGCCCCCCCCCCCCCCCAATCACTTTTAGATTCAGGTCTGGAGTATGATAAACTATTATACTTTTATTCTATTTTCTATAGCAGAACGAAAGATTTTTCTTTTTCACAGCCAACAGGTATTGAAGGTTATTCTTGCTGACACAACCCACTCACCTTCCTAAATGTCTCAGCACACTACTGTGTGTGTTTTAGTGTGTGCGTCTTTAAAAGGAGTCTACGGTTGGATTGGCGGAAAGTGAGCATGTCAACCTCCTCAGAACTGAGGCTTGCCCTGCACTTGGATGCAATGTTTCCTGTTGCAGAAGGCAGACGTTCTGATTGAGTAAATTTCACTAGAATACAAAGGAAGGTCTTTACTAGGTTTGACAGCATTGAATAGCATTCTGCATTTGCTTCCCACCGTAGCAGTGGACTCACTCCAAGACATGCTCTCCAAATTACATCAAGACCTCCTTAAGGGCAGTTTGGATCAAGTGCTGCCCCTTTTCCTCTCCTACTTGTACAGGAGTCTGAAGAGAACTGGATATATGAGGTAGCACTCATCTGATGTTTTACTGGCTTGTCTTGTGCTGCATCAAGGGCCTCATTTCCTTTTTGACATTAAGTACCATCATATATACCATCATATATAGCTGTGATGAAGACAGATTGCACATCTGTCTTTTCATCATGGGGCAAGAACTTCAGTTTTCTAAAGCTGGGGTCTAAAGCAGGAGTAAAGATGGTGTTTAGGATTTTAGGCTGACACTTGTGATCTGGCTCGACCGTTTCGTATGACTGGGCATGTGCAGTCTAAAATGCGTGGGTCTGTATGAACATTTCAAGGTTTTTCAAAAGCTGTGGAGGTTTAGAGAGAGTAGCGTAGTCCTGTCCACTCAGAAACACCGTTGCTTCTTTAAATGCCTCAAGAGCCTTGCTTAGCTCAATAACATTTTACTGCTCAGGCTTCAAGGATTAAGTACGTGTTTGCCTCTGTGTCAATGCCGGCTGGATAATGCAGCAGTTCTTGCCCATCTTTTCTCCAGCAGCCTGAACAGCATGTGGAAAGTACTGTTCCAACAAGTACTTACATCTTGTACAAGCATGTCTGATGTGCCCTTTTGCGGCTGTTTATCCTTCAGCTTTGTGCAAGCCAGCTCACTTTTTTTTTATGTTTAACAACCACACCCTTGGAGATAGTCTGGTTGCTCTTCAAAGCATTTTACACAACCAAGTTTAGGGCGTGGCCTGCACATTACCCTGATGCTTCTCTGGCAAAATCTTCCCTGCTGCTACAAACATTCGCACCATTATCATGGCTGGCAGCTTTGTCTTTCACTGGTGGAATATCAAACTTTGCAGGAACATCCTCAAGCCACAGAAATATTTGCAGCTGTTTGCCTCTCAGCAAAATGCTTTTTTGTTAGAATGTGAGACTACATTTTCCAATCCTCCCCAAGAAAGTGACATGTCATCGCAATATATGCCTCTGTGGCAACTCTTGCCCAGATATCTGTCGAGAGAGCAATGCTCTGTCTCTTTTAGGGTGTTTTTCAACTTGCTTTCCTCAAACTCTCCATCTTGTCACAAAGCAGGTTATGGAAAGAAGCATTTTGGATTTAAAGTGAAGATCGTCTTGAACCTATGGAACCTATCTGCATGTCTGTGATCATCATCATCATGTTAAAAATGCTGTCAGTGCGCTCAGCTGCTTGGGCAATCGAACGTGGTGGAGCCCTCTGTTCATGTTTGACCCTGCAATTTACTGGAAAGGAGTGCAATTGATTGTGCATTTATTTATTCATTATTAAGCTGTTACAAATGTATATTAAAACTAGCAAATATATGTATTTTATATTGTGCAGGGGTAGTCTACCTCTGCTGATGAACCTATTGCAATCAAAGTAAAATTACTACACCTGTTGTGTTTGAATAATGAATTATTAGCTCCAATTGCTTGCATTTGTATTAGTTTGTGAAGTTGCACTAATTACACGCCCTCTGTCATTGAATGATTAAAAACAGCAGCAAAAAAAACCCACAAACTGCTGTTAAACTGGCAATATTCACGGGAGGTCGCATTAAAATCAAGATAGCACAGCTACAGATAAACCCATCTTGCTCATGGTGTCCATCTGTTGATGTGCTTTTATTTTCGACTATGTGAGCCACTTGAACTAAATACTGCTTGGTGGTGTTATTTATTTTTTTGACACAACTTAAAGTACTCGCTGTCACATAGTACCCTGAGAAGGAGCCACTACGATTAACGTCTTAACCAGTGGTAGCTGGCAATATGAAACATTTTTTTGTGTTTGTGGGGGGCGGCACTGGAGGTCAGAGATACCCACACATCCATCAAACGAGGAGATTCTTTAAGTAACCAATTAGAGACTAGTATATATTCACACAGAAGCCAAAAGTGTTATGGCATACATACCCACTCATATGTCTGGCGCCCCACAGTATTGAAACAATAAAATTAGCAGACCCTATCGCCCCCCATTTCTCCATAGCTGATAATTGCACTTGGCATCCACATGTCAACAACGTAGGCTATGATTAGCGGAGATTCCAGCAATGTGCAACACAAATAACCATCTAGCTGGAATGCATTGCAGTGAGTAGTTGAACAGAATTTAATTAAGCCTCTAGGAAGATGATTGGCCTAGAGGAATATTAGTAATTAAGGTGTTCAAATTCCTTAAAGGAATGGACAGAATTTCTAGGCGCAGCCGAGGTGTTGAGGGGATCCGTTTTGATGGCCTTAGGATTGCGTCTCTGCTATTCGCGGATGACGTGGTCCTATTGGCTTCATCAGGGCGTGATCTACAACTCTCACTGGAGCGGTTCGCAGCCGAGTGCGAAGCGGCCGGGATGAAAATCAGTGCCTCCAAATCCGAGACCATGGTCTTGAACCGGGAAAGGGTAGAGTGCCTTCTCCGGGTTGGGGAGGATGTGCTGCCCCTAGTGGAGGAGTTCAAGTATCTTGGGGTCTTGTTCACGAATGAGGGGAAGATGGAGCGGGAGATCGACAGGCGGATTGGTGCGGCGTCTGCTGTGAAGCGGGCGCTGTACCGATCCGTTGTGGTGAAGAGAGAGCTGAGCCAAAAGGCGAAGCTCTCGATTTACCGGTCGATCTACGTTCCTACCCTCATCTATGGTCACGAGCTTTGGGTCGTGACCGAAAGAACGAGATCCCGGATACAAGCGGCTGAAATGAGTTTTCTCCGTAGTGTGTCTGGGCTCTCCCTTAGAGATAGAAGAACGTGAGGAGAATGGTGAGGACAGCAGAAGGGATCATCGGGGCTCCTCTTCCCTCCATAAAAGACATTTCATCGCAGCGCTGTGTGTCTCGAGCCCGTAACATCATCAGGGACCCCTCACACCCCCACCACAGACTATTCTCCCTGCTGCCCTCTGGAAAGAGGTTTCGCAGCATCCGCTGCAGGTCCACTAGGTTCTGCAAAAGCTTTTTCCCTGCTGCCATCAGACTGTTGAACTGCTGAACTGCTGAAGTATAAAAACGTACTGTGTACCACACTCGACTCGCTGATTTGCACATTTGCACACTTGCACATTGTATTGTATCCTGCAAAATTGCTGCTGCACCTTACCGGGAAACGTACTGCAAAACTGTGTACAATGCAACTGTCTACTTTTAAATCACTGCTGCACCTTACTGCATATTTGTTTACATTTGTTTTACACTGTTTACATTTCAACTGCCTACTGTTCACTGCTGCACTTTATCCGGAAGTCAATTGAAACTTATCCTGTAAGTGACTGCGATTTATCACTGCACTTTATCCTGTACTGTAATTCACCGCAAGGTATCCTGTAGAGTTACTGCAATCTTTCTGAGCTGTGTGAAAACGAAATTTCGTTCTGTATGCACTCTGTGTATACAAAATGACAATAAAGAAAGTCTAAGTCTAAGTCATAGGGTGAGGAGCTCAGTCATCCGGGGAGGACTCAGAGTAGACGTCCCACCGGGAGGAGGCCCAGGGGAAGACCCAGGACACGCTGGAGGGACTATGTCTCCCGGCTGGCCTGGGAACGCCTTGGGATTCCTCCGGAGGAGCTGGCCCAAGTGGCCGGGGAGAGGGACGTCTGGGCCTCCCTACTGAAGCTGCTGCCCCCGCGACCCGACCCCGGATAAGCGGAAGAAGACGGACAGACGGACGAAATTCCTTAAAACTTTCTTCTGAATCATTTCTGCCCTAGGCAGAAACAAAATATGGGTTACTGTCATAGTACGTTTGTCAGGAATACCGCACTGAATTTTAGTTTTTCAAGGTCATCTCAAGGCGCTTTTCAAAGTCAAATCAGACAGATTGGTCAAACGTCTAAGTAGATACAACAGGAAGTACTTGTAAGGGACTGTTTATAGTTTTGTTTGAATGCTTTGCTTGCATTTGTGAAATTACCAGAAGCCCTAAAGTAAACATACCCTCTTTTTGTTACCTGTCTATTTACATGCTGGGTATTTGATTTGTTCTTGTTTGGCTGGCAATGCGTGGTGGGGGGCTTTTGCCAAGTTTCTCCTTATCATTTTCGTGTGCATCATGTTTAGATTGGTCGGTACCTCTCACATTTTGTTGCAGCCCTCTCTCTACGGGGGGCTTTTCTGATGAAGTCTGCCGACAAACATATGTTTTGAGTTAGCAGCCATATGTCAACAAGGAAAACTTCAAACCCTATATCATACATATTACAGTAAGGGGATTCAGTGAGCCCACAGCTAGAGGATCTTACTGCCCTTTCAGCATTTTTAAAATGCAAAAGAACTTAAAAAATAGTCCCCGTGATGCACAAAAGAAGGAATCTTGTTTTTAAAATGACTATGAATACGTGGAACGCACCGATTTCAAAAGTTACAGGTATTGTGACAATGGTTTATAAGGGGGGAAGGGTCTACTTGTTTCACCGTTGAGAAAAAAGATTTCTCGGAAATTTTTAGCTCAGTTTTCGCAGAATATCCTTAGTCACAGCCATCTCACCTGCAGGTAATCTTTTTTTTTTAGAAACCTACCTAGTTTAAATTACAACATTCAATTTACCTTTGGGATTAAGGAAAAATGTTAAATTGTACTGAGATAATATCATGGATGTTGGGAAAAATGAATTCTTACAAGGATTGTTTTTTTTATCTCTAAATAAAAGACATTGAGAAGGTTTTCACAGAATTTATTTAATAAATGATCATAATGTGCTGCGTAGATTTCTGAGTGGAATAAACCTGTGTTAATTCTGACTTAATTTGCTATCTCCATTTTCTTAGAAATGTAAACCTTTTGAACATAATATATATAATAGAAATATTTATAGTTAAATATGGGATACCGGTAAAATGTTTGTTTAGGTGTGACATGGGTAAGCGTGCAGGGAACAGGTTATCCTACTATCCATAAACAACCAGCCACCCACTGAAAGGAACTGGAAATGCAAAGTGCTGGGAAACATGTAATCTATTAATGCAAAACCTACGCAAACATACATTTCTGTGTTTATTAAAGTGAGACGGGGGATTTTTTACCTGTTATCATATGCAAACATTTCATTACTTTATCCTTTAAAAAAAAGCTGTTGAAAGCTGCTTTTGAATAAACTTAATACAAGAGTTAGTATAATCTTAATTTTCCTCTCCTGATGAGGTTTCAAACATCCACTTCTGGCTCTCTTCCCTAATTTCAGTACAAATATAAGCTGAAGCTTGAGATCAGCATAACAACCTATCCATCTTAGTTTATAAATCACTTAAAAACAGTGATGTTTGTCTGTAAGTGCTGTATACACAAAATATATAATGAGAAAATACACAAACATGTAATTAACGTCAAAACAATTGATCAACATAAAACCAACACCCAGTTAAGTATCAAAACCCGAGAGAAGAGATGTGTCTTAAAAGAGATTCAAGCATTTCCAGGGATGAAGCCTGCCTTATGCAATCCAGAGTCTAGGTCTAGGACCAGCTACTGAGAAGGCCTGGTCCCCTCTAGATGTGTGTTCGGTTCTCGATACTGATAAGAGCAAAAGGCAGCTGACCTAGGTGAACGAGGTGGCACGTAGGGCTGTAAAAGCTCAGAGGTGCAGAGCGGGGCAAGCCCATTTAAAGGCTGAAAAACTAAAGAATCTTAAAATGCATTGTAAAACGGACCGGCTGCAAGTGAAGTGAACTCAAAAATGTGCTCAAACTTTTTTTTTTATTATTGCAGTAGTTATTTCCTGTTAAAAAGTTACCAGCTGGTCAGGGGACATCCCTCTCTGTGGGCGTGTTCAAGTTGTAAACGAAGGTCCTGAAGTGCAATATTGATTTAGATCTCACACACTTGAGTATAACCAGATTTGTTCAGCAGGCGGTTGACACATACGCCCTATTGTTTACACTTCTGTAATCAGATGGTTGCTCGCCTTTCCTGAAGACGGAAGAATAAGGACGCCATTGATGGTGATTTGCCTGGAATTAAAGCATAGAAGGATGTGGTAAATATACTACACTAATTTATTCAAACCCTGCGGCTGATGCTTCTATATGTTTGAGTGTATGCGTTGTGGCATCATGTCTTTTACCATTTCCGGTTGGGAAATCTTTTTAAGGCTTCTTGCTCTTTCTAAGGACTGGAGTGTGTCACATCCCCTTCAGATTTGAAAGCCAATCTAGTTACAGTGACAGGAAAAAAAAAACGTAGCGGCAGCACGTTGATGTGTACTCATCAGTGAGAAGGGGATTCAGATTCTGACTGATTACGTATGTGTTCTGTCACATCTTTCCAGTGCGTCAAATTGTTGTTGTTTTTGGCATCTTTCTAAATAAAGGTGCTCCGCAAAAGTGCAAGATATATTAATGGTTTGTGTGTGCGTATTCATATTTGTTTTAATATTGCTTATCTTGTTTGAAATGATCATATTGACCAATTCAGCTAAATCATTGTGACTTGGAGCTCCTCAGTGAGGCGGATTGAGCTCCCTGCCTTGAACAAATAGCTCTTTAGTGTTTGGTAAGGAATCTGAGGGATTATATTTATTTTGGACTACTTTTTGGTGAATACGGCATATGCTTTAGTAACCATGTATTCAAATTGTCAGCAGGTGCAGGTTTCCTAAATTAAAAACAGCAGATGCCAGTCAGCAATAATCTTACCCTTGCAGATCTGCTGGTAATGAAAATGGTCTTACTTCATCTATCCAAAGGGTCATAATAGATCCACCTACACGCTTGTCTATGTTATACCAACCGCTCTCTAAGTTTCAGCAAAACAGCGAATAAGAATCAAATGATTTATGTTATCCCACACTATTTTTTTTCTCTTCCTATTTCAGATTGGAGATAGGTATTTCCTTTTTCTTCAGCACAGTAGGGTTTACATTTTCTTTTTCTCCAAACGCATACACCCTGATGCTCGGTCACAAATTCACGAGCTCTGTCCGTCCTTGTCGTATTTTAGTACTTTGTAGCTCAGTAAACTCTTTTGTTTTAGTGTTTCTGTGCTGGGATCAAAGAAACTTGTATCTTGAATGCAGACCGACAAGGCTAATCCTCTGAACATCGTATACAGAGAAGAAGAAGGTCAGAAGCGTTTGTGTTTCTGGGTGATGAAAACTGATGGCTGTCTCCAATCCCCCCCCCCCCAATAGAATTTATTAATATGCTGATTTTGATTTCAAATTACAAATTTCCAGTGGACAAATATGTTCTTGACGGCTCTCTCTGGGTGGCAAGGACTTTAAATGAACTGAGTTTCACCGACATTGGGATCGGTGTTACGGCTGGCTGTATACCAATGCTGCTGCAGCCTCCAGTTGACAGAGAATAAGGAGAGGAAAAAAGTGAGACGCACCATCCAAGTGGGTGACACTGACAAGCTGTCATCAATATTTGATAAAGAGGAGAAGCAGCGTGTGATGTGGGCTGCCACACCTCCCTCTAATGGTTACCGATTGCTCAGAGGGAGAACAAATGCGGGCTTTGAGGATGAGGATCCCAGACTGATACGAGGGATGTTACGCTCCAGGAGGCGCAGCAACCTGCTGGATTAACTGTAACAAGCGGAGGTGTCGTGAGCTACACTGATGCTGAGTCTCACTAAAACGCAGTGAGTCATAAGCCCCTCCGAGTGGCCACCATCACCACTCGAGTGAACGGTTTCCACCAACGTAGCATGGTGAATTATAATCGTAACAGTTGCAGTCATAAGAATGAACAGCAACATGTGACCCGGTCAAAAAGCCCTAGTGTGCTTTTCCTGGGATTAAGGCCTTCAAATATGAAGAGTTAGTTCCTCCAACAGCTGCCTCTGGGCAAATGTTGGTCAGTGTTTAAAAAAAATATGTTGCGTGAAACATGAGTTTCCATAAACATGGAGCTGGAAGAAGCCCCTCCACTCTGCATCTGGCTGAATGTTCCTGAACTGGTCAATGGTGAAACTGGAGCAACATGTGAAACTTACTCCTGCGTGCATGAAAATTTGAGTTTTATTAATATTTCTAAGTAGAGAATATTTGATCCCTTTTCAAATGATCTTTATTTACGTACAGGGCCTTGCAAAAGTGTACTTTACTTAAACTTGTCCACTTTATTTCACATAACAACCTCCTCCGAGCAGCGCAAAAGATTAAAAGGTAAAACAGAGCTTAGTGAGATGTGATAAACCAACACATAGCAGCACATAATTATAAAGAGAAAGAAAAATCATCACACGATTTCCCCTTTTTTTTTTTCTTTTTTTTTTTTGCAAAAATAGAAAATTAAAATAGGTGACATGCTTTTGTGTTCAGCTTCCCTGGGTTGATACTTTTTAGATCCACCATTACTGCAGATACTGTGAGATATGTCTATTTTGTATGTATAGCCCAACAAGTTTCATTTAAGTTTCATCTGATCTGAAATATATAGTAATGTGACAAAATGTCAAAAAACAAAAAACATTTAAGGGATATGAATTATGCAGAAAGATATTTTATTTGCTCTAAAAGCAGCTCAGAACTTTATCCAAAATTCCTCACATCCACTGATTTGACCGGAGGCTTATCAGTGTTTTAAGATGAATACAGTCAGAGTCAGGCTCTAAAATCATATTATTCTAACCTCAAGTGTACAAAACTACACACCATATCTATTTATTAAACTAAAATGGAACCAATGCAACATTTTTGTGGAAAAACAAATTATACCACCAAGATAAAAGCAACATAAAAAACATTACAACTCCAGGGGCTTGGAGTTATCATGGTTTTACCGAGTATTCAACTTATTCTGTCATGCATAAATGCTTCTTTTCATTTAAAACCTCGAAGTGTTCATGGTTTTAAATGTCTAGCATCTTGTGGGTCTAGTCCTTATATTTCCATTCAGTTTGCTAATAAGTTCAGATCATTATGTATGGCGTTTGAGCATTTTTAATACAATTATTTTCTACTAGAGTTGCAACCATATGTGTTGCTTGAAGCGTTTTCTCTTTATATTTAATTTAGATGTATTACCCATCTGAATGTTGTTTTGCAGGTACTTATCATGTAATACTGAAAGTAGACTTTAAAGCAAAAGAAATAAGAATGAAAATCTTTGTGCTTTCACATCCGTAGATTGGAATAATAATGAGTCAGAAGGTTGCTAATCTGCAAAGACAGGCTTCCAGAGAGTCTGGAGATCAGTTTGTAAAAGATGATGAAAAAGGGCAGTGATCGTTATGTGAATAATGGTGAAATATTTTTTACATATCACTCCATCTAAAGGTATATTTTATTTAATTGTGATGATTATGGGATGATTATCTATAACCACTTATCTTTGGTTACAGGGGGGCTAGTGCCTATCTCCAGAGGTTATTTGGCTCCAGAGGTTATTTGGCTAGAGAGGTAGGGTGCAACCTGGATAGTTTGCCAGCTCATCCCAGAACAACACAGAGGTGCACAGGAGAAACAGCCATGCTTGCACACACTCACACAAAGGACAACCAGGTCCCCTAACAGGCATGTTGTTGGACTGTGGGAGGAAGCTGGAGAACCCAGAGAGAAGCCACGGCTGAGTCGAGGAAAAAGCGTGTTCTTAAAAGGTTCCCAAAAAAGAGGAATAAAAGCAGCATTGTTAATATCCTGAAACAAAGCTCCTTCAATAGTTTTGCAGAATTCAAAAGCAACGGAGTACAGCTTGGACATATCCAGGACGTGAGCTACAACTTTTGCATTCTTCGTGTTAGGCTGCTCCTGGACCAAAGACATTAGACGTCTTACCTGGGTCTCTACCTACCTGGGCTTCTCTGTGATCCCAAGCGCTCTGTTCAGATGAATGAAAACGTGCGATACATTATGAAATCCAGATCCAGGAGCCTGGGGTCATATCAGCACGTGTTGGCCGACTGTGTCTTCTCAGGACAGACGTCAGCACAGTTGTCTACCATGACATTTTAGAGTGCTTCGTGCTTCCCAATTTCGTTTTCCAGCAGGACCTGCCACCTGCCCTCACCCAACGCACCAATGTTCTGGCTGTGTTTAAAAGCGGGACCCTTAAAGAACCTGTTGGTAAGTAGAAGATGACAGGTGACAGACACCATAACAATGAGCTGAAGATTGCTAATAGCAAGCAGGGTTTCTTCAACGCCTCAGCATGCAAAGCCACTCCTATGCCACACTGGACTGATGCAATAATTGATACAAAATGAGCTCAGAAGTATCAAGGGCATACTTTTCTGCAGGCTGACATTTCTGTATTAAAACCCTTGTTTTAGTTCTTTTGTGATATTGCAATTGTATGGGGGAAATCTTTAACTTGCAAGTTTCTATATTACTATGTGTGTCATGAATCTAACATATGGGTTTCCCTTAATGAAAAGAATAACTCACAGCTGCAGGACCTTTTCAAGGTCTTATTGCAAAGGGTTCTGATGTTCTCTGTGGTGATTTAAAAATATATATATATATATATATTTGCGGTTTGTTCCTATTACTTTCTAAAAACATATGTATTATAAGGTATTTATGTTTTTCTGGTAATCAAAGCTATTTTATGGCGCCCCCCTCAGGTCAGAGTGTGTGTCTCTCTCTCTCTCTCGCATACAAACCGAAACCTGCAGCTGCAACGTCTTAAACCGCTGCGTATTTTTTTCTATTTTTATTTTTCGTGTGGATCGATCACTGCGGTTTTAATCTCACGTGTTTTTTTTATTTTTGTTTTTTTTGGTCTTGTTTTTTTGCAAAAAAAAATAAATTTGTGTGCAGTTGGATGCATGCATCTGACCCGTGTCAAAGCATCTTTGAGGAATTGAGACATTTCAACACAGGCCTCTCTGTTCTCTCTCTCTCTCTCTCTCTCTCTCTCTCTCTCTCTCTCTCTCTCTCTCTCTCTCTCTCTCTCTCTCTCTCTCTCTCTTCTCTCATATTTCAAAATGTAGATGTCTCATGATTTGCGCCCCCCCCCCTCTCCCCGCTGATAAAGCAGCATAAAACGGGGAGGAGCTCTCCGATCGTAGGACTCCTCCTTCTCGTTCTCTCCGTTTTCTTCCACTTGTCCCCCCACCCCACCCCCTCTCACACACCCCTTCAAGCACTCTTCTCCACCTCCTTCTTTCAGCCTGGTGTGACAAGAGTGATGAAAAACCTGTAAAAAAAAAAAAAAAAAAAGGAGGCGAGTAGGGGGGGTGGCTTTCTTTTAGTTTCCTGGGATCGGAACAGGCGTCACGGCGGGTGCGGGGGACAGCGCGGAGGACGGCAAAGGGAGGAGGCGACAACGGAGCGTAAACACGACAGAAAACGGCGGACAGAGAGCGGCGGACAGCGGTGACCCCCCACCACCAACCATCACTTCTTATCTTCATCCCCCCTTTTTACGCTGTTTGACTCGGGGTTCTGCTCATCAAAGCGCAGGCTAGTTTTATGTATATATATGCACATGTATATATAGCTCTGGGTTTGGCGGAATAAACGTCGGAGGTAGAAATAAAGAGGCTGTGCACCAGCAGCAGCAGCAGCAGCAGAGAGCGGTCGACAGCACCGTCCAGCTCAGGACGCTCCAGCGGCGGATAAAACCCTGAGAGGAGCAGAAAGGTTGGGGGAAAGCAAAGGGAAAGAAGATTGCAGCCGCTGAGCAGGAACCCCGGTTGTTACTTCCGAGCCTTCCAGCATCACCGATGCGATGGCAAAGCGGCTCCTGCAGCAAAACCGAAAGGCTTGAGTCAGATCAGCGCTGCTCGTCTCCACCATGAACCTCTGAAAGGCATCCGACAGGGGCACAGATGGGTAAGAGGAGATGCTCTGCTTGTTTTCTTTGTTTTGTTGTGTGTTTTTTTCCCCTTGCTTTTGATAAGAGTGTGCAGACAGGGTGTGTTTGTGTTTGTGTGTGTGTGTGTGTGTGTGTGGAAGTGGATCAGGACTGCTTGTAACGCGAAGACCCCTGCCGTTACACTGTCAGACTGCATGCATACATGCAGGGTGCATACATGCGTTTATCATGCTGATGGGGTCGGGCCGCTCAAATTTAAACTGGTGGGGTTGATCAACAACAAACATTTACTGCTCATTGTGTTTGAACTTGCAGGGTTTATGGCGCCCATATCTGATCTGTCATCATCCGCTTGGTTTAGTTTTTATTGCAGATGCAAAGCTGGTATGAATCATAAGCGAACTAAGCAGCTGCCTTACGGCCTCCAGGCCAGCAGGGGGCCCTCGGGAGGTCAGAAACTTTATATATGACCCACCAACCACACTCAAAGGTGGAAATTCTTTCTTAGAAAGTTGCATGTCACAAAGCAAACCCATTTCAAAGTTCAGTTTTGCCTTTTGTTTTCTAAAAAAAAAAAAAAAAAACTTGCAAGCATATACTATTCATTAACGCCTCCGACAGTGTAGCTCATTCAACCAGTGGCACACAAAGTGACTTATTCTTCGCTATCTGTGAAGCTCTTTCTATAACGTTTGAAGGCATACATTGCTATTGATATCGTTAATTACACCAGAACAATTGGCAAATTCCCCTAGTTTTCCAACTTGCAACTAACCTGGCCAGCCAGGTTGATAATGTGTAGCACTCTACATTCTGCAGATTATCAACATGGGAGGGCTCTCATTGAACCAGTTTGGGGAAAGTAGCAGAACTCTCCACACTGATTGGGTGAACCTAGTGCCCGCCTACCAAAGCTTGGTTTTAGCCAATCACAGTATCAAATTAAAACATAAGCAGCCGCCGTCTTGAGAAACCTCAAGAAGGTAAGCTAGTCAAAGCACTTCTGTTGTATTATCAAAGAAGAAATTGTGGATTCTTATAAAACCGATGTGATAGCAACAGCTACACATGCGTCCTCCTAGGCTGCCAGGTTTACGTTGGTTTGGCAGTGGGCTCAGCTGCTCTTACTTTTGTCGCACTGGTATGACCTGCCTTAAACCATACTGCAACGTGATTGGCCCGAACCTTTTTCTGGTTCGGGCACAAACGGTTGAAGCTGGAGCGGTACAAGATGGATCCTCTCATGCAAGAAGGATTCTCTGTGAACAGATACCGCGAGAATTCAGCTTGCAGGAAAGGTTAACTTGCAACCAGAGCACATCAACATCGCATGTGATGTCACTCCCAGATCTGAGCTCTGATTTCTGAGAGCCAACAAATGCACCATAAGACTGGGTACAGGTGCTTAACAGGGTACATAGATGGAGTTTTTCCACTCAAGTAATAATCAAGGTTTGCAAAACTACGCGTGATGCTTTAACTACATTACTGGTTGGAGTTGGCTTAAAGGTGCATAGCCATGTTATTTCACTTTTTAATTCATAAGTCAGTAACTCACTCTGGTTGCATACAAAGTTTTTATGAAAGAGTATCACATCCTGCTGGCGTATTAGTTTTTTGGGTGTTTTACGCTTTGTTTTTGCTCAGTTTGTTAGTAAATAAAACCCTCCGTGTTTCTTTATAATAACAACGGAAGTACGACACTGCACATGTGCAGGAGGCAGCTAATGGCTATTAGCATGTCCCAGCGAACTGTGGAAACGATGAAGAAAGGTCCAAGATTCAGGGAAAAAAAAAAGATTCCAAGAGAGCAAAGGCTGGGATAGTACGGCGAATACAGTATGAACGTTGGTGTTGACTGAAGCGGATGCTAAAGCTGCCGATCGCTCAGATGTGACTGCAGAGTTGATTGACGTGAATAAACGTCTTTGTGAATACTGTGATAATAGTAATAGCAATGCTCTTCTTAGAGTCTACAGTCTTAAGTACAAACAACATTATAGATAGATCGATTGATTCATTGGTTCTTCCGTTCTTGTTTCCGTTTATGAACGGGAATTTTATTTCTCCTTGATGTTCTGATATGAGGCTCTTAGAGTTGCTGTAGATGGGTTTATTTAATTAATAGCGGTTGGTCTTCGGTCACGCCGAGCTGCCTCTTTACTGCGAGGCATTGCAGAGGGTCTGGCTATAAATATTACTAATTTATTAGTCAGCATATGGCTTTCTGATAGTTCTGCGGTACTGGCGGGAGTTGGCGCCACATCTGTTTATATCTGCTCATCGCGCCCATTGCTGGGGTTCTATGAGCTCAAAAAGTACTATAAAAACACTATCAGGATGGACTCCTGGAGTATACAGCGTTATTTTATCATGATCAACTGGATTTTGGTCTTAGGCATATAACATGGCTATATACCTTTAAACAAAGAAAGCAACTTGTGAGGGCCTCCAGGCCACCAGGTGATCCCCCTCCCCCCCAAAGTTGCAACCAGTACACGCTCATCATGGGTTTGACATCCTCCCCTGATCCACACACTGATTTCAGTGTGACTTGCTCAATTCAGATTGTTTCACCAATCACCCCGAAAGAAAAGAAAATCCAATTTGTGTCACTTCCATATGTGTTACTAAATCGGATATGTGTCTTAAAGGGGAAGTCCGGTCAACAAGGAAAAATCAGGGTATCATTAGCTATAACTAAAACTAATACATTTGTGGTTATTTAATGAACTTATCTTTAATCAATAAGAAAATAAAAACATAAATTGTCGTCTGAATCACTGTGTATGGGGGCTGACATGACTGCCCAAATATGGGCAGTAAGGGGCGTTTGACATCACATCCTGCGACGTAGAAAAGCGGAAGCGGCTACAGCATTTCTCTCCGCTTTCCATGCAAAGTCAATAGGAGCCGTTCTACACAGCTGCGATCATCAATAATTATTTCGGATTTCCAGAGGACTTCACCGCTGACATTCCCAAGAGCTATTGCTGAAGCAACAATGCCCACGTGCATGGCCATCGGATGTTCCAACACAACTGGTAAAAGAGGAAAAAACATTGCTTATTTCAACACAGTCACTTCAGCGATCTCTCCTCCGCTGTGTGTGTGTGTGTGTGTGTGTGTGTGTGTGCGCGCGCTCTGCTGCAGCGCCGGCAAAGCCGTGCTACGCGGAGCGCGCACACACACACACACACACGCGTGTATAGATATATACTGTAGGACCCGACTGAGTTTGATCTTGGAAAATAGTGCGCCGTGACAAACAGAGCGTTGAAACTTGCTCAACAGCGGGTCCGCCGAGTGACGTCAAAAAATGGGAGGTGACAGTACTATTCTTGACCAAGATGGATTCCTCCACATAAACATGATTAAATGAGAATTATTATTAATTAAAAAAACTTATAATTTTTTGCACAGTATGTAGTAGTTTTATATTTAAAGTACTTTCAGCAGTTTGAATTCTGATTTTGACCGGACTTCTCCTTTAATAGTTTTCAAACTGTCCGCAGTGAACGGTCATGGCGCATTTCGTCCGTCTTTTTTTATAACTATCCTGGCTCTCACTACACATCCACACAGACTTCTCTACAGCAGTAGCAGTCCCAACTCGACTAACGGCCATTGTTATTCACTGTGCCTTTTTTTCCTTATCTTTCTTCGTCTTGTTACGATATAGTATCATTGTTGGCTCCCATTGCTCAACAATTTCATAATAACAAAGAGACGCCAGTATCCACTATTATGTGTGTGTGTTTGTTTTTTAACAAAGGTTTATTGAACACTTCTAGTAACAGTTACCTCCGTCGTCACTTCCGTAAACAGTGCATTGCTGTGTGACGACTGTTCTCTCCTTCTGGTATCTGCGCATGCAGGTCGCTTTAGGGTCTTGAACCATTCAGACAGAAGTCTGATGGAGGTTGCATTTAATTAGTATATGAATGACCACGGGGAAAAAATCCAAATTGAACATAAAGACCTACAGTGAGAACAAAGCCAGAGTCATACACGGCGTGAAAAAAACATCCATACAACATAGGGCTGGGCCTTTATCGTATCGTTATCATGAAAGATTTCTTATGATAAGAATTTGGATTTTTCTTGATGATAAATTCCAACTAGTGGTGTGTGAAAATCCCCAAAACAGCCTGTATTGTCAGGGTTGTTGGCTATTTTCTCCACTGTTGGTTTATTCAGAGCATCAAGAGATACCAAATAATTCAAAAATCAAGTTAAATGCTCTTACTGTATGCAGTTTGGCAATAAAAATGGCACTTCTTTCAAGTGCCTAGAGTCCTGATGAAACACATTTTGAATTTTGTTTTAATATATGTTACATTTTAAAATGTTTTTAAGGAAAGTGTTTGTGCTTATTGGGCAATAATTGAAAGACAGTTACACGAAAAAGACTGCAAGAAGCTGTCAGTAGTCTTTATCATAATTTTTATCATTATCACAACATTACCACAATATATCAAGATAAAATTTAAAGCCCACCCCAAATGGAACACATAAATTGGGGATAAAGTATCAATCATAGAAAAAGCCCTATCTTAAAAACAATTGTAAGTGGTTTGGTGCATTAGTATTGAAACAGGGCTTGTAGTTTGATTCTCGTTTTTTTTTTAAACACAGAAAAAAAAAACAGATGAGTGAACATTATTTATCTGTCTGTGCTTAATCCTCCTTCCCAGAGGAAAACCATGCCACACATCACCTCCCAAACGTTTGAAACTCTCTGCCCCTGGCGGTCGTCTTCTGTATGTGCCGGCTGCAAGCCAAGCTGACAGATTCTATTTTCATCTTGCAGATAGTCAACTGAAACACAACCCAGGCGCTACTGCCACCACTCCATGCTGAATCCATTTCTAATTTCCCGTGAGAGCTTGCTCCAACTCCCCGGCCAGCGCCAAGGGGGTCAGGTATTGATCTCAAGGCCTGCAGAGGAGTGCACGTATATGCGAGGTTGAATAAGCTGGTCTCTGCTGGATAGTTAGCTGGAATCCTTATGCTTCTAAATGTGGACATGTGGGGATGGGAGGAGAATGCCGGTTGTAGGAATTCAGATGAAAGGTTTTTACTGTGCAAGAATAACGCTCGACAAATGTTTCTGTGGAGCATGCATGTGTTTCACTTCTGCTTTCTGTTACTAGTTCCTCTCCAGCAAAATAATTGGTTGCCAATAACTGTACAACTGGCTGAGCTGTACGACAGTGTCAGGGACAGATAAACTTGGCAACTCCCAGACGTACATGTGTGTCTTAAGGCTTCACTAATGAGCAAGTTCCATATGCTCCCATGTTTTTTTTTTTTTAAATAGCGAGACGTTGCTCAAAATCTATGCTCAATTTATATGGAAACGTCATTGTTCTTCCACTTCTTAGTCTTCTTGATGCTTCTTTTTCAGCATAATAGCTGCTTTTATGTCAAATAGTAGGGATAGTAGCAAACTAGAGGAGTACTGAGGAGTCTTTTCCTGACTAACACCAAACTGCTGATTCAGATTCGGCCTAATGTCTTTGATTGAGATCCAATAGAAAATGAGTCCCTATTCTTGCACTAACGCATGTTGGTTGATGTGTTCATTGACAAAATATGATGGGAATTCCTGTTGGTGGTGTATTTAATGAAAAGGAAACGTGGTTTTGGTGCAATGATACTGAAACGGGGCCGGTTATCTGAGCACGATTGCACAACAAGTAACAAAAAAAAAGCAGAAGAAAAGGTACAAGGTAGAAGAAATAAATGGCCACAGTGGAAATCTCACGTCTCTGTAGCTCCAAACAGTTGTACAGATATCGCCGAGCCTCTTGTTTGAGATATCCACATCAACAAAGATCTCATCTCACAGTGATGCTGGCCTTATCTCCTCACAGTGATACAGATGTGACCGGTTGGAAAGCTGTGGGTCCACGTAGTATGTGTTTTTGTGACACAAAGATGCTGCTTCTCGGAACTGAGGTGTAGCACATCAGAAGGGACAAATTTGATTTGGGACTTGTATGAAAATGGAATGCAAATTAATATGTAGGATAGCTTGAATAATAGGATGCAAAAAGAGACTGAGAGACCTTAAGGGAAGGACAGAAGGAGGCTTTTTAGCTGTTTGCATAAAAAAAAGTGTAGACTCGGGAATCCCAGCCATATAGCTGAAGCTTGCTTTCTTTGTCACATTTGATTAAGATCAGACTCGTAGAATTTCATCCTCTGTCTCTTGCACTCATTCAGCTACACTTTTATTTTGATGTATTGGCATAGATGGTAAATACACCTGCGTGGTAAGAATCTACAGAGCAGACAGGGGTCCATTAAGTAGATGAAAAGAAGACATAGTTGCATGACAAAGGCACTTGAGAGAAAACCATACTTCATATTACAGCTAGAAAAATTGGAGAAAGAATCCATCTCCTTACTTTTCCTGCTCTCAATGCCCATGCGACACTTTCTGACTCTGCATGCTTCAGTTTCTCCGCCACTGACATCTAAATCAGATGCCGACATCTGCAACACTAAGGGTCAGCCTTACTGAACTATTTGTTGATATTGCACAAAATGAAATTCTGATGGCAGAATGTGTTCATCGTATAACACTGATTTATTTTATATAAGTCCGATTTTAGAGATGATTGATTCCAGTTTTTTGGGGTTTCTGATCCAATCCACATTTATGAATTGAAATATATATGAATCCACTGTGCTTTTATTTAAAGATTTTGTGTTATTTTTGGGCAAAGGGTCGGATAGGCTAGATTCTGGATTGGTGGATGAATCGGTGACCTCTTCCGAATAGTTCCGATCCCAGAATGACGTCAGTCTCGCTTTCTAATAGTGACATTGTAACAGATCCTATTAGATCAAAATTCTGACAGACAGATAAACCTTGTTTTTAGCACAGATCTTTATATGATGACAGTTTTTGTCTTGATACAGTTAATCCTTGTCAGTTTGACTAGAACGCTAATAAGTTCAGTCCCGAAAAATGTCAAACTATTACTTAAAGCCAATGAAATGCAAACTGCCAGCTTGTTTGTCCTGCATCACTATTCCCAGGCCAGCAGATAACAAGGAAGTTGGACTCGAAGTCTGTTTTTCCCACCACAGAGGAGAGATGATCGGTGTCATTGTGTCTCAAAAGGTGAAGATCTGCTTCTTAATGAGACAACCTTCACTTCTCAAAATGTCAGAACATTTCGCATTAGGACTAAATGTGTAAACGATCCGTAAAATGGTGATTGAGTCCTGAAAGCCCCCTGTTATTTCATCAGCCATCAGTTATATGAATCTTAGTTGTGTCAGTAATGTCACACCTTTCCCACTCAGTCACTCTTTGCCCTTTTCATGCTTTCACACAGCTCTTGCATTATGTTGGACCTTCTTTTCAGGGCCTGTGACTCAGGTTGCATTCTGACCCAAATGGCTTTTCTGGCACATGGAAAAGCTCTCTGGGTGATATTGCCAGAGGTGATCAAGGGTACGATGAGATTAGCTTTCTGTTATGCTGGTACAACAAAAAGAAAAAAAGATAAGCATTAAAAGGCATGGTCAGATATTTGCTTCGATTTGGCGGACAGTCAAAGGTCTTCTCATTTTCACCCCATTCTTTAAAATCGTCTAACTTCAGATTGGAAAATGCTTGAAAATGTCAATGTCTTCAAAATAGAATCATTTCCCAGGTTGCGTATTGTATTTGTGTGAAGGTCTGCAGGAAACGAGCACAACTTGGCTTGTTTTTATAGGCAGATGGAGGCAGACATCTGATATCCTGTAGTGGAAACGCCAGTGAATGAAGGCAAATTGCAGGAGAGTCTGTTTGTATAACTGTGTATGAAACTCATATTATCTATATCATCATAACTTCATTTGGATTAATATTAGTTCAGTTCATTACATATAAAGTGTAATATAAAAACAACTTGAAGCATTGACGCTTCAGTAGGGAGTTTTGGGAAAACTGTGGACTTGGCGTGAACATTTTTACAAGCGCACCTTCCAGGTCCCTCCCCTTTGCCCTCTGCTGCACTGCTGCCCTCCCTCCACAGCTCCTCCCCCACAGCAGAACCTGCCACGATGCTCCTGATTGGTCCTCTGGTTCCAGTTCTTTTGGATCTATGATCAGTTATATGAAGTTCCTGCATATCTTTCATTTCTAAACCCCAGACTTTTCCAGACCCAGATTTTCTGATTATTTCCAGACATTCGAGTTGAATTGAACCTTGAATATTCTAACCAGGTCAGAACACCATGATGAAAACAACACAAAGCCTGATTCTGCTTCCAGGTTTTAGAGTTTGGTACCGAACCTTTTGACAGATTTTCCTTCATCTATCGACCTGGAGAAACAATAAATGTTTTCTTTCTCCTGTTTGCTAAAGTTCTCCTGTTTGTTTCCTGAGCAGGTGCCACTCCAGAAATTGTCAGTTTTCCTCTAAAGCAAGTTGTTTCTCCTCCAATTCTCCACACAGCTGCAGTCCAAGGAAATCTTGAGCTTGAATGACTGTAGTGCTGTGTGGGGATGGGAGTGTGAGCAGCTCATACACAAGAGCGACTGACAGTGACAACCAATCAGAACCAGACATTCCTCCTGGCTCTGATTGGATGTTTTTGCCCGGGAGCAGTGTATATCTGCAAATGGCAGTAGGACCACTGGGAGGAGCTCAAGAAGCTTTTTTTTCGCCCCACAGATTAGCTGTCTCATATTTTACTGTCAGGACATGCTAGCTATGTTTACACGGACAAAAGTACCCGAGTGCGCATGTGTGCCCAACATAAACGTGATGTATTTCCGTGTTGTTGAATGGTGGAAATACATCGGGAAGCTGTCAGGGCTCCCGATACAGCCTTTCTGTTTGAAAAAATAAAAGCTAAAAAGTGAGTTTCAACCGTAATCAGAACATCGTGCAAGTCCAGCCGGGGCACTCGGAAGACAAATTGACTCATATAATACTGCTTTGATCACTATTTTTGGAGTTTAGCTAGTAAGAAGTATTTCTTCTTCTGTGGTTTCTTTTTAGGGGAATTTAATAACTGCGCATGTCAGAGTGATTATATTCTGAATAAAGCCAGGTGCATATACACGCACATTATGATCAGATTAATTGATTGTGTGCCCATATAAACAGTGCAATCCGATTATTTAATCCAAATATATTTTAATCCGATCGTGAAATTTTGTGCATGTAAACATAGCTACTGACAGTTTTAACTTATATGTAAAAGTTGCCGACTGCAGCATAAGACAAGCGGTGGAAATGAACACATTTCACAGGAAACTGAGGCATGGCATTGATTGTCTGTGGCTTTTTGTATAGCTGACACAGCTGAGTCAGATTTTCTAGTGTAAACTCTGAACATTGGTTTTCAGAGAGGTTGTAACACTTATAATGTGAGCAAAATGCCTTCAGATGTATTGTGAAGCCTGCTCTTTCAAATCAAGTTTGAGGATCCATGCTGAAATCGTCTTGTCTTTCTGCTGTGCGTCGTCGGTGTTTGATGTTTTACTGCATCTTGCAGCAGAAGAAATGGTGCAAATCATTGGCGCCATTTGTGAGTGATCTCTTACTGCTCTGGAGGGGTCATCCCAGGCTTCAGGATGCTCAGACGGATACATGCTAACAGGTTATGTTCAGCTGAACAGAGAATGCAGCAGCTGCTGCTGCTTTGGGAATCAGGCGGTGCTCAACCTCTGTCCAGGCCTCCGCGGGCACACACTCATAGGTATACACGCTGCTATTCTCCTTCATGGCACCCTTCTTGGTGAGAGACTGACAAGCACGCGTTTTTCTTGTCTGACTTCAGTATAATGTTCCCATTTCCCTTCACTTATGTTCCTTCTTTCTTCTGCCTACACTTCACATAAATGCATGTTGAATCTCCTTCACATACATGCATTACAATCGTCCTCTGCCCACACATTATGCAAATCCCGTGTCGTGTTCAAATGCAGAACCGGGAAGTATGCAATGCATCTAAGAAGACAGAGCGTTTTCCAGCCTATCTCCTGTCTTGGCGGTGAGTGTTCAGAGCCCTCATTAAATCGGTCAGAGTGCGTCACAGACATCATGCATGAAGAGCTCATAGTTCTCCAGTCACTTACCTGCTGTCACCCGACACGCCGTGGAGATAAAAATATCACATTAAAAGGTAGGACTAGTGTGTTCTGCTGTCTCTTTAAAAGCACACTTCTTCTTGAGGCTGAGTGAGCTTGGTTCGTTGGAAGACATGTCACTGAGCGAGGGGGGGGGTATTCAGAGATAATATAACAGGTGTCATATGAGATATACTTTAAATACTCACAGCTGTTGTTGTTTTCAGCAATTGTACAAACCTAAATCCTGAAGCTGGAAACTTCGGCAACGAGATATTTGGAAAATACCAAATGGCAAACAATGCATGCTTATAATCTTGTTTTCAAAAAGGTCCTGGTATGCAGTTTGGCTCATGATTTTGACATCTGTGTAGACAACATTAATGTTGGTTAGCATAGGCAGGGTTTTTCCATTCACGTGGAACTGAAAACATCTAATTTCTTTGTCAGTGGGGTTTTTAAAATGGTGCTAGTCCGTACTTAACAGCAACTAGAGCAGACCCTTGGCAGCGACAAACAAAAGAACCAGTTTGGCAGGGGATGGGGAAACACAGTTTAAAAAATTTTAAGCGTCATGTTTTAAAATGTGTGGTTAGTTTGGCTTTTAGTCTGCCTAATTTAGGCCAAAACCCGAGCAGTTAAACATTACTAAAAATATAGGCACTGGGAAACATGAGGTTCCTGAATGAATTTGGTGAAAATTCATTCATTCATTCACGGCTGACTGTTTTACTATTTCTAGTAATAGTTTTATTTCATTTGTCATTTTTATATTTGAACTGTTCCCCTGGTCAGACTCCTTGGCAAAAGAGGCCAGGAGCATCAATGGGACAAACCAGAAATTACACTGAAATGTCATCACAGCTATGTTTCTAAGTTCTGTGTGTGTAAAGCCTCACACACAGACCACCGTTTGCAGGTGAAAACGTTGTTTCCAAATGAATTCGTAAAAGCATTGCTGTAATTTAATATTTTTAAATACAGCTTAGAAAGCTGTGTGCTGTGTATTAATGCAATTCCTATTTACAACACTAATCGAGTGCCGATTAGAGGTAGTCAGGACTTCAAGAGCATTTACAAACACCTCCTGTTGTTTAAGACAATGTAAGAAAAAAAGATCTGTAATGTTAAAGCATCTTTATGTGGGTATATTGAGATAATGTGATAATTTTAACAGTTTAAAATGCCTACCTGAAGTCTACATTGTGCAGTTTTGAAAAATCTGAATATAGGAGGCATCATCAAACATTTACTGTGGAGACGTATTAGTTTAGTATTAAAAATCCTAGCATTTTTTAAACATTCCCATTCCTAAAAAGATGACAGCACAGCAGTTTATGCAGGTACTGTCTTCCACCTTTAAGCTTTTGTGACCTTTGCAATTGACAGATAAGCTAGCATTCATTAACAAAAGAAATAGGGTAAGTGAAAAGGCATCACCAATGATTTCCCCGTCTGAAAAGCGTTCTGAGAGTACAGAAGCATTTCGATCGCAGTAACTGTCATGAATGGAAAATGGTATGAAAGGCAAAAACTATTATAGCAGTTTAAGTCAAAGCAATTAGCAAGTTTATATATATATATATATATATAGAGAGAGAGAGAGAGAGAGAGAGATTTTTTTTTTTGCTCAGCTTTACTTTCCTGTTAGGCAGTTGCTCTGATCTTTACACGTTCCATTCTTAGTAGCTGTTTCACGCAGGAAAATTGTTTGTGGCACGCTGCCTCCTTGTATCGATTTCCTTTGTAGAGAATTATCGGCTTCTTTCCGAACAGCCGGCCAATGCAAATGTGGCGACAGTTTCAGATTGGAGTTGCTGGTAGTTTCAGCTCCTGGAAGCAAATAGTCTGGATGTATATAAAATTAAACGATGATAGTGTAATCTACTGGCATAACTGATCCATCTATCCATTGTCTATACCTTCGTATCCTTGTGTGTGTGGCGGGAGGGGGGTCATGTGGCTGGATGGTTTGTTTGAACCCAGTACCTAGGCAACCATAGAGAATTCTGAACTATCCCTTTAAACGACAAAATGACATGTTCCCCAGCTGGCTCTCGGATTACAGACAAGAAAAAAAATAGAAGGTGCGATCTTTCCAGCTGAACAAAGAAACAAACCCGTTTTTAGGTTTGATTGGCATAAATAAAAACACACACCAGCGCCACCCTTGATCCATATCCCCCACAGGTTTGGTTGAACAAGGCTACTACATAACCACCCTGCAGTCTCTCACCTACAAACGCTTTCTGCGGAAGGGTTTGTGAGAGCCTATCTTGGTGATGAGTAAATATGGCTTTTCAGTAGGGTAGGTAAAACTCAGTGTGGCTTGTCTGTGTGTGCATGGAGAGCACTCGACATGGCGCTGCTGTCAAAGCACAGGAGCAAAGAGCTTTGTAGCGTTTTTCAAGTTCCACCTCGTTTTTGTCCATCCATGTTTCTTACTATTTTTAAGAATGTTTTCTCAACTGAGAGTGGTTTTCTTTCCCTCCACCCCCCACCCCCCACCTCTTCTCCTCTCCTCCCCCTTAACACTTGCGCACAGTGTCGTATGCTGTTGTCACACAGCCAAACTGTCTTGACCAAAGGGCCAAAACAGAAGCTGCCTGTCTTTCAGGATCCACGTCTCCTTTTACTTTTAGGCCCCTCCTCGGTATCTCGTTGCAGTCATGGAATTGGTGGGACACCTTGGGAGACCCGAAGATGAGGGGAAATGCTTCTGACCTGCTCCTGACCCAGCATGTCTGTTCATAGAGGCTGCAATGCTGGAATGCATCGCTGTTGCAGAATTTATAGGAGGTGTCTGGAGCCAGTTAGAAATGCAGCTGAAGTCACGGCAGGGTCAGAGATGAATATGCAGATCTGTCCGGGGGGGGGGGGGGGGGGGGGGAAGGAGGGGTCACAGATGGTTTTTGTGTTTTCCAAAAATAAAAGGCTTATGAAGAAAGTTTAGGCGACATCCGTGTGCCCTGCATAGGAGGATTGTCTGTCCTTATCTGCAACCACTAAAACATACTCTGGGTATTACCAGAATTTAATTTGTCTTCTTATCTCAGTGAGGATGAATGCGCAGATATAGACCCATAATCCCCTAATTTCAAGTCTCTTTGTCTTATCAAAGTGCTAGAGGCAGTCCAATATATCCGTTGGCTGACAAATTAGGGCACCATTTTCTACATGGCTGCCACCTGCCTTGCTTAAACATATTAAGCGGATAATGAATGAGGCACGTCCATGAAGTACTCCGACATTGTTAGGCACTAAAGGTAACAAGCATGTGACACTAACACTCGTGTGGAAGTGCAACAGTGACAGGTAGACCCCAGAGGATGGTCAACAGTGCACTGGCCTCTGTTTTGTTGATGGATTATTCCCAAACTTTCAGTCAGATATAGTTTAGTAAGAAACAAGTTCCAACCGGCAGTGAGAACCGGTTGACGTCTCAGCCGTTTGTTCAGCAGAACCCCTTTGCCTTGGAGGCTGTGTGCAAAGGGAGCAGTAAACATTATTTGTTTGCCCCACCCAATCTCTAAAGGCCCCAACGGAAAAATCCAGTTCCCAAATGTGAGCTCTAGATGTTTCATAAAATTGTGTTGTAATGTCAAACACATTCATTAATGTTAAGCTCTTAATCATTCTGGTATTTCAACATTATATCTTTGGCAATGTGAGCAAAGTCTTTGAGGTTGGAAGGCCTCCTTGCCATTACCCTAATCTCCATCTACAGATAAACTGTCGGGGTCACACCAAAACATTAATATTATTTACAGTGAAAGGAGACACATTGGTAGAATTGAAAGATGACTTTAAAGCTAAGTCTGCATTGGTTATGAATCATTTTTGACTTGTCTGTAAGTTGTATTAAATTAGGAGCAGGAGTGAAAAGTGAAGATGAGAGACAAAGTACAGTTGGGAGGATTCCATTTTTATTTTAAAAGACTGATGAATTCAAAGGACTGGCAAATAGAAATTGTGTTCGATACGATTATTTGCAATTATTCCTGTTAACATTACTAAATACTATAATGTAAAGCTCACTTTATCTGTGTACTTTCTAGAGGAGGTAGACAGTTATCTTACTTCAGATTTGCAAAAAGTCAAATCCAGCATGTTCGAGAGAGGTTAAACTCTTAAAAGGTTCATGATATTGGGATCATGTAGAATAATCTGAATGACTTCACATTTTGATAATGATTAATTATTTGGCAAATTAAAGATTTTGGTTAAGTTTTCTTCTTTTAAATGATGGAGGGTTAGAATATTAATGTACAGATTGGTCTGCTGCACAATGAGACACTCAGGTGGTTGCAGGTATTTGGATCCTCATGGTCTCTTTACTGGCAAATGCTCCCATGGTGAATTCATAACCTTACCATCACAGCTCCTTTTTAGCTTAAATGTTAAGTGTTTAAATCCAACAAATGTGGACTATCAATACTAGACACTGTCTGCAAATATTCCAGCTGGATGTGATCCGGCTTTTAAAGAAAACGTTACTGTTAAAGGTGCAGATTGTGAGATTTTGGTCAGTGTTACTTTAAGGAACACTGACGTTGTTTACCAAACTTTTTTTTTTTTTTTGCAACTGATTGGTATGTGTTTTTTTTTTCCTTCTTCCGCTTTAAACTGAAAATGTTCTTGTCAAGAGGAGAAATTTCATTTACCAGGTTTTGTGCAAGACAAGGAAAAAAAGAGAAGAAACAGAAATAGGGAACAACTTTCTGAAGGCCAAAGTAAACGCTGCAGATGAGAGACAAAGTAAAGTTGGGAAGACAAGATTATGATTCATTCTGACTAACAGAGCAGCATATTGACTATTTAGCTTGTAGATGCAGTCAAAAAATTATTTTTTCTCTGCTGTTGAGAGATAGACGTCAGTGAGTAGGCTGTCACTGACCGTTGCAAAGGGAATAAAGAAAGTGCCGTGAACCAAGGTGCACGAGGAAGAGAAACTGCGTACTTGAGGATGGTTTTACAGATAGAGTTATGAAGTATGGGCTTTAAGAGGGAAAGGAAGGACATTTTCATCAGGATTATCCTGCAGCACAGAATATCATCTGGGAAAGTAGCCCAGTGCTTACTGAGCAAACAAATACAAGCATGCTGCCTCAGGAGGCCGCAAATCCGCCCAAAAAACGTCTGCCAGTTTTCCCAGGAAAGCCCCTCTTTAAGGCTGCTTACTACGCTGTGGCTCTTCCAGAAAGACACGGCCACCTGATCTTACTGTATTGGGCTTTGAAATTGTGTGTTTGTGTTTTGTTTGCCGGGTCTCTTTGCCGAATCTCCTTGGAATTCCTCCCGCTAGATTACACTGTTTATTCTTCGCATATCCCCAAACGCCTGCCCACCGGCAGGGCTGGAGCCAGGAGGAAACCCTCAACAACGGCTCCGTGCTTTGCATTCCACTGCCGATGTTATGCACATGGAGAGACCAGAGGCACAGAGCTTGTTCTGGAATTTGAGATACGAATGGCAAACCTTAGAAGTTAACCGAAAAAAATGGGAGGAAATTATGTAGCATTGTGACTGGCAAAAATCCTTAAGGACCCTGTGGCACGACAGCTTGCCGTACGACAATACTATTTATAGTGAAATCTGTCTTTCAGAACTCCATCCAGTTGCTGCCAGCATGTGGCTTTTCAAAAGAGAAGCCTCTCCCTCCTTTAAATTGTTGTACATTGCCTTTTCTGCTACCAAAACAACAAAAAACATCATTAGCAAGTGGCTGCTAATGATGGTTAAGTTAGCATATGCTTTGTAGCTTTGTATCAGTGCAAAACTAAAACTGAACTTAGACTGATCAAATCAAAACTAGATAATTCAACACTGAATATATTCTTTAAAACACAGTTGAGGTTTTATAAAACTATTGTTCTTCCCAAGGAAAAAAGAGACATTTAACATTTACCTTTACTAAAGGTCGACCGATATATTGGCCAGCCGATATTTTCGGCCGATATTTGCATTTTTGTTTTGTATCGGTATCGGCCGATACGTGCACGCGTTGGCCGATCCATTAGCGCATTCAGCCACCATGCCTTGACGTCACGTGACGCGCATGCATTGCCGCTGCCTCCCTGGCAGAGAGCGGCTGGCAATGTTGTAAGATTGATTAAAAGGTGGTTGAGTCACTTAAAATCGGCATAAAAGTCCTTTCTTGCCGTCTAAAAACCCATTTCTGTTCTCCAGCTGGCCACCTGGCTGTGCTGCGTGAGTGCACGTTGCCATGAAGAATCATGTGTGCGCATGAAAACAATCACCAATCACTACGCGTACAGCATCTAACTTTGCAGAAAGTAAAGTTCAGCAATGGTCAGTGTTTTTGTCCTTCTCCTCCCCACAACCAGAAGTTCTTTTCTCACTGTGACACGTTCATTAAGTTTCTTTTAAGAGTCGCAACTATTTGACGCAGGACAGTGTCAGAGCAAGAAAGATGTGACAGAGTGGTGTAGATTGGCTACGAGTGCTTTCTCTCTCTCTCTCTCTCTCTCTCTCTCTCTCTCTCTTGCTCTATCTCTGTGCGCACGTGCGTCTTCCTCTCTGTGCACATCTTTAACAGTTTCTTTCAGGCTAGTTAGAGCATAATAGAATGAATGAAACATTTTCATTTTTTTTAAGTAGAAAAAATAACAGTTTAATGTATAAATCAAACAGAAGATGTTCTCAGGAAGGTAATTTGCACTGATGACCTGGTGTAAAAAATGCCAAGATTCAGATTGTTCACATCTCTTTAAATTTTTTCTGTTATATTATCCATTGTTAATGTTTTGTGTTTTTTTAAAGGAGCTTTGCACAAGTTTGGAAGTTTTTTTGTTCTTTCTCATACATGCCTGTCATATAAAAGGAGTTTTCCTCCATTTACTGCAGTTGCCTGTACAGGCAATTCATGGGAGAGTGATCAGAGTCGGTGCACTCTCGCACACCTGGCTGCTTTGTTGAGTCTCCGTCGTCATTGATGCATCAGCGAGAGAACACCGGCTAACTCCAATATTTAGAGCTGTTTTATCTCAGAAGACATGGCACCTCTAAACAAAAGAGCTGTGGAGTCGCAGCAGCAGATGCTTTTCCTCTTCTCCCATGCACAACACTGTTGGTCGTTTCAACATCTGGGTAGGGTAGAGGGGAAACTTTTGCAAAAATTCTGGAACTATGCTCATTTCAATTAATGTTTCTTTTTTGGTTTAAGTTGACACTTGTGTAACATGAATGCACGTGTATGTGTCAGTGAGTGAGAGGAACCACTGTAGCCATTAAAGCTGCAACATACTGCACGACAAGCGAGAAATTAGTCCTCACTTCCCCAGCAAATGACGCTATTTTGTTACTGTGTGATTTGTCAGGATTTGGATAGGTGTGTTTAAAGTTGGAAAAGCAGAAATGTCTCACACATTTGTTGAACTAAATACTGCTGCCCTTTTCAACTCTGGTGGTTTTAAGCGGCTGAACATGTCACTTAATTTCCCTTATCTACTGTGAGATGTTTCTATCTGTACGTTGTTCCTCTTCGCCTGCCCTGTGCTCGGCTCCGTCTCTCAGCAGTTGCAAATAACAACAAGGTTCATTTTGTCCCCCTCTCTTCCTGCTCTATGTGGCATTGTGTTGTTGTCTGTGGGGGGACTTTCTAGGAGTTTGGCAGCTGAGCTTCTCGTGAAGTATGAAAAGACAGAGCCAAACAACCTTTTTTCTTGTTCTTGCCAACCCGAGAACAAGAAATAATCTCTCGGGTTTCCCAGAGCATGTAGCACGCGTTAGTCTCGCTTTGAATTTGCATACCTTACAGTCCCTGAAAGCAGTGGTTCCCAGCCCTGGTCCCCAGGGACCCCTGTCCAGCAGGTTTTACACATGTCTCGGTTCCAACTAACTTGATTCAAATGATTGGATGACCTTTTCTGCATGTCTAAAAGTGCTACAGAAGCCTCTGAATCATCCATTAATTTATGTGTGGCAGCAAGGAGACACCTGAAATATGCAGGACAAGGGTCCCTGAGGACCAGGGTTGGGAACCATTGTCTTAAAGAGTCCTAACAAAGAGTTAACAGTGGTATTACAGCACTGTCAGCTTGTCCACTGCTACAAGACAAAAAAAAAACAGATGGTACATTGTGTAATCGTCTAAACAAGTCACACCTTTCTTGGTATTAAAACAGCAGCTATTAAGTACTCTGTTTACTCTGCAACAGGGATGTCATTAAAGTCAGGTGGAAAAGTAGCTTGTTGCCAAGCAATTAAATTGATCTGCTTAGTATCACCCTTAGGGTATATGGCAATTTGACAGGACCTACAAATTTCTTTAAAGCTGTTATAGATTTTTAAAACAAAATACAGTTTTAATTTTCTGGACTTGCTATGTAACTGTTATGTAATCACCGTGATGTTGTTAAAAGTTATTGTTTTTTCTGCTTTTATTTTTTTGACTTAAATACTAAATAAATGCAGATTTTTTTTTTTTTTATTTCTTAAGACCGGAGAATTTTGGTCCAAACATAGAATTTTAGATACCTGAAATAAAAAGGCTGACAAAATTTGTTCCTCTTCAAACATATACATTTGATTAGTTGTAATTCTCAAGAAAATGATATGCATGAAGAGAAACAGGTTAATTTTTAGGTATCAAAAAGCCTATGCTTAGACTACAATTCTCGGATCTTAGGAGGTTAATATAGAGAGATTTTGAATCACTATGTAGCAAATTTTTAATTGTAAACTAGAACTGATGCATGCACTGAACCAGTATGCAGACTGTACCGCAATAGAAAGTAAATTATTTCCATTTTAGGTTTAAAGAAGTATCTTGGTGATTTGATTTGACATAGTAATTGCACAGTTTAAAGTGCTTTAAGTCTATTCTTCTGCTACACCAACTCACTTCAGTGAGAAGTGCTGCCACTCTGAGTGCATCACTGTACTTCACAAATCCTGGACCTTCACTCAAGACCTACCATTCACCAGATTTTTGAAAGGAGAAAAAGTATGCTCCAGGTATTTAACTTATCAAGTGATTGATAATGAACTAAAGAAAACATTTTAATATTTGGCTTTTTTTACTCTAAACTTTGCCATAAACTCCTTAACCCTCCTGGGTCCCGTGACATTTTTCATTCAGTTTATCTTTGCATAGTTTTGGCTGTCTTTATACAAATTGCACAACATTTGGTAAGGCTGTTTAATTTTCAGGGACATTTCCTTTTAATTGTTTTTCTTCAAAGTTCGTATTTTGATGTAAATAGAAAGTTCTCTGTCCCTTCAGCGTTTTTTGTGACATTGACACTGATCCGAAATGCATTTCACAAATACCCCACCATTAAAAATTGTTTTATTATTTATATTATAAATATATATATATCTCAACCTAGTGGCAAATAGTAAAACAAACTTGTTATTCATTCAACATCAGTGAATGAATAATAGAAAAATGTTTAATATATATATATATATATATATATATATATATATATATATATATATATATATATATATATATATATATATATATATATATGTATGTATATTATATATAAACCTATTTAGACAAACTGCACACAAAATATAAAGATTGATTAGAATCAACAATGTTACCAATTGGGACACTCTCAGGCTCAGATAATATGATGAATGTCCAGGGGACACACGTGGAGAGCAAAATGAAAAGTTAAGTGCTTTTATTCTTTTTACTCCTTGAACCCAAGTACAATTAGAAAAATACATAGATAACAGAATCAACACGAAGACTAGGATTAAAAATTAGAGGCACAGTCTCAAAGTCAGAATTTATCATTTAATGAATATATTGCAGAAATATGGACATTTTTAGACATTTGCTGCCACTATAGGCCAGAAAGTGACACTTTAGGCATTGTGCAGTCATTGTTCTGCTTATTCTTGAGTTTCCTGCATAACAATACATCCTTTTAAGAGCAGCACAGCTTCCTGTTCTTCCTGCTTCATTGTCAAATAATGATCATATTGTGTTTCTGTTTGAGGCCCCAGCCAAGCTGCTCGTGCATTGTTCACTACGTCTAAGAATGTGTAAGAAGACACCAGTATTACTGGCCTGATATCTTAAATGTACATAGATTAACGACAACTTGCCGATCTGAGTTGCTGTCACTGAGCTGCTGCTACCATTTCGGAGAGGTGCTGTCAGGTTGTGAGGAAATCTTGAGAGATAAAGATCGTGTGAGTTCGGGGCTTGGTGTGTCTCTGCAACAACGAGATTGCACCAGAGACGGGGTGCAGCTAGATCAGTGGGCTGTTTCTTACCTTATAAACCGGTCATTAAGTAAAGGTACACCTTAAAAACTGGTGTCATGAGTAAAATGAGATATTTCCAAAGGAAAGGATCCATTGTCTGATATTCTCGACTGATACAGTATGAGGAACCATATCAGTCGAGACATTTATAGTTTGTTGAAATTGTACACCCAGCATGGTCATGTGTTAATTGTGTGTGTGTGTGTATATATATATATATATATATATATATATATATATATATATATATATATATATATATATATATATACATACAAATTGTGTATTTCTCGTTTTACGAGTGTGTAATGTGCAAACTCTTAAAACATGAATCTAATTACAATTACAAGTTTGCTTTTATTATAATTATGATATAATGTTGGAATTATTCTAACATTTTCTATGCGTAACATGTTATTGTTTTATTGGAAGGAAAATTAGGGACTATGAAGAGAGCGTCATTATTATTTATCAAAAAATGCATGCTCTACAAAGCAATTTAGACGTCACGCAAAATGACGTTTTAATTGATTCTGGAAATGTTTTTCTTTTTTCCTTTTGGCTTAATGCGCTGATGTTTTTTGTTCGGGAGTGTTTAAAGTTGCCACAGTTTTTTAGCATATACACATTTGTTAATTACCGGCAAGCATGAAGCGCAGTTGAAGCTGATATGTTACAGGCGTTTGGTTACAGGCCCAAGAATTAAATAAAATCAAATCAGCCAAGGTACATTTAGTTCAGTGAAGCCTTTTGTGGATCATTATTGTCGGAGCCAATTTTCGGAGCAATCAATGGTGGGAGAAATGCTGCAGCTTTGAATGTTTCCCTGCAACCACTTTGGTCTTAAATTTAACATGTTGCCGTTTAGCTTCCAACCTTTGGGAAATATTGCACATTCTGCACTTATTAGTATTCCTGGTAAATATGAGCAAAAAGCCTTAAAAGAAAATTGTTTTTGCCGCAGCAACATAATCTGACGCTGTAATGTTCTGAAAAACACTTCTTCATTTTTAATTTGAACACATTTACTTTCACAGTGAAAAATAGACACACACACACACATACGTAGAACACACGCAATCCCTGTAAAATAAAAAGTCTGCTCTTTTTATTACTCTATGCCCTTCTGTTCCTGCTATATTGAAATATATTCTGAAAAATAAGTCAATTTCTTACACCCACTCTTCAAAATAGGAAAGACTAGAAAACATGCCATTTAAGTCAGACGTTGCATTGGTCGTCATTAGTCAGGGAGAGGTTAAACTCACCTGTTTCTAAGTCACAACAACAATTAAAAGGATTAAAACAACCAGAAGTGTGACCAACAAGGCTGGACGAGGACCCAAGTTCTTGCCACCATGCACAGAAAGGCTGGTAAGAGAACAGCAACAAAGATTGGCATCCTTGGGTCACCAAGTCTCCATAACAACAACAACAACAACAACTCATATTTAGAACATTCTGCTCGAATTAACAGGGGTGCAAATAATTGCTCAGGGTGCTGTATTATATGAAGTTTCAGCCTTGAACCTTTCCCTAATGAGGGTCTTTTTATTGACCATACCTACCCTCACCATTCAGAATTGACAAATTACACCAATACACTTGCATGCATTTGAGTTAATGTGAAACCGTCTTGTCTTTCAAAGAATTCGTTAGGACTTGTTTATTTATATAGTGCTTAAAATTGCAACTACTTGTTGCTGGCCTGTGTTAGAATAGCCTGCAGTGATATTTAAACGTTAGGATTATTTAGAGAGGGCGTGACTGAAGATGAGTCTGCATCTGACTCAAATTCCTTGAGCCTGCCTCGTTCTGAGTGACACAGCATTTTCTTTTTACCCACAAGTCACTGGCTTGAATGGGCCTCATTGTTTTCCAGCAGCACTTTTTTAGAGATAATTCTGCAGGCAAATCCTCATACATAGAGTGCACCCATGTGGAGACGCAACATGCATAATGGAAGGCACTGTGGTAGATTTGATGGAAAGTCTTGTTTTCTCGTCAGTGTCGATGCGGTTTGAGATGGTTCTGTTGAAAGCAATCTTCAGCAGACCCCTTTTCACTGACATGTTGGTAGTTATGATGTCTTAATCTTCAACAGCATGGATATCAAATGAAAACATGGCCCATTGTTAACATGTTGCTGTTAGCGTTCCCAGTTTCATTCATTAGTAAATCAAAACAGAAAAAAAATAAACAAATTCTGTGTCTTTTTGCATGAAAGGCAAAAACGTCAGTTTTGGTCTAGCCTGACCAGAGAGCCTCATTTCTCGCTTGCCGAGTCCTCACTCAGACCTGTGGCAAACTGTAAATGGGACTCTTTCCAGTTTTCTTTCAGTGTAGGTTTTCTTCTGGCCACTGAGGTCAGATTTGTGGAGGACATGACCAATGATTGTCCTGTCAACAGATTTCCCACCTGAGCTGTGGGTCTCTACAGCTCCTCTAGAGCTGCCATGAGCCCCTCGGCTGTTTCTCCTTCTCCTTGCTGGGCCTGTCAGTTTAGGTTGAGGGCTATATCTTGGCCATATCTCATTTCAACTGACATGAGAACTTCCTATATAAGATACTAAAGCCTTGGTTACAGAAATTAATATTATGTTAGCCAGTGGCCACACATACACTCTGTGGTAATTGAATTTCAGTGTCACACACATAACAAAAGCCCCCTCTTTACCCTCTGGTATTGTATAGCGCTCTTGGTGGATATACGGCCCACAGCTAGACACCATTTGAATATAAATCAGCTTGTGGGAAAAGATAGCCTGAAAAAAATGTCCCTTCCAACTGTGTCAAAACCAATAAATTACATACAAAATCATTCTGCCCTCATTTCCCTTGACAAATGCCTCGTTGTTATGGTGAGCCCAGGAGGCAAGGCTGAAGTACAGCGCTGTATGTGGCAACTTGCTCTATAGGACTCAGTCTTTTGGCTCTGATTATGATAATCAGTCAAAGCAAATCAGCTATTTGCTGCTTTTGTCTGCTTGGGCAGTACAGCAATAGTTTAATATCTGACAGTCGGACCATCTGAAGGAAATAAAAAACAATCCCTGTACTCTCAAATCAGAAGGATTATTGGAAGTGGGAACGCTTTCACTTCCTGTCTTCGCTGTCTATTGAGAATTTGCTCACACAAGCAAGTGTTAGTAAAACAAGTATCTTGTCAGGGCTCTTGTGATCACAAGGTCGTGCCTCTAATCAACAGTCTGCTCACCTATTGTAATTCCCACACACATCTGTGTCACTCCCGCCACTTCCTTTCCTATTTATGTCTCCTTCTCTGTCAGGGAACTGTCCTGCTGCGTCTCTGTACGTCTCATGCAATTATTGCCAACGTGTCATTAGTGATTTTCATTGTTGTGGTTTTGTGTAAGAAAGGCTGCCGAAAGTTTTATTTAATCACAAATAAACCCCTTGGGCTTTTGGCAGCATGGGACCTAGTAATCCTTTGTAAAGTCCAATTGTTATAGTCTGGCCCAAAATTATTCATACAGATTTAGATTAAAAATTCGTTTCACTCAAGAAATCAGTTTATTAAAAACAGGCCTTATTTAACAGATGAGAAAACATTATTTAAACCCTGTGCAGTAATTAATGGCATAACCTGTACTGGCATTACAGATAACAAACCCTTCTTATGGGTGCTAAAACACGTTCTGCATGTTCCTGTCAGTAATCTGACGATCCATCCTTTGAGATGGAGACAAAGCCCAGGTCTTTGAGTTTAGATGGGCTCCTTTCCATCACCGTAATCCTGAGCCGCCGTTACACGTTCTCTATTAGATCTAAGTCTGCATCCTGGTGGGGCCACTCCAAAATGTTAATATTACTTCCAGTCAAAAGAAATATGTTGGTCAAATAAAAATTATATATAAAAAAACTTAAAATCCTATAAGAATAAAGTTGGGCTTAACTATACACTTTTAACTCCTGGTATATTTCGGTTTCATAAAAAAAAAAAGCCTGCTAATGTTGTGAAAGACCGTTTGTGTAGCTCCAAACTGATTTTCAGTCGCTTTGTTGTTTTTCTTTTTGCCAGATGTTACATGTGGACCGTTTGATTCAATTCAAGACTTGTTTTAAAGGCAAATGTCTGGAATCAGCAATTAGATTTCAACTTCCCACACATTGCCCTACATTTCCCCCGGTTGGTGCGTCAGCTTGTGACTGGGTACTAAACGGTTGAATATGTTTAGTACCCAGTCACAAAGATTGACTTGTAATCTGAAAGGGCTTTGAGTCAGGAGGATATAGTTAATCTACTATTTTATAGCTAGTTAAAAATTACTTTTCAAAATGCTACTGGGACATTTAGTGCCCTTTTTGGTTTTAAAAGGAATCATTGTTGAGTTATATTTTGGCTACGCAGCACTTGTGTGAAACATTAACTGGATTTTTGTTTGCTCATGTGAATGTGCCTGCATACGTATTGGAATGTCCACACTTTGCTCCTTTACTCCCTGATGACGGCTTAATTTGGAGAAAAGCCCTTACTGTTTCAGGAGCACAATGCAGCATTTCACTGAAGAAGAGGGAGGCTTTGTGTGAATCTAAATCTTATTTATTTATTTTTTCCCCAGCATTCAGCCATGCATTTGTGCATAAGCACTTTAACCAGACATGGTGACCATGTTTCCTGTTTCGGGAATTTAGTTTGACGCTTCGCTTCAAATCGATCTGTGTCCCTTTAATTGAAAATCTACTTCTCCTTAAATTAAAACGGGGTCACGGAAAGACATCTTCATGAGTTGAGTCAAAAACTGCAAAAGAATTACTCTTTTACCTTTCTTAAACAAAGAGTAACCCTACATTGCCTTGCAGATTCACACACTCTGTACTACTGTGCCCACCTCTATTCATACCATTTTACTTTCCTCCAAAGTCTGCTTGGTTCCTCTTTGGTCACCTCGCTGCACCTTTTAGTACTTTCTACCAAATCTCCCTAAGGTTAAAGATATTTGGTGTCCCCTTTTCAATGATATGGGGCTAAGCTTTTTTTATCCCGCATTTCATAAAGTCTGAAACAGAATTGATCCAGGAAATGAAGCTTATTCTGTGGCTGATGCCAAAAACCTACAGTGTAAGCAATTCAAAGAACAGGAAATTGGAAAGAGAAGCGAGGTTGAGAGGCGCTGAAATGTGGAGTCCTGACTCCCAGGCTGCCAGCTTAATCTATCAGGTTTGTAAAGTACTCCGACGCTGCTCAAAGTGCCTGTAAATCTACAGCAGTTGTTATTGATGAACTCTTTCAGCCCACCTCACAAGAAGAAAGGACTATTGTCACCCAATGTGGTTCCTCTTTGGTCGCGTGTGTGTGTGTTTGTTAGTTTCCATTTATAAATAACCCATGGCCGATAATTGGACAGATTTAGCACAATTGCCTTGGGGTTTACATAGACGTTATTGCTTTGTTGGATCCACCCCATACATAAAATATCTGCTGGGATGGATCTGGGTGTGTAAAAAGGGTGATAGGTTAAAGCAGTTGTTCTCAAACTTTTCTGGCCGAGCCCCCCTTAAAAGGACAAACATTTTCTAGGCCTCCTTGCTCCACAAGACTGGCACAATAGGGTCAAGTTTAATTGTAGTCATGGTATACTATAACTAAATAGTAAAAAACTGTTAACTTGTTTTTGTCTTCTTTTTTTTTTTTAGAAAACAGGAACAGTTTATAGAAACTGCTGAGCAAAAAAGAAAAAGAAGCAGATTACTCCATCAGCCTTTAGTTATTCAGACACGGCAGAACAACTGCTATGTTACACTTAGTAGCACTTAGCATTTTACTGTTATAATGACCACATAGACACAAAGTCACTGTAATAAATGAAACATAAACAGACTTCTAAAGAAATGTTCAATAGAGTTTTTTGGCTGAAAAATATTCTTTCCTTGACTTTATACCACTTTTAGTGACTTAGTTCATTCTTCTTTACCTTTAATTTTTTGATTTCCATCACCATACATTTTTTTCATCTACATAGTTATATGCTGTCAGGCTCAACAGAGGGTTTTCTGTTTATTTCTTAGTATTAACTCTAACTTTAGTAAGGTCCCCTCATTTGTGAAACTGCAACTGAAGTGAATCTTCAGCAGTGCAGACAAAGTGTGTGCATAGCATAGCTTGAAATATCCTAACATTATTATTGGGTCATTACTGCAAATTTGAGCAGCACATGGGTAAATTCTGTAGCACCTTATATGTGTTATGTTTGTTCCACGTTGCAGCAGCCATGCCACACAATTTTTCCTAAGCAATTTTTTTAATCATCGAAAAGCAAGAAAGATATGCAATAGTGTCATAGGTCTATTAGCAAATAAAGATGATTAGTAGTGACACAAGTAAGACAATTAATAACCTAATAAAATACTTTATAAAGTTATTGTTTTAGATGTATTTTTTACCTTGATCAAATTGTTCGTTCAGTTCCTTCTCTGAAGGGCTGATCCAACTGCTGAAAGGCAATTTCATACTGCACTGCATCTGTGTCAGCATCCTTCACCTGTGGCGGTACTTGTTTGTTTTTTTCCTGTACATTTGCATGGTTTACTGCAGTTAAATACAATTGTGCTTCCTCCGTGTACTTACTGCATACGTCAAATCTGCTGGACCTCACTCTGCTGACATGTTGGAAACCTCTGAAGTAGGTAGTTATTGAGCGTGAATTCAGTTCAAGTGAGATGGATGACAAAAAAGCTTACATTTCTTGTTGCACAGTCTCACATTATGTGAGATGCAGCCATAATTTTCTTATGGTAGTTTGATTTATAACCACCTCCAATCACCAATTTGGTTCTGTAATCCCAACATTACATCTGACATGGCATGAAGGTCTGATTATTTGCTTTTTAAATGATCACCTTTGCCTTTTGTTGTTAAAAGCACAGGTGAAACTTGAATTGACTCTGCAAATTATTTCTTAGTATTAACTCTAACTTTAGTAAGGTCCCCTCATTTGTTGATTCTCTTTTCATTTGTGTTTGTCACACCCTGTTTCCGGTGTTTTTATCATTAGCAGTCAGAAACATGCTGATTGAAGGCAACATCTCGTCATATCAGAAAAATGGTTTCTCTCTTACAAAATCAAGGACGTCAAGTTCTCCCGCGCTGTTCATCATGCGGCTGCTGACCATATGGAGAGGCCTGGACAGACACGCTCAGAGTATGACGTCGTACTCTCACCATAGAACAGGGGTTAAAGTTCTCCGTCGCTGCGACGGATTTCCGTCATTTGGAAAATGAGCGCAAACTGTTCCGTGTAGACTTTTTATTCAGAGCCAGGACATTAGCCAATCAGAAGGAGAGTAGGGCGGGTCTTTGCAAAGCGGAGATCTGCCAGTCTGAGGTTTATCGTTGTTCAATCATTTTAACTTTTGGAAGAACATCTCAAACTGACCACAGATGGTATGAATGAAAGTAGTGGTGGTCAAAGGTTTTCTTTGGATTTATGCAAACCACCAAGTCAGAAAGTTCAGCAGATAGAACAGCTGACAACAACTTCCTTCGGTAAGTGTGTCTGTCGCTGCTCTTGCAGTTAATTGATGAGTTATTTCCACCTGTGGCCACGTCGCTTGTCAGCGTTTATTCCCTCGCTTCCAGTAATTTAGCTGATAAACGCAGCGACTAACCAGGGATCTCCCCATGATTCACTGTTATGTTTTATTTAAAACTGAAAGAGTAACGCTCTAGCTCGGCTAATTTAGCATGACGCGTTTTTTTTTTTTTTGAAGAAGCGTCGGAATCTGAAACGATGTCCCGATTTGACTGGGTCTGATTCGGAAAAAGTAAAAAAAAATCATAAATATTATTCCACCTGCACTTTTCTGTAACAAAGAAGGCAGAGCTGCAGTCAGAGCGGCTGTCAGTCAATATGCAGCAGTGTCCACCTCATGAGGAGCTGAATAAAATAAAATGACAAGGATTTTGATGCATACAGATTACTAAGGAAACTAAATAAAACAAATAAACTGCAGCTACAACATGGACTGAAGAACGGGTTCTAACTGTGAGACCAGAGAAAGGCGATTCTCAGAGAGTTTTTGTAGTTATTTGTTATTTTTACACGGAGTGGAGCGCGATGTGAAGCGACACTGTAGAAGCGAGTCGCACCAGAAACATGTGAAAAAGCCTCCTGTGGATCTATGGACTCATTTTACTCCAACCCAAAAACACGTGCCAGACAGACAAGCTAAACCAGCCAAGATTACCTTAAACAATATTTAACTTAACGCAGAAGTTTAATAACATTTTTTTAATGAAAAATGTTCATCTTTAAAAGCAAGTTACGTTTTTTTCTGATAAACTTTAAGATATTTTACTAAACTTTTTAAAAATGTAACCTCCCATCCATGGATTTTCTATACCTGCTTTTCCGTACAGGTGTTACGTGATGCCGTATCTGATTGGAAAACGCGGCTTGACATAACACAGGGTCGTGGAGGAGCTGGTGACCATCTCCAGCAGTCAATGAGCGAGAGGAGGGGACACAGAGTCCATCCTGGACATGTCACTGGGCTAAAATATAACCGTTTTTATAAACTTCAAAAAAGTTAATGCCTTTTTATGAACTCATGAGTTGTGATATTTAATTGGTGAGCAATAACAGGCACAGCAGAGACTGATTATTGTAATGTGCGATCTGTGTCAAATTAAAATATATGATCTCATGATAGAGTTGGTTATGTGTCCCTCTTTGTCCATGGCTGTTGTTGGCCTTTTATGATCATAGGATTGATTTATATTGAATGTGACAGTGGAGTTAATGTACAGGTGTGAAGAAGATGATGTAATGATGCAAGCTGCTGTCTTTTGATTTAGCTGCAGTTTATGGAGGGTTTTGAAATTGTAAAGTGGAAAGGTGAGTGGACTGTGGACCAGTTTGGCAAAAGTGTGAAGGAAGAACTTGCTTGATGCTGCAAATATGAAAGTTAACCAGGTGATGTTATGGATGTGGAAAGTAAAGGAGATTATGGAGAGGGCTGTCCAGGATGGCGCCAAGACTCTGAAGCTGGAAGGTGGGAGAGAGAAAGGAATTGTCAATGGAACTACCAGATTTGGTTAAAGTGGACTTTGCACAATAAGCAAATGAGGTTACTAAGGTGGCATGATGTCCACGGCCCGGGAATATATGGGCTGACTAGAAAAAATTTTCAGTCAAATTGATTATTTTTGCTTTAACCCCTGCCATAGAAACACTAATTATTTAAATGTGTATTAAATGTAATTCAGAAAACAGATCTGGGTCAACACATCGAAGGACTACACATCACTTTTATTTGTGAAATAAAAAGAAATGGATAAATAAAAAGAAATATCAGGAAGGATCTCCTGTCATAAACAGAACTCCTACCCCTCCCACACCGGGGGGCTTGCCCCACACATTAAAATCCCGACTGTGAAGCGTCTTTATTGGTAAATATAGAAGCGCTGCAGTGTCTCCAGTTATAGGCCCCAGATGTAACCACTACCCACATCATTACTGGTTGTGTTATATAATTAGCTGCCTGCGGGCTATCTCTCCTCACACATATTCCCTCACAGACGGCCACCGTGGCCTGATGGGAGCAATGCTCATTTGCTAATGTGTCAGTTTTGAGGGGAGGAAATCTTCCACATATGCCCGGTCAGCCTGGTTTTGTGTCAGTGCGGCATGCAGAGAGCATCAGTTTCACTGACACAGTGCTGTAACTACTTGCAGGTTTTCAAAAAAAAAAAACCTATAAGGGCACTACACATACAAATTAAACAAGTTACATTTGTAGCAAAATAAGTCAACCTGATTTCAACCTAATTTGCTACCGCTGCTTTATTTATGTCATCAAGAATCTGTTGTGGATTATGTAGAAACGGTTAAAGGGACTCTTCATTTATGTAATGAAATAGATATAATGTAGTAGATGTAACAGATGCATTAGTTTGTGTAACAAACTTATGCATCTGTTTACTAAGAAAAATACTAATCTGTCTTTGAGGTAGTAAAGTATACTTGTTGATTTGGAATATTTCATTCTGCAGTTTGTCATTGAAGAAGGCAAGGGGGCGTTGCAAGAACGGGAATTAAGAGACAAAGATATACGCTCTTACAAACAGTTCCCCGCAGACATTTTTTGCCTGGATTAAATTAGATATTGTAGAGCAGCCTATTTTAACCTGTAAACTGTGAGTACAGTTAAGCAAAGGTTGTTTGAAGGCTTTGGTCACTATTGAAGGGAAATGTAGAAAATCAAGTTGTGTAAGTGATGACATCAAGGGCATCTCAATTATTGTAATAATAAAACTGTAATTATTACTCAAATTGATTAGTTATTAAGAAATCGCAATCATCGCCATGTCCGTAAAGTGTGATTGTTGCTGCTGTGCCTCCTGTTATGTAAAGCACATGTTTATTGGGATGAGGGTTTTAAAAATTTAGTGGGTTTCAGTGTCAGAATGATGGCTGCACAAATTCACGAAAATATTAAATTGTAATGTTATTGTGGAAACTTGCGATGATGATATAACCTACATCTCTGATTGTTTTCTTTACTATTGTATTACGTTGCCATCGATCACTGAGTCCGCATCTTTGAGATGAGGGAAGCGGGTTTCTATCCAGGTTGCGTCAGGAAGGGCGTCCGGTGTAAATACTCTGCCAAATCTGTGTGCAAGTTGTAGTAACTCACTGAATAAGGGAGGAGCCAAAAGGACTCATATACTTCATGTTAATTATCACCTAACAATGTTGACGAAAGTACATTGCTCTGTGTAGCCTGTGAGTCCCCCAAGTGGTCCAATGCGTGTTTGCACCAACACCTCCTGTTGGTGTAACTGCAAGCATGCAGCATGTTCAGATGAGTGAATCTTCAGCAGTGCAGACAAAGTGTACGCATAGCATAGCTTGAAATATCCTAACATTATTATTGGGTCATTACTGCAAATTTGAGCAGCACATGGGTAAATTCTGTAGCACCTTATATGTGGTGTGTTTGTTCCATGTTGCAGCAGCCATGCCACACAATTTTTCCTAAGCAATTTTTTTAATTATCAAAAAGCAAGAAAGATATGCAATAGGGTCATAGGTCTATTAGCAAATAAAGATGATTAGTAGAGACACAAGACAATTAATAACCTAATAAAATACTTTATAAAGTTATTGCTTTAGATGTATTTTTTACCATGGTCAAATTGTTTGTTCAGTTCCTTCTCTGGAGGGCTGACAAAAAGTCTTACATTTCTTGTTGCAGGGTTTAAACCACTTTCACATTACGTGAGATGCAGCCATCATTTTCTTATGGTAGTTTGATTTATAACCACCTTCAATCACCAATTTGGTTCCAACATTACATCAGACACGGCATGGAGGTACGATTATTTATTTTAAGTGCTCTTATCTCTTTATTTTGATTTTTTTGATTATCATGGCATACAGGTAGTTAAAATCATGAATTTGGTTTATCAGAAAGTTAGAATATTGTAACAGACCACTAAAACTAAAACTTTGATGAGGTTCAGTGGAAGCCCCGGTTACTCAGTTAATGAGAGCCTTCAACACGTCTCCATTTTCGAGTCTTCTGCCTTTTTCTCTTGACAATAATCGAGAGATTCTCTATTGGGTTTAGGTCAGGTAAATTTGCTCGTGAATCAATACAGACTCTGGAACCTTAATTGCCAAATAAAATAAAATAAAATTATTTTCATCTGAACAGACTACTGTTCAGTCCCTTTTGTCCTTAGCCCAGTTTAGGTGCTTCTGATATGTTCTCTGGTTCAGGAGTACAAGAAATGTGACAACTGTAGCCCATGTTATTAGTTTGACTGTGGTGGTTGGCTCCGCTCTTGAATGAGTTGCTGCTGGACACCTGTCATGTCTCCCACATGATTGTGTAGGCCAATATATATTTGTTCTTTTGTAATAATCCTGTTTTTCTTAGGTCTGATGTAATATTCCAGTTTTCTAAAACTTAAATTTGGGTTTCATCTGAGGAAGCCATAATCATGAAGACGAACAGAAATAGAGGTGGGACGTATGTCTTCCTTTGACTAATTAATCTATTTAATTTGCAAGATTAACTTCTTGGTGATATTTTAAGTAACAGAGATGTAACGGTACAGGCATAAATTACTAATCGAGGATGAGAATTAGCAATAAATTACGCCTGCATCCATTTTGAATGCCAGCTGGTTTTGTCTGAGTTCATCTAAAAATGCTCCAGTTCTGATGCAAACTTTCCAAATGTCTCACACGCACTTACTGTTTCTTTTGTGTGTGTGTGTGTGTGTGTGTGTGCGTGTGTGTGTGTGCGTGTGGGTGCGTGTGTGTGTGTGTGTGTGTGTGTGTGTGTGTGTGTGTAATGCAAAACACAACAGAGCTCTTTCAGTTTTATTGTGGTTCACTTGATAGCCTCAGTATGCAAACATATACCAGGAAACCATTTGGGTATGTCTGCCATTCCCCATCGATATGGAACAGTCTGTCCACTGGCTCGGTAACAGCAAAGGTAAGTGCAAATGTCATTATGATTGCTTGCAGAAATCCACAGAATCTGTCTTTGTGTAACCTACATTTGACCCCAGTGGCAGAACTGGCAAATGAGTGTAAACACCAGTGATGCTGTTGGTTGAGGTTAAAGGAGGGCACAATAGGTTCATGTTCTGGTTCTTTTCAAGCAAACTCATATATGCCATCTAATCTATTTTCCTGCCGTCATCATAGTGCAAACATTTTAAGCCTATTCACGTAGACTTACATTACCTTTTGGTGGTCTATTATTATATTAAAGACAGATATGAGACAGTGGGAGCAACTTTTGTTCCAGCATCAACTATTGCAGTTCTATGAGTTAAACTGTTTTTCACTTTCTTAATAACAGTAAGTAAAAAAAACACTACTGAAATTAGTTTTCATTAATAATAATGTTCTGCTTCTTGTCCTTTGTGACACCGAAATAATATAGTGGGATTGCGTTTTTGTTTTATTTTTAAGATATGGCTGAAGAGATGGAGATGAAAACATGAGTAAAGACACGGGAAGAGAGAATTAAATGACGAGGGGATGTTACAAACGTCGGCAGGTTTGTTAGTGTGTGTTTGCCTCTGTGAAACGTAGACATAGAGTGGAGTGCAGGAAATGGCTTTGGGTTGTTTAGATTCTCAGGATGTCTAGACGTGCTTCATAGCATGCTACATTTTTTCTGTCAATTTTCTTTTTCTTCTGAATCCGTTGCCTCTCCGCTTTAGCCTGTAAACAAAGACGGATTGGCCCAGATGAGGACACGTTAGATTTTAGTGAATTTCCTGAGTTTGCTAAATGATTGAGGTGGACTCCCCTATCAGGGAAACAAGAGCTCAGTGTAAATCTTCAGTGAACCTAGTGACTGATGCTGGGCTTCTGAAAATTCTGATATTTACTTTGTGCTGTCTTTGACTAATAATGGACCAACAAAAAAGATGTGATGACAAAACTAAAAACTGAATGTTGGTGTATATCTGCCCAACCTCAACTAGGTTGGACAACAATCCCTTAAAATGCAGAATTGTCCCTGTATTTCAAAGTCAAAAGGGGCATTTTATATGAAATTGAATTCAGCACACACTGTGTTCCATAATTTTAAGTCAGTAAAACTCTATTTATAGATCGTAAAGGGTAAACCCGAGCTCAAAGGATGCACTGTCTCTCATTTCAACTATCTATTACACTTGTCATGAGTGTGAACCAGTGAATCCTGGTTCACAGATTGTGTCTTTCACTGCTTTCTTTCACCGTTGCTAGTGTACACCTTACAACAGCGCAAGTTCTTGAGAAAAGTACAACATTTGTTGCTGGTAAAAACAACAAAGCTGCTATTTACTTATAATTTTATTTACAAACTATTTTCATTTTGATGGATGCAGCAGTACTGTTGGTTGAAAGAGATGGTTTCAGATGTGAGAAATGACTTAAATGGAAGAATGGTGAGCGGGTTATAATGCTTATAATGTAGTGCTGTGGAGGATGACACGCAAAACTCTAATCTGATGAGAAGTTTGCTTTTACAAAATTTTAATTGTTAAAACTGTGAAAATATGTATGTGTTTGAGAAAAGTAATACCTGAATGTCTATGTACGTAGCAGTGTTGTTTCTTACATAGGGACATCTTTTGTTGCAAGAAACGTTATGTCAGGGTATAATCAGCAACTTCTTTCCTCCAGTTAGCGGTGTATCAGTGCTTTTTGCATTATTCAGACCGGTTTGTAGAAAGTAAATTAATTAAATAGCTGAGTTAATTTGATTAAGAGTATGTTTCTCCTTTTATTGCCCTCCGAACTTTTTACAGGAACACAAAAGCCGCCAGACGGTAATGAGAACATGGAAGAACAAATAGAAAAAAGGTCAACTTCAGACAGTTACAGTAATACGTGACTATAAATAAACGATAAATATGACAGTAGTGCAACAGAGGAGACCGCAGCACACACCAGGGAAAAAGAGCAGAAGCAGTTCTGACTAAATATTGTAGAGAGCCTTTGATCTGCAACAGTGGTGAAAATGTAACACCTGCACCTGCTCCACTCTGTATATTAGCAGTCTTAACGTGACTTGAGCGTCAAAAAGGCGTCCAACGCTTCAACTTGGACACTTGTGCAGAGCGTTTTTGATGCTCTGAGCAAAGTGTGGACAGACTATCGGACCCACTTTGGAAGGAGCTACCCTGTTCTTTTCCTCAAATGTGGGGAAATATTAACGGTGGTAAAAGTTTTTAGAACTTACCAGAGATCCCAACTTCCTCTCTAATCCTCCTGCAGGCATGGCCCTTTACGGCCTCTGTAGTGATAACTGGACCGATCATAGATAATAGGATAATAGGTCCTCCATTGTCGACTTTCCGGCTTTTCATGGCCCGTCCGTCCCGGGTCTCACTGACTGGTTGATGCTCCGCGTTCAGCTGCAAAATTTTTGATTTTTCCAATTCTAGTATGTGCAGCTTTGGAGACTCAGATGCTTGAAATCTCAAAACGCGCTGCACCTGACGGATGAAACGCACCGCAGGGCCTCTCGACGTCCCTAGATGCGCATTCACCATATACTTTGCATGTAAACCAGATGCCCCTGATGCTCAAATCGCGTTTGGTCTGTATGCAGAATAAAGCTTAAGAAGTTTGGAGTCTGGCTCACTTACTGGTTTCTTAATTTAGGATGAGCAATTTGATATTTCATTTATTTAATATAAATACGCTATTTGTAAATTTGATTGGTTTTTACACCACAAAATACATTCCTTTTATACATAACCATAGCTGAAGAAGTGTTCAATATAACTAATCACTCTTTCACACGGTGAGTTTTTGTTTCACCACCTACTACCTTTGTACACGTTATTTTTATGGACTTTGTATCCGTCAGCAGCATCTGTTGTAAATGCATAAATGGCTGGGCTTGATAGCAGTGCAGATCACACACACTGGCTCTTGTTTTTTGTTGACAAAACTTTATCATTTAACTCTACTCAACTTTATGAGCTCTTAGACACAAGTGAAACTAAGTGCTTCACAGACCAAAATATGGGCATTAAAGTTAAATGGAACAGGATATAAGATTGCATATGGGGAACAAAAGGTTAGGATTAACCAAAAATTTTTGATTTGCTTATGTAGAACAGTTTAGTAAAAAAATAAAAAATTTAAACCAGAGAAAAAGCATATGGAAGCATGTGCCAATCTAGTAATTTATAAATACAGAAATATATTTAATTAGTCATTGAATCAATCTTTAACAGGATAAGCTTTGATCTTAGTTTGATATGCAAAGCTTGTGTCTCCCAAAGATGGAGCTGGTTCCAGAAAAGTGGGAATGGCACTTCGTCATTCTTCGAATTTCTAATTCTGGGAACAAGTAATATACCTGAAAGTAAAGTGATCTGCTGGACTGATAGGGTTATGCAAGACTCCTCTACATAAGACTGAGCCTGCAGGGGTATCAGCTTAGACTAACGCACATAGAAAACTCAGAACGGTGCTTCCAAGAATTAACGAGACATATAATAGTTTCCATGAAATTGGAAGAAATACAAAACTTTTCCTATTGACATGGAACTAGGTTAGCGACAGTCAAAGCCCCCTGAAACTCTGACCAAGGCAGAAGAAACCTCAAAAATCAGGTCTCCCACTCTGTCCTCTGACTGATTTGCTTTTTCTGTGACAAAAGAGGCTCTAATCTAGGAATGTGACTTCAACAGAGAACCTGCAGACAGGACAAACTGTGATCCCTTTGTCTCTCAAGATTACATTACAGTTCTGCACTGTGAGGATTGGTAGTTCTGAGTACAGCACACTGTGCATTTCTAGTTTCTGTGTTATCGCATTTCTGCAGAAACACAAGAGAAAAGGTTCCTTTTTTTAATATTTTGTAACAACATTCTGGTCAAGGGCAGCAGAAGTAATTTTTCTTATTGAAACTGTTATCTGGGGGTTTGTTATATAGTTTCTTCACCCATTGTAGTCACACCCAACTATGTGATCTGAAATTTTGACCTGCGCTTGAGGCAGAACAAGAGAAATTAGACAGGTCTGTATAAAGTTCCACTTTATATCGACCACAACTGAATGATTTAATTATGGAAAGGAAGGCACTAAAAAGCATTATTTGTTCCCTTTAAGAGCATGACAGTAAAACTCAAACGCAAAATATTTTTATTTAAAAGATTGATAATTATAAAACACGTCCCAGGATGTCTATAGCTATTTAGATGCTTGTCAAGAGTAGTCGTGACATCATGGTATGTGTATAGTAGCTTTCAAAAATATTTCCAGGTTTTTGAGACTTAAAGATGTGTGTGTTTATTCAAACTGCTGTACTGTTTCAATGCATTTTCCTACATAATACCAATTTAAATAATTTTCGGTTGATCGTGAGACGATCAACCTGTAGACGGGGTCTACACGGAACAAGGTCTGGTAATACTCAGTTTTACTCAAAGTAGGTCACCTGTCAGGCTGTGTTTCTTCAAACCTGCCAATCAGTTTAAGATCCACCGTTTGTGTGCCTATGTTAGTAACAGGACAAAAGAAGAGATAATGGGATCTTTTGAAGGTTTGCAGTATTTGGCTTAGAGCTAATTCTTACATCTATGCTGTTTAAATGATCTTGATTTCTATTCTTGGATGAGTCTCAGAAAAGGATTTTATTCCACTGGGAGAACAAGGAGATCAGATGATGTTTTTTCTCCTGCATCTTTATTACTGTGGCTGCAGAAGTTTTTGCTTCCTTTTCTTTGTGTCTAGAACAGGCTCGCGGAAATGGCCAGTCTATTCTGTGCAGGGGAGGGTGTGTTGAACAAGCTTTGTGTTGGACCACAATACCAAATAAAAAAAAAAGACGTTACAGGTCCTTCTAGCAAACATGTAATAACGTGCAGCTGAAACTTGCTTGTAAGACTGTTGTCCTCCCACTTGCACACTTTGCAAGCACGTGCAGTGTCACTGAATTTCCTGAACTGTGCCTAACTCAGATAAGTTAGCCTTGCAGTGCAAAAAGGGACCCTGTGTTTGCCATTGGCAATTGAACTTGCTACAAATGTGTAAAACTCCCTGGTCTGAGAAGTCTGCCACACTTGATTGGACTCTGTCGCCCTCACACGAGCAGCAGCGATGGCAGATCAATCTGTCATACTGCCTGAAAAGTCGCCCTAAGACTCGGAACAGAGCTGGGAGTAACACACAGAGCAGGAGAGCTAGGAGGTCTTTGGTAAGTGTCTGTGTGTGTGTAGTGTAGTGTAGGGCAGAATGTGTTCTTCGGGGTCGTGTGAGGTGACGTATATGGTTGTGGTGTGTGTAAAAAAAAAAAAGAGCAGGGGTCTTGGAATCAGCTGGCCAGTCCAATCTTGCACAGCATGATTTTTCCAATCGACAGCTGAACTTCTTCAATCCATATTGCATTTCTATGTCATTCGTTGGCGAAAATTATAATAGAAACATAAAACAAATGCATTTGAAAGTCAATCAATCACACTTATAATAGCGGAGTTACAAGAAAAGCCAAACTCCTGCGGATGACTATTAATTAACACGTCTACTTTTGAAGTGGGTTCTAATGTGATCCATTTATGCGGGTTTTCAGAGCTGCATTCAGCCACTGAAAAGTTTTCAAAGAAATCAGCTACCATTGAAAGAGGTAGAAAAATGGGTGGACTGATCATAGAAAGTCTGTGTTTAGCAAAATGTTATCGAACATAAGCCACACAGGGAAGAAAATCAAGTTATTTAATCTTTCCATCTGAGGGGGTGCATTGTGCAGCTTCCATGCAGGCTATATGTATTTTTTAGATATTCTGGAAGACAAGGAACTTTATGCCACACTGAACTGGGAATATAGTCTTTTTTGCAACTTAACCATAGTCCAAAGACTACTTTGTTTTAACTACATAAATTGCTCATCTGATAACCTTTTTGCATCTGCTTTCTACTCTTTGTGTTGGTTTTTATTTTTTCTTGATTAATCTTTCTAAAAGAATTTGAAATTAGTGAACAACAATTCAGCTAAATTTCCTTTAAAAACTGTGAATTGCTAACCTAGTATTAGAAAATCAGATACCAACTTAAAGGAGACATCATACTTTTTTAGTCCCCACCCCCCACCCCATTCCTAATTTTTGCTCATGTTCTGAGGTTCATCTGAGAGCACCTGGTTTTGGTACTGTCTCTCCAACAGTGGCGGCACCACAAAGGGGGTGCAGAGTTTTTATAGGAGGGTGCAATGAAATTTGACAGCAAATAATAGCAATATACTGCTTTCAATGATTCAACAAATATGAAACAAGAACCACAGAAAACCTCTTTACCAGAGTGGAAAATATAGCATAATCCTGGACCCTCCTTGGACCCTCATCTTTTGTTGTTTTATCAGTATTAGTATTTCAGTTACTAATACTGTATAAATAAAATTGTATCTATGTTTTATTTTGAATAAAACCATTGTTTAATTCGTTGATACAATATTACACATATTGTTAAAAAAAAATAAAGCAATTAATTCATCTATGATAGTTATTTGGTTTTGTGATAAATTGCTATGGTTCATTTTTTCTTTTTATTACTGCACCTTTAAACAACCCAACCCTTCTCCACCACAAAAGGGTGCCTCCGTCTTCTCTACGTCATTAGCCGTAATTTAGAATCATCCCATTCTGGATCAGCATTCAGGTTTTACTTCTGACTTCAGCCTGAGTTATGCCACCTCTTCCTCATGTACGCACACAGGCACCAGGCTCTGCTTATCGCTCCGCAGCTGCTCTGAAATGAAGTGTGCCCTTTAATGCAGCCCTGTTCAAGTAACGAACGCGGCAGGCTGACTGCCCCGGACTGCCAGTCCATCCATGTGTGCGCAGTTGCGCAAGCTGCGCAGCTGCAGTGCCGCGGGTGCGCAAATAACCATTTTTTCCCAGCCTTCTTTTTCTTGGCTAGGTATAATAAAGTGGTCCACTTTGTTCACTCTTCCCAGTGGCTTGTAGCTAGAACCTGGCCAGCAGCCCGAGTAACGCACAGTTTGTAATCCAACTAATCAAACTGTGCGATAAAGGAGCCACAGGTCCAGTTTGATAAACACAATAGCACATAAAGCAGGTATGAGAGCTGCAATTTGATCTGGCTTTGCAGCAGATGAACAACCAACCACAAAATATGAATCAATAATCATCAACAATGCTGGGCTCGGGAGGGGGGTGGGGGGCATAGATATTTTCAGGAGGGTCTTAAGACCCCCATGCACCCCTGTTCCGCCGCCATTGCATTGTATTTAAGAGCTAAAAAAGTGGATTTTGCATGATATGTAAGCATCATTGGTAGCCATGGTATACAGCCATATTTTGTAGAGTGCAAAACAAAAGGCAGGGCCCACTCCCTGTTGGCAGCATGTGCAAATAAGCAATAAAAATCTCACTGGAGGCTCAACTGACAGATAACCTATTTTTTCTGAACTCTCGTTCCACCCCTACACATAGACCCACCCTGAGCAAAAAGAATATCTCCCATATAAAAACAGGTGACCAGTTCCCATGGCACTTTTGTAGTTACTTTACTCTTTACCAGCGCTATTTATACCTTGTTGTCTATAAATTTGATAGTAATAGAATTCAACGTGTGTACTATTAAACACAAGTGTGCAACTTCCTGTCTATTAAAACACAAAACATCCTTCAGTTATCTTTATAATCTGTGTTGATCTATGTATCTATTTTTTCATTGCAAATAAGAAATAAAAAAAGGTTTTAGATGCAGAAAATGTAACTTAAAATACTTTTTTCTACACCGATAGTAAAGGTTTTACTGTTCACAAACTGTGTTTTAAAGAAGGTCTGCTTAGAGTGGAATTATTGAGTTTAGCTTCATGAGTTTTAAGTATTTTTATTAAATATAATTTAACCTTTATATATACACAAGTCATTGAGATCCAAGATCTCATTTAACTGGATCTGATTAAAAAAAAAGAATAAAAAAAAACCATTGCAAACACAGTAACAATACAAAGAATTAAAAATTTCTATTCATATTAAATAAGATAATGCAATATGTAAAACAACAGTTTCATTGCAAACATTTCTAATTGTCCCAGAGGAATCAATGTGGATAGTTTTAGATACTGCTATATGTACCAATCCAAGAATCTACAGATTAATAATGATGCCCATTTGACCTGAGAATACAAGTCCAGTGATAAGTGACGGATTTATACCCTGTTATAAACCATAATGCTCCATGATAGACAGCATCTAGCATATGAGATGAGAGGGGGCAGATGAATGATATACACAACATCATAGTAATCTAACAGACAGGAACTGTTATGCTCAGACAAACAGAGAACCCGATATTAAGCCGGACATGATGTTTTCATTTAAAAGGTTTATTAGGAGAGAAATTGTGTCCCGGTGCAGACAGAACAGCCGGTTATGGGTGGTGTCCAGAAATTTACTCGTAGTTAGGCTTTTAAAAAAATCTGGCATCATCTTTCTATGGAGCCTCAGTATATAAAGGCATAGAAAAAGGTGCAGGATGTTGACTTGATTGAGCTGCTGTCAGATGATCACAGGTGCATGGAATGAACTAATTGCCATGCAGCAGGAGGGTGAGAGACAGTAGAGGCCAGAAAATGACAGGAAGATCATTAAGAAAGATGAAAAGATAAGAAAGAAAAAACAACAACTAATATGACCCTTAACTTCTTTACAAAATATTTAATATGTGAGTTAAATGAAAGCTTGTTGTCAATTCCTGTGGCAATATATTGTAAGTCTCAACTCTTACAATACAGGCACACTTGGTGCACCTTTCATTGATTTTTTTTTGTTTCTTTATTTTGTGGAACTTACTTTTAAGTAGCAAACATCAAGACCTTTGTCTTATCAGCATTTAGGACTAGTCTCAAACGAAGCAAGTCAGATTGAATACAGTGAAAAGCAGACTGCTGACACTTAAGCACAGCAGTAACAGTTTTTGCGTGACAGTAAACCGCAGTGTCATCAGTATAAAAATGTGTACAAGCATCAGTAACAGTTTCACCAACACTGTTCACAACAATAGAAAATAGCGTTGGACCTAAAGTGGAACCCTGTGGCACACCTTTTGTCTTGTTCAAGTCTTCTGACAACAGACCACTGTGTCGAGCTAATAATAACTAGCGTGTTAGCTTATTTATACCGGGAGGTTTTCTCCCAGGCTGGAACTTTGATGTCGCTGTCAAACATTGAGGCATTTTAAATAAACAAACGACGCTTATCCTGGGGGGGGGTGGGGGAGGGGGGGTGGGGGAGGAGAAAGCCTGGCGGGCCACCAGGCTTATAATACGCTGGGAGAAACCCTGTCTTAATATTGTAACATCTCTATACACTCCCACTGAGAAGAGAAAAAAAAATGCCTCGTCGTTTGGAAAAAATGATTGCGGAGAACAAATGCTCATCCTGCAATATTAACCATAAATGATCCCAAATGATGATTGGAATTGTTCTTACCATTTTCCTACTGTCGTTTCTGTGTCAAAGTATAATTAAACACACTCATTAGAGCACCCTGTTTAGCACCATAACAGCACTAATAATATAACTGATCTAGAGAAGCAGCCTAAAGTATATGTACAAAATTTCCTTTTCAGGGCAATATATCTGTTTACAAGGCTGTTGACCTACTGCAAGGATTATTTTATAATATAAGATAGAAGAATAGGATAGAATAAGTTAAATTTCATAATAGCTTTTGTATCCTCACCTATTTCTTTTATCACTACAAATTATTATGAAGACTTTAAATCTATATAACCTATTCCTACATGTCTTGGAAGTTTAAATCCTTTCATCCTACTCTGTTTTGAAAATGTAAACCGAAATGTTTGTAAATCAGTGTAGACTGCAGATTGTGCTCGTGTTCAATTTTCCTCAAACATATTTAGCCTTGAAACACAAAACGGAAACTTATTTGAATTAAGAATTTTGATTACTAGACTGTTTAAAAAAAGATATTAATCCATGTTTAAGTATTCGGATGCAGATCTGAAGATACAGGAAGGATGGCAGTGAGTGAGCCAAGTGTTGGAATGGCTTTTTACTGCATAATAGCAAAAAGCTGCAGAGCCACAAAGTGTTGATGGCTAGTGGAAATTTAGAGAATTTCTGCTTTTCTGGGGGGGAATTGGAGATGTTATGCACATCTCTGGCTGCATCTCTTTCTTACCTTATTGAAACAAAAGGGCCACCTTTTGCCACGTACCCCTCACTTTTTTTTCCTCTTTCTTTCTTGCACCCTTCACTGTTTTTGCATTAATTACTAACGTGCCGGTGGGGTGATATTCCAACTGCCAGAATCCCTTTAGAGTTGCTTTACTCAGATTCAATTTGTAATCACAGGAGTGGAACTCAATTAACTTAGTTGGGTTTTTCTAATTTCTCTTAGCTTGTACCCCACCTCAAGGCTTTTCTTCTGAAGAATTTTTACTACATTTCTGTGGCCTGAAGCAGGACTGTCTTCTAAGTTATATTGAATCAAATTAGCATGTGTAAATGTTTGCCTAAATGAAAATATCTAACTGTCAACGCTGTTGCTCATTATTATTTCTCATCTTTCTTTTTTCCACTTTGGTACCTCTAGAATTAAGATCTATTTACTATTTAAAGCCATTTTTCTGATCAACATAAGCAGTATGAAGTAACCGAACTGCGTTAGCAAATCTGAACCGCATCCTGTCTCCATGAAAACTCAGTACTTGCACTACATCCTGTCTGGACTTTATTGGCACATTCTCCTGCTTGGTGAAGAATATCTTTAATTCAGGAGGTGCCAGGTATTACCAGTAACTTTAAAGGTTCATTTTAGAAAATATATTGGCACTTTTGGGTTTACTTGCGTAGACTTGGTAGTGTTCCAGTCACAAGTTCAACAAACACTGAAACAGTCAGTCAGCCCAAAGCAGCAAGGCTGCAAGCAAAGAAAACACACACACAAAAAAACCCCAAAAAACTCAAGTGACTCCGTGCTGTTTCAGAGATATTTTAGATTTTGATGTAGGAATATCCCTGTAGTTGAAGGAGATGTAAAATTGGCACTACTTATTAAATTGGACTGTAGCATGTAAACAGAATTATGGAAAGGATGCCTAATATCCACATTAAATACATATTACAGTAAAACTAGGACCTTATTTCTTATAAGTTTAACATCAGAATATTGTTATACATGCACATATAGTCACTGATGACATTTAGTTCAGTTCTATTGAATTCAGCTCAGCTTTATTCATATTCCACTTTTCAAACACAAATTAAACTGAAATTGCTGAATAAAAGCAAACCTATGACAAAAAAGCTAACAAACAATTAGACATTCAAATAACACAATTTAAAAAAAAAACTGTCAGTTAGGAAAAAAGTTAATATAGAGAACTGTTAATATGCAAGGAAATATATAAAATATTTTATAAAACATGACACAGGTAGTTCAATAAAGTTTTCAAAACAGTTAAATAAAAAAAAATGCTGAAACGGACATGTAATCGGCATCTGTTATTTTTTCACTTGACCGGCTTTGCTCAGTGTTCAGACCGTCAACGCTCCTTGACGTGGAAGTAGTTACTGAGAAAAAGTTTTGTCACTAAGGAATTCAGATGAGGCACAAAAATGTCAAAATAGGAACTGTCAAATAGTGTCAAATAAGGAACTCTATTTCTGTGGGTTCATGACAGTTCTCTCAGGCTCCCACAACTAAAAGTTAGACATGAGCAGATAACAGGAAGTTTAACATTCTACATATGTTGACCATACGTATTAGAGTAAAATTACTCAGTTGTTTCTATTTTTTTTAAGCATGAGTCTGCAAGTGGACACTGAAAAAAAAAAAAAAACGAAGAATGTGGCAGTCTATTTTAGGAAGTCTTCTCACCCTCCATCCAACACCGGTTATGTATTTGATGGGATGTTAGAGAGAAGTGGAGTTCTTTATTGTACTGTATTTCTGGAGGATCTGTTGCAAATTGAGTTTCTCATCTGAGACAATAACTCTCACTAACCCGTAAGGAATCTATTCTGCATTACATTATATCTGTTTTAACTGTTAGTGCAATTACTTTACTGGTTATGTAAGACAGGTCTGTCTTGAAAATAAGCTTGTTTCCCTGACAGATTTCTTGTGTAAAAAAAAGGTTAAAACTGGAAATCAAGTATGGAATAAGAAAATAAAATAAGAACCAAGATTGACAAAATTTTACAGCACTTATCCATCTTTATGTTTCTCTTACCTTCTCGTCTTTCAGTGGGCTCAGAGAAGTTATGCTGCATTAAGCATTGATACGCCATCATCGATACTCAGACACATCCTGTATCTGATTTATAGCAGCACCTTTTTCGCTCCAAATTTTTTGAGGAATTGCACTCCTCCCCCATTGTTTCCTGTATGGAGGCTAGCCAGACTTGACTCTTGCTAGGCTGCAAGTAGAGCCACGCTACAGCCAGGTGCCCTCGGCTGTTGTGGTGCCTCGCCATGGAAACACTGCTTTGTTGAATGTGTGAAACGGAAGCCAGTCCAGGTTGAAACACTGGAAGACTATGCAGTAGTTCCACTCACTACTACTACTACTAATACTACTACTACTACTACTAATAATAATAATAATACTACTACTACTAATAATAATAATATTAATAAACTACCCTGATGGTTCTTGGCCCATTTCATGCCCCATACTTTCACAGTTACTGTAATATTGACACCTTTTATGAGGTCCTTTTTTTAAAAAAAAAAAAAAAAAAAATGCTGCATTTACTGTAGTCAGATTCAGACTGAATTACAGATTAATTCTCAACCAGTCACAGAAAGGTGTGTGATTTATTTATTTTTAAAGATATTTTTAAGATCGGTGTGGCTACATCAGCGCACCCTCTTGTCATTTAATGAAAGATATTCCCTGGTGTTCAGGCCCAGCAGGGTGCAGTGCCTAGAGTTAGCTGACAGAAATCCTGGAGTTTTTAATCTTGCTGCTGAATTTTCTGTCGTACATCATTCTTTTTCTCCTTGTGGTCTCAGGCAAACAGCCTGTGGCTCCATCTTTATTCAGCTGCAATTTTGATACCCTCACCCACATTTCTCACTCTTTTTTTCCTCTCTTCACTGCATTCTTTGCTCTTTTCTCTTGAATTTGACACTTCTGACTGTATATTTGCAGTTTTTTGCAGTAATGATTCTTCTCAAAAGTCGGTTTCTCTAGTGCTTTGTTTATTCATTAACCTCTCCCTTCCTCCTTTAGCGCTTCTTTTGATCTGTAATTAAAAGCTGTTGTCCAGGCATAGCAGTTAGGTTCAGGCAAACGTGTGCTGCTGTTCTTCAGCGCCAAGCTTATTTGCTGCTTAGCTGCTCCTGCAGAACTTTCCCTCATCACCAGAAATGCTTATCTACCATGTTGCACAGCACAGCCAGAGCTGCTGTGAGCCGCTGTGAAAATTGGATGTTTTCTTGTTAGTTCATGACTGTGAACGGACGCTTTTTCAACCAGCATAGCCCCCGTTCAGCGCCCGGGTCCCTGTTATGCACAACGCTGGTAAATAATGGACACAATGGCGCCATTCTCTGGGTCCGTCAGGCCTGATTCAGCATGTTTAGCAATTACCAACTTGACCGCAGACTAATGCAAAGATCATGAAGCTCAAGCAAAAGCCAAAGTGGAATATTTCTAATCACTTCAATCTTCCTGTTTACATAATAACAATGATAGCAGGAGAGCCGATTGGAGCCTTCATTTTATTTTTTTGTGCTGACCTACTTTAGTTAATCCGCTGCCTGCATGTACACTCTCTCATGCAACTTAATAAAAAAAAAAAGCAATTTTGGTTGATGTGTCAGCAATTTGTGAGGAAGTGTTTTTGTAGTCAGGTGTGCATTTCACAAAGCCTGTCGTGGTGTTTTCACAGGGAATCCTTGAAAAGCCCGATGGTGTCTGCTGCCTTATCATTTCCTCCCTTGTGTACAGTAAATACCTAGATATTTAAAATAGGTGAAGCTCTAAAAGGTCTGGCCTATTTAACTTATTTGCTATGCTCTTAGGTATACAAACAAAACTAATAACTTAACTAAGAAAAAAGTAAAACACAAACAGACAATTCTTGTTTTTATCCAAATTGGAAAATAAAGCCAGTTTTGGGGAAAAAGATTGCAACCAGAAGCATATCTTTGGTGTAAAGATGATCTGATAAATTACAGTGTGTACATTACCTCAGATTTTCCTCATGAAAAAAGGAGCAGCTTGGTCCACCACACGTTGACGAATCCGAGGGCGAGCAAACCTGAAGTACCTTTTAGTGCTGCAGTTTGGCTTTACATTTCTAACAGGGGAAGTGAGTGGGAGTGAATCAATTACGGCAAAAAAAAAATGCAATGAAGAGAGAAGTGCTTGTAAGTGGAGCTTCACTGAAACATTTTGTGCTATAGAAAACTGAGGGCAATTTGATGTTTCACCACGCTGCCATTGGGATGTTGGGAAATGTTATCAGGCATCTTTATCAGCGAAAACGTCTCTGTTTGTTCATTGACATTTGCCTGATTTCCGACATCCGACAAATCTTCTATTTGATAATGATGCAAAACTGCTCGGACACAAGTAGGCAATTAGGTTCTCCGTATGACAAACGTGGAGAAAGAAATATCTGTGAAGTGTTTAAAACTGAAGTCAGGTGAGAGACTTCGGTGCTGGCCATTTGGCTCCTTTGCTTTTTCATACTTTTGCAGTTTTGGTTGTCTAATATAACATCTTTTGTAGTGAAAGGAGTCATGTGCCACAGGAAACCAATTTGTACCCCACTTAAGGGAATTTTGTGGACTTGAGGAAGAGGTGTGTCCAGCTGGTAACAGAAGAAGAAGAGAAGTTACCCAGTTTTAAATGTATATGTAATGACCACACTCAACAAGAAGGCTATAAAAATTATTTTGAGAGCTGTTTAATGTAGTTATTTATAAGAAAGACGACACAGCGGAATATTTGAGGTTTGGGGCATGTTATTTATTGTAACATTGCAGGTTTAGTTGAAAAAAATCTAATAAAGTTGCATGGCTTTATATATTTTCTAGATATAAGTGTAAATGATCCTATTTCTTGTGCGGAAACAGTGGTGAAAAAATCTAAATATTATTTAAAAAAATTCTTCATTGGATCTTAAGCCTGCTTCATATTTTCAACAAGAGTTCTGCAGGTGTTCTTTCTGACTTGCAATCAGCCGAAAGGTGACAACATGGACTACAGGGTCATAGCCGATCACTTCTAAGCAGTCCTATTATACTTCTGATCCAGCTCAGCCCTGAGCTATTGCAGCCCTGGGAGGAAAGAGCTAGTCAGGATGGGAGAAAAAAAAGTGCTCCTACTGCACATGGAGCAGCACCTCTTTTTCATCCTATAGTGTCCATCTTAACTGGGAAATATGTTGATCAGCTGAATCTAATGCAGGTAAACTAATGGCGAAGATAGCACACAGCAACCTTGCTCCTATTAAAGGTATTGAATGCTTCAAATTTGACCAGAATGGTGATCAAAAAACAGAGCTGAGCTGGATATAGAGTGGGAGAAAAGGCCAACGCATTTTGTGTATATTGCTCATGTGATCATCAGACGCCTTTAATTCTGCAATCCCATCTGCTTGTTCTTGAAGCACAAATATCACTGGTTTGACTAGTGTTGATGTAAAGTAGCCTGTAAAGAAGCAGTTGCTTGTTGTGTAATTATCATGAAAATATGATCTAAAAGCAGCTTTTATCCGCGGACACAGTATGCAACTGATTTTATCCAGCAGTTTAAAAATATGTTTGAATGTTTTTTAGTTTATTAAGAAAAATACAGAAACATAAAACTTCATTAGCATAGCATGCAGTACCTGTTAAATGTTCAAAGTCAGTTTGTGCATTAAAATAAAATAAAAAGTATTGGATCTTGTGTTGCAGGAATGATAATACACTTTTACCATCAGTTACAGCAACCACATAAACAGGACTCGACGGTTTAATATAAAAGCGTAATAACAACAAAACATAAAAAAATACTAATTGTGACGTTTTTTCTTGATATGTAATTCTGTTTCTTCATCCATTTGTGCAGGATTGTCTGTTGAAAATTAAGTAATGACACCAGTATGATGGAATTACATGTTCCAAATCATAAAATCCACTAACCCAGAATGAACTCCAACTAAAGACTCCAACATCCTCTGACATCCCATCATTGCTTCTAAAAATAGCAGGCTCTGTAATAAATCATGGTCTGTCAGATTTTTGAAAAGCATCTATCAGCAACAAAATCTCTGCAGTGACCTTCAGTTAGTGGTAGAAATGTAATTGGGGGGGGGGGGGGGGTCATCTCAGTGAGAGCCACCCTCTCCACAGGAACGGGGCACTGTAGAGGCAGAGCAAAGGAAACTGATAACAAGAAAAGAAAATATTCTGTTGAGCTGAGGGAGAGATTGGGATGTGAATATGCCTCGTCTGCCTGTTTGAACCTTTGGTGTCAGTGATTCAGCTGAGAATCCGTGCGAGTAAGCTGAAATAAAAGGAAGCAAAGAAGTTGTGAACAAAAAGAATGACTGAATCAGCCTCGGCGGAGGAAAAAGGTAGAGTTCAGCTGAGTCTTTGCAGCCCCTGAGGCGGTCTTAGAGTTTATAACTTATAAACATTGTTAAGGGCCTAAAGGTGACAGCATCCAGAGCACTGGAAAAGTTTTTTTTCAAACGAGATTTTTTTATATTATTTATTTACCTAAAATATTCAGTGAGTTGGTGGTTGAAGGTAGAGTGGGCGTTTTTCCCCCAAGTCCCATTTTGAATAACTGCGCATGCGCAAGACCGTCTTACCTTGCTCTTACGCTAGAGCAAGACTCTGGTCTTATTTCTTTCTACTGAGGCCTTCCTCTTCTTCTCATAAACTCGATCTCGGTTTGCTTCTTGCAACTCTCAGCCATGTTTAAAGCATACAGTGAGAGCAGTGGAGCTACAATGAACGGCTAACACCGAAGCTAACCGCTAAGCTAACCGCTAAGCCAGCCGGATACATAAACACTAGAAGTGTGCATGTGCAGGCAGCAAGTAGAAACTAAAAAGCATTGTGCACGCACACTGCTCCTGGTCTGAACAGCACGGTTTGATGCACATGGGCTTTGGTAGTTATTTTTCTTTGGCCAGTTTGTCATCTGAATACATTATTAGCGAGTCATGCAGATAAAGTTCTCACTTTTCCACATATATACTGAGTTTTTGTTTTACTTGAGAGTTTAACTGCACTACAATAATGTATATTAATAAAATGACATTCTGACACCATCTGTCACACCCCGTAGCTAGTTTGTCTAAAGTTATCTTTCCCCCTTTGGTTCCTAAAATGTCACTGTAAGCAAATGCCACAAAAGAGAAAAGTCAAAATATTGATAGCTAATCTGTTATTCTCTTGGGTCAAAAACTAGGAAGACAAAGTCCTTTCAGCATTTAATTCCATTTAATTACCAGATCTAGCACCATTTACGTTAGCAGACATTTTGCACTCATCAAGGACATTCGAAGGATGAAAAACTTTCTTTTCCTTAAAAACCTTATGCTCACAGTCACCACCCATGGCCTCATGAGCTGTGTCGTGTCCTCATCCCTTAACCTTGGATTGTTTCTTCGGTTGAAGCCAAAAATCCAATTATTTCATAATCCTTGAGCAAAAAGTTGATTGAAAAAAGAATTATGTGCTCTTTTCAGCTGTTTCCTTTTACAAATCCCATGGACCTTTTCATGCATAATAAAATCTCTTGGATAAGTAAGGCCTAGTCCACACATAGCAGGATATCTGGGGAAAAACAAGAAATTTTTATGCGGTTATGCCTTTCAGCCACACATAAATGGCATTATACATCCCTTAAAACGAATGATCCTAAAAACTCCGGTGGAGTGGAGATTTATAAACGCTCCAGTTTTGAGCCTGCGTGTATGCATGAAAAAAACTCATCAATGTCCGCCGCATCACGATCTGCGACGAATATTGCTGTGCTGCGTCACACACGTGCGACCATTGTCTATACACTTGGCCGTACGGTGGAGCTAAAAATGAATTTCGTCATGGAGGGGCTGATTTTTACATTTCTTCTGCCATTTTTTGTCTGCATTTTTTTTAAGCCCAAATTCTGTAATACAGTGAGGGGCAGAGGAGAAAGAGCGATCAGCTGCATTACACCAGCTTTCCCTCCCACTACGGAGGCACAACGCCGTTCAACGCCGCCGCCGCCGATTTGACACGATTACCAATTGACATGGTCTTGAGTTTTATTAACTTTATATTCTAATATGTTCCTCAACTTCTTTATCTGTCCACAAGAATGAACCTCCCGGCACCATGATTTATTCCTAACAGGAAGTCGTGGTTGTTTTGAAGGATTCTGATTTGCTGACGTGGTTTTAGTTTTGCCGTACACTGACCCCTACGTGTCTGACGTATTTAAAAAAAAAAAAAAAAAAAAAAGAAGCTCAGTGGCGTATTTCTGTGGGTTGCTGTGGATGAAAACTTTTCTAAAAAAAACTTCCCGTGTGTATGGTATTGTTTTTAAAAATGGTATAGGGGAGATATTTGTTGTCTTTTTTTAAACCCTGCTATGTGTGGACTACCCCTAAGAGTGTTTGTTCTATCTTTTTACTTGTTACCAACCATTTGAGATGTTTAATATAGTATGGTCTATGTCAAAAAAGTGTTTAAAATATACTGATTTGTTTTAACAATAACAGAAGAAAGTACTTTTGTGATCTATTCATTCAAGACATTTAGATTTTCCTGCACTAAAATGTAATGGGATTTGCCCTTTAACTCACAAAAATTATCTAATGTCATCACACATAACGGTAGGATTTATTGGCCAAAGCATTTACCTATAATAGGGAAAAACACAGCTTGACATTAATACTAACTTGACCCAAGATAAACCAATTGAACTGCAAACCCTTCCCATAAATGCCCATTTTATCAGTCTGAGGATCTGGCCGTGTGATTTTAGACTCCTCAGTCCTTGGCCACACCTTTTGCTCAAACAGGAAACAGCCGACACCCAACCCAGGTAACTCAAAAAGGGGAGACATTAATAGTTTAGCAGAAATGCTTTTAAAACCACACGGTGCTACTATTTGCATGCTTCATGTTGTTGTTAAAGTTTGAAAAACAAAACTTGTATTAAATGAAAGTTACCAGCTGAGTGGGTATGGACAGATCGTGGACTGAAGGCTGAGACCGTCGCGAACACATGTTAGACAACACTGCCAGTATAAACAGTTGATTGTTGATACTGGATAATTGTTTTTAGGAAGCCTAATAGAACTATTTGAATGGTAGCTGTAGATGGTTGTGCTGAACTGTAGAACAAGTCTGGGCACAGGTGTAAGACCTTATGAGCATGGGCTTTTGTGTTAAAGAACAATAGAAATGAATCTACAAGGCTTTCACATCTTGAACAAATTTCTGGCTGGTTTTCCCAGAGCTCACTCTACTGAATCAGCTGGTATCAGCGTCTCTAATGACTTGTTGATGCTGAAGAATCTACAGTGTTGGTGACCCTGGCTTTGAGTTCAGCGTTTAACACGGTGGATCATTTTGTCTAACTCCTGACTCTAAAAGGTTGGATGGGCAAATATGCCACAGTTCTGGTCGGCTTTTTCTTTTCTATGATTTAAAAGGATTCCCAAATAAATTTCAAATCTTCAGTTACTTTTATATCATCTTTAAAGTTTGCTCAATTATATTTTCCTCCCAATAACTGCTCTCAATATGATTTTTGGCTCAGTGTGTTGTGAATATTTTGTCCTGCAGAAATGTTTGAAAAGCTATAAAATCCTGGTTGTTGGATAGTTCTCTCCAGTTCAATAAGGAGAAAATGAAGGTTTTGATTTATTGAATGATTTCTGAACACTGGAGTTAATTTTCTGCATAGATTAAACTCACCATTACCATCTGGGACTAATTGTGGATTGTAATGTGTTGTTTGAACCATATATAAGAGAATCCCTGTGTCCTTGTTTTTGTCAGTTAAGGAATATTGGTAAACCCAGCACCATTTAGTCTGATTGCTGGAGTTCTGTTTAAACTTGCCCTTTTACCACTTGCCTACAGCTCCTAGACTTCTTTCTACATCCTCCCAGTGTTTCAGTGTCACACCTTTACTTTTCTCCCTGTATTGGCTTTCTGTTCAAAACCCAGTAGTTTAAAGGTATAGTTTGGTCTGTTGAGGCAATGTGGGCTGATTCACCTTGATACATTTCTGATCTTTGGTGGCATATAACCACCAGGATCCCGGGGTTTACTGATCAGGGCCTGTTATTTGTGCCTAAATCAAGGCTGAAAACTAAATTTGATTGTGCCTTTGTTGTTAAAGCTCCTGTGCTCCATAACTCATTGCCCTTTCATGTGTGTTCTGGGTTTCTTACAATGAGCATGTTCAAGAATCAGCTGAAGACCCTGCTGTTTATACTAAAATTTAGTAAACATTGTTTAGTCAGTGACTTATTTGATTTTTAAATCAGCTTTATTAGGTCGTTTTATTTTACTTGATATATTTTATATTTGCGCCGCCTCATATGAAAGTAGCAGACAAAAAGAGCTCAGACTGCTTGGATTAGTCTTTACTTTGGGAACCTCTTCCTTTGCTCTCTTTACCCCAATGATGCAATTTTGCAAAACCTGTTTACCCCAATATAAAGATGTTATCTTAAAAAAAATTATGGTCCTGGTATTTTACACCAAAATTCTTTCTCTTTTCTGATATCAGAAATAGCTGTGAATGGTTGGATATCACATTTCTATTTAAAAAGCTAAACAAAAAGCATCCTGACATTTAACAAAATAATTAGTTTGTCTCAAAGTGTGTATTGCTTTATGGTTGAGAGGTAACAGAACACGTCAGGTCAGAAATGTTTGACTTTTTTTCCCTCTCCAGATGCTCGTGTGATGTACAATTGCTATAAAAAATAATCTCCCATCTATCTATTTTACTCTGTGCAAGTCAGGATATGAAGTTAATACAAATTTGACAACATCCTGGCCCTTTTGTAGGCAAACCGGCAGGTTTTGATAACATTTCACAAGTCTTGTTTTTTTTCTCTTTCTCAATCCTTAAGATAGCACAATATTTTCTCTCATGTAGAGAAAACACGGTGGCAGGTCTTTCGTTCCATTTGTGGTCGTTGTTCGTTTTTTTTAACTTTTCTTGAAAAGATTACAATCCCTCTACCCGTGTACGATAACCCTTGAGAAAGGAATATTTATATTTATATAAATAGATTAATGGGTAGAGATGGTGAGATGTGCCATTGAACACTTGAGTACTTCACTTCACCTTTGATACTGAGAGCAAAGCTAGGAAGACCTCTCGGACTGCCCCTGCATTGAATTATAGATGAGGTTAGAGAAATGGAGGCACTCCCCCGGCTTTTCCCATCCTCCCTCCTCAGTTCAAGCACCGTCTCTCAGGTCTACACGTTTGTGCACAGACGCACGCACACACACTGGTGCCAGCATGCATACCAAGCCAGAATTCCTTGCATGTAGCCTTGAGGCTCAGAGGCTTCATCCTCCAGCTGCAACTCCAGACCTCTAAGATTTTTTTTTTTTGATTTTTTTTTTTTTTTTTTACGCACACACACTTTTACTAATGCACAAGTGTGAAACTGTACGCATCATTTAAGGATTCTTTTGAAGCTTGCTTTCTCATGACCTCTGATGCACAAAACCTGTGGTCTGTGAACTTAGATTTCCTGGCTCTGCAGCACATGCGATGCAGGGTTTCAGGTTCAAGATGATGGGGCTCATCCGAAGTAAAATAACTGTCAGAACTTTAAAACTACTGAGGTGAAGAGAGGGTCACCAAGCTTATTTTGCACTACAATACTACTTATTTGGCACTTCTTCTGGCGTTTCCCTTTCAGGCGTCGTCACAGTAAGTCGTGTGTCTCCATCTACCCATATCTTCTGGCTCTTCTTTTCAACCTTATTTATTTCACATGTGCTTTTTGCTCTTTTTTCCTTCCTTTCTTCCTTATTTCATTCTTCCAAGTATTCTACCTTCCTTCCTCTCTTTCATATTCTTTGTTGTGCCCAATCTTCTTCAACTCCTCATGTTCTTCCTCCTTCTTTACATTGTGTCCTTCCCTCTTCCCCTTCTTACCTTCCCCCTTTGCATTCATTTCGATTGTCTTTCATTTCTTCCTTCCTTTCTTTCCTCAATAGGCTTTCCTTCCTACTTTCCCTGTCTGACTTCCCTTTCTTTCTTGGGCCCCTCCTCCTCCCTTCCTTTTGTCTTTTTGTGTCCTTCCTTCCTTTTTTTCTTTCTTTTGTTTGTTTCTTTTTTCCATTCATACTTTTATTTCTTTACTTCCATCCATCTACTTTTCCAGGTCCCATATCTAAACACACTGCAGAAATATCCGCGGCAGATTGGAAGTGATCTTTATTATTTAAAATAACTATAATGGACAGAGAACTCTTGAAAGTTGATTCTGAAAAACTCAGAAATGTTTACTGGCAAATATGTTTGAATCTTTGGTTAAAACCCACAGCATAAATCTTGCATCAAGAAATAACCCAGCAGCGTTTAGGGTCTGTTTGCCGCACGTCTGGCCAGATTCACAGATTAAAGCAAGAGCTGGTTTTTATTTGGCTCTTTACGATTTCAGACTTCCCTGGCACCCGTCTGTCCGTGTTTGACAGCTAGATTATGCCTGTATAATATATCATTACAAGTAGAAACATGCATCTGTAAATACTGAGGCTTGTTTATTTCTATTTTTTTTGTTTTCTTGGGTGGGGGGGGGGATTGCTTCACCAGGATTCCACCAAGATGATTGAAGTTTGATCTTAGAATATTTCCCGGAAAAGCACACGCGTTTGTTAGGTGAAAGCCCAGCCGCATGAAAGTCACATGGCTTTCATAAGTAGCTGGAAAGAGGCCATCAGGCCATGATATATTTAATCTTTTAGTATAGCAGCAGGAGGATTTGGTCAGGAAAGCTTGTTCTTTATCGCTGCGGATCATCTTTTTCTATCTTCTGATTTCCACTCTGTGGGAGTCTGACTAAATGATTGTGGTTTATTAAGTCTGAGAAGCTCAATACGGTGTAACTATATTTTTTTCCTTCCTTATTGCAGATTAGCAATTTTCTAGTTGGAAGTTTTTCTCACTACCGTCAGAGGAGTGTCTTGTTTTGCTTTTGCATCTCCCCTGGGTGCTTGTTAGGTGAGATCAGCAGGCTGGTCAGCAGGTCTGTGTTTGCCACCGAGAAATCAGAAATGAGCTTTGAAGTGTAGACAAGACGATACCCAACCTATTCCAGTGCTCGCTCGCGCACGTGTGTGTGTGTGTGTGTGTGTGTGTGTGTGTGTGTGTGTGTGTGTGTGTGTGTGTGTGTGTGCGCTTGCATTCATTCAACTTGTAGGTTTTACATAAAGTTGTCTTTGTTTTCTTAAATTATTTGCATGCACACGCACTCAGAATGAGGAGAGCTCTCTCTCCTCTCCACAGTTTTAGGTTACAAGTCTGTTGGTGTCTGTGATTATGGCCAGAAATCCCAAAATTCAACGCATACATGTGTTATTCGATGCATTAATAAATAAATTCCCGATCGTTAATGTAGACTTTCAAATTTATAAATTCAAGAAAGTAAATGTATCTAACTATGTAGATGTTTCAGTAATTGATTAAAAACAAGTGGCATACTGATATAGAGCCTCATAACCATGGAAGATGCTGAATTGCTAGTATCACGTCTCTCCATTTTTGAGGACATCTCCTTCAGATAACCCTGTAGATTTTAAGTCTGGTGCAGGTCCGAGCTCTGGCTGGGTTACTCCAAGATGTTTATGTCCGTCTTTGTGTATATGCGATGTTGTCCTGCTGAACGAGGAAGATCTTCAGCTTATTTGCAGAGGCCTGACCTTATTGTGACATTGATTGGGACGTGGAACTGATTAAGCCCCAATTCCATCTTATGACGATGAACTCTAACCATGCCATGCTTAACTCTAGGCATGTCTTATTTTGGTAATTTGTGCTGTTGTTTTTGCAACAAACGTGTGCCTTTTCAATTCAGGGGTTACCTCAGCAAATCACTACAACTTGCACACAGACGTGGCAGTTCTTATGCCAGGTGCCCCTTCCTGGTGCAACCAGGATTCAAACCTATGGGCCCCCCGTATCAAAGACACAGCCCTAGTTCGCCACACCTCAGAGGAAGCTTTTGGGACTTAAAATCTGCTTTTGGGAAAACAGCATGGCTTGGTCTCTTAATTTTTTTTCTTTTTTTTTTCTTTTTTTAGAGAAGCTTCTCTATCCTCTAGCCCAGACATGTGAAAGATTAGAGTGATTGACACACATACCACACAGCCACTACTTGTCCCTCACGGCTCATTTAATGGTGTAGACCTCTTGGCAGCCTCCCAGGTCATTTTTTTTTCACCCTTATCTTTTCATCAGTTTTTGAGACGCGGTCTTGGTAATGTCAATGTTGTGCTATATTCTCCATAAGGATTACTGTCTTCACTGCATCCCACAGTGTATCTGCTATTTCTGAAATTGTTTTGTACCCTTCCCTCTCCTGACTGACGCCTTTTTGAAAGTGAGATGCGCATGATGTTTTGAGGTTTTTCTGCGGACGATGACTTTTGCTCTGAGATTCAACAAAGAAAATGTGAAATGGATCCTATTTAGCATGATATTGAATTTGGCGGTTAATTGTGAACACAGCTAAATTCACAGGCATAGTAGGGTCGGTCCACTTATGCTACCACATTATTCTAGTTGTATTTTTTTCCTTCTAAAACATTTCAGCCTGTGTTTCAATTTCAGATTGTGCATGGTATTTAATGTTCTTAAAGGTTTTTCCTTGCTCTCATTCTTTCCATTGAAAAATAGCATTTTAACCAGGGTGTTTCAACTTTATAAATAGGCGCACTTACCACTAGAACTTGTTTGCTGAAGTCAGCCCATGCTTTCCCAGTCATTACATACTGTCAGTTCCACTGGCTGCCTGTCTTTCAGTAGGTAAATACCTGTTTGTTGTAGAGCGGCTACAAAAATACTGTTCTATTGTTCAGTTTTATAAGAAGATTAATCAGAAAAAGTTAAGACATTAAAAAAAAAAAAATTCTGTAGCAGCTCCCAAGTTGTGGAATGACCTTCCCTTAGGCATTAGACAGGCCTCTTCCCTTTCTGAGTTTAAATCCCTTCTTAAGACCCATCTATTTTCCTTGGCTTTTAACACAATCTGAGATGTTGACTTTGTTTTATTGCATTTTACTTCCCTTTTATTACTAATTTTATATACTATTTTGTTTATTGCTTTATGAGTGATCATTTGTATTTTATGATTGTGTACAGCACTTTGGTCCGGCTGGTGTTTAAAGTGCTTTAAAAATAAAACTGGTATGGTATGGGTTTTTTAAAATATAATTTAAAAAAAAATGCTTTAATCAAGTAGATTTATCTATTCTATAGGAATTAATAGCTAATAGAAACTTTTTTTTTTCTCTATAAAGTGGGACCCACATGACTAAAATTTTTCTAATCTTAGTCATCTTCAGTGTGTTATGTTGAATAAAAAAACATGTATTTTAAGGTTTCTTAAAAATGGCTGGGAGATACGTAAAACTGTTAAATTTCAACATTTAAAGTACTTTTTCAATTGGTTTCATGTTTATCTAACTTTGTTCAACATTTATAGTGAATTTATTTAGCAAAGAACCTTTAATCTTGGCATGTTTATGTGTTCATACAGGTTAAACCAACATGTTAAACTGGGCAAATTCTCCCTCTTCAGAATCTGTTTCAGTGTTTATCGCTTCGACTGCTGTTCATACCAAAGGTTCCTGCTGTTTGTCAATCTGCGGTTGAAATACTCTGGGTGGGTGCTTGTTGGAGTTCTGAAAGTTTCTGGAGTTTTTTTTTTTTTTTCTTCTTTTTTTTTTTAAAGATACTCCTTCAGGGCTGTGCAGTTTTCTGGCTAAACAAAATAAGAAAACAAAACTATCTTAAATTACTGCAGGAGGGAGCAGAGCTCATCCTAACATCAGGCTTACTTCTAATAACAGTTGTTAGTTATTAGAAGTTGTAAATACAGGAATGTAATTAGCCTAAATCAAACCACATAAGAATAAGTTTCTGCTTCCTTCAGTTCATTGTCTCTCACTCTGTTTTGACTGAACTTTGCCTCCTCCCACAGACAGGTTTTCTCTTTTTAAATGGATTACCCTGATTTTTTTTTTTTTTTTTTTAACAAGTCATTGTAAAATTTCAATGTGTATTCAAACAAGGAAGTAAAAACAAATGTGTCGCTGAGTGACATTTTCAACCTGCGAGGGTAGTTTGTCTGGAAGGGCAACATTTCTTTGGTGTAGCTGCAACTAAAGTTAAGGTTTGACTTAAGATTAATTAAGGTTTGACTTGCACTGATATAGCAAGTCAAGTTCTGACTGGACTACTTGTTAAAATGTTTTATTTTTGAAGACCCATGACAGAAGTCTGTCTAGCAAACATCAGTCAGGAGTGCTGACAGAAACAATAGTTTAATGAAAAAGGAGGGAACGTGCGTTTCATTTTACCACAGTTAGTGAGCAGACAACATTTGACTTGTAAAACTCCACCCTGTACATTATCTGACAGGCAGCATCACGTGGAAACAACAATGTGGAAACAACTGCTGACATGAACACACTGGATTCATTTCAACAGCCATGTCTTGCCTTAGAAGGCCAAGATTATGCCTTGGGCTGCTGAAATCACGACCAAGACACAGACTGCTCCATTCGTAAGTGCTTTTTGTGTACGGACTGGTGATGGGTTCTTTTTGCTAGATATTTCTACCTTTTGGACTTTTTTGGGCTTGGGAGTCTTCTTTCTGTTGAATTTTGTGTGTTCAAAACCATGTGTAGGAAAAATATAAGACATCACCCAAGCATAGTTTAAGTAAGACATTTGTTGTTAAAGCATTAAAACCACAAATTGCATTAAAACGGGAGCAATGAAAGAAAGCACAACACATGCAAAATTTAGGTAAAAATTATTAAGTAGAGGGAGCAGGGGCGATTCTAGGATCTGACCTTTAGGGGTGCTCAGCCCCCAGTGTTGACTGTGATTCCTGGCATGGACAACAGGCTTTCCATGTTTAGTCCAGATGTAAGACTCTTAGAGTTGACACATGTTTGAGCTAAAGTGCGTCAAACAAGCTACAATATAGGCCCATCCAAAAGCAGTGACAAACAGATTGAAATGTTCTCACTTGATAAAACCTTGTGCATTTGTAAAACCTGCATGATGGCAATAGTTAGACTAGCTATATTGATAAAAGTGAGGAATCATTTCCCTAAAGACACAAAACTAGAGTTAGGGCACTGCTGCACAGTGTTTTTCAGCTGGCTGAAAAAAGGGCTGCTATTACTACACTTTCCTTATTGTCGTATTGCTTTGCTTACAAGAGAGACAAATTTAGCAGTTTGGATATATACCCAGTTGTGGAGAAGCATTTATTTATATATATATACATATATAAAAGTTTAATTTCCTTTGCTTGTTATTGAAAAACTTAAGTTGATGTGTGGGTTTGTAGTTGAAAAGCTGAATATATATTTAAACAGAAATCTGTTGCAGAATGCATGTGAAGTTAAAATGAGCTTCAACATGAGAAATTCATTGAAGTATTTTGTTTTGATGCATCTGTAAATGTGTTTTTTCAATTTTCTTAGCTGTTTTTTGTTTCAACCCTTGCTTTGTTCAAACCTTTTTTTCTGAATATATGGAGAATATTTTGTATCGCCACATAACTATGAATAAATGTAAGTTTCAGAAGTAGTTCGTGGGGGAGGGGAGAATAATTGACATAGGAGAGCAAAGGTGTTTCTAGTAAATGTAGGAAGTCAGAATCTGAATACTTTTTACATTGCCAACTTCCCCATTCATTGTATTCGAAGCTTTGTGCAACGTTCGATGGTTTAACAGGAAAGATGTCACTTAAAGGTATATACGCACGTTATATGCTTATAAAAAAGACCAAAAACCGTTCAATCATGGTAAAATAAAGCTATAAACACAGAGCCTCCTTCCTGATAGTGTTTTGATGGTCGTTTTGTGGATAAATATAGCCCCCCGTGATGAGCAGACATGGCGCCATCTAGCGGCAGTACCGCAGAACTATCATAATGCCTCTTTGCTTAATTAATAAATCCCTTGTAAATAATGCCGGACTGAGCCTGACCCTCTGCAATGCCTCGCAGTAAAGTGGCAGCTCATGGTGATCAACGACCAACCAATTAATTACATACACCGATCTACAGCAACTTCAGGAGCCTCATATACAGGGATACTGGGAATACAGTATGAACGCTCATATAGCGTTCATACTGTATTCCCAGCGACATTCCAGTCTTTTCCCTCTCGGAATGTTTTTTTTGTTTTTGCTTTTTTTTCTCCACTGGATCTTGGACCATTCTTCATTGTTTTGCTGGTAGATGCTAGTAGCCGTTAGCCGCTTCCTTGTTTTATCCCTTGCTGTGCATGTGCAGTATGTACTTCTGATATTATTATAAATAAACTCGGAAGAGCTTCATTTACTAACAAATAGAGCAAAAACAAAGCATAAAACACCAAAAATTCAATGTTCAATGATCTGACTGTAACAGTCGTAACCATCATTGGTGGTTTCATCTTCAAACATAGAATGGGTGTCCACAAAGCAATTGTTTAACATGAAACTATTAAAATAAAAGCATTATTGGATATAGTTCTAAATTTTGTGCTCACAAGATCAACTGGTTCTCATTTATTCATGATTTTTTTTTTTCAATGAAACAAAATCATTAATAATGCATAGATTGCAATGTCATATGTCCGTTAGAATGTGTCATTAATTGAAGTTTTCTGTCTGATCTTTGCAAATCTGGATTGTTGTTTTGTACATTTAGTAGTTTATTTGTTGAGCACCTTTCACAAACAAAACCATCAAGTGCTGTACAGAAAAAAACAAAAACTATTAAAAAAACATAAATAATTTCCGAACCTGGTTTAAAAAAAACATGTTTTAAATGTCAACACTTTAGGGGGTGTACTTTAAATCTACCATTACTATCCGCTATCCAAGATGGTGTAAATTTGTCTAGCAGTGTTACGAGACTCAATCAAAACAAAACATTATTTCACAAAGCTGCAAGGGAGACAAAAGAAGAAAGAACAGAAAGGCCAAGCCAGCTTAATCTGAAGGATTTAACAGAAAAGCCTGCATGGCAGACCTATAAATTGATTTTTCTTTGACCTGAGCGCAGGCAGCTGTGCCTTCCCTGACTTTGTCGTATGGGCTTGGCATTGATGTTGTATACTTTTTTTTTTTTTTTTTTTTTTTTTCATTTGTTACAGGGCGACCACACCAGAGTCTGCGCCAGACTGCTGGTCTGTTTTCTTTTCTTCATGGGTTAGGCATGTTGTATTCATAAGCATTTTGTTGTTGCTGGTTTTAGTCCTCCTCCTAGAGTGACAGGTTGTTTTACGTTTGGAAGGTTTAAAACACGTATAACTGGGTCAGATCTGGTTAGTGAATGTTATTTACGGATAAGATCTATGAAAGGCTGTTATTAGACCCATCAGAATGCATCACAGTTCCTCAGAGTATATTAAGCTTGTTTTTCTTAATCTAAGTGTACCATATATGCTTAACTTAATTATTACTTAATTAAACACGTTACATGTTAGCTTACTGTTACAGCATCGGTTCTAAATGTGGTAATGCTTTAATGCACTGCTAGTAAACCCCATGCAGGTCTGAAGAAAAACCCATGAAGCACAAGCTCTTTCCAGCACACACTCTGTCAGATTTTCAACCGCAGTGACACTTGGGTGAACTTAGAGAGGGTTTTGACTTCATTTTTGCAAGTGAACTGGAACGAGTCGGAAACAAATTCTTGCAGCCCCTCGGCAACTTTCCTGGAAAGCATTATGACAATGGGAAATATTTGAAAACTGGCTATGTACAAGGTTTTAAGTTGAACTAAGCTTGGGACTTGGCCTAAACTAGTTTAAATTTCCTTTTCCCCTCTTACCTTGTACTCTGTGTCCTGACCATTGCTATTCTGGGTTCCTTTTTCTGCCTAAGGCTTCTTTCACATATAGTTCTATGTAAAAGTGTTTGCATCCATGGAACTTTTTCTCATTTTCTCATGTTACAATCTCAAACTTCAGTGTATTTTATTGGAAATTTGTCTGATAGAACAGCACAAAGTAGTGCAAAATGGAAGGAAGAACTAAAATTTGGTGCTATGTGCAACAGGATCTCTTATACACCTTGTGCTGGTCTATCATATAAAATCCCATTCGAATACATTGAAGTTTGTTGCTGTAACGAGAAACGATGTGTGAAAACTTTATAGAGCACAATACTACGTAGGGTCTGTGTTCAGAACAAGTTTCTTTAGAATAGACTGCTGCGGTGCTGGGATGATGGTGGCAAAGTTGACTTTTTTTTGACGTGCTTCTCTGTTTCTGTCTGCTCCTTTCCGTTTAGGATGAAAATGCGGCGGCACAGAGTGTTCTTGCTGTGCACGGTGGGTCTATGTGTCATCTCCTTTCTCCATTACTACAAGGCCCTCCATTACGTCTCCCTGCTGCGTGAGCTCTCCGCTCCGTATCCCAACATCAAGTCCTTCATCATGGTCTCAGGCTTCTTCTGGAGGGAGAAGGGCGTCGCTGCCACCCCGATCAGTCCTGCCTCTCCCGAAGAGGCTCCCCCACTGCCCGCTCTCCGCCAGGGGGTCGTGAAACAGTCTTTGGGGGATGGCGGAGCGGAAGTGATAGACCCAGGAGCTCTGGATGCTAAGATTGGAGGACCTGGCGTGGCTCTTGAGGTGAGGGCGATGAAGGAGCCGGAGCCTCCCCATCCCTGGGAAAAACCAGAGGAGAACCAGCTGGGAGACTCGCCAAAAGAGGTTAAACATGCTGCTGTGCTGCTTACAGACTTATTGCAAATGTTGCATGAATTGCATGGAAAATGTAATATGCAGGAGCAAAGTCTTTCTAGCTTTAGTTTAAGAATTTAACTCGGATTTAGAAGGATAAAGGTTTTTTTTTTTTTTTTTAGAATAGATACATTCATGTCCTCAGTCTTTAGTATATTAACTTTCAGCTGTATCTCCTCCATATGAACCATCTTCTTAAGACGCTGCAAGAGCAGGACAAGTTTGTGGTTGTAACATATTAAAATGTGAAAGGGCTCAAGTGGTATCAGTACTTTTGCAGGGCACTGTAAACATATATTCCATATCCTAAATAGATAAATGGATATAGTTTAAGTTCCTGAAATACCTCCAACTGTGAGTTTTAACGATACTGTAAGATGTTTAGAGCATTTTACAAATAAAGAAATGCCTTCACAGATGCAGCCAATGTTATAAATAGCAGTAAGTGTTAACTAAACTGAAGAGTATTCGCTTGAATTGTACCTTTTCTTGTCTGCCTTCTTAGAAACGACATGAAGAGCAGCATGTGAACCACATTGAACCCGACCTAAAAAAACTCTTGGTTCAAGTAGGAAAAGGTCCATTGCCGGACCCTATCAAATCCATGGGAGACCTTCATACCCGGACTCACCAGCTACAAGACGACAAAACCCCTTATTTTGTCCGCACGAGTCGTGGAGCCTATTGCTTCAAACAGGGGACGGAGATGGCTACCATCAAGGAATCCTCTGTGAAAACAGGAGCGGGTGCGACCCGTGACGTTGTGGAAGTAGGTAAAGCAGTGCAGCGGAAAACCCTGGGCCTTCAGCAGCAGACCGGAAAAGTGTCAAAGGGTAAAGGGCAGCCGATGGGCAGCGGGAAGCAGCTGGTAAAGTGTGTGTGTCGGCCGGGATGGCACGGACCTTACTGTGGGGTTCCCACCATGGTGTACCATTCCAACCTGCCGACAAAGGAGCGGCTGAAGCCCAGAGAGGTCCCGCGGAGAGTGATCAACGCCATCAACATCAACCACGAGTTCGACCTGCTGCACGCGCGCTTTCATGAGCTTTCGCAGGCCGTAGATTTGTTCCTGATATGTGAATCCAACTTTACTGCCTATGGAGAGAGACGACCGCTAAGGTATGGCTCAAACTTTATCTGTTTTTTTAATTTATTTGGGAAGGGTATTTAATGCACGGTCATGGGAAAATAAAAAAAAAGTTAAAATTCTTTTGGTGCATCTCGGGAGAAAATATAGATCTCTCTGATATCAGGTTGTTTAACTCTAACCTCCAGTGAAACAAGAACTCACAACAAATTGCAATTTATTATTTATGTAATACAAATAAGAGCCGTTTTAAAAAGCTGTGCATGAATAAACCTGGCACAAGGCGTTATTCAACAACACGTTTTGCCATCTGTAACAGATATAACGGTCAGAAGTTGTTTTCTCCATAGCTTTAGCCATCTCCCACATCATTGGGGAGGAAATTTGAGCGACTCCTGTTTAAAAACATTCATGTTTGTTGTTTGCTGACATGTCGCGGCAGCGGCTCCACCTTGGCATTTCAACCGGGTGTAGGTCTGAACGTTAGCTGGCCATTGCAACACTCCATTTATCTTTTCCAGTCTTTCTGGTGTTTGGAATCCCTGTTTTGTCGCATAGCTCAACTTCGACCAAGCTATAGCACATTTCAGTCAGGAATACTTTGGTCTGCAAAGGAGTTAATGTACGCATCAATGACTGCAAGGGGCCAAGGTGCTGTCGATGCAAAACAAGCCCAAATCATTACCGCTCCGAAAACCTTACTTTACAGTTGGCTTCAGGGGTTTTAATTACTTTATCATCCAGTATGTACCCGAGGCCCTGTTTTCACAGATGAAGCTCATGGGAATTTTACCTCATCTTTGTCTCTGGCGTCTAATGGACTTCAGATGGTTCAGGAAAGCCCCTCTGACTCTTCCCAGATTGATAGGCAGCAGAAATTGCTTGTCTAAGTTCCTGCGTTCCAGCATCCAACATTTTGTTGACACGCGTCTATGTTCTCCAGACCAACAATCTCCCAACACGTCTGCCTCCATAAACCGTGAAATAAATGCATTTAATCAACAGTAAATAGCTGCTGCTTTAAGTTAATCACTTACAGCTTTTCCATATCCGCTTTATTTGCGTTGAATAAAAAACGAGAGGTTGGGAATCTATTGTGAGATTAAATTGAGATCATTCAAACACACAACGGCTACGATTTAAAATAAAATAAAAAAAATAATGTTGTTCTATACGTAAAACTGTTGACTGTATAAAAACTTTATCCTGTGTCTTTGCTCTCCGATTATTTTTAGTAATGTCGGGTGACCTTAGGCTGAAATGTTCTGTGACTGGTAGTGGACCACCTCAGTGTCACATTATTGTTTGTACATTCAACATGTTATATTTTGAATTTGATTTGAATATAGAGTGGTTGGCCAGGAGGTGCAGAACAGTCATGGCAGCAGCAGTTATATGACATCAAACAAATGTTGTGGGAGCAATAAATCCTAATGCAATGATTGTAGGAATTTCTGGTCAAAATTAGTTCATTAATCTTCTCAGTATACATCAGACTGTCCATTTGCTCAGGACTTTTTTGGTATTATTGCCTCAAACTTGTTGTCGGCTGTTCACACTGGACCGTTTCGAAAGAAATGCCGAGGCAGTTTTAAAATGAGATAACATCAGCTGAAACTAGGCTGAAAACACTTTCACAGTTCACAAACAAGATTTGTTCACTGATTGCCGTTGTAGCTTAACCGATGCAAACATACCTGTTAAACCTGTACTCGTGTTTTATCCCGTTATAGCAGGTTCAGGTAATCACGACCAGAGAGGCTCTGTTCATGCTCCCCCCCCCCCCCCCCCATTCAGATGTAGAAGGAGAAAGCACACCTACGACACAGCCGCTGCTTTGAGTGATTATTTCTAGCTTGCATCCTTTGTACACTGTCATTCTTCATGCTTGTTGAGACTCAATGTGCAGAATAATAATTGCAGTTAGGTTTCTTTGGCAACAACGTGAAACACCTTGAAAGCAATTTTTACAGAAGATTATGACGAGCAGCGTGAGTGACTGTGCGTGCAGCTTTGAGGAGAGAGACTGGTGTGTTCAATCACAGGATGTGGCACAGCATGAAAGCAGCTACACTCTGCGCTTTTTGCTATGCATATCAACAGGTTAATGGAGTTGTTCCCTCAGTGAGTTTGGTGTGTGTGGAGTGGGGTCGCCTGGGCCCCGAGGCGTCGCTTGTCAAACAAGTGCTTCCCGGATTTGGTTTGCATCTTTTCTGCATCTCAATTTTTGCTTTTGGGATTTTCTTAAGTGGTACATTTTTACATTTACCAATTAGGAAACTGATTGAGGAAAGATTTAGTTTTATCTTGTCAGTTTATTCTTTTTTTTTTTTAGTCAGCTATACACAGAGGGAGGCTCCCTATAAACCACATATTTATAAAGTATCATGCATACATCCTTATACCTCTTTTAATCACATTGCAATCGCAGATTTCAATGTATTTTCATGAGATTCTACGTGATTTACTGAAAACAAAGTAGAACATAATTGTGAAGCAGAAAGAAAAGCACAGACAGATTCCAAGCGTTTTTTTTGTTTTTTCAGATAAGGCAGAGGTTCCTTCTGCCGAGACAATGACCCTAAACTTAAAGCCAGATCTACAACGGCAAGGTTCAGATTAAAGCTGCAATATATAAAATCCTAACTGCTTTTGAAATATAATTCTCAAAGACTGCTTGGATACAATATTTTGTAGTCTATATTTTAGATAAGTACATTTAAGACTTCAAATATTATGACCACAACTTATATATAAAACATTGTGGTGAAGATCAGCAAGCATGGTGAGAGCTGTGGGGACAGTACAATGATTAGAAATCAAGACAGACAAAATGTGGGTGAAATTTAATCCATATATTTAACAATGAGACTGCAGTGTCATGTTTTTCTAATATAAAAACCCCCAGTCTAGGTTAAAGGTTGCTAAAGTGTTTAAATGCCTCAGTCAAAGTCCAAACCTAACTTAAGAATCTGTGGAATGCCTTGACTATAGATGTTGGCAGATGCTCTCCATCTAATCTGACTGAGCTTCAGCAATTTGCAGACGAAGGAGCAAAAAGATCCAGTTTCTGGATGTGCAAAGCTGCCAGAGGCATACCCCTAAAACACGTACAGCTGTAACTGGAGCCAAAAGTTGTTTTAGAAAGCATGGCCTCAGGTGGAATGAATACAAAGATACGCCACATTTTTTAGACTTTTTAGATGTCAAAAAAAGTAAAAGCCATGTATCACTTTTGATTCCAGCTCAATTATGCTCCACGCTGTGTAAGATAAATACATAAATGTGACAAAATGAGGCACAGTAAGTTCTGAATGATTACTGACCGTCTAACAAGTTAGCAGCTTTGGAAATTATATTAACTTTGATCAATTTATTTCTTTTGGTATCTGTCCCCCTAGTTTCCTGCGTCTCCTCCTTAATGGTACCTACGACTACATCCGTCACAAGATCCTCTACGTGTTCCTCGACCACTTCCCAGACGGGGGCCGGCAGGATGGCTGGATAGCCGATGACTATCTGCGGACGTTCCTGACGCGTAACGGCTTGTCCAGGGTGAAGGGGGCCAGATCCGACGATGTGTTCGTCATCAACGACGCAGATGAAATCCCAGCGCAAGAAGGCCTTCTTTTCCTCAAGCTGTTTGACGGCTGGACAGAACCGTTCGCCATACACATGCGAAAGGTAGCGGCAGTGCGGCGCAGAGTCTTGGGAAATGATACTCAACAAATGCCGGAGTTGTTGTTAAGTTTGGTTTTACTCTCTTCTCTCTCCATCTCCAGTCTTTGTATGGCTTTTTCTGGAAGCAGTTTGGGACTCTAGAGGTGGTGTCCGGCTGCACGCTGAGGATGCTCCGCGACGTCTACGACGGGGATGGCATCAAGCTGCGGCGCCGCGAATACTACAGCCTGCCCGGCTTCCGCAAGTACGAGAACGACACGGGCCACATCCTGGTGCAGTGGTCCGTGGGCAGCCCCTTCCACTTCGCCGGCTGGCACTGCTCCTGGTGTTTCACCCCCGAGGGGATATACTTCAAGCTGGTTTCGGCACAGAACGGGGACTTCCCTAGGTGGGGGGACTACGAGGACAAGCGCGACCTCAACTATATACGGGAACTGATCCGGACAGGGGGCTGGTTTGACGGCTCCGTGCAGGAATATCCCCCTGCGGATCCCAAAGAGCACATGTACGCCCCGAAGTACATGCTGGAGAACCGCAAAAGGTATAACTACCTCCTAGAAAACCCTTATAAACACAAAATCCAGACTGAATGAAATCAAAGAGATCTTTTTTTTTGGAGGGGGGAATACCTTAAAATAGCGCCCATGGGAGGCCTTCGCACTGAGCTCTGGAGGTGGGCTGACACTGACGAACAAAATCTCCACAGACGACGAAGATGTTGCAGGGATTTATAATCTTATAGAATTATTTTGGGGTAAAAAGGGAACACTAAAAGACATCGACCATGGGTTTACAATGAAAGCGGCGGGGAGGATGAAACCACTGGATGAACAAAATGATTACTTTCCCCATCGCTCTCTGATTATAGGGAGATGCCAAGCTATTTCTCTTCACCCGCTTCCTTTGTATCTCATCTGCCACTGGACGCACTTGTGCTCTGTAATACAAGAGCAGCCTAAGGAGGGGGAAAAAAAGCCAGGGAAGCAGCAAGTTTTTTTGTGTGTGTGTGTGTTCCTGTCCGCTCTCACTGAAATCTATAGCCTGGCAGATGCTCTGATTTCAACCCTCACCTTCTGACGTCTTCCTGTCATATTCGGTGACCTCCTTCCAGAGCCAGACGCATGTTCAGAAGTAAAATATAAAGGACTTTTTTTTTTTAAGGTCTTCTGAGAGTACCTACAGCCAAATGAGTGTCACAGGTTTCTGCTCACGTTCATCTCCATGCACCTTAAGCTCGCCTGTGTGGTTGTAAATAGTGTATGTGCTCTGTCTTTGTGCTGTTTGGGCTATGAAGGGAGGGGGGTGTTAACATCAATGCGAGTGAAGAGGGGTTATGAAGGAAAAAGTGTGCCGTGAAGAAAAGGAAATAAAATGAAATGCCACATGGATGGTTGTACTGAGTGGGAGTGTGTTTCCCAGAGCTTACAGACAGATTTGAGTAAAAAAAATCTTTCAATCCCATCAGGAAACAATCAAGAAAAGTTGCGGGAAGATCGGCCTTCGGTTTTCAGATCTGTCTGTTTAGCAGCTGGGATAGCTGAGTTTTCCTTGGACGGTTACAAAAGATGCATCATGGTGAAAAGTGAGGATGTTCACATCAGTCAGAGGTGTTTGGTTGTGTCTGAACACTAGTAGTCCCATGAATGAGTCTTTATGCACCGCTGGCAGTCTTTGAATGTCTGCCTCCGGCTCCTCTAAGCAAGTCCGTCTTTTCTTTGTTTCCCATCTATTTACGCTCTTTATTTTTTATCTTCATGTGTTAGGTGAAATAAGTTAAAATCAGCCCCTTTTTACCGTCACTAAGTATCTGTTTGAAATGCACCAATCAGCAAAAGACCAGAATCAGCTAATTTCTGTTCTTCATTGGCTCTGATTAGTGAGCTGGCAAAAAAGACTTTTCCCCCTCCTCTCTACATTAAATGGATCAAAGCTGGGAACTCTCACCACTTAGGAGCACATTCCCTGACAACATGTACTTTGGTGGACTTTTTTGAGTTTAATTAAAACCCAGTACAGGTTAAGGACATTTGCCTTGATGCATCAGTGGGGATGATACCTTACCTGCAGTAAATATGTCTCTTGGCGTCTTCACTTTGTATAAAGCTGGTGCTGGAAGCAGAAGCTAGTGGCTAGTCCAAGAGGGTCCAAGACAAAAGTGGACTTTTGTTGTCCATCAAAGCATTTATATGAACGTTATATTATGAACCTTTAAACTGTCACCAATTTTGCCTTGTTTTTTTGTTTTTGCTTTTCTGACCGCTTTACTTTTATATCCCTTATTCTGACCAGAAATTCTTTCTGGTTTCTTTTCTCAATTTTTCACACAGGAAAGATTATTGGTGGCGCTTTGCCTTCAACCTCAATTTCCTTAGTAATTATTCAGTGGCACTTATGGTAAATAACATTCATGTAAACCGATGTGCACTTTTTTTTTAAGGCTGTAGAAGTCTGCCCCTCTCTGAGCAGCAAATTTAGCGTGTAGGTCCAGCTAATTTGCTTTTATAACAAATGAGAAACCCAGGAGAATTATATACTGCGGGTGGGCTTTCAGAACCACCAGAATCTTACTTTAAAAGTGTATTTGTTTAATGTCTCTGGGGGTTTGTTTTAGTCCTTGTCAAGTTTTAATTTGGGCTTTGTAGCAATTGAAACATTTCTGCCATGAGTTACTCCTCCTTTACAAGAAACAGACCAACTACAGATGAAAAAAAAAAACATTGCATTTGTTGATTTTTCTATTAACTTTAAATTGACCAGCACCACCTAGAGGTTCTTTACTTGTTTTGGCCTAAACAGATGATGTTCACTTCAATGTTAGGAGGGATAATTTTCAAGTGGAAAATCTCTGGAAAGGTTAGATTTCTATTAAACCCTTAACTGGGCAAAAGTTTGCTGTTGAAACCCTGATTTGATTTGGGAGCCAGATTGTTACTCAGATTGTTTCAGTAAAGGCTGCCTCTTTGCGGCTGTAAGCTCAGGGTGGAGAAAATGAGATTAGCCAGAAGGCCAGTGAGGGTTGTTTCTGTTTCTGGGCTGTGCTGCTGCTTCGATGGCACGGTGGCCTGCAGCAGCAGCTGTTAGGGGTTTGGTGTTGGTATTAACCATCTAAGGCCAGGGAGGCTGCAGGGAAATTAGCTCCAAATAGGATTTGAAATCAGATGGCCAGCAACTGTTTGTGAGCTTTTTGTTTCTAAATTAGACTATTTTTTTTTTTTTTTTTTTTTTAAACAGGTTGATGATGGACGGGTTACCCTGATAAAGAAAGAGTCATGTTGGTTTAGTGTCCGACTTCAGTACTACAGAAAAGGTCAAAGTCCGCTCTATTGTTTATATGTCTTCACATGAACCAGTTATACAAAGGAACCGGGGGGGATTCTTGCTATGCCATGGTGAGGACGTACAGCCGCCAAGCACAACATATAGACACCATCCCAACAATACCGTAAAAAATAGCTAAAGCGCACAGCAGAGGAACACATTTTCTAAAATTAAAAGGAATACAATAATTAAAATAATATAGTTTAAATGCAGGCATTGCAGTAAAGTTTTTTGTATGAGTTAGGGTGTTTTGAAATGCGCAAAACAAAGTCAGCAATAGTCACAGAGGGTTTCTGTGCGATGTAACAAAGCATTGCCTTCTTTGGGCTTGAAAAACCTGCAGCAGTAAAATAACTACGGTAACTACATTTCCCGAGGGTTAAGTCCTACTTAACTCTCTATCAAGAGACATGAGCCGTCTAAAAGCTCATGTCTCTGTTGACGAGCCAATGTTGTTTAGTTGCTAAAGGCCGAACTAGTGCTAGCATGTTTTCTCTCTGCTATGACGCATTGATAATTCGGTTCATAACATATTTCAGTGCATTGTCACTTACTCATGTGCAGACAATTGAAAAGTTGTTCTGCTTTATTAACTAAACACTTTGCTTGGATTCGACCTCGGAATGGCAAGTTTTTCAGCTGCTTTCTGTGCAGCTGCCTCTCCTACGCTGAGTGCTTTCTCGCCACAGCGGGTCACATGAAACGGACACGGGCAACGTCATTATGAAGGATGAAGCATTGATCGTTTTGGAAACCCCAGATTCTAACTAAAACAAACTAACTAAACTGGACAACTAATATTTCTTTGCAAGCTGTGCACCCAAAAAATGTGCCAATTGCTGCCCGAGGCTTCGCTTGGTGTGTAGTTGACTTGAAATCACAGACGGTGCAACAACAAATGGAACTGGGAGTTTACACCAACATTTATATACAGTTCATTTGAAAATGCTGTGAAATGGACCTTAAACGAAAAGTTGGGATATGATTGGACGCTCCTTGATATTAGATGATTTAACTGAGGTAAATGTAGCTTGGTGGCAGCGCTAACACTTTTAACATGTTCATCTCAATGGTCATGCAGGGGTTTAGAGATGCTGGATAGGTGATTTATGCAGGGAGTCACTTTTGCATTAAATACCTTAATTATCACTCTTATCTTAACTCTTCAAGGATTTAGGGGGAAATGGAAGTGGATCCAGTGCAAATTTAAAAGCAGCTCAAATTCTGGGCCTTTCACGTAAAAACATACAACATATGTGGAATCTAATGACAGAAATTAACATAAAACTTGTACACATTCACAACACAAATAAGAACTACCTTCTTTCCCTAGATCTCTGGTTTCCCCACTACAGGCATTCATACCTGCAATCTGTCCGTCTTTGTGGTATTTTTGTCTAAAAAAAGTGGGAAAAGATGTTTTGGATTATAGTTATAAGCATTTCAGAAATGTAACCACAAAAGAGTCCCCATTGCAACCCGACTTCAAGTTAACATCCTGCTAACATCTGTTGAACAGGACGGAGCTGCATGCATTTCTGGGTCTTTGTCGGAGAGCAACAGCCATGTCAGCCTAAGCTGTATAAGGGTGTTGTTCACAATGACAAACCAGTGTTTCTGGACGTGGCTAGTTTCTCCCCCTTATCACCATGGCAGCAATCCCCTTGATGATTTCCTGAGATCCCCAACAGCCTGAGGTCATCCTGCAAGACTGCAGACTGCTAGTTCAAAAGGTGAGGGAGTGTAGAGGACCAGTAATCAGAGAAGTCACAGACAAGCTCTCTTCATAACTCCCGTTGCAGAACCTTGCCAAGGCAAAGAAATGAATTCAGAACCTCTACAGAACTGAGATAAGTCCTGTGCACATGCCTCCTACTTTTCCTTGTTTTCATAGAGTTGACTGTATCCTAATAATAGGAATTAGAGAATAGAAATAGCCTTTTTCGGCCTTCAGTGGTAAAATTCAGGCAGTGCAAAGTGATATATATATGAGGAGCAGTGTAGGTGCCACGTCTATAGCTCGATTTGCAAATAAAACATTGATGAGAAACGTATTTTCTCCTGTAGATCAAAAACCACAGAGATGAGAAAGTGCTGCAGCTTGTTAAGCAGAAAGATATTTCACAGCTGTTCGCAGACTAATTGTGTGAGACATGATTGTGAGGAAGAGGGGCTAGGCTTTGATTTTTCACTCTGAAATGGAGTCATCACAGTGCTGAAATGAAACCCATCCAAATGAAGGGAGCAGTACGTCATCCCTGTAAAAGAAAAATCCATAAAGCAATGACAAATTCAGCCACGATGGAGTTGTGTTTTAGGGCGGTCTGTGCCGCCTCACTGGGCTTGCAATGATTTCTTGAAAAACAAAAAAAAGCTGTTCTCCAAATTGGACGGTCTGTCTCGCTCAAGGACATTTCTGCAGATCGTGGCCACTCAGCAGATGTTAAAAGCACTGAGACTTTTATGCGCGCGGACAGTCTAATCGCAACCCTCGCCAGTTGCTGTCCTGTTTTATCATAATCAAACCCTAAATCACTAAAGAAATAAACAGCACTGAGGCCAAAGTTAAATGGGAGAGGATGAGTTTAAACATCTCTCAAAGTCTTGCAGAGTCTCTATGACCAGAACTCAAATCAGCGTTGTTACAGGGCAGCTATGCCTCTGCAACACGACAACCCGCGCTTTGTTCTTCAGAAGTTCTCCAGTGGAAAATTCATGCCTGCATATCGGCACCATAAACCTCGCCAGACACTTGTCATTAGATATTTAAAGGAAATGCCTACAATAGCTGAAGTAACTTGCACTGACTGCTAAAGAAAAGAAAAACGGCGCTGTTTAGTTTGGTTCAATGTTTTAATGGCTGTGGTGCGTTTCTGCTCATTCATTATAGAATGATCAGACCTAAACTGGGGGCGGTGATCAAAGGAAAACACCTTCAGAAAGAATTTAATATGGATCTAATATACAAGTCAGAGCTAGCAAGGAAACTAATAATTCAGAATAGCTCATGGAGGTCAGTCGGATTAAGTAAGAATGCAAGGCTCAACAGACCTATGATTATGTGCATTAGAAATCAAAGCTTGGTATATTCTTGTTCTCCCCTATTAATGATGACTAATACGCTGTTCTGGCGTTGCAGAGGATTTTCTTTTAGAATAGTAAAACTTTTTTTCAGATGGTATGCAAGGCTCAACAGAGCTATTGCTGCCGTAGTCTGGCCTCTGTATGAAAAAGAGACCTAGGATTATTCTCAATTGAAGAGTAACATGCTGTATTTATTTAACTTAATCAGGGTTTCTGTAAATGTTTAGAGGGCCATATCTTCCTCCAACTCTGAAGCAAATGATACATTTATCATAAATAGCTTTTCTTTTAATGAACTCAAAATAATAAACATTAAAGGGGTTAATTCTACATAGTGTTTATGGTCATACGGTCTCCTCCTTCGGTCCTTTACTTTGGCTGTAAACCCTCGTCTTCTCACCCATCTTCACACACCAAGACATCAATTTGCATCCATCTCAATTGGCGCTGTGCGACAGATGAGATTTGAGACTGAAGAGAAGAACTTCCAAGATACAGATTTGCTATGAATCCAGATTAGTCTGTGGTTAAATAGTGAAGGGAAATCAATAAAACATGTTATTTTTTTTTAAACTAATGAACCCCCAGAGGGACCAAACAAAGAAAAAGTAATGGGCTGCAGGATGTCTGCAGTATATTTTGGTTATTGGGATTTCATGGTGCATCCAACATTAGTGACAATTGTTTTACCAAACATACAAGCTTTATGTTTCTATCAGGCGTCTGCTGCAGTGAATGTGGTTTCTGTTGACTAGAACAGGGGGGATTTATTAAGCATAAAATGCAGAACTGGAGAGAAGACAGAGTGATCCTTCTGCAGAGGGGTTTGAAGTTGCTAGGAAACAGCTCCCTCTGCAAGCTTGGATTGTTTCTAGTTACTGATATTAGCAACAGGGATGGGCATTTAAAGTATGAAACCAGTGGTGCCTAAACTTAGATTGCAAGTGAAATCGGAGAAATTATTTATATTCCGTGTGCAGGTTTACGTTAGTACATCAGCTCATTATTAGTTCCTGGGTATTGGCCAGATTTCCTTGAATTTAATCCAACACTTTATGCGAAATTGCGAGGGATTCAGGTCAGCGGGGAGTCTTTCTGCGCACGATTTGAACACAGTGAGGACAAATCTAATCTGTAAGATTTATAAGATCATAAATTAAACTAACCCACTCTATACAGTCGATGAGCTCATAATAAGTTTTATATGTTTGTGAAGTTCAGAACATCCATGGGCTCTGCTTAGATGACGTCCCGGGCTGTATGTACCCCACCCCTCCCATCTGTTTTTGTTCTCATCGAGCAGCTGATTGGCTGCCTGCGCACTCAGCCGACATTCCTACGCGACTCTGGACCCCTTCCAGCATTGTTGTTTCCAGTAATTGATCTTTTCTGGGGGGGAAAAAACAAAAAAAACATTGACAACTAGCAAAGCAGAAATGAAAAAAAGAGGCGAATGCAGGCGGTGTCAAGGCCCTTTACAAAAAACATGTATGTGGGTGGGAATGTAGGAAGGAGGCACACCACCTATGATCTTCCCTTGTTAAATGCATAATATGAATGGATTATTGAGTAAAAATATTATGTATTGGTTTATGGCAGACCTGCATTGTATGGCCCCTGACCCTGTTTTAGCTCTTTTGACCACCGGTCCACTTACAAACTGTAAATCAAAATGGAAGTATTGCACAAAATGTGCTGTTTCATTTTGAAGAAAAGTCCTTCTCCTTCATAAGCACCGTTGTACGCCGTTGAGTGCACTCTGCACTGGCAAAGAGAGACGGTAAACCTGAGAAATATCAGCTCAGTTTTTAACAAGACATGGACAGCAATAAAGCAGCAGAGTCTACTGGTGGCGTCTTCCCTAAATCAGGTCGGATGTGAGCGGATTGTTGGCAACAAATTTTTCTGCTTTTTTTGTGTACATCATTTAAATCTTAAAATATTAGAAATGCACGCAACCAAATAATAGCTGTGTATAAAACATTTCACAACGTGGAAGAGGTTTGGAGAGGACCTTTGGTCTTAAATCCTGACTGATAGAACACAAACTATTACTCTGATTAAATACCATTACAGGTGAAAAGGGACATTTGGATCCACAAGGCACTTAGACGGTTAAAATTAACTTTCTCTTAAATAAACCCTCTTTTTATGGTCTTGGTAATGATTAAACAAATTAGTTGCTATCAAGTTCTGTTAAATAAACAGCCAACTTGTGTTAAAAGTGCATTAACCCAAGTATCTTGTTCCGTCAATGAAAGAATAGGATCCTGAGTGAAGAAACTCTACAAATGAGTGAATGGCTGAGGATTTAGTGCTTGCGGCTGGGAAGCTGCTATTCTGTAAACATGTCAGCTTTTACCATCCGGATGTCTGGAATTCCTGGTATATGTTTGTTAGCCTGCGTGTTTCTGAACGTGTTTCGCAACAGATTGTTTGGCTTTTGGGGCGGGTATTAGGTAAATCAGGTCCAGAGCTCCATATGTTGAGACACAGCAGATGATAGAAAAAAAAAAAAAAGATGAAAGTCAGAGTGACACAACAGAGAGACAGATGGAGGCAGTGACACATACGTGCCTGAGAAGCCGGGTGGGCGGCCCGACCGACACCTGGCTGCAGATCGGTTCTCATCAGAAACTGGAGGGGAGGGGATGCGTTTTATCGATGACTAATAAAGGGAGAGGGAGACGGGCTTGCTCTCGTTCAGGGATTTCACTCACTGGTCCGAGGAATCGAATCAGTGCCCTCAGCTGTGGCCACACTTTCATGAACCTGTTCTCATCCAGAAACAATGAAGGGATTTGGTGGGTTTATCTTGTGTGGATTTGGGCCAGTTGGGCCAGACATTTATCCCTGTTTGGACTGACAATAGATGTGATGTTGTGACCTGCATTCATTTAGGATACAGGCTTCCTTCCCAGTTTAAACCACTACCGTAGCTAATTCTGGCACATTATTTATGGCGGACTAAAGCCAAGATATTCCTTCTATAGCTCAAATAATACCCACGATTAAGAAGAGGGTTTTAATTATCAGGCAAGTATTTGAAACATTCATTAAGAGGCTACCTGGGGGGAAAATACCTCCTTTATTGTAATATTTCAGATCACTGCTGTCTAAGTTGCAGGTGAAACCAACACGTCAAGACATAAAGCACCCCCCCCACAACTACCCCTGATAATGATGTTTAAAAAGCATTAAATTAATTCCTCTTTTTATTCCATCCATGGATCCCCAGACTCTGATGAACAGCAACAAAAAACGAATAAACTTCAATACAATTCCTTTTGTTACATGTATATCCAAATTACCAAAGGTGCAGCTAATTCTGCCATCTGAAAAGGTTTTGACAAGTGATCTTCCTGCAACTATTTCCTGACTTATGAAGAGCAACACATATCTGCTTCACCTGAACTCCATTCTTTTCTTGGCTTTCCTATTTTGAGAGGGGATTTGGATAACAGTGGGCCTTGTCACAATGCTACTGCAGTTAAAGATCAATTAATTTAAGGCTATTTGCACATCTTTACCAGGGAACCCAGTAAGCATTTAGGCCCTTGTAGAAACTGACTTGTTGCCATTCTCACGTTCGTGCAGAGAAAATATGTTCTTTTGTGGGGTTTTTTTTACCTATTTTGTATCGCTTTAATGCAATCTGCTTCTTAATCCCAGCCTGTCTGCAAACAGGCTCTTGTGGTAGCCTGACCTGAGAAGAGGCAGAGGCAGCCAAAGAGAGGGTGGTGGGGTTCGGAAAAAGCCAAATGAAGGGGAAGAGACAATAAACAGAGAAATGAGGGAGTGAGCCTCTGGAGGGCGTCGAATTCCCTACAATCAGAAACGGATATGGAAGGAGTGAGGGATTTTCCACGTTTTCTGCATTTGTGGTCTCTTCTTGTTTTGCTTTTGATTTGCACTTTTTTCTTTTGAGTGGAGTCAGCTAAAGTGTGTTTTATTCTGGGCCTTCTTCATATTTATAATAAAATTGAGTTTTTGGTGCAGACGGGGAACGTTTCGTTATTTCCCGTATTCACTTTCAGTACTTTATGGTATTCGTTCATCTAATTGGCAGCTTTGTTGGGTTTTCTGGGTGATGTATGTTGGTGTTTGAATGTTGAATTTCTTCAGCACTGTCTTTGGGAGCAGTTTTTAATTCATCTTGTTTACTCTGGTGTTTTGATGACCTTCCTTTCCATGTGACCCAAACAGAAACCCAGAACTGCCCGATTTATCCGTGGCTCTTATCTGTTTGAGTATGTTTAATGTTTTCTTAGAAGAGGTTCAGCTGCAGATGCCAGAGATAATCATAAGGCCTCAGTTTTTTTTTTTTTGTTTTTTTTTTTACTCTGACAAGTGTAGGCACTCAGTTTGCGCCCTTTCTGGTATGTGAATGTCGTGACAGCTTGGCCAAGTGTGACAGACAAAAAATAGAAACCACAGTTTTGTTTGTTTTTCAAAAGTAGCTTGTGATACTGACTCTCATTTACAATCTGTATCCCATCACAAAGTTGCTTTGTTGTGTCCTCCTTTCCTTCCAGATACACAAAGATGTCAAGATGTCAATCTTTTCATGGTTTTACTTGCATACTAGCAACTATACTGCCTGAAAAATCTTTTTTTTTTTTTATGCATACATACGTGTATTTATATATGGGGTGTGGATGTTTTTTGATTTGCGATAAAAGAGCTATTCAGACAAATACATCATATATCTGAAACAGGGTTATTATTTATTTTGTCTTATTGTTTTCGTTCTCTTTAATATTGCTTTTCTTATTCTTAACTTATTCAGCCAATGAGGTTTCATTTAGCCCATCTCCAGAAATAATTTTAGAGATTTCGATGCTGGTTTCAGCCCAAGACTTGATGTAGCACGTGTCAGTGCTGGCCATTTCACCCCTTTGCCCTGTCGTACCTTTTCCAGGTATAAAATGAAGCCGTCCGCAGGGAGCCATTTCAAACCCGCCAGGGGGGAGATTTTTTGCTCGGTTTAACAGACAAGTTAAAGTCATTTTGTATTACACGCTAATAATCTATTTCAAAACAATGTGTTTTTCCAATGACAATAAATAACAATCAATATTAGAATGTCTCTCAAAAGTTATTATGATTTGACCAGGAGTTACAATCTGTCATACATTATAAGAATCCACTAACCTAAACTTGGATCAGAGGCAAAACTAAATAGAAATGGGACATCATACAATTTTTTTCAGGAAAAATATAAAATTTAGTTATATATGTGATTTAAACATTTGTATAACAATTTATCTCCATCAATAATAAAAATGCTCAATGACAAAGATAAGTATACATATACAACAGTGTATGAAATGATTTGTTTACAGGTAAAGAACTGAAGTAGGAAGGAACAAAATGGCAGAGCACTTGTAGGAACACGAAAAAGGGCAACTCCAACTCCTACGCCTGCGTCTGATCCGGTGCCTCTTCAAGTCTTTTTGGTGTCAGACAAACCAAAATGTTACAGGGACAAAAACTGATTTCTAAAACTATGTAGTAAATTATAATAATTCTCATTGGAAAACTTCAATTGATCAAACAATCTAAACTTGTTTTATTCCTGACACAAGTAGTCGTAGTAAGCAGCCTTTTAAACAATCTAGAATTTATTTATTATGAGACTACAACTTTGGCAGAAGACTGGCACTCGGCACACCGCTGCCACCTGGTCCCATGTCCTCGGGCCAGAGTGCTGTCCGCAGCCAGTCAAGTAACGGGGATGCGTGCCAGGTCTTGTCCTCGAGGCCCTCCCACTGCTTTGCCACATTTAACCATCCTCTCTTCCCAAGTTAAATGCTGTTTACAGAATTTGGCTGCTCTCAAATTAGGATGAAATTGAAGGAGTTGCAGTTTCTTGTCTTATTTCCTGCTCTTTATGAGCTAAACGACAGCAGGTTAGGCCCATACTTGTGTAGATAGCTTCATTTCAAAGGCAGAATTGTTCAAATGAGATAAAGAAAGGAACTCATATTGTGATATTCCCTTGCACTGACCATAACTTCAGAGTTCTATTTTGTTATATCATTACTGGTCCTTTGGATCTTTTCTGTTTTTTTTTTTTATTTTACAATTAATGGGCCGCAGGAGGAACTGTGGATGTCCACGTGTGTGAAAAAGATTCTTTATTTAGTTGCTGTGCAGACATGTGCAAACAAAGAGATTGCGTGTGCTGGTTGGTGTTCAGCTCATCATTGTGCCAGTGTGTTCAGGTGTTCCTCGCCTCTATATCCGCTGATCCAAACAAACAGAAAAACAAGTGGGGTGTATGCAGAGGAGGAAGAGGGAAAGGAGGATTAAAAAAAGGACATTTCCTCCAGCAGAGGGACAAAAAACACCCTCCAACAAAAGAGAGACGATACTTTTGAATAAAGGATATTTTTCTCCTGTGTCGGGTCACAAAGGAGTGTGTACATTTCTAAGTTAATTGAAAACTGAATCTTATTTGTTCTCTATACGAATGGCTGTATGTTAACCATGAAAAAAAGTAATGAGATCTATGATTACAAAAAACAAAATAAATTAAATATGAAAATTTGACAGTCAGTGTGCTTTCTTTAAGACATCTGTGAAAGCGTTGGTGACAAACTGTGTTTATTCTCTGCACAGTTGCTTCATTTCAGTTATTTGCATCATCAATCATCTGCATCATCTCACTAGAGGGCAGCACTGTAAAGCACATCGTTAGGAGTCGTCTCGCAAAGGACAATTCGTATGCCTTTAATTTGGTTTAACATTTCAACTCACTGAAGTACATACCATAATTTCAAATTCAAAGAGACAGCATGTGATGCTATGTTTGGAAATAGCAGACCTTTCAGGCCGGTTTTCTATTGGTTAGACTTGGCAGCTGAAGTAGAATTAATTTCTTTAGTTGAGCTAATTCCACTGGGTGTTTTCATTAACTTTAATGCTCGGTGTTCCGCACTGAACAAAAGAACAATTTAAAATGTGACCAAACAAATGTGAAAGGGTTAAAAGCAAACGTTTGGGATATGGACTTTCGCTTTATGGGCGAGGTTTTACCCCCGCTAGAGCCTGGTTTATGCAGCGTAAAACTTGCATCTGTCACTAAGCAGGAAACACAACATATGGCTTTTTGCTGAGTTGAAATCCCAGAAAAGTGTTGATTTAACAGAACGTTATTGAAAATTCCAGTTTGATTGTCCCAGCTATAGGACAACGGGAACCATTGAGGAAAGGCCATGGAAAAGTATTCACACCCTTGGACTGTTTCACACTTTTCAGCTGTACAACCGCAAACTTTAATATGGTTCCCTTGGATTTTTTGACAGTTCATGAGAGTGAAGTGGAAATTGCTTTACTTTCAAAAACAATTTGTAAAAAAAATCTGATAAGTATGGGGTGAATCTGTAAAGCAGTATGTTAAGGCAAGGCAATTTTTTTTTGTATAGCACATTTCAGTACAAGGACATTGCAAAGTGCTTTACATGATTATAACAGGACAACAAAAGCAGGTGAAAATGTAGGATAATTGAAACAAAATAAAACAAAGGAAAATGGAAACTAACAGCAAATATAAATTATTTTAAAAACAGTTGGACTACAATGTTAAACTAATGATGTTTCAGTTAAACAGTTTAACTAAAACAGTCAAAGGCAACTCTAAAGAAATGTTTTTAATCTTGATTTAAAGGAACTTAGGCTTTCAGCACTTTTACAGTTTTCTGGAAGTTTGTTCCAGATAAGTGGAGCATAGGAACTAAATGCTGCTTCTCCGTGTTTAGTTCGTGTTCTAGGTATGCAGAGCAGGCTGGAGCCAGAAGACCTGAGTGGTCTGGAGGGTTTATACGCTGATAACAAGTCTGTGATGTATTTAGGTGCTAAGCCATTCAGGGATTTATAGACTAACAGAAGTATTTTAAAGTCTATTCTCTGACATACAGGGAGCCAGTGTAAGGACTTTAGAACTGGGGTGATGCGCTCTACTTTCTGAGTCTTAGTGAGGACACGGGCAGCAGCGTTCTGGATCAGCTGCAGCTGTCTGATCCACTTTTTAGGCAGGCCTGTGAAAACACTGTTGCAGCAATCAATTCAGAAAATAAATGCATGGATGAGTTTTTTAATATCCTGCTGGGACATCAGTCCTTTAATCCTGGAAATATTATTCAGGTGATAGAAGGCCGACTTAGGCCTCCAATGGTTTAGGTCTGATTCCATCACGACGGTGAGATTTCAGCTCTATTAATAGCACTTAAGTGTTGCCGCAGATTTTTAGTTAGATTTACTTTAATTTAAACCATTCCACCACATATGCCTCGATGTTTAAGGTTGATATCCTGTATAATGTGAACTTCCATGCTATTCTCAAGCTTTGCAGCCTCTGACAGGTTTTCCTTCGGGATTGCACCAAATAAAGCCTCATTCGCCTTTCCAACAAGTCTGGCCAGGTTCCCGGTCTTTGTTAAAAAAAATCCTTCCCACAGCATAATGGTGCCAACCCCAAGTTTCACTTTTGGAATGATGTGCTTAGAGGATGTTGCCTCATCTGACTAGGGTACCTTCTTCCACATACTTGTCCTCTACATGCCTCGTGGTAAACTGCTAAAATTTGCTTCCAACTCACAACTATGCACAAATTTCTGGCCTAAACCACAAAAATATGTTAAGGTCTGTAGTTATAATATGAAAAAGGTTCATGGTTTTTGTAAAGTACTTGGTGTAAATGTTGTTAGTTTGCTAACCATCTAAAATACAGTTAACCTTCGCTGCTGGCAGTGATTCATGTTGGCAGGTTTGTGAACCAGTGAAAGAATTTATGCCATAAAAATGGGGCCAGTTTAAAGCCAACAGGGGATCATCTCAAGCCAGAATATTGCATTGCTCAAACACCGCAGTGGGAAATCTCCTTCTGCTTATGATCATCAACACTAACACGTTTCAAAAACTTCCAACAATGTTTACAAAAGCTTAAATTGAAAGCAGAGAATTGCACACATTCTCCCGAATTAAATCAAATGAAATCTTTGTTTTAAAACAAATGTGCCGTTATAAGCCGAGTCATCACAATGACACATCAAGATGGGAATGGGGTGTGGCTTTATGTTTGCACATTAAGTCAGCAGTCCAGTTTAAGGGCCAGATCAGCCACAGTGGACCAGGGAGTTACAGCCTCACGCAACAAGAAATGTGCTGCTGGTGTTTTTCACATTCTGAGGAGGAAACAGTGGATTTCAAACAAAGGGTCTTTAAATAATTAAGATTTTCTCCCACAAAGAAACTATCAACATAAAATATACAGAAATACAAGCAGTGAGCATAGAAATATTCTGCATTGGGAAAATAGTGTATATTAGTATTGCATAGCCATAATAAAAGGGAAATAAATGGTTTTGTAGAATACAGTACCTTGCTAAACCATTCAACCGCCTTGATATTTTTCATATTTTGTTGCCTTGTAACCTGGAATCAAAATAACTGTTTCAGACCATTATCCAGTTTCAAATCACAGGCAGGCTGACACAGGTGTTGCTCAAGACAATCCTGTTATTGAGCACCATCTGTCTTCACCTCGACTCTGACCATTTTTCCCAGTCCCTGCCGCCACCATGTTTTACTGTGGGATGGTGTCTTGGGATTGTACCAGACATAGCGTTTTCCTTGGTGGCCAAAAAGTTTAATTTTAGTCTCATCTGACCAGAGCACTATCTTGCATACATTCGGGGAGTCACCTATGTGCCTTTTGGCAAACTCAAAACATGCCATCCCATTGTTAACACTGGTCACTCTTCCATAAAGGCCATTGTCTCTCAGATGCTAATGTCCATTTGCACAATTTTAAACTAATCTGAGAGTGTTTGTACAATCATGTATATTGCACAGTTTTCTTACATTATTATGTAAATCAGCTGCTGTCTTTCTTCTATTTTTAACTCAAACATTGCATTTTTACCTGAATATTCCGTGTTACCTTTTAATAATTGAGCAGCATCTTTCCCCCCTTGCTGATAAGGTCATTCTCTTCTGCTTTACAGATTAATTTTAAATTAGCTTTTTTTAAAAGAAAAATCCATGTTATTTAATCTAGTGTGCAACTCTGGTGTATCCTGTCTATGTGTTTTTTCCACCGTCATGCCCAAATTTCCCCATTTCAGACAATAAAGGCATTTCTACTCTTTGCAACTCCTTCAGAGTAACTTTGGTCTCTCTGCTGCCTTTCTAGTCGCGTTTCCATAAACATTTTTTAATGCACATTTTGAAGTATCACATTAGAAGGGGTTGATGGAAATGCCGTAATTCAAATTAACTCACTAAATTTCACAAAAAATAAATGTATGCCCACTTAAGGTGGTTTTTGACTTTTTCGAAAAACATTAAATGTGCTAAAGAGGAAATGTGTCGAATCAGTTCTGATGTAGTGAACATTTACCTCACATGACTGACCGGCTGTTTTTACTGCCGCAGTTTTCCCAGTTATTCCCATAATGCTCGAAAACTGGGCTGGAAGCAACAACAGGTACGTGTGGACTGACAAAGAAACTCGAGCATTTCTTAGTCTCATCCTTGAAAAAATAAATAAATAAAAAATCAGCACATTCATTAAAGCCTCGCCCCATTACTGATCTGTTGTTCTTGCTAGTTAGCAGCATCTACTTCCTGTTTATTACACCCAATGACAACATATGACGACATTTCGATGTGTGTCTCCTGGTTAATTTGCTACAAACCAGTAAAAAGAAACACGTCTGATGCGCATTTAATTTTTTTGCGATATTTTAAAAGTTTGCTTAACATTTGCGTGAGAATTGGATGGAAACAGAGATTCTGGTTGATGTCCTCCTTGTGCATATGGGTGGCCTTCTCTTGGCAGGTATGTTTTGGTACCATGTGCTTTCTATTTGAAGATGATGAATTTGATGTTTGCTCCAGAAGAACATCAAAGAGTTGTTGTTTTTTTATTACTCCACACTGACTTGTACTTCTCATCAACTTTGTCCCTGACTTGTTTATGGAGCTCCTTGCTCTTCATGGTGTGGTGCCTCTTGCTGTGTGGTGTTGCAGCCTCTGATGCCCTTCAGAAAAGATCAATTTATACTGACAGATCAGTCTTGTACACATTTCAGTGTTAAGTTTTGTTTATTTTTATCTATTTTATTTGGGGGGGGGGGGGAGTATTTCTGTTGTTTCACTTTACCAACTATTGTGTGCAGATCCATCACATACAATAAGATTTTAAACATATAAAGTTACATTGAACAGAACGGGTAAAAAGCCAGTTGCAAAGCACTGTGAGAGGCCTGGTCTTCTGTTCAGATAAACTGCTGAAAACCCTTGAGGCGTATAATATAGTACAGAATAGTGATTTTTTTTCTCTTAATAGCATTTTTGTCACAGCAATCTATCTACATTTGGACCAATTATTTTGACTTTAAAGTAGTCTCTCAATGCAACACCATTGTTTTTGTCTCTGTTGAAAAGATGAGAATAGTAATCTTTTTCACAGTTTCTTTTGCAAAATGCCATCTGCCAGCTCACTTGATTTTTTGACACATGACTTAGCTCGTCGCAGCCATTTGCTGCTTTGACTGACTACAGTCATACGTTTGAATTGCTGCGAACTCACTTCTATCAAAAGAGAAGGAAGGAATGAAACTTAGATTATTGAATTTGAGTATATCACAAGAAAGATAATTTAGTTCCAAATAAAGTTTCTGGCATCAAAGCAATCAAGCCGATAAGTAACCTGAAAGTTTGAGTCATACATCATAAAATGTCTATTAACTAAAATCAAACAAAGTAAAAAAAAAAAAGAATCCTGGTGGGAAGTTGAAATGTATTTCGTCAGTCAAAATTCAAACATATATGTGCAAAAATGGTCTTTTTAGGCTATCATTCTTACTTTCAAAGCATCACAGCATGACACTGAGATTTCATGGGAAAAAAGAGATTGAATAGAGGTTAAATGTCAAGAAAAATAAAATAGGTGAAAGCCTGATGTCTCAGGATGAAAAAAAATAAGTATAAGTTTACATACACTAAGATTACTATGGCTTTAAATAATTTGGGAATCCCTGTGGTGGGCTGCTTGGCCTCTGTGCTCCATGGGCTGATGGTTTCCTGGGTCTTGGGGTCCGGTCTGCTCACTCTCAGCTTTCTGTATTTTATTATTTTTGTCATGTGTTTTAGTAGTCAGTCAGGAAAGTTTGCAGGTTCACAGTAACTTTTGGTCCTTTTTTTGTTTTCGCTTTCAACAGTCTCTAGGATAAACATTCAATTTTAAACGTAAAATTACTGATATCTTTGATTTGAGAAAGAACTTTATGCTGAAGGAGCAGCCAGATGGCCAGATGAGGACACTGGTAATGCAGTACTCTTGGAGTTGGAGGATGGAAACATAGACGTACCCAGGCATATAAAACTACTGCAACACTTGTGCCTTTTCCGGGTTTTGCTCTTGTGTTGTTTAAAATGACCGACTGCAAGTACACAAATAGCATGTACACCTGCAGCAAGACAAGACAAGGCTGTGCTTTTGCATTTGACTGTCTCCATAGAAACCTCTCTGACTGAAACCTACACACACACACAGTGACTTTGCTTTAGGAGTCTCTTGGTAAGAGGTCACAAAGTTGTATTAAGACCCTCAGCAACTAAACCTTGTGCCAACAAACAAATTGGCAGTCATGCTGCTGGACCCAGACATTACATCACTTTCTCTTCATACTCATAGTAATTTTATATAAATATTTGTACTTTTTATGTTGATATTCAATTTCATTTGGTGGACTATACATTATGCCTCGTTCCACAGGTTTTGCTGAATCACTGTTTAGGGTTAGCATTCCTTCTGTGTTGATTTGGAAAACTGCCAAAGCAATTGAGTGTGTTGGCCTCAGTTATGGCAAACAAAAGCATTGTTAAAAATGTTTAAATACGAATGCACACAAGTTATATTTGTCATTTGAATTTTGCCATCAGATCTAATTTGGATAAAGCAATATTGCTTTTGTTGGCAGTTCTTACATTATTTTTGGAGAGTTCTTGTTGAGAACATTGGATTTTTCACTCCAGAGAAAACTGGGAGCGAGTAAATGCATATTGATTTTGTAACCAATACCTTCTTTTTTGTTGGGCCTGAGAACGTTTATCAGAAAAATAACATAACGCTCTCAGAACAATCAAGAATGATCAAACCTTCAACCCGACCAGTCAGTTTTATTGATTAGGAAGAACAGTGACCTCCTGCAGATGGAAAGCTCTGTGAAGCTGCACTCCTGTATGGGAGAGATTATAAAAGACCTATGGCTAAAGAGATTATATTGCTGACATACTGCACAGTGCTGTGGTGTGTGTGTACTTGTACTTGCAGCTGAGTGAGAACATTTTTTGTGCATTTTACTAGTAAACTGAGGACCTTTTTTTGGTCCTTACATTTGTCCTGGGCTGGTGGTTAGGTTTAGGACTAAGGTGCCAATTAGGTTTAAGTTAGGCACATACTAGTACAGTTTAGGGTTAGGGTAAGGCCACAGGGAGGATTGAAAATGAATAAAAGTGAAGACAATGTCCTCACTTGGTATTCAAAACAGGTGTGTGTGTGTGTGTGTGTGTGTGTGTGTGTGTGTGTGTGTGTGTGTGTGTGTGTGTGTGTGTGTGTGTGTGTGTGTGTGTGTGTGTGTGTGTGTGTGTGTGTGTGTGTGTGTTTATAAGTCTGTGGCTTTTGAGAAAAGCATGGGGAGGGAGCTGCCACTCATCCAAATGAGTCTGTAATTTGTGACTCAAAAATTAGAAATGCTTTCACAAAACTTGCAATTTTCTGTAAATAACAAAATGAGGGACTACAGATTTTGGTTCTGGAGGCGTGTGGTTACAAAGTGGGTTCAAATAAAGTAAAGACTCTTGTCAAACATTACAGTATTGTCAACACCTTACCTTTTAGGCAATGTTATGAATAGTCTGTTTTTTCTTTATTTGTTATGGAAAAAAACACAAAAGATAAATAGCTCATGTCTGATTAATCTGATTCTTATTAATAGATCTACTAAATCTTTCAAGGGTAGGTGCTGCTCTTCCTTCTCTGACTATGGTTTGGGGAATGTCAATATTTTGAAAGAGTAGGAAGTAGTCCTCTTAAATGCTAACATTTCCAGATGTTAAGAACAGGTAAAAAGCACCAGGGGACTGTGAAAGACTGCAACTATTACATCCTTGAACATAACTGATCACATAAAATAATATTTAATTTCATGTGTTAGAAACAGAATAATACACAAAGTAAGCCATGTGTTGGTTGTATGTAATTTACAGAAGCTTTGCTGATACTTCGTGAAGCCAATCTGCTTTAATCTGCGGCACATCCTGGCATATAAAAAAAAACATATTACAAGGGTCTAAACCTGAGGAATTGAGTGTGATTTTGTGGAACACAGAGTCTTTGAAGTATGTGCTACTTTTGTTGCACTCCTGTTCTTGATGGTGCGTTAACACTAAATACGAATTCGGTGACAATGTGGCTACTTTTGCGTAGTGTCGCTCACATGACATATCGCCGCCAACTTGTACAGTGGGCGACAAACCAGAAACACAGTAGTACAATGGCGCTATCTAGTGACGCTTTCACTTACCTGCCACTCCAGGCTCCTCACTCACTCTTCTGCAGACTTGGTCCTTTCTGGACTTGTCTTGGTAGTAGTAATTGGTTGAGTCATACAACTCAGGCCGACCGCAGACCGCCACTGTCAGCTTGTCTTCCTTGTTGAACGAAAACAGCTTCGTCTCCGCCACAGTCCTTCGCCTCACGTCACAGCCACATCCAGTTCCTGATTGGTTGTCGTGACAAGAGACAAACGTTCAGATTTATCAACTGTCGCTTTGCATCCATCGCAGGCGTCGTGTTTCTCTGGCTTCGCTTTAATCGCTAGAAGCGCGCCTTTTGCCTCGCATCACGTTGCATCGCTCCTGTGTTGCACCTGTACATAGGGATAACATGTAAATCTGATGCTTGGGCTGTCACATTCACGTTCGGTGTGAACGCACCTTAACAGTTCCGGTGTACTGGGATCAAAGGAATACAAGGTGTGCTGCTGCATCACAACCGGGTACATTACTTTTTATATGACCTTCCTGTTTCCTTTTATAATTTTTTTTTCATACTTAGGTATTCACTGATCACCTGAGAATCCTAGAACACTGAACAAAAGGCAGAAACACTATACTGTCACAAGAACCAGCATGTCTCACTTGATTAGCTTGAATTGTAGGAAAACTCCTCTGCTTATCAATGTCTCTAAGTTAGTAGGTTTAGGCCAGGCATCTGAAACCTTTACAATCCAAAGAGCCATTTCCCCCCCAGTCCAGTTAAATTAAACTCACATAAATCTTATGATCTTTTGAAAAGGGACAATTTACAATTTTTTAAATAAATATCAACTACTATATCTGGCATCTACAAAAATATCTAAGAGATATCTAAGTTCTCATTTTTAAAGAACCACCATTTTATTTCTATTTTTAGTTTTAAAATGGAATAAAATTAAAATGAAAAGAAAAACTTTTGCAAAAAATAAGAGGAGAAATACATTTTCTTCTGTTGCATGTTGATTATTGTGGAAAAATTTGTTTTAATGTTTGAGGGGCATTCAGTTGAGTTCTTGTGACAGTTCTGCACCAGCACTGTGTCCCCGTCTTGCTCCTCCCTCCTCCTCTTAGCCATCATGCAGAGCTGAGCACCAGGCCAAACCGCTGCAGCTTCTACATTTCTCCTCTGATGTAATATCTGACAGAAAGGTAATGTGAGTGTTTGTGGAATCCTAGACATTTTTCTGCGTAAAATTAACAACAGCACTTCACACTATAGTGCCACTGAAAACATTACATGGCTTATGGCCCAACATTTTCTACAAAACATACATGTATTATTTATAAATTAAGAGTTGGTATTTATGCATCAGACTTGCTAACAACAGTAGCCCATTCATACAAACAGCATCCATGCATAACCTACACATTTTGTACTCATGAAATCTGTGATTTCATTGCCTTGTGCAGCTGCTCTTTACTGACATTTGTTAGGAATGGCACCAAGAGGATGATCCTGTGAAGGAGCTACTTGAACAGTCCTGCTCCCTTCACCTCTACGGAGAGCCTGACCTCTTTTGTAATCCTTATATTTTAAAGAGAATATTGGATGCATTATTTTCACTTTATTCATTCAGAGGAGAGTTTTGATAAGTTCTATGCTGGAATACACAGCAGAGGGCCTGTGATCTCCTTCAATGCTTCAACATTAGTCTCTCAAATGACTGTTGTGACCCCAGCAGTCTGAAAACATCAGGGAACCTGAAGGTCTGAGTGGGGATGGAGACCAGTTGGTCAGAGCAAGCTCTCAGGCGTGAGGTGGAGACATTGTCAAAGCTTTAATGGTCTTCAGACACTGAAAAAGCTTATTATCATGCATGCATGATGAGGCCATGTTCTGTTTGTTTTTGCCTGGTATTCATTCAATTTCATAAACAGGGGCTATGAATTATTTTGCAAGGAACCATACCGTATACACACTTCTATTATAATTCTCAATTATTAAAATAGAAAGAAATGAAAAAAGGTTCCATAAATCTATTTAAACAAACTGTTGTAGGTCATTTCATGAAATGTTTTAAGATTATAAATATGATGAGCACATATAAGACCAGACATACAAATAATTTTAAAAACCTTGATGAAACACTCTGGATTTGGCGGAGCATAATGTGACTCAAACAACAACTGGTCCATGTAAGCATACAGCCAGCAAAGTAGACTTTGACTGACCATAGAATCAGCTTTCTTTCCTTCACTCATCACTATTCAGAGTCCAGAGGGTAAATACAAGTTTTCACTGTAATCGAGCTTGCAGCTCCAGAGCTGTATGATGCAAACCTGTGGTTTAGACACACCTGGAAGAAAAAAAATGCTTTTGCTTTAAAAGTTTTTCTTTCTCTGTTTTTTCAGTTCAATTCTGTTTCAAGGAGCAGATTGTAAAATAAGTTGACACAAGTGTGCAAAACTTTATACCTTATGTCACTTCATGACAGTTCTTTTTCAGTTCATAATTAGTCCTCTGAGCTCATGTCTGAACTGAAGCCACACATGACAGTGAGAAACCTTGGTCGTGTGGAAGATTATTGCTTTGGCTGTAATTCTGTTTTCACATGTGTTCCTTCGAGTTTACTCAGCCACCTGGCCTCCCAAAATGTCCGATTTTAGATCACGGTTGCAAACTGCATGAGTTTGACAGACAGGCAGGTTTCTGGAAGCTATTTTACTGCCTGAAAGCAAAAATCTAAAGCTGTACAAATTATAAGGCCCCCTAATATTCAATAATTAGCTGGCCTTCTATCGGCTGAAGAACATTTCCAGGATTAAAGGACTACTGTCACAGCAGGATCTGGAAAAACTAATCCATGTGTTTATCTTTAGTTGAATTGATTACTGCAACGGTGTTTTCACAGGTCTGCCTAAAAAGTGGATCAGACAGCTGCAGCTGATCCAGAACGCTGTTTCCCGCGTCCTCACTAAGACTAAGAAAGTAGAGCACATCACCCCAGTTCTAAAGTCCTTACACTGGCTCCCTGTATCTCAGAGAATAGACTTTAAAATACTTCTGTTAGTCTATAAATCCCTGAATGGCTTAGCACCTAAATACATCACAGACTTGTTATCAGTGTATCAACCATCCAGACCACTCAGGTCTTCTGGCCTCAGCCTTCTCTGCATACCTAGAACCAGAACCAAACACAGAGAAGCAGCATTTAGTTCCTATGCTCCACTCATCTGGAACAAACTTCCAGAAAACTGTAAAAGTGCTGAAAGCCTGAGTTCCTTTAACTCAAGATCAAAAACACATTTGCTTAGGATTGTCTTTGACTGCTCTTGTCAAACTGAAACTAAACATAATTAGTTTGTAGTCCAAATGTTTTTAAAATCATTAAAATTTGCTTTTAGTTTACATTTTCCTGTGTTTTATTTTGTTTAAATGTTCCTGCATTTTATCATTTTTTTACTTACTTTTATTCTGGTTTTATTTTCTATTATTTTCTGTTTTTATTTTCCTATGTTTTAATCAATCATGTCCTTGTACTGAAATGTGCTATACAAATACATTTGACTTGCCTTGATTGGAACCACATGTGGACCCAAATCAAAGTATTTAATATCATAAAAAGATGCATTTATTAATTCTAATTCATGTTAATTGTCTACAATAATACATTTTTGACATTTGAACACACTGACACAATGAGTGTGCAGGGGGTCTTTCATTATGTTTTTCTTGTTTGTTTATCTGTCATGTTTAAAAGACCTGTTTATCCAAACTTTATGTGAAGAGTTTAAAAGTCAAAAAGAAGCTCTATACCTCTTGTGTTGCTCATCATTATGCAACTACTGTTGATTTTTTTTGGGGGGGGGGGAAATTGTATCACCTTTGCACGACACACATTCAAGTGAGAAATGTCTCTTACAGTCACTGGGAAACCACATACCCAAACAGACCGAGAATGAAAGATAACTGTTGGGTATCAGGAAAGTTGGTTGACCCATTCAGCACATACAGCACACCCCAAAAGTATTCACACCCAATTAAACTTTTTCCCATTTTGTCACATGAATAACACAACCTTCAAAGTGTGCATGTGCAAATTGTCAGTTATTCGGGTCACGACAACAGAAAAGAGGCTTAAATTGGAGACAACCGGATTTTCAGTCAGTTTTTCTGAAAAAGGTTTTGACACCCAACCAGGAGTCTTTGTCAGTTCTGGCGCTTCGCACTTGAGCAACGTGTTGGAGAGTTGCTTTTTTTTTGTTTGGTGTTAGTAGATCACTTGGCCACCTGATTCATGATGAGACAGTTTATGTAATCTCCTTGTAATAACTTGGAGGACAGAGTTGTATATACTAGGGGGTTTGTAGCACAGTCCTCCCCCCGTTTGATGTTGGCTTTTCTCTTTTGACAAAGATGGCTTATTTTACCCCACTTTCCAACCATCTCTTTTCTCTGTCCAAAATATGAATATCATTGTCCTTAAAGTGTGTCCTTTGCTCTCCCTCGCTGCATTGGTTCTAGATGGAACCTGGTTCTGGGTCCTTATTTTCCACTGTTACCAAATGCTTGCACAGGGGAGCTTGCTGCAAAGGCAATGACTCAGTGCACTTGACAGAGGATCCTCATTTCATTATATATCATAATTGTTCTCCCTATGAGGCTCTTGTTTGGCTATGAGCACTTGAAGTTAAATGCGACTGTTCACATTGTATTGGAATGAAATCGTTTGAATCTGGATTTGAATTGGACTTATTTGTCTTGTAATGTGCCTTGGAGCTGCATTTTATTTTGTAGCAGGGAGGGACCCTCTTGGCTCTAGTTTGCTTTTGTGTCCAAAAGTTTCTGCAAACAGCATAACGTTTCAGGCAAAAGCATAGAACAATTATAGAGGAAATCCCTGATAGAATAAGTGGATACAGTAAATGGGGAAGGTTTCATTTAAACACATATGATAATGTGCGAAAAGAATACTTGCTTTTGCCCTGCTGTTGTTACCTAAAATGTTTAGATACATATATAAAGAAAGTAGATACACAATTAATCACATTTTGTGATCAGTGCCTACTGTTTTTAAAGTGTTTCATTAATAATGTTGGCTAAGTTGTTTCGGCTTCTTACGTCTATTCCTGTACTTTGTATTTAGCTCTCTATTTTTCTTTTTGAAATCCTCTCTTCCCATGTTTCACTATTTTCATTCTGACCAATTATTTTCCTCTGTGTTCCCTTGTAATGACGCACCTGCTTTCCATCCAGTAATCACCTCTCTAGCATATACTTACCCACTGTCCATTGTTCTATGTCAGATCCTGCCGTGAACAGCATTTTGTGTCACAATTTGGTTCGTCAATGTAAATCCAGTCCAATCGTGCATCTTTAGAATCCATTTAAACCATCTCTTTTTTTCTTTTTGTCAGCATCTATTTGGGAGTATACTTGTGTAACCCAATGCTAATGATCTTGACAGTTTCCTTTGGGTATATTTCATATTCTTTCTCCTACGTGAAGTGAAAAAAAAAACACAGAGTCAGCTTTAAAACAAGCAAAAACATGTGCAGTTTAATGCCAAAACAAAGTCCAAATGACTGTAATGTGTCTTCATGAGGTAAGAAACGGAGTCACTCAGTGGGATGTATGTTCGTCCTTACAAGTCTGCAGTTCTCAGAAATTATGTTGTTTACTTTGAAGGGAGCATGAAAGCTTAGCTGGCTCTCACAGCTTGCTGTCCTGTCTGCACTATTTATGCAGCAGTGGTATATTGCAGATCTTCGGGCTGTAGATGGATATCTAGAAATGTACTGTTTTTTTAGGGAACTGATATCTATATTTTTATTCAACCTCCTGTTTGTTTCTTCTTTTTAATAAGACCTCCTGCTGCCTACTTGCTCCCACTTCCTATCAAGTCCACCTCAATACTCTTATCTTTCCCCCCCATCTCCCCCTCGACTGTGTCTCCAGCTGACAGATGAGTGTGGTCAGGGGTTATGTGGTTGTAATTAGGAGGGCTGTGCCGCAGCGATAGGCCCCGTTTCCTGTTTCCAAACTACAAGAGATCCTCTTGCAGCTCAGCCAGCCCTGAGAACAGCTGTTAGCCCCAGGCTCAGCCTTCAAACTCTCAAACTTAAATAAAACTGTCTTTGAGCTGTCTTTATAGTCTCATAACTTGTACTGTAACGTTCCCACCGACAAGCCAGCTTTCCGCTCTGTGATTTCCCCTTTTTTTGATGGATCTGTTACATAACTGCTGAACTGCCCACTGGAATCCACTGACCTCAGAGTGCTTTCACTAATACCAGGAGTTTTGGTGCTGACTGTGCATTGAGTTCAGTTAAACAAGTTTATTTATCTGAAATTAGGAATTAGAAGCATGCATACTAAAGTTATGCTGCATGTGGGTCATGGATACAACAAAAAGCAAATAATTGCATTTTTAAGTGTTGGTCCCTTCACGGTTTCGGCCATGTGTCTTCACCAAAGCAACACGGTTCCCTGCTGTCGTCAAACTTTTTATCAACTTATTTAGATTAAATAAGCACCTTATCTTCAAAGTATGCTTTTTATAGAAGTTTAACAAGAATATGACTAAGACTACTTTTAAAGGGTGTTGGTTCAGCCCTAGCATAATCCTTGTTTAAGAGATGTCATTGTGGGACATGAATTAACCAGAAGCTTATATTTTTTTTCATTAGATGGACTGGATGAACCACCAGGAGGCTAAATTTCTCCTGGAATCCAGACAGTGATTTAACAGTGTTAAGTATATATTCCTTGTCCTTCAGTCTTTTGCTTTAAAACAAACATACAGTGCTTTAATGTAATTGTGCTCTTCCACATTTTGTCATGTTATAACCATAACTACCGACGTCAAGGCATTGAGGTTTTATGTGACAGATCAACACAAAGTAGAGCATAATTGTGAAGTGGAAGGAATGCACAATCTTAAAGATGTAAAAAAAAAGGTCTGGGACGCATTTGTATTCAGCCCAACCCCCACAACCCCCTTCCAGATACTCAACCACCTTCCTCTGCAATTACAGCTGAGGTACTGTAGGTCTGCCAACAACTAAACACTCAAATCTTTGCCCACTCCTCTTTGTAAAATGCATTAATCGTCAAACTGGACTGGAAGTATGGAATTGTGAAAACATTGGTGAATTTCCTTTGTAGAAATCTTTATTTGTCATTGTACATTTGTACGTTCCAACGAAATTTGCCTTCTGTATTCAACCCATCCCTAAGGGAGCAGTGGGTATCTTTACAGTGCCTGGAGAAACATACGGGGTTAAGGGTCTCGCTCAGGTAGACCCATAGTGGCAGTTTGCAGGGTTTCAACCAGGTACGTGCAGCCTTCTCAGAATGCAAGTATGTTGCACTGACCACTAGCCCACTACTCGCAGTGACAACTCTCTCTCTCTCTCTCTCTCTCTCTCTCTCTCTATATATATATATATATATATATATATATATATATATATATATATATATCATCCTAGTCTTTCCAGCTGTTTTGTGAAATCCAGTTGGAAGGCCATTTGTTTGGTTGAACTTTATAATGTTGGATGAAGTACAAGTAAACTCTCAAGTGTTACAAACAAAGTTCTAGCACAAGAGAAAATAAATGTTTCCAAATGACAAGCTGTTTAACCTTGAAAAAATACTTTAATTTAAAGCCTGTTGACAGGTCATGAAGCATCTTCACACATCCCAGCTCCTTTGTTTCCAGTATAAGTCCCATCTCTGTGTCTGTGCTGGCTTTAGAGTCCTGTGTGGACAGGATTTCTTAACCCTGCCTTTGCTTTCAGAAAAGGGTTGCTTTTGGAGCTGCTACATATCTAGACTATTTTAAAACAGGTTGTGACTTCTCCTGTTTTCCATTTAAGGACATTGAGAGTTGTTTTTGTTAAATTGGTTTGTTAAAAAAACAATTATTCGAATGTTGCAGCGTTCACTGCTTTCTTAGTTTACGGACAAAATAGAGAAGGGTGAAGGTACGTAGCAGGTGTCAAAAAGCACATTTTTCTTTTTCAATAATACTCGTGAAATTACATGCATTTGAGAAAACGTTAATGTGGCTTTTTATACATTTACTCTTTGATATGATTTGCTATTTTATCTTATTAAAGAAACAGAGTTGGTGTGCTGGTAGTGCACATCCAAGAGTGTTTGTACTGACTCTCACTCACAGAAAATTTGTATTTTCCCCACTAATGTGAAATACCCATCTATTGACACTGTGCAGACATGTAACAATTTAAAACATACATTTATAAAGTGGAACTTAGTGATGGTAAAAACATTTCTCCTCCATCCCTGTTTAGAACCAGTGTCACACAAGAGCCCACAGTTTATTTATCTGACTCACTCCTAAAGCTACATTAAAATTGCTGTGTTGGGTATTTATGTTAGGTCCTGCTGGATCCCAGTCCCAGTGTAGACTTAAGCACCCAATAAAATGTAAAGAAAAGTTACACTAAAGTTTTTTCTTTTACAAGTGTTGCACAAAAGTATGTATTTCCTGCTTTAAAGTTCTACTGCATCAACTCTGTTTACTTCAGTTTCTCTTTATGCTGCCTTTTGTTTGAGTTCTCTCCAAGTACTCCAAATTCCCCCTAAAGCCTCAGATGTATGCATTGATGTATTGATGTTTATCTTTGAAATGTTTGCAGAGAGTAAAGGGCATTGCTTGAAAAAACGTCAAAAGTGATGTACTTGAACAGATAACCAATGAAACAGGTAAAAATAACAAGAAAGTGTATTTTCCAACATCTCGTACTTAGAAGTGTATAAGACGGAAGGCATTAGATTAGAAATCTGCATCAAGTCAGTAATTCAGTACAAAGGTCAAAGGGGGGATTTAATTCCAAAGGATCCTCCGGTTCAAATAAATAAAAAGAATCTTCACAAGCAAGGCAGATGTAAAACATCTACTATAGGTGGTTATTACATTTAAATTCAGGGCAAGAGCTGAATGGCTGATGTGAAAAGACAATTTCAACATTCCTTATAAGATTTTCTGTGCACTCTTGTGGTTAGTATCAAATTACATGTATCCACTGAGCCAGGGCTATTTGATCCAGAGACCTGCCAGGAAGGAGATTTATATAACCAAAAGCGTGATTGGAGCATAACTTCAGTTTTCTACTGAACACGAAGGTCAAATAGAGTCCTTGTAGAATAGCATTCTTTAGACTGATAAAAGGAAATGTTTTCAGCCAAAGAAATAGTTTTTAAATTTGATGCAAGCCATATACTTCACAGGAGAAAAAAGGAAAATAAGCAATCTTCAAAACATAATTGTTGACTGTTGCTACTGCAGGTAGGATTGCTTTACTCCCTCTGGGACTGTGCATCTTGCTGTTTAATCTTTCTGCATAATATCAAAGATTTATGAAAACCGAATCTGAATAGCAAAAATTGGGAACATATTAGAGGCGTTGTGGATTTACAAACACACCAAGGTTAGGGACGATGCCAAAGTTAAACTCTCCGTCTCATCCAGTTCAAACACTGTAGGGGAGATCCGAAGTGTTGTAAAGGCAGGAAAGTCCCCAAACAGCTGGCAAATGAGGGAGATGCTGCATGAAAGAGAAGTCAAATGTTTTACAGCTATAGAGGCAAGTGAACAATTATGTAAAGCACCTACATAAAGCTACAAGCAACATCAAGTCAGATGTGCCTTCTGTCTCCCTTGGAAACTGTAACATCTGCTGCAAAAGCATTTCTTCTTTGTTGATGTCTAGGGCTGTGGCAGAGCAGGTGAGCAGAAACTGCAAACATCGACAAACCCATTTTCTCTTATTTCCAAAACAAGTTGCATTCATTGATGACTTTCTAAATTATTGTATTTTTATATACTCACATCATTAACTACAGATCACAGTTCTTTAACACACAAAAAAACTAATTCAAGAAGAAATTTTATTCAGAAGTTTAAACTTTACCGAACAATCTAACTGTTGAACCCTTTTACATTTTATTATGTTACAGCTGCAAACTTCAATGTATTTTTATGTGATAAACTAACATGAGCCAACACATACAGTCGTGTATTCACTACAACCTATTTTTCTCACTGTCTGATGAGGCAACACCTTTCCTGCTTCAGGTCAGTTAGAATTATCGCAATTGTTTTTGGTTGCTAATTGCCATGATAAGATATATATTATAAGATCTTTTATCAGAGATTTTTTTTTTAATTTCTGCATTTTCAGACCTTTATGTGTTTCCCTCAGCATCATGCAGCATTAGCCTATAAACTATATGAATTGGGTCAGATATTTCACAAGCTTCTGAAAATTGTTTGCTTGAATTTTGGCTCATTCCTTCTGACATAACTGGTGTATCTGTGTCAGATTGGTGGATGCTCACACATATATTTTCAGCTTTGCACACAAATTTTCTTTGCAACCAAGATCAAGGCTTTTTGAAGGCTTATCGTAAACATTGATTTTGTTGTACTTCAGCCAATTTGAAACTGCAGGTGAATGTGCAATGAACTGAAGTTAGTTCTACAAATTATTTTATCAGAGGAGCTGGAAAAAAGATGCACACCAGGTTTCGCTGATATCAATATGAAGCTGAGGCGCAAGTTCAATTGAAGAAACTCATCACCAGCCTCCATTCAATCAGAGTCCGATACGCCTCTGATGTGAGCCAATCAGCTACGAACCGCACCTCCATGAAGCCAACCAGCATCCCGCGCTCATCTTAAAAGCAACTTCAAATCCACGTCTCAGCCTGCTAACCAGCAAGCGCAAACGGATTGCATGTTGGATTTCGAATCAGATGTCCGATTCAAGACGATAACAACTCATCCTCTAATCCTGCTGCTCATAGGACGCCATCTAGCCGCGCATCCATCCTCTGCAATCTCTGTATTCGCTCCAGCATATCTTAAGCAGCACTGACCTGGATTCGCTCTCTTTGCTGGCCTTCTTCCGCTGTGGCGTCTCATCCCGTCACCCAACCTCTGTTTTCATCAGCTCCGATTCCTGGCGCTATGAACTTGCAAATCCCCGCTTTCACAAGCGACGTAGACGCCGTCCCAACTCTGACTCAGCTCCGGCCCCGCTCTGCTCCGTAGCGAGAGCGGCTATCGTCCTGCGCAACTTTTAGCCGGATCTCCTCTCATGCCCGCTCCTAGCAGCTCAAGGCTGTATTAGCAAATGTCTCAGCATTTTAAATCTCTGATATCGTCATTCAAAGACTTACTATGGGCAATCCTTCCGTATTAAGTACCTTCAATGTCATTCACGTTCAGTTTAACCGGACAGTAGGGTTGAGTGTTACTTAACCCATTTTATTTTCAGAAGTGCATTTTTAATCCAGCGATTTATACCAATTGTTGTGCCCTTCACGAGCTCTGCTGCTCTGGCCAGGCGTTCATAAAGTATTCTGTCAAATTCTCTTCACCTACTTTCATCGTGCACTGCCACGTGCTACGTTGTGTGCCTTGTTTCGTGCCCTGTCTCGTACCCTGCTCGTACCTGTCTCGTACCCCTGCCATGTGCCCTGCCATGTGCCCTGCCATGTGCCCCGCCATGTGCCCTGCCATGTGCCCTGCCATGTGCCCGGCCACGTGCCCCGCCATGTGCCCGCCATGTGCCCCGCCATGTGCCCGCCATGTGCCCGCCATGTGCCCTGCCATGTGCCTGTCTCCTACTCCTCGTGTACTTTGTATGTGCCTGTTTCGTGTCCTTCATGCCATGAGCATTCATTCTTTCATGTCCCCATGCATCAGCCCCATGCATCAGCCCCATGCATCAGCCCCATGCATCAGCCCCATGCATCAGCCCCATGCATCAGCCCCATGCATCAGCCCCATGCATCAGCCATGCAGCAACCCCGAGCACTGGCCGAGCACCTCACCATTCATCTCACCTCATCTCACCATCCATCTCACCGTTCCCCTCACCTCACCTCACCATTCACCTCACCTTCATCTCCCATTCCACATCACTGTTTTGTAGGCCTTCGCGGCAAACGGCCCTGTTTTGGTAGGCCTTCGCGGCAAACGGCCCTGTTTTGGTAGGCCTTCGCGGCAAACGGCCCTGTTTTGGTAGGCCTTCGCGGCAAACGGCCCTGTTTTGGTAGGCCTTCGCGGCAAACGGCCCTGTTTTGGTAGGCCTTCGCGGCAACGGCCCTATTTTGGTAGGCCTTCGCGGCAACGGCCCTGTTTGGTAGGCCTTCGCGGCAAACGGCCCTCTCATTAAGCTACGCTGCTTCTCCTTTTCATTCTTCTCTGCTGTCTGGAGCACGCTTTCTCTGTGGTGCCTGAATTAGCACAATGTTCAATTGGTGAATCCTCTTTGCTAGGTTGGTGAGACTTGATTGGGCTACTGGGCAAAATGAAGATAGAAAGAGGCTAAGGAACTATTTGCAAACAAAACAAAGAAAGGACAAACAAGGGTGGTTGATCAGGATAGCTCTGTGAATCCTTGTTCACTGAGAGTCTGGTTCCAAGAACATGGAATGGAGTCGAGTCATTTGCATGTATTTCGATCTATTCACAATGCGGGGCCCAAGTTAAACAGAACATTATTGTTGAAATAATGGCTCGGACATGTTCCCCAGGCGATGAGAGCCTCTCCAGATGCTGAAGCAGGCAGTCGAATCTGGCAGACCCTGGATCAAGCGTGGCTGGCCAGGCACCTTTCCCAGCTGCTGGCTTGTGTGTTGATCAGGGCCGTCCAGGCTTCATGGTTGGCCTTCTTTGTCTGCTCTGTGAGAGCTGCTAAAGAAGTCGCAGGAGTGAGCTGAAGAAAGAGAGCTCTTTGTCTGTGGGAGGTAGGTTTTATTCGTAAAGAGGGTTTTTTCAGCAGGACCCGGTGGGAAGAAAGGCGTCCAAGCATTGAGGGTCTCATGTTGCAGCAGGACAGAATTCCTGTTACCTTCCCCATACCACAGTTCAGAATTCAACCCGAGATCAATTATTTACCATGCCGTTATTGTTAACATTAGTTTAAATTACGGATCCTGTCTGCAGACTGGTGAGGCTAATTAAGCTAATAAGTAATGAAGTTCATCAGTTTTATCAGAATGTAGTAAGAATCTAAGTATTTTCATTTCAAACATCAGGGAATGAGCTTAATAGCTTAATCCGTTTATGTCAGCATTTATTATGCGCTCGGCAGTTTATGCATTCATGAGTTAAGCAAACATTATTTGATAATTATGTCTTAAGACATGTTACCATCTTTATCCTCTTCATTCATTCATCTCGTGGTCACTTCCTCTCCTAGATCTTCCTTTCACTATTCTCAGTTTGTCCTTTTTAATTAAACCTGTCGGCCTGCAAATCGAGTTCTAGGTATTGATCTCAACTTGGTTCCAGTATGGTTCCGCCTGCAGTTCAGCTCTCGAATTCACAAGATATCAGTCTCATCCCATATCAGTTATTTTCAACCGTCAGCTGCCCTCCTTGCTTGGTCACCTCAATCTCACAAATGCATCATTGCCAGAGTCATGCTTTATTTCCAGGCAGCGAGAGTTCGCTAAATTTGTTCTTTCCTTCTTGAACAGGATACTCTGGTTGAGAGCTACCGTTTTGACCGTCTGGTCTGCTTCTCGCTTGATCGAAATATATTCTATTATGCCTTTCTGTCGTGGATGTGTTTAAAAAATTTACGGATGCTGCCATCCGTAGGTTTTGGGGGGGTTCTTTATAATTGTTTCACAGGTTCCTGATCACTCAAACAATGGGTTTGGTCATCATCATCATGCCTCACTCATCGTTCTGAGCTTCCATTCATTTAGCCGCTCTATGCCTCTCGGCTTTAAGGTAATCTAACTGCAAATACTGGTGGTGGATCGAAACTTTTCACATGTTTCGTCAGACCCTTCATGTTTCACTCTTTCAAATTGAGTTTATCATTCATAATCATCACAGTTCGTCACTCTCCTATCATATAGTTGATCTTTCATGCTTCTTTCATATCATCATTCATCACACGTATACTTTCATTCATATCGCAACTCATATTGACAGTTATCCCGTCACTCATTCTGTTATGTATCCATTCATGCATTCTTACGTACCCTGCAATGCACTCTCTCGTGCGTCTCGTAGTTTCTGGTCCTGCGTCTTGTCATGTGTTCTCTCATGCCTGCGTCAAGCATTCTGTTATGCATCCCGTCACCTGTGTTGCATCTTGTCATGATCACTCATTTCTCTATGTGCATCATCTGCAAGACATGTTCCGCAAGAAAGCATAATCAAGACATGTTCCGCAAGAAAGCATAATCAAGACATGTTCCGCAAGAAAGCATACGCAAGACATGTTCCGCAAGAAAGCATACGCAAGACATCTTCCGCAAGAAAGCATACGCAAGACATCTTCCGCAAGAAAGCATACGCAAGACATCTTCCGCAAGAAAGCATACGCAAGACATCTTCCGCAAGAAAGCATACGCAAGACATCTTCCGCAAGAAAGCATACGCAAGACATCTTCCGCAAGAAAGCATACGCAAGACATCTTCCGCAAGAAAGCATACGCAAGACATCTTCCGCAAGAAAGCATACGCAAGACATCTTCCGCAAGAAAGCATACGCAAGACATCTTCCGCAAGAAAGCATACGCAAGACATCTTCCGCAAGAAAGCATACGCAAGACATCTTCCGCAAGAAAGCATACGCAAGACATCTTCCGCAAGAAAGCATACGCAAGACATCTTCCGCAAGAAAAGTATCCATGCTCACATCTTCTGCAAGAAAGCCTACGCAAGACATCTTCTGCAAGAAAGCCTACGCAAGACATCTTCTGCAAGAAAGCCTACGCAAGACATCTTCTGCAAGAAAGCATACGCAAGACATCTTCCGCAAGAAAGCATACGCAAGACATCTTCCGCAAGAAAGCATACGCAAGACATCTTCCGCAAGAAAGCATACGCAAGACATCTTCCGCAAGAAAAGTATCCATGCTCACATCTTCTGCAAGAAAGCCTACGCAAGACATCTTCTGCAAGAAAGCCTACGCAAGACATCTTCTGCAAGAAAGCCTACGCAAGACATCTTCTGCAAGAAAGCCTACGCAAGACATCTTCCGCAAGAAAGCATACGCAAGACATCTTCCGCAAGAAAGCATACGCAAGACATCTTCCGCAAGAAAGCATACGCAAGACATCTTCCGCAAGAAAGCATACGCAAGACATCTTCCGCAAGAAAGCATACGCAAGACATCTTCCGCAAGAAAGCATACGCAAGACATCTTCCGCAAGAAAGCATACGCAAGACATCTTCCGCAAGAAAAGTATCCATGCTCACATCTTCTGCAAGAAAGCCTACGCAAGACATCTTCTGCAAGAAAGCCTACGCAAGACATCTTCTGCAAGAAAGCCTACGCAAGACATCTTCTGCAAGAAAGCCTACGCAAGACATCTTCTGCAAGAAAGCATACGCAAGACATCTTCTGCAAGAAAGCATACGCAAGACATCTTCTGCAAGAAAAGTATCCATGCTCACACCTTCCGCAAGAAAAGTATCTCTGCTCACATCTTCCGCAAGAAAAGTATCTCTGCTCACATCTTCCGCAAGAAGCATACGCAAGACATCTTCCGCAAGGAAGCATCTCTGCTCACTTCTCCTTGTTCATTTCGTTCATTTCATTCACCTAATCATCTCCCATTAAAATCACTATCCCGTCACACTGCTTTATGAGTCAGGCGCTCTGACCTCGGCATTTTTGGGGGGAACATCCCTGTTCTCATACATCTACTTATGCATATTAAAGTATAATTCAGCATTAATGTTCCTGCCGAGGTCTGAGCGCCAAAGACTTAAAATATTGTATCAATAAAATCCTTCTAATTGCCATTTCTTTCTCTGTGAGTTTTTCAGATTGAAATGAAGCTGAGGCGCAAGTTCAATTGAAGAAACTCATCACCAGCCTCCATTCAATCAGAGTCCGATACGCCTCTGATGTGAGCCAATCAGCTACGAACCGCACCTCCATGAAGCCAACCAGCATCCCGCGCTCATCTTAAAAGCAACTTCAAATCCACGTCTCAGCCTGCTAACCAGCAAGCGCAAACGGATTGCATGTTGGATTTCGAATCAGATGTCCGATTCAACCCACCCCCAACCCCTTCTCCACCATCATAGCTGAGTTCATCTAGCTTCCAAGACGTTCCTCCATCCTCAACCCATCAGAGTGTTTTCTCCCTTCAGTCTTCATCACTCCCTATCGCCAGTTATTGGTCCGGCAGAAGACCACCATGTTGGGCCCGGTTCTGCCAGAGGTTTCTTCCCAAAGGGGAGTTTTTCCTCTCCACAGTCGCTTCAAGCTTGCTCATCATGGACAGTTCATGCAAACCTGTGCTTATCAAGTTGGACATCTATCTTAAACAGATCACCATATGGACTGAACAAACTTCTTCTATCTCCACTCCACCACCAGTTTCAGACCTGGGGGAACATCCCTGTTCTCATACATCTACTTATGCATATTAAAGTATAATTCAGCATTAATGTTCCTGCCGAGGTCTGAGCGCCAAAGACTTAAAATATTGTATCAATAAAATCCTTCTAATTGCCATTTCTTTCTCTGTGAGTTTTTCAGATTGAATTATAAAACTGAAAAAATCCAGAATTAAAATACTACTTTGTGTTTTTCTGTCGAAAAAAACCCCCAATACAACACACTGAAATTTGTGGTTGTAAATTGGGATATTAGTTTTGTTAAGCCATCACTTTACCTTTTTTTTTATCTGTTTATTGATCTCTCTGCCTTCAGAAAAGGAAAGGGGAACAGATGGGATGAAGCCAAAGTATTGCCTCAGCTGGTGCAGAATATTGCATGTTTCTTTGGCTTCCATCCTCCTGCAGCCTCAAGTGCCTTGCAATGCACTTTACAAACAAACATTATTATCTATTTTCATAGAAGAAATGATAAAGTCCCTTGCCTCACATCCTCAATATGTGGCAACAAACATGTCTGATTGCATCATCACACTGCTTCCATTTTGTCACAGATGATGTTAAATCCTTTCAGATCTCAAGCGGTTTCAAGCCTTACTCGTACAGTTTTCCTTCCCTTTTTTGCTGCAGATTGATGGATTCTATCCAAAGAAAGCTCTTTCAGAACTTGTTTGGCTGTATGAGCAAATTCTTATCATCTTTGCCATACTCTTGAGATAAAGCCACCATATTTAGTTTTGTAATGCCCTGTTTTGGAACTTGAAACTAGCGTTTCTTCTTATTTGAGCGTTTGATTTTGTGCGATGTGAGAAAATATCCATCAGTCTGCCTATCTTCCGCATAGCTAAGATTGGCTTCCAGTTTTAAAGGTCCAGGAGGGAAACCCAGACATCCATCTCCAGGAAAACATTATCCAGCTCATTCTAGGGGATCCAAACATGTTCTCAGGACATGATATAAAGTCCCACAAGTTCTGCATTTCTGCATTGCTGCTAATGGGATAGATATGGCCTAATAGATGGAGCTGCAGACTCTTCTGTTGTTTCTGGGATGTTAAGATGGGCTTTTAGTTGTTTATTTTGGAGATATGGCTCGATTAAAGGGGTAAATCCAAAATACAACTCCTTTTGTGGGGTTCAAGTGATTTAGAAAAAAACAAAAGCACCACGAATTAGATGGTCAGGTAACGCTCAAAGCACAAATGTGAAATCAACACATTTCTTGCATGTGCTTAGTTTTTGTAAAAAAGATTACAATTTTCTTGCAGATGATATGTGTGGAAAATAGGGAGTCTTAGAGTTGTGCTAGTGTTGCAAAATAGTCGACCGGTAATCACGTTGTTTGCCGCAGTGTGCAGGATGCTTAGAGTGTTATTTACCTATTGCTATATAAGGTAAATCCTATGCAATTCAAACATAGGCTAGATTATAATGTGATTGGGTATAAGAGTTGACTGGTCCCAATAGTAATTGGACCCACAACCAGTGGAAATATGACGTAATATAAGATTGTACCAAATAATATAAAGTTTTACTTGACATTTAAGCATTCTGATAATTAGTTATCTGTTATTCATCAAAACATTTGGGAATGAGACAAAATAGTTTGCTTCTGGTTATGGAAATAGAAGTATGGACATGGAAATAGGTTGGGATAAAATGTGAAAATTGACCTTGAAACCTCCTAAATTTACCCAACATTGCTGTGTATTCATGTGGCGATGTATTGCTGGTGGACTGACAAGAACAATTCATTTCTAAAATAATGCTGAAACACAAGTGCTCTCATTGCTTGCTCCTCTTATTTGTCCAATATAAGGGTTATGTCTATCTCCTTGACATTTTTGCTGTTTGTTGATGCACTGAAGCCTCTTTTACACAGGTTGTGAGCTTGTAACTAAATTTGCAACTCTGTGTTTTGCCAATTAACCATTTCTCAATTTTGTTATGTAGCCTAAGTTACTCAATTTAACAAGAAATGATTACAGTTGCATTATTTGTAATATGTAGTCTTCCTTTCCCTTCTGCTAAAAAAACCTGCATGTTTATCTTGAATTTTGACTTACTGTGGCTTGATGTTAATGGCTTACAATGGCTTATGGTTAACAACTTAAACAAGGCCATATTATAAACTTTCAGGGTGCTTTTTACTCACAGCATGTCTATTGTGTACATTGGAACAGCCTCCTTCATTCTGGGCTGATGAACCAGGAAAGATGCCATTTGTTGTTTCCCAACCGAGCCTTGCAGATCTCCTCTGAAAGTCTAAAGTATTTACAATGCCGCAGTGTGTTTTCCCCTGGCAAAATCTCCCGTTGGATGGCATCACTGCTAATGGGATAGATATGGCCAAACAGATGGAGCTGCAGACTCGCATCTTCTTTGTTTTTGTAAGAAGATTTATATTCAGATCTTGACAAAAAGAGGCAGATGCTATCATATTTGATGAAATGATGCAATATCTATTTATTTGTTTATCTTAATGACAAAATACAAAATTACTATAGAGAGGAAAACTTTACAGTTTGTTTACAGCCTCAACAAGATAAATGGTTACAAATATAAAAAACCATTACAGACAGGTCATATACAAATATTTACATAAAACTGCTCTGCAGTTTGAGGTCTGTCCAGCAAGAACAGAAGGCATTTATTTAGTAAATCCCTGATGTTTGCTTGGATTGGAACACACAGCAGATTTGTTAGTCATTTTAAGATTTTTCCCTAATATTCAGTTCACTAAAATGACAGAAATACAGCTTTACCTGTGAAGGAAAATCTTTTTTTCTTTTTCCAGAAAGCAACAGTTAACAATATTGTTCTTTTTTGTGTGTGGATTTTAGCAATTCATTTGTATGACAAAGGATGATGGTCTTAATGTGCGATAAAATAAAATATTTTACCCTGTTAATATTTAATTGAAAGGACTTATAGGTCAAGCATACTGTAATTGGGCATTCATTATATCATAAACATAACATACAAGAGGGCGATGATGGAAAAACTGAGGTTTAACAATGTTATGATATGGTAATGACTGAGATGTTTGCTTTATTTATTTTTTTATTAGTAAGAAAAGCAAGTTCAGCGAAGCCTTTTTTTTAGTTCATTAAAAATTACAGTAGTCTAAGAAAATAAGCAAACCAAAAAAACAAACCAAAAATATTGAATGGCCTCTAACAGCCTATTTTGAAGAACCTTTTTGAAATGTAGGTCGAACACAAACTTCTAACAGTAAAAGTTGCTATAAAATGGCCTTATTACATGGTTATTTAATATTTTAAGCCAAAACAAAATGTATTCTGCAAGCATTTAGTGGAGAAAAATCTAAATCTGCATGGGACTTGAAAATGAAAAGACACACTATAGTATAACAAGATATCATCAGAAATTTCTTTTAAACCTATATAAGGTTTTAAAAATCAGGTTCCAAAATGCTGTTGAAACCAGAAATTTACATGGACTGTACAAAAGACACAATGCCTTTTTTATTTTCTGTCGATAAATGAGAGTAAACATATTCTGTTTAAAGTCTGGATTACCAAAATTACTTGTATTTCCTAAATGCCAAAAATAATGAGGGAGGGAAAGAATGCTTGATTACTTTTTCAAAATCAGGAGTTTCCATACTTTTCCAGAGAATTTGGTTTAGTGGCTGTTTAAACTGCATGACTTAGGTCAAATATCTTAGATATCCTTCCAAAAGCTTTTTTCAATAGTTTCCAGGAAATGTGCCCTGTTCATCTTGACAGACCTGGTGTCAAGTAAAGAACCAATTTGTGCTTAAAGGAGCTATAAGTAATATATCTACTGTAAAATCAACCTAAATCATTCTCATTTGTCACCTGAGATGGAAGTAACATTCTCTATAAAAAGAATAGTCCTCTCTATCAACAATGTCTTAATCACTCTTTTCTCCTTTCAAACCTAGAGGTACGGTCCGGAACTACTTTGGTGCAGTGTGCAGCCCGTGTTTACTTCCTGGTTCCTGAGCCAATCATATGACAGTTCCCAGGGTTCCCGAAGCAGAGCGCAGCATTTGGTATTTTATTTTAGATCATATGGAAGTAAAAATTCAGTGCAACAACGGACTGTTGAGTAAATGGCGAGTCTCCATGAAAGGCATTGTGTATGTGTTGTTCCGTTTTTAACAACTAGGTGTCATTATTACTTATTGTTCCTTTAACAGTTGGGATGGTGTTCTTAGGTTTGCAAGTCTCCCCCTTTTAAGTCCAAACGTAACAATGTTCATTATGGTCCATATTGGCATGGTGCTCATTCTGGTACATAAATGTTAACTTAGACAGAAAAAATAAATAAAAAGAAACTATCCAGCACATACAAACTTCTGGTTTCAAATCTGTTTTGATTTATATTTTCATTTCTATTTACCACCGAATAATTTGTGGAAGTAGCATCTGTCTTTCATTTAGAGTGAGAAAGCACAGTTTGGTTTGTTTTTATCAGGTTTAAAGCAGCACCGTGTAACTTTTAGCCACTAGGGGGTACTAGACCTGTAACTTCCGGTGGCCACTGGCAAATTAAGCAGTCTGCCTCCATGTTTTGGAATCTGATAGCAGATCTCTTTGGACCAGCAGGTTAATAAATCATCGAGTTACTTATAAAGACAAGGCCACATTCACCCCTCTAGATTAAATCCTACATCAGAGAACCAAAAATATGTCTGAACAGGTAAGTGTTGTATTGGAATTGTTAAGCTAAAATGCGTCATGTGACCTAGTGCACCGCTCTAGGTCACATGACCATTAAGGTCCATTCATGGATCAGACCCTCTCAAGTTGCATAGGCGAGTTTTTGAGAAGGGCAGCCCACACAGACATCAATATGCACCAAGTGCTGTATATTGACCTGAAAAATCGTTTTATCTCAAATGAAGCTAATACTTGGGTCAAAAGTTACACGGTGCTGCTTTAAACAGCAAACACACATTTTGATTTTATTGTTCAAGAAACACTGTCAAAATTTGATTTCAATTGGCATGACGTATGCAATTCAAACTCTTAAAAAATACATTGAGATCATATTGGAATTTGGATGAACTGCCATGTTGGAGTCTTTTTCTAAAGGCCACAAAATAAACATTTACTAAGGTTATCTCAGCAGCCCATTAGAGCTGTATTCAGTTTGACTAATATGTCCCAAATAATGTTTGAGAGTGGGTGTGGTTGCTCTTAAACCTATTTTCCCCCTAAACTCCATGAAAAGACGGATCTTAGATGAACTAATAGAGTAACAAACATTAGGAAACATGATCTACTTTTGACAAAACTATAATTCAAGTGCCAAGGAAAGGTTTTTGTTGTTTTTCCAAGCATTGCCTTTTGTTACCTTTGTTTTTATTGTTCCTTTTACCTTTTGGTATTTTGGGGCTGCCCCCATTTATAAAAACAGCATTTTTTCCCCTTCTCAAGAGTGAAAGGAATCTTTAATAGCACCAGTTTTAGAATCTCCTCTACCGAAAATAATATATTTCTTTTTGAAAAAAAATTATATTTCAGAAAGAAAACAAGTGAATAACCCACCCCAGAAGTTATGCCAATCCTCACTTTATTTCCAGTTTTACTGGAGATTAGGTGCCACCAGGTATCCGTTGAATGTGATGTAAATATCCACATCATCGCTGTAAATAGCATTCTCCCTCTCCCTTTTGTAGAGCCGGACCCAGACCTCATCATTCAGAGCCAGATCCAGCATGACGCTCTGACTCTGCATGATGGACCTCTCGCTAGGCTGAGCATAAAGGATCACTTTCTCCTTATCATTGTGCATAAGGTGCAGGTAGGTCTCCTTGAAGTTCCAGGTGTGGATGTTGATGTTAAAGAAGTAGATTCCTGGCACGTAGCAGTAGAACTTTCCTTTAAACATGTTGAAGTGCTCATGGAGATTGACGAACACTGTGTCAAAGACCAGAGCCTGGTAATAATCCACGCTGTGCAGAGACTTGCGACGCCCCACGGAAAAGGAAGAGTGAAGGACTTTGCAGGCATCTCCGGGAGCACCTGGCTGGCCTTTGCTGCCTTTTGGGCCCATGGGTCCTTGCTGTCCAGAAGGTCCCTCCAGACCCGGTTTCCCGGGTGTGCCTTTGTCTCCTCTGTCACCTTTATCACCTGCAGAGACAGGATGAGGCAGAAGTTTAATGTAGGTATTTAATATCTATGATATAAATTACATTTTATTTACATATGTAAAACATTAAGTCTTTTATTAGCAATAATGGGGTTAGGGTTATATTTTTATATGATATTATATGTTATATTGGCTTATAGTACATAGTGTAAATTCCAGGTTTTTGCAGACATCTGCCCCCTCTGGCGACAAGTTAAGTTCCGGAAACTTACTGCATAATTGTTTACACTGCAACTGTCTACTGTTAAATCACTGCTGCACTTTACTGGAAACTTACTGCATATTTGTTACATTTGTTTACATTTCAACTGCCTACTGTTCACTGCTGCACTTTATCCGGAAGTCAATTGAAACTTATCCTGTAACTGACTGCAATTTATTACTGCATTTGTATCCTGTACTGAAATTCACTACAAGGTATCCTGTAGAGTTACTGCAATTTTTCTGAGCTGTATGGAAACGGAATTTCGTTCTATATGCACTCTGTGCATACAAAATGACAATAAAGAAAGTCTAAGTCTAAGTCTAAGTCTAAGTCTAAGTTGAAATGACACCAGCGATGTGAACACGTATGGGAGAAAAGGAAAAACATCTGTGCTGCAACTGCACAGGTCTTTTTTAGAGGCATAATGTCTTCTGAGGTAAGAAAGCTATAAATATTGAAGTTAGCCTGTGTTCTCTCGCTACTGCATCGATTACAGCAGAGACTCAACAAAGTAGCCAGATGAATGAGAGCGCGCAGCCCGTCACACCCACGCACATGCCCAGAAAATCCCTCTATTATGAACTGTGGATAACTAATTTCTGGCATTTGTAAGGGCATGTATGGCAGACAAAATAAATAATATTTAAGTTCAAAACTTGCACTATGTACCTTTAATCTAATCATGGACTTCTCTGGCATATCTGAGCTTTAATGAGAGACCATGTGTTTTCAGATTCTGATTTCATGATTTTCTTTCAAAACTGATGAATTCAGTTTTTATAGTATCCATTATAATGAGCTTTGTTCTATATTCAGTTCAAACAAGGCCTCAATGTTAATTTAGGTTATTCCTTACTGACAGTGCCTGACGACGAGCACATAACCTATTGAGAATATAAAAACAATGGTACAAGTTACTTAAAGAGAATTACCCATGATAAATCCTAAAATAACCCCATGCCTTTGGACCAAAGAGATGGCCGCGGTGAACCTAGAGCCTGCTTTCAGCCCCTTCACCCCTCACTGAAGAAAATTGTAAATGGCTTGTACTTGTATCGGATCCTCAAGTCCGACGACCCCAAAGCACCCATTCACTCACACATTCAAACCCTGACGAGGTGAGCTATGTTAGTAGCCACAGCTGCTTGGGGCAGACTGACAGAAGCGATGCTGCCATACATCGGCGCCACCGGGCCCTAAGTAGGTGACGGTCAGAGCGGGGGATCGAACTGGCAACCCGCCAGTGGATTAACTCCCAAAAAAAAAAACTTCCCCATCTGCAACTTGCTTATTAATGGCACTTCTGATGAAGACATGTGAAAAGCCATAAAACAAATTCATCTTTTATTGCAGTAGTATAATTCAATAGTGAAAAAAATCCAACCTTAATGTGAGCGCATTTATTTAATGAACAAAAAAGCCAAATGTTTTTGTTTTTTTTGTCAATGTCTCACTTCTTGGCATTCCTGTTTTGTTCAACTTCCTTTAGCTAAAAACACACCACTTGATTTGCTCCTGTAACATTTCAGTGTTGGATCTTACAGATGAAGGGATCTTCGACCCCTTCCCTTTTTCACAATCCCTTTGATGGTTTGGGTCAGCCATGACAACAGAACAGGGCCAAACTGAAATGGACAATCAGGGGAACAGTCATTGGGGACTCCATTCAGGACTTGCACAGGGTAGGGTCAGGAAAATGACAAGTAACATATCTGCAGACCCCACACATCCTGCACACAAATTGTTTAGACGTTTACCTTTAGGTTGGTGCTACAGATTGCTATTTACCACCACAGAAACAGTTTCTGTTGGGCTGTCAGTCTGATGAACACAAAAAACACCTTACAGCCCCATTAGTCAGTTACATTGCTGTCAATGCAATAACCCAACCTGCCTTCTAAAAACGAAAATAAAAATAATATTGTTTTTTTTGTCTTTTACTTTTCTTCTTCTAAAGTTTATCCATGGCTTTTATTCAACAATTTTGTAAGGCAAAATAGGTGTATGAGGATTTTCACATTCAGTTTGATATTGTTGTATGGTAGCAGTAACGTAATTATTCTAGGGGATTCAAACAGAAAGAAAAATGTCAAAATGCCCACTTTGCCTACTTGACAAGAAGGGGGATACTGGAGCAAACAACAACCTTTAACTTCTAAATAGGAAATAGTTTTAGTGTGGTTTCAAACCTAGCCTGGCCAGCCAGACTGACTTACACGAGGCGTAAGTCAGTCTGGTAAGGCTCCGTACTCTCCGGTCTAAAACAGACCGGACCAATCACAGCGCGGGAAGCGGAACTTTACCATGCGTCACTCTCAGTGGCAGAATTACCCATAATGCAGCAGCACTTTTCTGTAACCATAACAGTCAAGATACATATGGAGATTTCTGTTGCTTGGTGCCTTGGAAAATTAAGAAAGTACATGTAAGTACAGCTTCTATCCTAAGATTTTTTTAGACAAAAGCAGCAAAAATTGTTGACTGGAGAGTTTGGTCGATGGCAGGACCTTATTTCACGGACTACAAAATACAAAAACAGAGCATGTGTCTTGGGGTGTTTTGCATCACATCTATAGCTATCTGACTGGTTCTAGCCTGTTGACCCTGACCCTGTTAGTCCCACCCATCGGTTACAGGACAAACTCCTAAGTCCTGCGCCCCTGTCACCCCGTTTGAATTCAATTGAGTTATACAGGTAGATTTAATGTCAATCACATACTTTCCAAATTGATCCTGGTTATCAAACAATGCAGTCAAGTTCACTTTATTATAGAAACTGGTGAAAAGTTTTCTATCTAAGGAAACCCAGCAGATTGTATTGAGTGACAGACTTGCTACATTCACTCCTCCTGGAGTAGCGTCAGCGGACAGTGGCTCGTATTGTGTCAGGTGAATTGCAATCACAGCTGCAATTTAAGTGAAGTAAAACAAGTATGATGTAATGCAGACAAATTAACCACACTATGAACAAACTTAAAAAACTTTTTATATCGGCAGTTTATTTATTTTAGGTCATATTTGGAACTGGACCTACCAGTTCTTTTTAACATATTTTCATAATTTCTCATAAATTATCATTTATATGAGTTATGTGTTAGGTCCACTCCACATTGAGTATAACATGAAATATGCACTAAGACTTCTTTACAAGGTATTTGTTCTCTTGATTCAAAGACTGGTTTACACTTAAATAGCAGTTGCTTCTAAATGATGTTTGAAAGATTTTTCAAAGGAAAATGTCTTCTTTAATATAAATCTCCACATGCTGGGCTTCTCTGAAGGTATATTTTATGATGTATTTCCCTTTTTAGAAAATGTGAAAAGGCGTAAAGATTACTGGCACTTTGCTGGCTGATTGTTCACAAAAAACATTTAACAGGGGTTGATTTTAAACGTGGTGCCAGGTTGTTTAGATCAGTGGAGCATCTAATTTCCTTTTCAACAGCATGTCTCTTTCTTATCTCATTTCCACTTAACCATGAATGCATAGTTACTCTCGGCAACCCAGTCCCAGCATGATTGCTCTTCTGACTAAGCACTACTACACTGAGGCACACAGCCATCTGCTTTAGCACAGAGAGATGAGATGGTGGCAGAGATACATGAATTAAATGATGCAGTCAAGTACCATGTAAACTCATTGCAATTCCGCATTACTTTCTAAATGTAATCTGATTGTGATTAAAAGACAGATATGATGTTAGGATTTTGCATGTTTCAGGAATCAGAAGAAAAGAAGATGCATATCTGATTTGTTTTTTTTGCATTAAACACAGCAAGAAGTAAGCTAACCAAACTGGTACCTTTGAGAATGGTCATGTTGATAACAGTTTTGACTTCAGGCATTTGATAATGAGCCGTGGTGGCTGGAGCATCCAGCTGGTCGCAGCATCGTCTGCAGAGTCTGGATGGAGACCTGGATTGAGAGGGGCTGCAGCAAACCAAGGGGAGGAGGAACAGCAGACTCAAGCTTACAGTCAACATGGCCATCATCACCTGGCAGGAGGGAAAAACAAAATAATCAGATTAATTAAAAAATCCAGAAAAAAATCATATAGCATTTTTTTACAATAAATCATAACTATTTGAATTTTTTTATTCAACATCTGAAACATTTCGTAAAATCAAGTAAAGCTACAACCATTTTTGCTGGTTTTACTGTGTGCTAGATTTCTTACATTCCTGTGGCTTTCTGGTCAAATGTGAAGATACTTTGACAAAAACAAAATTTTCTGCTGAAAGTAATTCTCACAGATTACTGCCAAACTTTATGACTATCTCTATAACTCCTGGCAGTTAATGGACTCCTGGAACAGACTGCACGCCCCTAACACACAGGATAAAGAACATATTTGTACTGTGACTTTGCCAGGGATGTAGTCTTTAAAACATAAAAGCAAAGCAAATCCTAAAATCTCCATGACGGAATCCTGGCCAGTCAGAGGTTTTAGACCAGAAGCACGAGACAAAGGTATAGTCTAAAACAAGCAAGTACTGAAATAATGTTTTCAGATGTACAAGTATACTCTGGATTCAAGTGGATGCTAAAAACATTAGTAGGGATATGATTATTTGATTGGCTTCTACAAATATTTACAGAAAAATGTGTGCACTTTCTTTGCCCATGAACTTCATTGGATAATTTTTCTGAATCACTAAAAAGATTTGATTCAAAAGAAGTTTGATTTCCATAAAAATGTGACAAACGACCAGTGCTTTCCAGAGCATTCAAAAGCAAAGAAACAAATATTTTTTTTCCTGCATCTTTTTTTCAATTGATTCAATCACCTCAGTATTGTCACTACATACTTTCTCAGGACTGGTGCACGAGATAGGTCAGGGATAAGGCTGTGGAGAGGTTTGAAGCAGTGTCTGCTTATATCCAAACCTTTGAACATACAGAACAATGGAGGCACCTCTCAGTCATCAAAAATATGGCACAACTGCAGACATATCAGGATGTGGTTGTTTATCTAAACTAAGAGACTGGACATTAATCTAAGAAGCAGCAAAGAGGTCCAAGGCAATTCTAGAGGAGCTCAGGTGGAAGAATCAGTTGACAGATAATCTAGTTGTTCTCACCATTGTACATTTCATGGATAAGTGGCCTGAAGAGAGCTGTTGATAAAATAAACTATTTTGGGGATACAGTAAACAATTGCTTTCGTCAGATGAGACCAATTCTGAACTTTTCGTCCAACATGAACAATGGCACGCGTAGCAGAGATCACTGCGCCATCATCCTGTACACACCATCCTGGATGTGAAACATGACATCGTCAACATCATGATGTGAGCGTGCTTTTATACAGGAACGGGGTGAGGTTGGTCACAGTTGTTAGGGAGATGGATGAAATAAAAAAATACAGGATAATCATGGAGGAAAACCTGTTAGAAGTATATAAGTATATTCATCTTCATCTTTGAATCTCTCTCTTCCTTCTTCCGACTTTCATCTTTTCCCCACCACTTATCCAAACCCTTCATCTATGGCACAGAAAACTGAGGAAATAAAATAAACAGGGATGAGACACAAGAGAGAAATAACAGAGCCTCCCCTGTGTTTTTATTCTGATGAATGAATGTTAACGGGATTTTTTAAATGATGGATGTGGCATGACGGTGAGAACATGAAATGGCTGGAGTTCTTCCTCGACATTTTTATCCGACCACTGCCAGTAAAATCTAACGACTGTAGTTATGATGAGCATCTGTATCTCTGTTCCAGTCAGCCAGATGTCAGAGGACATGCTAGTGATACATTTTGCAATTCGTTAGCATATTTAGTTAGGATTTGAAACTTCTCTGATTTTTGTCATCTGCTTTAATACTTATTGTCCTGCTAATCTATATCAATCGGAACAAGTATGGACATTGATATCCTTTAAACTGTATTCATGTAATAAAGCCCCAGTCAGTCAAGACAGATGGATAGATGGTTGGTGGTCTCTTCCTGTTAAAAGTGAGTCCGACTTTTCAGCCATTGCCAAATACTGACTCAGTATGGTATTTGTTGTAAATTAGTGTTATATGAATAAACTGAACTGCATTAATCAAGATCAACTGTAAGGATAAATGATGCAGAGTAAAATTAGCTTACATGTACTTTCTTTTTCTTTTGCGCTCAGTAGCAATACCAAAAATTTCCTTAGGCTCCTCTAACAAGTGATGATTTCAGGCCATTGCAACTGAACTACTTTCTGTTTGCAACACAGATAAACCGATGCACCCACTGATTCACAGACAAGGGGAAGTAGAGTTGCTGGTAATAATTAAGCATCTTTTTTGATGGATGCATTAAATAAACTCTACTGACAAGGGGGTTTCGTTCTAGTCTTGACCACATTAATGTTCTTTGGAGATGGAGCAGGACTAATCGTGTGCTGAACTGGAAACAGAACATTTCCTTCATACAAGAGAAACTCTGAGAAGATTTATTTCATGGCAAAATGGTTTTGCTTAGACAGTCATGATCTCACAGTGTGACATGTATGACTTGATTCTCTTATCTTATAATGGGCAGTTTACATTTATAACCATGAGTCAAAAGACTTGTTTCAAAATTATTTGAAAGTCATGAGGGTTGGCACCATATCCACAGCACATGGAAATTGAATTGCAGTCATACATATACTCATTGTTGTAACCAGACTTGACATTTTAAAAGAATATATTTGTGCAACTCACGATCAGCTGTGACAGGGTTCTTTATGTAAACATAATGGATGATTGTGTTTCGCAAGGAATATGACGGTCTTCTGCAGGAATTTCACTTTTTGTCAAAAGTAGAAATATAGTGTAATAGTGTTGCACACATTTGCTAAATCTTTCAAAACAGTGTGTGAAGACCACCAGACACAAAGGAAGCCTTGACAACAAAAAGAATTTGTCTAAGTTTGGTAGGTGTTGCATTGTTTATGCACGTATTCCTGTCAATGTTTTGCAAATGTAGCAACAGAAATTACTAGCAATACAGGATCAATAATTGGGTTGTTTTGAGCCTTTGCTATTATAGTATAGTATAGGTCAAAATCAAGTATCAATCAATCTTGACAAAAACGACAAAAAGACAGTTTTTAATGGGAACATGTCAAATTGACGTGTGACCGCTTTTTGGCAAAAACAAGAAATGGACAGTATGAACACCCCTACTTTCCCTTAGACATACTTCTTGCAGGAAAACTGAGGGAGATTTGTGTAAATAGCTGAGCAATAAAAATAGTCTACATTTTTTTAACCCACAATTTAATAAACAGTTAGAATCTTGGCTTTAAAGTAAAACCCCAAGACTAAGCCATGATGACACAAAACATTTGACGAATTAGGTGGTGGTGTCCAAATATCTGACCAATCCTTGGCACAATTTCACAACTAAAAAGAGTATGCTAGTTTAGTAAGTTGGAGTACCAAATCAAATGATTGTCTGGAGTTTCAGTTTATTTTTCTGGACTTTTTGTGGACCTTCAGTCTATGTTTAAGCCACTTTTAGTCCAAGCAATCTAGCTTGTTCTAAGTTTTGAAAAAGGTCCAAATCAGAACTACCTGACAAAATGTGGGTTTATGTGTAGCCTCGACCTTGGAATAGAAGGGTCAAGCTCAGGAGTTTTAGGTTGTGGAACTGTATACTTCTGCTACTTAAAACCACTTGTTCTGAAAAGAAGTGTAGCTTTACTTTTATAGATAATTCCACAGTTGCTATGTGTTGTTTCATAAAAGCTTACATTATAAAATGACCTCAACATCCCTCATTCTAAAATTCCTCCCGTCCCTTAACCCTCTATGGCATGGTGTTGCCCTCAGGCAACAAACCACTATTGTTGCCCTCACACTGCCCCTTTAATTCTTTTAAAATAAAACATTACTTTAAAAGTCTGGTGATAAGTCTGTGACCAATGAAATTTGAGGTGGGCGTGACTTTGACCTTTCCTCTGGGGGTGAAACAGTCCTTTTTGGGACCATAGCCGGCTTGGACATACTGCTAGCAGAAGTTAAGATAAATTTCCCCTTTTATCATTTTTTAATTTATATAACTTTGTATAAATAATATCTGTGATGTGCATTAATGTGTGAAGAAGCATATTTGATTGAGTAAAGATACTTTTTGTCTTTATTTATTTACTAAAATGGTAGTTTTTCATTCGTTGCCTCAGGGCAACATTGCGCAGTTAGACCACTTTTGTTTGAACAATAACATTCTCATGGATGGAGAACTGCAGAGATGCATAGCCATCACCATAATTAATTTTTTTGCTGTACTATCTACTATTACTCACAGAAAATAGACTCAAACAATACCTGCCAGCAAAACCAAAGAAATAGGGCTACAAGATGCTTGTCTTGGCTAGTTCTGACGGTGTACCACACAATTTTGAGATCTACACAGAGTTGTGCAACCCCCTGAACTGCCAGATGTAGGAGCAAGTGGCAACGTTGTCCTCAGCCAATGCCCAAGCAGCAGAACTACAAGGTGTTCTTTGACGACTGGTTTACGAGTGTCCTTCTCGTACTCACACTTGCTCAGCAGGGAATTCACTCTACTGGTACTGTTCGTAGCAACAGATTACCAGGTGTCAACTTGATGTGTGATGCTTAGCTGAAGAGAGCTGGACGTGGATCTTTTGAACTGAAGACGGCCATGGTTGGAGAAACATCCTTGCATGCGTTCAGTCATTCTTCTCAGTAATTTCAATGGAGCATACCCAGTCACCGAGGTTGATAGGTGGGATGGCAAGTAAAAGAAAACAATCAAAGCCCCCTGTCCTGCTGTGGTCAGAGAATATGGGTGGAATGGACCTGCTGGACTCTCTCATTGCACTGTACCACAATAAAATAAGGTCGAAGAAGTGGTATCACCGGCTTATGTTCCACTTTATTGACATGATGATCGTGACTGCCTGGCTGCTCGACAAGAGAGACTGCAGCACCAATGGGATGACAAAAAAGGAACAGATGAAGCTTTATACGTCTATATAAAGATAGACTTTATAAGTCTATCGTATATCGCAGAAAGCTTGTGCAGAAGTGGCAAGAATGTGGAGCATAAGAGAGGTCGTACCAGTTCCACAATTCCTGGGGAGTATGAAGAAAAGAAGAGAAGAGGACCCATTACACCCATTCCGGTCCCCGATTGCTTGTTGAAATAAAACTTCTAATGCATTTATGGCTTGTTTGTTCTTCATTTCACTTATATAAAAATATAGAAAACCTTGGCGTTTTAGTACTCTTATAGCATGTTGTTGCCCTGAGGCAACAAAGCAAAATCTGGTAGGGGGGGCAGAGGGGGACACATGTTATGACTGATATGTTATAAGGGATGCCCAAGCTCCCAAAAACTAGGGTGAAATATTTTTTTATCTCCCAAAATAAAAAATCATGCCATAGAGGGTTAAGAAATGTGAGCACATCTTGTCCAACTTAGTCCTAACCCTAATGAGCTGAACACGCTTTGCTGGAACTGATTCAACCAGAGCACACATCCAGCAGTCAGAGGGATTTCATTGTGGAAGCCACGTCTACAACGCCTGAGCATCAATTTGGCATGCAGCTGCACTTCGGATAAGCCCAACAAAAGAGTTACACAACTCTCCCACACACACACACACATACAGATACACACACACGCTCGCGCGCATAAACAGAGCCGGCCAGTGCGTCGAGCGCGTGAGAAAGCGCGCGCCACCGTTACTGTAACTTTTGAACAAAGAAAACTTCTGCTGAGTTGGCGATTTATGAGGAACTTCAATAATCCTGCACGTCTCTGCAGGCACCCAAACGCGCCGCCGGCTGCTTCTTTTGCTTCTTCCTGTCCCCTCTTTTCTTTGACATTTTACTCCCATTTCCCGTCTCTGTCTTTCCAAAGTTATGATGCAGACCTGGGACGAGCGCTCGTCGCAGGTCGCTGTCACATCGTGCGTGAGAGTGTGCAGGTCGCTTCTCTTACCTGGTGGATTTTCTCCACAGTTGAGGAAGGCGGAGGGGGAAAAAAAGCAAGCTGCTGTTGCCGTTGCTGTCAGATTGAGAGGTGGAACAACTGAGAGGAAACCTCTAAAAACACACACACTCTCCCTCCCTACTGCTCAAGTCTGTACACTCACACAGGACACACTTAACAGTGCTCCCTCCATCATGAAACAACACTAGAAGTCAGAAGTTCATCCCTCTGCACATCAATCACCCCTGCAGAAGAGATTTAGGCTTGCTGTGCCTCCTTTCAGATGTTTTGCAGCAGAAAGCTGTGAGTGGCATTAAGGGACTGTGACTACCCAAAGAGAAATATATCTAGGTCATCACTCCTCCCTCTCTCCAGTTTAGACTGTACCTTTTGGGGGGTGTTCTGTACTGAAGTTGCCGTTTACATCTGGACTCATACAGTCCGATTGCGGCTCTTTAATTTCAGCAAACTTAACTGCAGACCAAGCCATTAGCCTCTCATTAGGTTAGCTGTCTCTTGCTGAAAAGGACAGTTATGGTGTTAAGGTAATTTAAGGTAAACACACTGAAAACTGCTGGGTTACGTACAGTATGCTTTTAGCTGGGTTGAAAATGGGGCCCATAATAAAGGTCTCAGAAATCATACTCTTTGTGTTAAAAAATATACAATAAAGCAGATCAAGGTCGGACCAGTCTGGGTATTTTATATTTTGAAAAAGGGAGGATAAAAAGTAATCCCAACGCTTAAAAAAGAGAGATAACCCATTCATTTGTTAATTAAACTCATTAACACCACCCATTTGCAGTAAAAATAATATGCAATATAATTTCACAATCTTTTTATTTCTTTGTCTATCCTGTTGAAAAGGTTTAATAAATTCTAATCAGGTCGTCCTATTGTTCAAAATGATGGTCTGTTTCTTCTTTAACCGATTTTAAAGTTTTTGACCTGGTAAAGCATGGGTGCTCTAAGGGTGCACCGTAGGCCATATGTGACCTTTGGAATAATTTTTGAGCAGCCTATAACCACAATACAAGCATGATACAAATGTGACGCATCAGCACACTGTGTTACCTGACAAATGAAAATGCGCTTTAAATGTCAGATGTAAGGATAAACACAAAGTATTTGTATTTTATAACCAGTGCTTTTTACCTTAAATTCCCACTAAAAAAGACCACAAACATCCAGCAAGCTTTACTCACACAGACATGTGCACACCCAGGTTATGACCTTGGCTAAATACAAACAAGCATTTTTAAAGAATGAGTGACCCATTTTTGGAAACCAAGTTATTTTGTTTAACCAGAAAAATAGAAAACTATCAACCAAAACATTTTGTAAATTGAGTGCCTGGTATACGGGAAACATGTGAGATGCTTCTTTTTTTTTAATTTTCAGATCTACAGTGATTCACAGATGCCTCTAAGAAAAATTGGGCTGCTATTGTTCAGTTTTTTTTGTAAATGTGGCATGAATAATTTACTGCTGAGCAAATATAAAAGATCACAACAAATGAGTCTTTTTAATGAATAACTATTTTTTGTAGCCCATGACTACTTTCCCATGTGACAAAAATATCGAACACCTCTGGGTTAAAGCTATCTGTCCTGACAGCACCAAACAAAAAAAAACCAGATACAGAACAATCTTTTTTCCCATTTCTTAGACGATGTTGATATTACTAAATTAAAGGTGATCAATTTACTTGATGTAGATTTCATCCCATCTTTGCTGTTAGTTTGTCTGAGGAAAGATTCATTCACTTTAAAGTCCTATCTTGCAGATACACTTAACGTCGTACGGCTCAGGAATAGAGGACTCAAATGCAAGACCTGACACAGTGGATTCAAACTCAAAATTCCTTTAATACAGTCCAGGGTGGAACACCAAAAATCCAGCAGAACGGAGAGGAGGGGGGGGGGGAGGGCGCCCCCTCGTAGCTCTGCTTGAACAGCAGGATGGTGATTCGTTGCGTTCGCCTGTCTGCTAAGCTCAAAACAACCGCGCCTGGCTTGACGGAGAAACCAGGAGAACAGCTGAGCATATTTACGACAGTGCACTTTTACTTTCGCCCTCTGGGGGGAGCCTCGCTGGAAAATCAACCCCGGTTGCATCGTATACCTTTAAGCCAAAAACTCAAATTACCAGACAACAATCTCCATTGACAACATTTGATTTGATGACATATCTTACATGTCCTGATCAGTATCAATTAACTATTGTTTAGTAGAAAGCCCTTATAGAAATTAGTGAAACACATACATTTCAGGGCGATTTAATTCAATTTGACGATATTAGCTTCCATCTGAAAAAAGCAGATTAAAGTCAAAGTGCAATAAACTCCCATTTTAGTGGCGTCTGCCGGAAGCCAGTTCCTGCAGTTGTCCAAAAATAAGCACTGAAAGAAGGCTTTGATGGTAAAAACGGATAATTACACATCGAGCACCTCATGCATTGCCCCAGAAAGTTTATTTGTTGCCAGAAGCTCTTTAACGACCTTGCTGAATTCCTGCAGCATGCTTCATACGAAGTCCTTCATTTAAAGTTTTTTTTTCCCTGAAATTTATAATGATCTTTTGGGCTGCTTTCATTGACTCACCTTCTACTGTCTTCCATTTATGGTACTCACATCTACCTTTTTGCTTATTAATTTACACACAGCATTGCTCTTGTAAATTTAATGAATGTCCTTTTTATTTTTACCCATAACTACCAAATAAAACTGTATTAAACATACATAACTTGCATTGCAATAAATGACTGGCTTAATTCTCATATGAGTCATAACAGCCTAGCATAGTGGCCAGGCTAATAATGTATTATGTGTTTGCCCCATTCAGCGCCAGTCTTCTCATCTGCCTGTTTGTCCGTCCGTCTGTGCTTACCATTTTTGTTTCATCTCCTTTTAACTCTTTCAATTCAGTTTTTCAATCTTTTTTTCATTCTGTCATTTCCTACATCCAGCACTCATCAAGCCCTACTCCTCATTTTTCATGTCCCACTTCTCATTTTTCAGCCATTTTTTATCTTCCTCTCATGCTGTCTATTTGACTAGGCCTTGTTTCCATCTGTAACTTTGATGTCTTTTTCTGTCTATTTCATTGTCAAATTCCTCCTTCCTCCTCTCTTTTTTAAGTAACTTGGATGCCCCTTTCTCTCCATACCCTTTTATAGACATTCTTCTTGTCTGACTTTAGTATAGACAATGGTCTGAATTCTGTTTTTCCTTGTCACAGAATGTCATCAAAGACCAAAGCACAGCATTACAGGAAGAGCTTCATTTTGTTGCATCTCTAAGCAATGTTTTAAGAATCACACTGTATTGGATTTTGTTATTTCTATCTCTTCTTCAACAATAACCAGATGCTTTTAGTGAGTTCACTATTACCTCTTTTGTTATCAGAACCCATAAAGTTGGCAAATATCGGGTTTAAAAAATCTGCTTATTCTCAACATATTTTATTATAACTTTAATGTAATGGTCTATCTCTATTTTATGTTGTCTCACAAGTAATTTCCCTCCAATTCTTTCTGAAAAAGGGTTTGCTTTCAATTTTTATCCAGCAACCTACAATAGTGACGTAAATATAAGAAATGTTAGAACTTTTCAAGGTAGTAGGGACTATGTATAGCAAGAATTTTATTAAGAAAATTTATGTTTTCAGTAAATTAAAAGGTAAAATGTTCCTTTTATGTTCCACTCTTTTAAGTGAATTAAGCACCTTTCTCGCCGCTCTTCTGATTCTTTTCCTCTAACAATAAAGATCATTGAATAAAAATATTACTGTTCTCTGAAATGTGTGTGTTAGATCTGAGCCAACAGATAGATATACACTCACCGGCCACTTTATTAGGTACACCTGTCCAACTGCTCGTTAACACTTAATTTCTAAGCAGCCAATCACATGGCGGCAACTCAGTGCATTTAGGCATGTAGACATGGTCAAGAGAATCTCCTGCAGTTCAAACCGAGCATCAGTATGAGGAAGAAAGGTGATTTCAGTGACTTTGAACGTGGCATGATTGTTGGTGCCAGAAGGGCTGGTCTGAGTATTTCAGAAACTGCTAATCTACTGGGATTTTCACGCACAACCATCTCTAGGGTTTACAGAGAATGGTCCGAAAAAGAAAAAACATCCAGTGAGCGGCAGTTCTGTGAGCGGAAATGCCTTGTTGATGCCAGAGGTCAGAGGAGAATGGCCAGACTGGTTCGAGCTGATAGAAGGGCAGCAGTGACTCAAATAACCACCCGTTACAACCAAGGTGGGCAGAAGAGCATCTCTGAACGCACAGTACGTCGAACTTTGAGGCAGATGGGCTACAGCAGCAGAAGACCACATCGGGTGCCACTCCTTTCAGCTAAGAACAGGAAACTGAGGCTACAATTTGCACAAGCTCATCGAAATTGGACAATAGAAGATTGGAAAAACGTTGCCTGGTCTGATGAGTCTCGATTTCTGCTGCGACAGTCGGATGGTAGGGTCAAAATTTGGCGTCTACAACATGAAAGCATGGATCCATCCTGCCTTGTATCAACGGTTCAGGCTGGTGGTGGTGGTGTCATGGTGTGGGGAATATTTTCTTGGCACTCTTTGGGCCCCTTGGTACCAATTGAGCATTGTTGCAACGCCACAGCCTACCTGAGTATTGTTGCTGACCATGTCCATCCCTTTATGACCACAATGTACCCAACCCATGATGGCTACTTTCAGCAGGATAATGCGCCATGTCATAAAGCTGGAATCATCTCAGACTGGTTTCTTGAACATGACAATGAGTTCGCTGTACTCAAATAGCCTCCACAGTCACCAGATCTCAATCCAATAGAGCATCTTTGGGATGTGGTGGAACGGGAGATTCGCATCATGGATGTGCAGCCGACAAATCTGCGGCAACTGTGTGATGCCATCATGTCAATATGGACCAAACTCCCTGAGGAATGCTTCCAGCACCTTGTTGAATCTATGCCACGAAGAATTGAGGCAGTTCTGAAGGCAAAAGGGGGTCCAACCCGTTACTAGCATGGGGTACCTAATAAAGTGGCCGGTGAGTGTATATGAATCCCAGTACCATCAGCACTGAAGGACTCTGGCTCAAATGCATGACTCAGCACAAAGTGAGCAGCTGCTATTGCACTCCAGCTGCAGACCTCAGGTCAAGTTTTCACAGGCAGTGGAAATAGGTCAAATTAATCAATGCAAAATTTCAAAGCCACCAATGATCACTGTTTGCCATATATTATGTCTGACTCTCACAGCATCACTGCAACCACTGCAGAGACACATTACAGTGCGAGAAAGAGGTGAACCCGGTCGAAGACAAACTGCGGCACCTTTTGAAGAAGGTTCAAAATCTCCCCGTTTACTTCAAAGGCTCTGGTTCCTCGCAGGGTTTTGCACTTAATCAAACGTATATCATCAAGACAGAACCAGTGTTATAAGACTACTTTAACAAAAGACTAAAATGCATTATTTTCTGACTGTAATGTTAGCATAAATTAATTTTTAGTTGATATCTTCGCCCTGTTGGATGGATACTTGCCGCACTGGATGAGTTTAGCAGGACTCCTACTTAATTATGATTGACTTTTAATTGTGGGTGATTTTAGTATTTACGTCTGCTGGGAAACTGGACTTCAGTCAAAGAGTTCTTAAATATTACTCACTATTATGAATGACGCAGTCTGTGTCTGAAAAAGGCCACATCCTTGGCTTTTGGGTTGGATGAACATGGTTTAGAAAACTGTGAGACTCGTCTATCAGATAAACTAACTGCCTGTGATATTTTCTAATACATTATCAGGCATCATAAAAAGTGTTCGTGTTATGAATCTTTCAACTTCAGAGCGTTTTTATACAATATTTGAAAACTTGGTTCGTTTGAACCTGCAGCTGTGCCCTGACGTTTGTGTTGGCGAGTCTAAACTGTTTTAACTTTGACTCTGTTGTTCACTTCAAACCAAGCGCAGCAAACCATTATCTCAGCCCTAGTTAAATGAAACTACTACGTTCTCTCAGACGTCAGCACAGACGGGCTGAGACAGAGTGGAAAAAAGACAAAGTTTAGCACTCTAAGGGACTGTTTGTTAAAGTACCAAAGGGTCGTAAAAGCAGATTAGACTGCGTTTCTCTCCAACATAGTTTTAAACAACCACAGACCTCAGGTTTTGTTGGAGGTTCTTAATTTGTTGTAAATCTGTGTCCTCTAAATCCTTCTGTGATGTCCCCTGCTCTGTGTGAGAAGTTTTTAAAAATTTTTGTTGAAAATATTTCGGCTCTCGGATTCTCATAATCTCATCTTCTCCCTCATGCTCAGCTGCTCTTTTGAGCCTGTGAGTAACGTTCTCAGCGTTAAAGCAGACAGCTCTTGAGATCAGTGTCTCAGACGGCTCCACTCATCTGTTTAAAGATGTTTTTCACGTGGTTGGTCAGTGCGTCCTGGCTTTGATTAACACGTCTCTATCATCAGGCTGTGGTCCTAATGATTTTAACCAAGCGGTTGTGCAGCCTCTTTTGAAAAAGAAAAAAAAAAAGATCAAACTATTCCCTCTACCTACAGGCCAATATCCAAACCACACTTTCTCTCCAAAGTGTAGAGAAAGGGTTTTTTAATCAACTCCAAAATTTTTAGGAACACACAACATTTTTGAGGCGTTCCAATCAGGTTTTAGATCACTCCTCAGGACCAAGACAGCCCTTTTAAGTGTTTTAATGACACTCTTTTAATTGGATTCCTGTTGTTTTAGTGCTTATGGACTTATCAGCAGCCTTTGATACCATAGACCACAATGTTCTGCTGGCCTGGTTGGAACATGTCGTAGATATTAAATGTACAGCTCTGCAGGTTCAAGTCATACCTCACAGAGTCTGTCAGTCTAGGGACTTATTTTCTTTCAGCAGCCCTTCTCCATTTTGGGGATTCCCCAGGGGTCCATACTGGGACCATTGCTGTTTGTTTTGTACATTTTGCCGCTAGGGTCTCTTTAGGAAGCATTACATACCTTTGCCTTGTTTTGCCAGACAAGCAGGCCTCTATTCTGGTTAAACTAAGCAGAAATACAGCACTGACACCCTCATTAAACTGTCTAGCTGAAATTATAATCAGGATGAGGTTAAATTGTCTTTACTTTAATGAAAAGAAGACTGAGGACATCTAATCCCCCCTCTATTACGTTAGCTGCACTTGGTTCTTTATCTTTATCTAAGGAATTTGGGTGATTTTCTGGACAGTTCTCTTAAGTTGGACAAAGAGATGAGTGATGTTATTAAGTCAAGCTTTTTTCCAACAACAACTATTTGCTAACGCAAAGCCTTATCTCTCTTTTAGGGATTTTGAGAAGGTTATTAATGATTTTATTACCTCTCATCTGGACTATCGTAACTCTGTATATGTCAGGCTAGATTAAACATCCCTGCAGCATCTGCAAATAGTTCTGATGGCTGCAACTCGTCTTCTAACCAGTACAAGGAAGCATCAACACAGTAGCCTACTCCAGTTTTAAAATCTCTATATTGGCCTCCTGTCCGCCATCACATTGGTTTTAAAATTTTATTGCTTACTTTCAAAGTTTTAAAATGTCACGTGACTATCAACATCCACACGCCCTTTAGAATACTCTGGTCAACCAGCAAGTTTTTCCTCGATGTTCCACAGAAAAAAGGTAAAACACAGAGGTGATCAAGCATTTGCTGCAAGACTGTGATATACCCTAGCCCCATATGCCTGCGCCGCTCCGAGAAAGGAATAATTTACATGTCTTTTAAAAACTCATATCTTTTCCCTGTCCTTTGACTGATTGAGTGTGGGATGCTAAATAGTTCTTAGAAATCTTAACTCTTTTGCATTTTAATTATTTGTGTTACAGCTTTATTCTGTTGGCTATTTTATGATTGTTGGTGTAACTGTGAAGCACGTTGGTACATTGTTGTTGTTTTTAAACTGTGTGTCATATCAGTACATTTGGCATTGACATAGATGCTCCTGCCTAAGAGAATGGAGTCAAAACGATGAAGGCAACAGAAAGTGCACAAAGTTTGATGATAATACAAAACTCTAATGTTATTGTAAATAACATCAATAACAGCGATATAGTCCGAATTGCATTATTTCCTGTGAGCGTGCAACCCTAGATTCTGGTTTATAGAGCATATTAAGCATCCCATTCAAGAAAAGTAACAAAAATAAAGTGATATTTAATTATGGATTTATTTATTCATTATTTGAAGATTTTCTTTGTCTGAATGTTTCACATAAAAAGCTACTGAATTACCTGAATCAGCTGACGTTAATGTGTTAAAGGTCTTGTTCCCGAGGTAGTTTGTCAAACGATTTTAAAACCCGCCACAGCACGAATCATAGCACAGAGGGTTTCCAAAGGAGTGTGTAGGTCAGCAAGATATAACACATAATCTGGACACCTCTTTATCATCTAAACAACCTCACTTGAAGTATATTCCTTGGAAAAGTTTTACTTCAGTAATAAATAAATTGACAATTTTTAGAGGTTTTATGTTCCATGTGAAGCAATAGTTTAAACACTGAAGAACATTTTTCTGTAAATGGGTGCAGAATTACAAAGATCTGTTTAAAAAAATCGATAAAATTGCAGAAATCTAAAAGACAAGAAGAAGAAAGGGGAGCATTTTAACCAGGCGTGTTTCAAATATTTGCTTGGCTTTTTTCATTCTTCGTCTTTACAAATACTTTTGTCCTCTCATATTTCTTTGTAACCTCTGCACACCCTAAACACCCTCCTCCCACGTCTGTCTTCTTTCTGAGTCTAACCACTGCTCCCAAGATAAATCTAAACCACTGCTAGAAAAAACGCCCACACAGGCTTCAGCTGTGGAAACCATCAACCAGGGAGAGGAGCCCAAGGGAACAACGGAGAAAAGAATACATGAAGAGAATAAAAACAAACAAAAAAAATTCAATTCAAATCAATTTTATTTATATAGTGCCAATTCATGAAACATGTCATCTCAAGGCACTTTAAAAAGTTAAGTTCAATCATATTATACAGATTGGGTCAGATTATACAGATTGGTCAAACATGTAAAATCATACATTATATAAAAATATATAAGGAAACCAGTTGATTGCATCAAAGTCCCGACAAGCAGCATTCACTCCTGGAGAAGCGTAGAGCCACAGGGAGAGTCGTCTGCATTGTCCATGGGTTTGCAGCAATCCCTCATACTGAGCAAGCATGAAGCGACAGTGCAAAGAAAAACTCCCCATTAACGGGAAGGAAAACCTCCGGCAGAACCGGGCTCAGTATGAACGGTCATCTGCCTCGACCGACTGGGGGTTACAGAAGACAGAGCAGAGACACAACAAGAGAGACAAAAAAGCACAGAAGCACACATTGATCCAGTAATCTGTTCTACATTAGATGGTAATAGCGGGTGAGCCGTCTTCTTTGGATGATGTCACAGGTAACAGAACGGCAGACCAGGTGTACCTACTATGAAGATAAAAGAGAGAGAACAGAAAGTTAAAGCAGAAATGACAGCACGTAATGCATAATTGAAGAACAGTAGAACTCTATAGAATGAGAAAATTAGATCCTGATGTCCTCCAGTAGCCTAAGCCTATAGCAGTAAAACTATAAAGGTAGCTCAGAGTAACATGAGCCACTCTAGTTATAAGCTTTGTCAAAAAGGAAGGTTTTAAGATTAGTCTTAAAAGTAGACAGGGTGTCTGCTTCACGGACCAAAACTGGGAGTTGGTTCCACAGCAGAGGAGCCTGATAGCTAAAGGATCTGCCTCCCATTCTACTTTTAGAGACTCTAGGAACCACCAGCAGACCTGCAGTCTGAGAGCGAAGTGCTCTGTTAGGAACATACGGGGTAATCAGAGCTCTGATATATGATGGAGCTTGATTATTAAGGGCTTTATACGTTAGAAGAAGAATTTTAAATTCTATTCTTGATTTAACAGGAAGCCAGTGAAGGGAAGCTAAAATTGGAGAAATATGATCCCTCTTGTTGATTTTCATCAGAACTCTTGCTGCAGCATTTTGGATCAGCTGAAGACTTTGAACTGCATTTTGTGGACTTCCTGATAGTAAAGAATTACAATAGTCCAGCCTTGAAGTAACAAATGCATGGACTAGTTTTTCAGCATCACTTCTGGACAGGATGTTTCTAATTTTGGCGATATTCCTGAGGTGAAAAAAGGAAACTCTGGAAACCTGTTTAATATGGGATTTAAATGACATGTCTTGGTCAAAAATAACACCAAGGTTTTTTACTTTATTACCAGAGGCCAAGCTAATGCCATCCAGATTAAGTGATTGGTTAAGAAGTTTATTTTTTGTTGTTGAATTGTGGTTCGGGTCCCCTGACTCCTGCCTCTGTGCTCGGGGAAGGTGGGTCTTCGGTTCTCCACAATCACTATCAAACTATTTCCTTCTGGATAAATTTTCACCTAAACTAGTGCACTCTCACAAACTCTCACAGGTGCTGGGTCCCAGGTATTAAATGTTCACTTATATACAGAAAGGCTATAATTCATTTATTTACTTTCTTTTACTTTCTTTTTTAGGTATCACATTACACATGTCAGCTTAAATAATAATACATATGATTTAGCAATGGTATCAAGGTGTTACACGATTGTATCTGTTGCTTTATGTCTGTTGGTTGTGCTGTTCTTTTTGTGTCTCTTTCCAGGTGATGGAGCAGACAGAGGACGTTTTATCATTCTCTTCCTTTTATCTCTTCTTTCTTTCACCTCTTCTTTCTTTTTTTTTCTCTTCTCTTCTTGTTTTTCTTTTACTCTCCTACTTTCCCATTGTAGTGTCCATCTAATTTGAAATTCTCCCTGCAGGAATCACAATAAAGCTATTTACACGCACAAATCAAGCGGAGCATTATGGCGAAAGCTGTTCGCTCCACTTGTGAAAGTAAAATCTGTTGAGCTCTATTTGGCATTAAGATATCAATTCTTATTGCCACATTGCTAGACAGGACACTGGAAAAAAAAAAAAAAAAAAGAAGTTTATTTTTTGAGGACTCTGGTCCAAAGATTACAACTTCGGTCTTGTCAGAATTTAGATGCAGGAAATTTAAAGTCATCCAGCTTTTGATGTCATCAAGACATGACTGCAGTCGAAGTAATTGATTGGATTCATCAGGATTTATGGATAAATATAGCTGAGTGTCATCAGCATAACAGTGGAAACAAAAAAATGTTTTAAAAAACAAGACTTACCTTCATTGCATTGTGAAGGTATTGAGAAATTTTTAATATTTTCACATTTTTGTCTCAGTAAACCCAAAAAACTTTGATGTAATTTAATTAGACTTCATGTTACAGACTAATGCAAAGTAATGCGTAATTTACAATTTACAAATAAAAATGTGAATAGTATGGTGTGCTCTAACTTCTTGAAGGTGAACCTCATTTCTTGAATTTTTTGCTCTTCCAGGAATACCCCGTGTTTTTCCAAATTTATCTTCCTATCAGCCTCGTGCTGCTCCCCTGTGGCTAGTGAGGAAATGCATCTCCATAGCATTATGCTGCCATCACCATGTTTTACCATGGGGAGTGTGTTAATGCTGATGAACAGTCTAGGCGTGTCCCTCATATGGCTTGTTGCCAGCTTTTAAATGGTATTTTCAAGGCTCTGTTTTAACACTGGCCTTCATCTCATTTCATTGTCCCACCTGAGCTACGGATCTGTGTAGCTCCTCCAAAGTTTCCATGGGGCTCTTGTTTTTCTTTTAAACATTGGTTTACATTGACAGATAAGTCTTGCTAAGTTTAAGGTTGTGCTCTGTTCTTTCCATTTCCGTATGGTGGATGGATGACAGTTCTCATATTTAGGGAAAACAGCTCTACATGTCTGCACAACTTAGAGACTAAAGAGATGGCTCAACACAAAGCTATTTAACATTTTTTAGACTTTTATTTGAAGGGGGGGGGAAGTAAAGCATTTATTTAGTCACTTTACTTTCACTCAAAAGTATGGTCTGTTTGTCTATCACTTAAAATACTAATAAAAAATATTGCACTTAGTGGCTGTAATTAAAGAAAAACTGAAGTATTTTAAAGAGCATACTCTTGATCTGAATATTTTTTCATCAATAGTAAACCGAAATTTGCAGCTTTCAAAAAAATTATAAACAAGAATAAATACAAAAATAATATTAAAGAAATATGTGTACGCTTGATACTTATAGGTTCTGCTCTACAAGATTGTAGTAATGGGCTTTTTCATTCTAGTTTTATAAAGGAATTACTGTGTGTGGGAGCGGTGTTATCTGTCGGGTCACCAGGGATGTTGGTGAACATCCATCTCAACGTTACTGGGGGGAAAAAACCTCACTAGGGCAGGATAACATCCCTCCTCCAGGGTTTGACTTCTGTCGGTCCTGGAAAGGGCTATTATCATTTGTCAGTCAAAAGAGAGTTAAAGCGCCAGGAGCTGTTTATCCACCTTATTGGTATGGTTCAGATGGATTGTTTCATGGTTGGGTTGCTTTTATAGAGTGTTAAAACTTGAAATGACTTACACATTATGCACTAGAAAAAAGGTCAACATCCCCCTCCTCATAGCCATGGGACAAAAATGTAAACATTAGTCTGAACAGAGTAAGACAAGAGGGGAAGCTTACAAACCCTGAGGTTCGCTGAATAAATAGAACGTTGCCAGAAAAGCAGAGAATATTTTAAAGGGCATCTATTGTAAAGCAAGAAAGAGATTTAATCTTTTGTTTTTCAATGCAGAGAAGATACAGACAATGTTTTGTCCCTAGCACTAAAGAACACTAGCAGCCCACTAAACAGGTTGTAAAAGTGCACTCAGCTCTTGTTTAACAACATAAATCCATGACACAAATGGGATGTCAGTGCAATCGCAGGAACCCTTTTGACCAGGGAGTGAGGAGCACTTGATGTGACTGTTTATTTATATAGCCTTGATATCAGTTTGTTTTCATAAAGGTCTGAGTTTTCCTACAGGAGCTATTTACATAACTGTAGTATGTATATAATTATAAGTAACTTGCCCAGTTTGGGGGGCAAGGCTTTTACAAAGCCACTGTTTGTGATTAAAACAATAATAAAAAAGGTAATCATATTCTGCTTTAAACCATAGAGAGACACGAAATGTACTCATCTCCAAAAGTGGCTGAGTGACCACAAAAACATCTGGAACTCATCTTCAGGGTCTCTAGAAAAGAACAGTGATCACAGCTTGTTTGTATTTCTCCAGGCGTCAGCTTTAGATGTCCATCAGCTCTCTGCCCAGTCTCATTTTTACACTGATATGATATAAACTGTTCAAAATGGAACAAAAAAACAAAAAAAACATTGGGTACATTCTTTGAACATAGATGTGGTATCTCTTGTCCAATGGTGTATCAGCAAAACTGTCACCCTAACTCAGCTAAGAGCTGATCTTTAGTAAACAACTACACAAGTAATTTGTACCCCCCCCCCCTAAAAAACAACAACAACAACAACAAGAAAAAAAACCTTACAAGGGGGCATGGCTGCAGGCTACTGGACAGAAACCGTTAAAAGTCTCCTGCAGCTTGGACATCAGTTGTTGTTACAGTTGCTCTCCTCCCAGTAGCTTTTAACTCTGCTGAGATCTGAACTAAGACACTAGACTATGATTAGCTTCTGAACAAAAGCAATGACATTTTGTCCCATTGTATATTTGCCAAATATTATTTATAGGAATGAAATGACAAATTAATGACTCGCCACTTGTTAGATACATATGCATATTCCCTCCCTATTGTTTAATTCCAAGTGTATCTTGTGCAAATATGCTGAAATTGGCTCATAAATATTGCAATTGGTGTGTAAAAGGGTTTGAGTCTGATAATGATGAGCATTATTATGCCCCGTTAACTTAAATTAAACCAAATTCATCTTTCATAATTGCATTTTTAAAAGAAAGTGAAACACCAGAGCAATAAGCTGGGCCCAAGCCAACTATTTAATCAACATTCCACACTAAGTTTACAGGTCTTTGGTAGTCATTCTTAATTTATTCTCCACATCAGACTTGCCTCATTTATCTGAATCTGTATTACCAAATATCTCTTGATCTCACCTAGCAGCTTCTGGCCACCCTTTGGCAGAATAGTTTGTTTACTTCTTTTCCCAGCTGCCACTCTTTTTAGCATAGCCGTCTATCAGTGGCATGAAAATGATTACGTCCCGAAGGCAAAGTCTGGCACAGTCGATTATGCAGCACAGCAAACAACCCTAGACAGACATTTTAGCAGAAGTCTTACATTTTGGGAGGTAAATGTAAACGTTCCATCAGAATATGGTCTATATATATATATAATACAGCAAATGGGAAGGCAACGACGTTTTGTAATTATTGCTAAAAAATCTAACAATCTTTGCAGACAACAACATGACACCATCATAAATTGCTCGCTCATGAACCCAGTCCCCTTTTAAAAGGGGGAAAGAAATGATCTTCCTATTTTGCTCAGACCATGTAAACACCGGAAGAAAATGAAATGCCTACTTGTGCTCGGCATTGTTCTAAAGCGTTCAAAAGAAATATCAGTTCTTTTACAGTTTTATAAATGCGGCTCAGCCAAAATGGCCATTTGAAACACACCCAACAGGAAACTGTGGGTCATTTGAAGGCAACAAACATTGCTTCAGGCTGTTGGTTTGATTGATTGTCTCTGTTGCTGCTGAAGTCCTGTTTTGTGGCTGTAGTTATGCTTCATAGAACAGAACTTCTAAAACAGTTTACCGCCTAATAAAAGCTCAACTCCAACAAAAATGAGAAGTTTAGGATGAGGAAACATCCCCTGAGGATAGGGGCTCATTTACACAGAAATAAGAGGGTAATATGAATGAATGCAGAGAAGCCTGAATTACAATCAGTTTGCTGGAAAAAAAAAGGCCTTTTCAACCAAATCTGGCCATCATAACCCATGACTAACCCACTGGAGGGAGAGATGACAAGCATTTTCAGTATTACACCTTGCATTAGCCCTTTATCTTGAGCAAGAAAATATCAGAGGTTGATTTATTTCGTTGGCTTCATGCATTGATTTTAAAACGACAAAGGTGACTCTCAGATGGTCCCTGACATCTGAGAGAACCACAGACAATAGAGACTTTTAAAAAAGGACTAAAAACATTCAATTTTACCAGAACTGAGTTTTAACCTTACATAAAAATGTTGTGCAATATTACTACATATATATTTTACATTGATGTTTTTATCTGATGTTTTTATATTATTATTATTATTATTATTATTATTATTATTATTATTATTATTATTATTATTATTATTATTATCATAGGTGTTAGAGGCTGGCCTCTGGACTGCTGAAATGATGTACTTTTAGCCATGCCAACATTATGGCTCCGGGAATGATTTTAACATTCATATTCCGAGCTGTTTGCTTGCATAATACTTTAGGTGAATCTGCTTTGAACCCTGGTAAATAGCAAACGTTTAAACCGACATTACTCTCATAAACTCTGCCAGTTGACTACTTTTTTTCTGCCCATGTGTGCATGTAGGTTTGAAAGTGTTTCTTGGAGTAGGTTCTCAAACTGTAGTGAAAAGACTAATTGTGGTACTTGAGCTGCCTTTTAGTGGTACTCAGAGAAACCTTTGATATAAATTACCAGCAAGGTAAATAGAAACACATCAGGTGTGAAGTAGATGTATTGATCATCAACAGTCAAAGAAGTGTTTAAAAAACATCCATGTTTCTTCACAAACATCTCAAAAGAGCAGTAAATTGGTTAGAACTGATAGAACTCAGCATGAGCTGCATGAAGTGCAGACCAGAGTGCATATGGTTGCTTGCGCTAAAGGGAGTTTGCTAGAACTTTGTTTGTGAAAAATTTGATGAGATACAGGATATTATGGAGGACCAATCCTGCCATAATTAAAAATACACACAGAAATAAATGAAGGACTTAATAATATAAAATGGCTTGAAAAAGTGGCTAATAATATGAATTTGTGTGCCATTTAATGTGTAATATGTGATATTTCTTCAACAATTGATCAATTATTCATCAAAAAATATTTATTTTAACTTACACTTTTATTTTTACTTTTCTTCTTGCTTTTATGCTGACTTATTTTTAACCCTTGTATTTCTGAAACAATCATTTATTTCTGCCTCTAACTTTTCTAGCTGTTTTTTTACCCAAAGGATTTACGCCTGCCCTTTTATTTCCTTTTCCCCTTTTTCCACTTTGTGTATTTCTACTTCTTGTTTTTAAAGCAACATTTTTAAAGCATGTTTTTACTCCACCATAAATATTTCTTTCTATTTTATTTTAACCTTATATTTCTGAAACATAGATTTATTGAATGAGTGAAGTACTGTTCCGTTTTATGCCTCTTTCCTTGTAAATATGAAATGTCCCATGCTCCTGAATGCACCATAGCTTTCTGACGCTCCCGAATGCATCTGCGGATCACTGTGGTCCGCTCATGTCGGACTTTTTCTTTTTTAATTACACACTAACTCTGTAAACAGGCCATATAGGGAAGCTTAAAAGTATAATGTTGTCGCCTCAAACGTACTTTTAAAGAACAACAGCAGCAGAAAAGGTCATTTTTAACTTACCACTGTGGTCTCTGTTAGCTCTGTCCATAATCAAGCTGCGGCCGCGGTGCATTCTGGGAAAGCGGTCAGTCGTCTGCTCTGATGCAGGCTCGTTTCCGGGGAGGCAGGCCTTGGCCAATAGTTGTGAAGCTTTGCCGGTGACACCGCCCCCCTCTCCCCCTCCCTCCCTTTCATCGCATTAACATTAACAGCTGCAGTCAGACCAAGTGGAAAAAGAGGAAGTAATAAAACACGAAGCAGAAATACACGAAGTGGAAAAAGAGGAGGTAAAAAAACACCAAGTAGAAATACATGAAGTGGAAATACACGAAGTGGAAAAAGAAGAAGTAATAAAACACGAAGTAGAAATAAAAAAGTGGAAAAAGAGGAAGTAAAAAAACACCAAGTAGAAATACATGAAGTGGAAAAAGGGGAGAAGGAAATAAAAAGGGCAGGCAAAAATTGTGTTGGTAAAAAAACAGTTAGAAAAGTTAGAGGCAGAAATAAATCTATGTTTCAGAAATATAAGTTTAAAATAAAATAGAATGAAAAATTTATGGTGGAGGAAAAACATGCTTTAGAAATGTTGCTTTAAAAACAAGAAGTAGAAATACACGAAGTGGAAAAAGGGGAAAAGGAAATAAAAGGGCAGGCGTAAATCCTTTGGGTAAAAAAAGTTAAAAGTTAAAATATATATATTTTTGATGAATAATTGATCAATTGTTGAAGAAATATCTTATTTTTATTATTTTGTCACATTAAATGTGTGTATTTTTAATTATGGCAGGATTGGTCCTCCATAGAATATGTCCCACAAAAGCCGAATCCTGTTTCTGCACAGAAAAGTTTGAGTACAAAGATGAAACCGCACAAAGCCAGAGGAGCCGTAATAGACGTTGTAATACCTATGTCGTACCAGTGAGTGGCGTGATAATGCTGCCCAAGAAGTAAAGAAGGAAAAAGAAGGAAGAAAAGCAGGGAGAGAACAACAAATGCAGGAAAGGCGTTTGTGTGGACAGACGAAAAGGAAGTCTACACACACACAGTAGAGGTGCAAAATGTGTTAGTGTAAAATCCACCATAAATTCCAACGCAATTCATGCGTGTTAAGTGAGAGGCGAGGTCTATGTTGTCATGCGCAGACATGGCAGTTCGTAGCTGTTTATGTGTGTCCAGACAGAGCCGCCAAAGGGGGCAGCTTCAGATCTTCCCACTCTAGGAGCTGGTTTCAAATGTTGTCGGTTCTGTAGCCACTTTGTCTGGATGGCACCCCCGATCTGACCAAGAAGTTTGTTAGACACAGCCAAATCCGTCTTCTTGTGGATGAGGCCACAGAAACCATATAGCCCAAGTAAAATAAAAAACAGTGGCTGCACCGTTTTTTTTTACCTGGAGACCTTGTGACTGGTAAAAGCAGCAATTTTAAGGGATGAAGAAATGAAGTGCAAATAATAATGTCCATTTTTAAAACTGTGTGTATCAGTAACATTTACATGAAAAGAAGCCATTTTGGATTTTGGGGGTTGGGTTGGTGAGAAGCTGTAATTTTCACACATAGCATTTTGACGGCTGACCTTTTAACTTAATTTATCTAACTTATTACTGGGAAATTTTCCAGTCCACAAAATGCAGTTCAAAGTCTTCAGCTGATCCAAAATGCTGCAGCAAGAGTTCTGATGAAAATCAACAAAAGGGATCATATTTCTCCAATTTTAGCTTCCCTTCTTGGCTTCCTGTTAAATCAAGAATAGAATTTTAAATTCTTCTTCTAACGTATAAAGCCCTTAATAATCAAGCTCCATCATATATCAGAGCTCTGATTACCGAGTATGTTCCTAACAGAGCACTTCGCTCTCAGACTGCAGGTCCGCTGGTGGTTCCTAGAGTCTCTAAAAGTAGAATGGGAGGCAGATCCTTTAGCTATCAGGCTCCTCTCCTGTGGAACCAACTCCCAGTTTTGGTCCGTGAGGCAGACACCCTGTCTACTTTTAAGACTAATCTTAAAACTTTCCTTTTTGACAAAGCTTATAACTAGAGTGGCTTATGTTGCCCTGACCTACCTATGGGGATGTGCTTCTATGGGCTTAGGCTACTGGAGGACATCAGGATCTATTTTTCTCACTCTATAGAGTTCTACTGTTCTTCAATTATGCATTGCTTGTCATCATTTCTGCTTATAACTTTTTGTTCTCTCTGTTTTTTTTTTTCTTCATAGTAGGTACATCTGGTCTGGCGTTCTGTTATCTGAGACATCATCCAGAGAAGACAGCTCACCTGCTATTACCATCTAATGTAGAACAGATTACTGGATCAATGTGTGCATCTGTGCTTTTTTGTCTGCTCTGTCTTCTGTAACCCCCAGTCGGTCGAGGCAGATGACCGTTCATACTGAGCCCGGTTCTGCTGGAAGTTTTTCCTTCCCGTTAATGGGGAGTTTTTCTTTCCGCTGTCGCTTCATGCTTGCTCAGTATGAGGGATTGCTGCAAAGCCATGGACAATGCAGACGACTCTCCCTGTGGCTCTACGCTTCTCCAGGAGTGAATGCTGCTTGTCGGGACTTTGATGCAATCAACTGGTTCCCTTATATAGGAAATTCTTTGACCAATCTGTATAATCTGACCCAATCTGTATATGTCATGATTTGTGTACTGAACCCGAACTGAACCACACACAGAGCTTAGTTTGTGAGTTTTATTGAATGATGAGGAGCAGTGGAAGCAGGAGACCAGAGAGGCAGAACCGGGCTGGAGCAGCAGGCAGTTAATGGCTGGAGCTGGCAAGCAGGATGAAACCAGAGCACGGAGGCAGCATAACCAGAAGCTCAGCAGAATGGAGCCTTGGAACCAGGCTTGACCAGCGGCACGACAGAATGGAGACTTGGATGGAGACTTGACCAGCAGCATGACAGAATGGAGACTTGGATGGAGACTTGACCAGCAGCACGACAGAATGAATACTTGCAGGGCTGGAGCAAGATCAGAACCACAGCAGGCAGGCGGAGATGAAGGGACTTCAGGCTGGATGAGAACTGGATGAGGTAAGCAGCAGAAACTGAAGTTGGCAGAAATGAACAGGATAAACAGACGGACCGACGATGAAGGACTGAATACAGGGAGCTTAAATAGTGAGGCTGACAGGTGTGCTGAATGCTGGATAATGACAGGTGTGGATGATTACTGAACTGGAGAGGAGACTGGGAAGTATGACGGGTGAAAAGTGCCCTGAAATGTCCGTGGTGCAGCAAGCAAAGCTGCACCATGACAGTATAATCTGATTGATTTTGACTTTGTAAAGTGCCTTGAGATGACATGTTTCATGAATTGGTGCTATATAAATAAAGTTGAATTGAATTGAATTGAAATTTTGACTTCTGAGTAAAAATGGAAAGTATAATGAAACGGCACATTTCATGAATAATTTCCTGTTGTTTTTTATGTTGTGACAACTGAGGCTCATTCAGCAATTAGCAGTCTACTTTGTAACTCATTAGGAACATAAAAAATGGTGATTCCTACTTCATACAGTCAACGAGAGCTGTGCTGGTGCTTCACGCGTGATCTCCCACACACTCATCAGCACACATAAACTACCTCGCCGATTTGAGTGGTCTATTTAAGGCATTCCCCATGCCTTGATGCTACTGGTGGAGACAACCATTGCTCTATGACAAGTTGAGCAACACAGATTCCTAATTAAAAGGTTGGTATCTAGACATCAACCACAAACTTATTCTACACTCTAATAAAGATGCATATTTAAACAATTAGATGTGAGTTTTATAACAGAGCTGAAAAAAACCATCTGATCATGAAAACAGACACACAAATTAGCAATATTTTTGAAAAAAAAAACTGCACATCCTTTAGTTTAAATAAAGTTTAAGTTTTACTAATTATAAACTGTTACCAATCTATATATTGAACTTCTCACAATTATTTCATTTAAGGTGGTCATGATGCCAAAACATTATTGAAAATGCATTTTTTGTGCATTTTTAACGAACAGAATAAAAGTCTCATCCATCAAATTGTGTTTTATTGAATCTCTGTAGCTTTTGAGGGTCAACAGATGTCCAGACTCCTTAAAAATAGAAAAGTAAGGCCATCAATTTGGTGTCTAATCATAAGCTGCAAATCTTTTACCAACTTCAGCGTCATCGGAGAAGTGAGGTGTACAGCAGTGCTTTCACGGCTTGCATTGCATGCATCACATTGGGGAACCCGCTCCTTATTGGCTGGATACGTAAATAAGGACAAGAAAAATCATGTAGGCTGAAATTCACAGATTACATTTTATTGTGGAGCCCAACAGGTAATGTTGCCCTGACCATGAAGCCATATCACTTATATTACAAAACAAAACTCAGTGGCTAAACTGCATTTGTCTTGAGACCTGGCTGATAACTGCAGCATTTTTAAGGGAGGAAGACATGATCGCGCTTTGATCTGAGGGCAGATGATAGACATGTAAAAAATGATTGCGTCTTCTGTAAAACTAAAAACCCAAATGCATTCAAACATGCTGTGTATGTATATGCAACCAAATTCAGGTGTTCACGTTGCAATAAACTTGCGTTTTATTGTTCATTTCAAGCAAGCCATTCAAATACAGATTTTAAAGGAAAAAGAACAAACATTTTTTGTCAGAGGACACGATTAAAGAATAATGGAGATACAATTCTTAAACTGATCAAATTAGCTTTAAAGGTGCCTCATAAATAATGACATGCACTTTATTACTTGATGACTTTCAAACAAAGTCTGTATCATTTTAACTAAAAGCTTTGCTGATATTCCATAATTAATCTATCAGCATTTCAAGTCATAGTTTAATGGGTGTTTAGTGATTTACGGGCTGTTGATGACCTTCTTGATCCATTCAGTGAGTCTCGTGATGCGAGTGTAGACACCGTAGAAGTCTGGGCGCCCGCAGCCTACGCCCCAGCTCACCACTCCGGCCAGGAACCAGCGCCCTGATGGCTCCTGGCAAACCAAGGGCCCGCCAGAGTCTCCCTGGCAGAGAAAAGCAGGAAACTATGATTGTTATACTATTAAGAAAAAGATAAATTAAGGACAGAATCTCTAGTTTTTGTCAGCAGCACAAGGTGATTGGTGTCAAGCTTTTTTTTGGGAATAGTATAAACAATTACAATAGTACAGACTGAATGTACCATGTTCCAGATGTTCACAACTGAAACAACTTTATGTATAGTGCGGATGCTGTTCCTGGACTTCAGTTCAGTGTTTAACGCCTTCATCCCACAGCACCTGGTAGGAAAACTAGAACATCTGGGCTTCAGCACACCTCTTCGCAACTGGCTGCTGGACTTCCTCACCAACAGACCTCAGTCAGTCCGGGTCGGACAGAACACCTCTGATGTCATCACCCTCAGCACGGGCTCCCCTCAGGACTGCGTCCTGAGCCCCCTGCTGTTCACCCTGTTGACACACGACTGCATCCCCAGGTTCACCACCAATCACATCGTGAAGTTTGCAGACGACACGACAGTGGTGGGCTTGATCAGAGACGACAACGACCAGGACTACAGAGAGGAGGTGGAGCAGCTGGTGGGCTGGTGCAGAGAAAACAGCCTGATCCTGAACGTGGAGAAGACGAAGGAGATCATCGTCGACTTCAGGAAGAACCGGCCTCACCACGCTCCACTGCTCATCAACAGCTCAGCTGTGGAGGTGGTCAGCGGCACCAAGTTCCTGGGGGTGCACATCACGGACAACCTCACCTGGTCTGTGAACACCACGTCACTGGTGGAGAGGGCACAGAAGCGACTGTACTTCCTGCGGAGGACGAGGAGAGGCCACCTGCCCCCACCCATCCTCACGACCTTCTACAGAAGCACCATAGAGAGCATTCTGACCAGCTGTCTCTCTGTGTGGTGTGGAGGCTGCAATGCCTCCGACTGGAAGAACGTGAGGAGAGTGGTGAGGACAGCAGAAGGGATCATCGGGGCTCCTCTCCCCTCCATTAAGAACATTTCGTCCCAGCGCTGTGTGTCCCGAGCCCGTAACATCATAAAAGACCCCTCACACCCCCAGGTAGCAGGGAGAATGGACTGTTCTCCCTGCTACCTTCTGGGAAGAGGTTCCGCAGCATCCGCTGCAGGTCCACCAGGTTCTACAAAAGATTTTTCCCTGTTGCCATCAGACTGTTGAACTGTTGAACTCTAAACTGGACTCTGCATACATTTGCACATTTGCATCACTGCATCACTATCCAGCATTACAAATGCTGCCGAACTTGTAGTTTCTAAATGCATTTTTGCACAAATGCCCTTTTGCAACATCATTTTTGCACATACAAATGGTTTTAAATATTCTCCTGTACACTGTGATCACACTGTTTTCTTTCTCCTGCATTGTTTACATTTCAATTGTTTATTTTTTAATCACTGCTGCACTTTATACTGTAATTTACAAGCAGTATGCAACAAAATTCCGTTCTGTATTCCACTCTGTACAGACAAAATGTACAAGTCTAAGTCTAAGTCTAAGTATAGAAAAGGTAAAATGTATTTCACAATGCCTTGCCAAACTATTCATATTAAAGCATATATTAAGGCATTTGGTTGCACTGGATTTTATTTGGAGGTATCAGATTAAAAGGGGCACCACCACAAATTCATACCATACTGTTCAGATGTTTTTCATAGAAAAATGGCAAATCTAGTAACACCTTCCTTCCTTCCTTCCTTCCTTCCTTCCTTCCTTCCTTCCTTCCTTCCTTCCTTCCTTCCTTCCTTCCTTCCTTCCTTCCTTCCTTCCTTCCTTCCTTCCTTCCTTCCTTCCTTCATTCCTTCCTTCCATTTCTTCCTCTGTAGAACTATCCACTTCTTTGTGTATCGTGTAAAATTCAAACAAAATAAATAAAAGTTTGTTACTTGACAATTGGCCAAGAGTACCAAGTACTTCTAAAAGGCACTATATTAATAAGATATGGAGCAAATGCTCCATTTTCTTTTTGTCCACTGGGTGAATAAATCCAAGGTGTTGGGGAGGGAAGGCAGATCACATGTGGAATGGTTTGAAAAAAAGTGTGTGCTTGTGCTAGCTATATAAAGCCATGAAGAAGTTTTTGTTTGCAGACCATTGCATTTTAATAAATAAGTTAATGAGTGCTCTTACTCATGTAATTCGCAGCAGACATATTGCTATTTTCTGCACCTCACCAAATAAAAGTTGTGTTTATGTCAATCCAGGTTCAATGCAACTATGTCAAAGATACAGTTTCAAGGAAAGTTTGCTTGGTCAGAGATGCAGAGCGGAGTTCTGTGGCTCACAAACTGTAATCTGACATGTACGACTTTTTTGCTGATAAAAAGAAATCAGTTCATATTGGTTTACAAACCCTGGTTCTATGATTCTGTGTCTGTACCTGACAGGCGTCTTTCCCTCCACTACGATAACCGGCACAAAGCATTCTGGGAGTTACTCTGTAGCCGTAAGAGCGAATGCAGGCTTCCTCGCTGACGAGTCGAACGTCCACCTTCTGCAGCATATTACTGGCCCTGCCTGCAGAAGATTAGAGGGCATACATCAAAACACGATGGATTCAGCAGCATCAGAGACACTGCCAAACTATGTTGTATTTAATGCTATTCATATTTGGCTCCAGAAAACAAAGCTGAAACTGACTGCTTAATAGCCAGCTCCTCCACATTTAGCCATCTACCAGCCTCTGACATCAGTCTGGGAAAAAGTCTGTTCCATTTCTCAATGTTTGAAGGGTTTCTTGCAAGCATTATGTTTGAAGTCAGCATATAGCATATAGCATGTCACTGAGATCAAGATCTGGATTTTGACTCTGCCCAGGACTTTCCATTTCTTAATTTTCAGTCAGCCCATGATTGATTTATCGGTATGTTTTGTGTCACTGTCATGTTTCAGTGTCCAGTTCTACTTCTGCTGTAATTGTTTAACAAATGGTCTCACGTTTTCCTTAAGCACCTTCTGACACAAGCAGGGGTGCCACAACAAATTCTGGGCTCCATGAAAAAAATCTAAATAATCCAAACCTTCATACTATATTTATGTACATTTTCTCTTTTGGGGCCCCTGACTGACAGGGGCCCTTGGAATTGTCCTAACCCCCCCCCCCCCCCCCCCCTCTCCCCCCCAGGATACAAGGTATAATACATGATGGATTCAATGATATGAGCTTTCTAGGTAAAAAGCACGACCCTCCCTGCTGATTCACAGTTGGGATTAAGTTATTTTCCTGAAATGCTTTATGTGGTTTATGCCAAATGTGTCTTTTGCTCTGGTGTCCAAACAATTAAATTTAAGACTCATCTGTTCAAATAATAATATACCAGAAGCCCTGATCTTAATCTGGATTCTCTGAGAAACGTTAGTCTGCCATTCATGTTTTTCTTAGACAAGAAAATCAAACTGCCTTGCAAACACTCCATAAAAGTTAAACGTGTGCAGTCTCTTTGTGATTGTCATGGTCAGCACCTTCAAATCAAACAACAGAAACAGCCAGCTGTGGGTCCTGTGATGTCAATTTAGAGTTTTTGGAGATTTCTTTTAACATCTTGTGGTCTCCTTTCAAGGCCAATATGCTAAGACGGTCAGACCCCTGCTCCAAACAGCATGTTGACTGTTGTTTGGAGTGCTTTTCATGTAGTGACACGGCTCATTTGAAATCCTGCTGAACTCCTAACCTATTGGGGAGTAGTGAGCTAGTGGTTAGAACGTGGAGCTTGTGTCCCAGAGAAGCTGTAAATTCCTGGGTTTGAATCCCACATTATAAAGAGTCCTGTTTTTTTTCTTCTCACAATAGTATTTTGATTTCTCTTCTATTACTGGGACACACTGTTTTCTTCCCAAGACCTCTAACCTCTTGGCCAGTTTACCTCCCTCTTGCTGTGCTCCCCAGCCGGTGACCCAGCAGAGCAGGCCGGGTTCCAGCTGGTGGGTGGGTGGTGGCAGACAGGCAGGGCGAGCGTGCCCAGTTAGCAACGTATATGCAGGCCGGTCCAGTTTCAATAAGGCCAGGTCATAGTCATGAGACTCATCGTCGTAGTACTGGTGGAGGTGTATTTGTTGAACTCGAGCCACTTCTTCTGTGGGGCTGCTGCGGTTCAGCAGCAGTTTACCCAGATACACTGTCCACACTGAGGGGGAATACAGACTGTTGTAGGAATACAAGAGAGATGGGTAAATCACAGAGGGAATAAGTACGGTTTGCTTTTTCTATATTCAGCCAACATGGCACACCATATGTATACAAAGATGTTTTAGATTAAATGACAGGAAATATGTGTCCAACTCTTTATATTTTCTCACAATTTTTCATTCATCAGACAAAATAAAACAGTAAAATCTTCAAAAGCTTTTAATCCTTTGCAAGAAAATTAGGTAACTGTTAATCCTCTGCAAAATGTTGCAATATTGATTTTATCCGCAGTCTGATTAAGTTGTTTTTGAGAGACAGGTGCAAGAAGAGAACATAAATGCACTTATTCCCACTGAGATGACTTTAACTCAAATCCTCAGTGATCATTTGATCTGAATACAGAGGAAGAAAATGAACAGATGATCCTGATTTATAAAGTAGAGAAGTCAAAGAGCATAACTCAAAGTGTAGGTAGGGAGTGGAAAATGCTGAAATTAGCAGCACAAAGTGCCCGCGGTTATCTGTTTGCTTTTGGCACTGTCTAAGAATGCAATCATTACTTTAGCTCTTTCCTCCTCACTTCCTGTACTCACCGGTCATCATAGAAACAGTGGGCGGCAGACGCCACCCACTGACTGGAGATCAGTGCTCCTCCACAGATGTGGGTGCCCTGCACCTGCAGACTGGCCTGCCAGGGCCACTCCCCCTCTGACGCTTCGGTGCCCCCTACGATGCGGCTGGAGAACTGTCTTAAGCCACAGTCTGAACGTAGGCAGAGATATAGTAGTTAACTGAGCTGCTCCAAATATGCAACATCTTGCAATGGCATGTTTACACTCTGCACTTTTTCACATTTCATCACGTTACAACTAGGTGTTTGAATTCACTGTTTTAGATTTTAGTATGACAGAAAGCAGCACACAACTGTGAAGTGTAAGGAAGGAATATGTAGTTTTAAACATTTTTGTGTTCAAAGTGTTGAGTGCATTTGCATTCCTTGTCCCTGCTGAGATTAACATTGCCCACATCATGATGCTGCCGCCACAATGTTTTTTCTTGTTTTTAGAGTTAGAGATGTTTGTAATGTACTTTTCAGACTCTTTTTGAAATGCCAGAAAAGATGGAATAGTGTGACTAAAGTTAGAATTATGTGTTTTTATGTTGTTTATGTGTATTATTAGATTTACAATATAAAGTTCTCTCTACTTTTTGCTTTTGATATCATGAACTCCAAACAGTATGTAGTCCCAACTTAGACAGAAATCAGATATGAATGACTCTGGTTTCTAAGTTTCCTAACTCATATTAACCGGATGACTTCTTTCCAGCAGGTGGCAGTAGTGTTACAGCGCCAGATCAGGAGTATCACAGTCTCAGGGTCGGACCCACACAAAGAACAATATCCTGAAACAGAAGCCGGTGTGGCAGTAATAAATAAAAAAAGCTGCAGTTACTGCCCAAACAAGCCCAAAGGTGATTGCTGTTTTACTTTTTTCAGTGTTTCTATGCTTCTATCATGGCTAATTCAGTTACAAGTAGAAGATTTTACTTTAAAATTGTCCCCAACGTGGATGTGTTTTACTGCACTTTGCCATAGTGTCCTCCTTCCTGTCTGACTTGTGACTTTATTGTTAACTTGATGCATAGGTTTGACAAAAATAGGCATCAAAGATGCATTCACATGGAATCTTAAGCAGTCTGCACGGCGCCATTCACTTCAGGGTATTCTAATTGCTACGGACATCATACAACATGATTTTCTGTTGGATTGAATAACATGCCAGATCCAATGTGTTTTGTCCCAAATGAAAACATATGCACACCACACTATTCAGATTCTGTGCACTGAAAAAAAATTGTAAAGCATATATTATTTTTCTTCCACTTTTTCCAAAGTTGTGCAATACTTTGTGTTGGTCTTTCAGCTCATGTCCTAATAAAGGGATATGCCTGACAAAATGTAAACAAGTAGGAGAAGCATTAATAGTTTGAAATGCTCTACATCTAATAAAAGTGCACACCCAGTTCACTCCTAAGATAACTGAACAGGAATGTCTCAACAATCTAATTTATAATGTGATGCATTCAATTATTAAACTGCATGGTAAAAAAAATGGCAAGTAATTTCATGTTATTTTACATTCTTCTTATACACCGGGACTTATGGGCACCTACTGCATTTCCTATGTTGCTGCTTTTAAACATTTACATCAAGGGAGCAAAACCTTTTTTGGTAATGTTTACTTAAACCTATAAAGTCTTCATGAGCAATGAGAGGAATACAACTTTAATCTGCTGGACTCTAATCCTCTGTTATACCCAGTGACATCTTACGGAAGCATATTGCTGTCACGAGAGAAAATACATTTTTGAAAACAATCATGTTATAACATGATAATTATGTTGTACAAATGTGATAATTACATTGAATAAATGTGATAAATATATTACATGAATGTGATAATTATATTGTATAAAAGCGATAACTATATTGCATAAACGTGTTAATTATATTGTATAAACATGATAATTATATTGTATCATATAAACCAAAGGTGACCGTGCCTTTATGGCAGCGGCACCGAGACTGTGGAATAACTTGCCTTGGCATATTCGATCGTCAGGCTCCTTGGAGGTTTTTAAATCCTCTCTAAAAACACATTTCTTTTCCCTGGCTTTTAAGCAAGTCTAGGTGGACATTTGGCAAATTATATTTTAATTATATTTTATTTTAATATTTTATTTAAATTGAAACATTTATCCTTTTATATCTTTATCTGCATTCAATTTTTCTTTTTGCATTGTGTTTATGTATTTTAGCATTCAGTTTTTATCTTTTATCTGTACAGCACTTTGGTCAACCCCGGTTGTTTTAAATGTGCTTTATAAATAAAGTTTGAGTTGAGTTGAGTATAAACGTGATAGCATTATCCAGATAGTGGCGGTATGCTTTTACCCTGCATGTCATCTAATCGGAACGTACAATGGCAAATTTACAGGACTTGATAAAGTTTCACTTTATGCTCGGTCTAAGACACGGAGAGATACTGATGCTGCTGCACACTGTGGATGAGATCATTATTAGCATGCTCACACTGAAAAGAATCCTCAAAAGATTGGGACTCTACAGAAGGAAAAATCAATCAGATCCTCTAGATTTGGCGGCCTTCCTTATTGACCAGCTGGAGAGTTATGGGAGCCTGCATGGTTACAATTACTGGACCCCAGGGGTGTGGAATGAAGGCGGAGGAGGAGGCTGATGCGACGCATGTATATTAATCTTGGATCTAGTTTCATGTTGCATGTCGACTCCTATGATAAACTGAAGCCGGTCGGAGCAATGGGCTGTCCATCTTTTTAGCCATCCTCTCCACTCGAATCAAAAGTTTACCTGGAACGCCGACTTCTTCTTATTCTTATTAAATGAGTCTCGTGGTCAATACAGAGTAAAGGCATGCTACCGCCACCATCTGGATAAAGTTATCCCGTTTATACAATATAATTATCAAGTTTATACTATATAATTATCTTGTGTATAGAATACAATTATCACATCTGTACAATATATTTATCACATTTGTACAACATAATTATCATTTTCATGCACTATAATTATCACGTTTATACAATATAATTATCATCTTTATAAAATATAATTATCATGTTTATATAATACAATTAACACATTTATACAATATCGTCATCACGTTTGTACAACATAATTATCATGTCATAACATGATAGTTTTCAAAAATGTATTTTCTCTCGTGACAACAAAGCGCTTCCGTAGTTTAGCGAAACTACAGGAACGTTGTAAGATCTCACCACATTGGTTCTCATCTGAGGTATCAGGGCAGTCGGTCACAGAGTCACACTCTGGGTTTGGTTTCTTCAGGCACGTTCCATCAGAACAGACGTAGGTCATATCTGTACACTCCACACCTGGACACACAAACAAACCCACAAACAAAGAACCCAATGCTCTGCATGGGCGATGATGATTGCTATTGTACTGGAAAGCTAAAGTGGAGTGATATTGTAACTTAATGTTGCATATCTAATTATACACAGGCTGTTTGCTTTGAAATGCTTCACTGCAAAGATTAAAGGAAACAGTGAGGTTTTTCATGCTGTGACACCTTTTAATGTGTGATCTGTGTGTGTGTGTGTGTGTGTGTGTGTGTGTGTGTCTGTGTGTGTTGGAGGTCAGAGTGTTACCATCAGTACAGTTCATCTCGTCTGAGGCCTCGGGGCAGTCTGGGTATTGGTCGCACACTTTGTAGTAGTCGACACACTGATTGTCCTCGGGGCACTTGTACTGTGCCACACACACTGAAATATACATGATAAAGTGACAGTTTGCACATGTCTCTGTTTACTTGGCTGCAATCGCTGAAGCAAGATAACCCTTAAAGCCTTGGAAAATCTTTAAAAAATTGATTATTATAAGCATTTTATCAATGTATTGATTTTAAAACAACAGAAAGCATCAAAGAAATACATATCTTCAGTCCTAGCTGTAAAATATCTAAACTTTATTTTAACTACACAGAATAACTGCTGAATCTCATAGATTTTTAATTGTCAAGATACTTTCTGGTCACTTCATTGTATTTGAAGATTTACCAAGAAGGAGTTCATCAGTATCTCCTTTTAGGCCACTCTGCTTGGCAACACATGTACTAATCAGACTTATATTCATGCTTTTGATTTTTTTTTCTTATTTAAACATAGCAACCCTCATAAGTTCAACCATACATTTTTCTTGTTTATGCGTACTGAAGTGACCGAGATCTAGGGCTAGATAGATAGGATAGAATGGTGGGCCTGAAGCAAAGTTTGATTAAGGAGCCCACTTTAAGACTAGACTATTACCTCCCATGAAATGAAATATGGTTTAGAAAGAATAATATATAATTGTATTAAATGACTTAACATTTGAGGTTTTTTGTAACATTTTAACTACAAAGAAAAAAAACATGTTAATTTTCTGGGTTCAAAATGGTTTGTTTACAGGGTTGGGATGGAAGCAGGAAAGATTGACAAGACAATGTGTAAATATTGGAGTTCGAACCAGCAAAGGGGTGAATTTCAAGATTTTGGTAAACTTTACCACAAGCAGTAAGAAGTTCTGAGATCAATGTTGCTGAGATTTTAAAGGCACCTGCTGGAGTCTGGGGCTACAACAAATGGACACAGAATATGGTTGCCATTGTGTTGAGTGTTTGAGTTTTTAGATTTGACAATATATAAAATGTTTGCCCTGTGTCTGTAAAAAGGCCTTCAGGACAGAATTAGAATCAGCTTTCTGTGGCCATGAGCATGTGCACAATCAAGGAATTAGACTTTGGTCACGTTGCTTGTACAGGCATTAGGTATAAATATATACAAAAACTATGCTTTCTGTTTTGTTTTTGTAATATGTAAATACATACAGTTGGTGATGTATGTAGTTATGAATTTAAAATCTGAACGTCATACCACAGTTTCTCTCATCCAGTCCGTTGGGACAGTCCTTGATTCCATCACACAGGGGGACACAGAGGCCATTCGGTGTGCACAGGAACTGACCTGGGCAAGCTGCACACACACCAATAACAACAAAAAATCATGTTGGAGAAGTTATCTCTTCTTGTTCTGCATTTTGTGGGGATCTTTCCTGCATCCACAACTTACGGTCAGAAATGTTGAAGACGCTGTAGCGAAGCTGGAGGCCTGGCCCAGTCAGTGACACCTCAGATGTCACAACAACAGTGGTTGAGTTTGTGAGCAGCAAGAGGCGTTCGCAATAGGGCTGCAGTACTCTTGTACCACACAACCTAAGAAGAAAGAAAAACTGGAATTCAATGGAGATCTAAACTTTCTCTTCAATTAGACTGTAAAAAAACTGAAAATATGACAGTTGCATCCCAACAGATTGATCAGATTTTTTGCCTCTTACAGCACAAAACAAATTCTGAAGATAAATAAAGACGAGAACATGAAGGGTTCACATAAAAAGATGAAAAAGATGGTAGATGGTAGTAGGAGGGTTCGATGAGACAATAGTGCCACCCGGTGTTTATAACAGAACACAACTGTGGAAATCCTTCCAGATCATTTTTTTGTTGTTATTTAATACAAATTGAAGTGGTAGTTGTAAAAACGTACTTTAGTATTAATTGGGAATCGGATTCTTTCAGGCTGCTTAAACAAAGCTGTTACTGAGCAAATGGTTTGGCATATGGACGCTATTTATTGTATTTCACTCAAAAGTACATTGTAAATGTGCAGTTAAATGACAATAAAGTCTGTCCTTGTCATCTTTATCTAAATGTAATGAAACTGGGATGCAGTGAGTGAAAACTCCTATCAGCTGATTCATTTGTTCATGTCATGTGTTCTAGATTTTCAGCTGCCACCTGCATGTGTCGTCTAAATGTAGGGAAATAAAGGAGAAGTGGACCTAAACCAAAAACCTTTGTATAAAAACCTCAGTTGAGCAGCACCTGGGCTTTGCAGAAAAAGATTTACACTTGTAAGATGTAAGAGACTTTTTGTTTTGTTTTGTTACCAAGGTAGCTTCTGGATCAGAAATGCTTTTGAAATGAGACATTTTTTCCTCATTGTCTAACACTAAATCATACATAACCTTTCCTTTTATAAGTCAGTTAGGATTATGAAAAAGTAATTATTTTATCATAATTGTATTTATGTATGTAATATCGGGTTTCCACCTGTATATCAGTTTAACATTCGAGAATGAGAGACTATCCAGGTATGCCAGACTCAATATAACGAGGGTACCTGCGGTTCTGGATGATCCACTGACCCTGGGTGCAGGCGTGATTGTAGCTGGCTCTCCTCAGCTCGTAGCCTTCGAACTCTAGAGCCAAGCCCATTTCAGCACTGGGCATCTAAGACAAAAAAGGAAATTTAGAGTCTGTCTGTCTTTCTGTCTGTCTGTATATATGGATTACAAGAAAAGAGACACTGACAACAAAAGTCCAGGTACAGTTGGTGTTGGGTGGGAAGAAGCTGGGATAGAAAGGTGTCCGTAGAGTCCCCTGGGCCCCTGGTACTTCTTTCAATTGTACAAAGGAGAAGCAATCTGAGAAATACCAAGCAGAGATGGAAGAAAATGTTACAAAACACATTAGAAATCTATTTAAGCTTTTGGAAGAATCTCGGGAATTAAGCTAAATTTGGCACGATAATAGTTAGTTAATAGTTTCCAGGTCTCAGCTTAATGATTTTCTGTTAATTTTATTTTACAAACATTATTCATACCAGCATAAACTAATGGAAACTGACCTACTGAAGTCAGTTTGCATTGGTTTGCAGACATTTTCTGATTGCGTTTATAGTTTGCTTTTACATCTAATGCTAAACATTACTACTTGTTTTCTCATTTTTAAATAAAATTAATTATTATTAAATCTGCTGCTAAAAATCGGACAACCATCAGGTCATATTTAAATAAAATTGTTGGCTTAACAGATCTTAAAGGGTGGCTACTATGCAAAATTTACTTTTTGCTCTTTTTTGTATTTCCATTCAAGTCTCTGCTGCTTCTAAAAACAGTCCAAGCATTAATAAAATAAAATAAAAAAAACCATTTAGCCAGTTTTTGGCAATAACTGAATGATATGTTGGTGTCTGGCAAACCAAGCCCAGCCCAGGCCCTCACCTAGGAACCCAAGCTATGCAGATGTAGCTCCGGAGCTCTGCACGCAGCACGATTTGCGACAAGACTGAAATGGGCTACTGAAAGAAAGTTATGTCCCTACTGTTCGTTGCAAAGCTGCCGACGATGGAAAGTCCTGAAAGTAAAAGTCACCCCGATGTAAGGCAAAATGCCACCAAAGTGGGCGGTTCCAAGAAGCGCGGCTAAGGCCTAATCCACATGGAGCCCGGTATCTGAGTAAACGGACACATTTTTATCCAGTTGTACCTTTCATCCACACATAAACAGTGTTTTACTTGCCTAAAAACAGACGATTCTGGAAACTCCAGCCAAAGTGGAGATTTATAAAAACTCAGTTTTTGAGTCTGCATGTGTAGACAGAGTTTTAGGGTCCCGTGGATCATGGCACTGATGTCACATGTCCATTATTTCAGACGTGGCCATACAGTGGAGTAAAAAATGAATGCTTCAAAGTAAATGCATGCATAGAACGTTATAAACATTACAGTTGGGTAAAACGCTTTTTGTTTGTTTGTTTTCACAAGGCTAGCTGCTCCAATACGTTGATGTGCAAAGGAGAAAATGTGCTTGAATGTCAGCTGTTTCACATCGCTTTTGTTTTAAAGGACTCTGACTGGCTGACGTAGGTTTTCACTCTGCGGTACACTGTCCTCTATGCGTCTGGCACCATGTCTATGGTGAATTTACACGGGTTTGTATGGATGAAAACTTTTCTAAAAACGATCTTGTTTGTACGGTATTATTTTTAAAAACAATGTGTGTGTGTGTGGGGGGGGGGGATATTCATTTTTATAAATACCCGGCTACGTGTGTACAAGGCCTAAATGTGGGGATGAGCGGTGGGAGTTGTTAGTGGGGGGAGTTGTTGCGGTGGTGACGAGGAGAGAAAGTGACATGTGAAACGTGGAGTAACCAGGGCGGTCTGGTGGTTTTGACACAGAACTGTTTTTCTGAGTTGAAGGATTTTTAATCCCCCCGAATACAGGGCTATTATGAAGAAAGCATGTACTGCTTGAATAAGTATGAAAATTGAACTGCAATGGCCACCGTTCAACCCTAAAAGGGAAGCACTGAAACAGTTTTAAGACAAATGTTGAGTTACACTTTATTGATGTGTCTTGTGTATTGCTGTTCAACATGAACATAATTTGTCATTTAGCACAAGCTAATGCTAACAATAAGCTACAGATAGCCCTGTGTTCATTTAAAAACGTACCGTTCAGAAACCATTTGCTGCATCCTTGCTACTTCTGGGTCTGGCTCAAGGTCAAAGATCAAAGGTTGTACCATTGTGCATCTGGTTGCAGCCATTTTCTTGTGTATGAAGTGTGAGTGTAAATAATGAGTTGGGGGGGCTTGGCCAGTTACATTTTATTTGCATAAAAGTGACAGAGCCCTAAAACACCTCATTCTGAAAGAACCTCAAAATAGGCAGAACTGAGGGGGGGAAATCTCATTATCTAAGAATAATTTTGTGCAAAAATGTTTTGTATAGCAGGATAGACGTATCCTGACTTGTTTAAAAGGAAGCATAATGGGTCCCCTTTAAAAGGGCTCAGACACTGATGGAAAGTGGGATACAGTAAGCAAGCAAAGATACTTCGTTCCAGAGGCTTGTGGACTTTGTGAATTAATTGAGGCATCATTCAAAAAATAAGAGACTCTGTAAAAGTCCTCAAATCCTCCTTATTGGCAGAGTAGATTATGTTGAATACGGTTGCACTACAGGGTACAATCTTATCATGTCTACTTTCCCCAGTTTCAACAACTGATTTTAAGGTAAATAAAGACCACTTCAAATATTGAGATGGCATGTTTTGGTTATCTTTATTGTGAAGAGTGGATAGAGAGAGGGACCATTTATAGTTTCATCCCCTGTTAGCTCTACAGAAGTAGTGCTACACAAACCTTTTAGACATTAGTGTCAGTAAGTGCCATAGATTGAATGCAACTGGTATCAACAGTGAGATGATCTTCATCCACATTCTTTAATTTAAAGAAAAATACGAATATTATGTTTATGAAATAATTGTAACATCTACTTTCTTGCTATACCATGTTAGTAATTTTAAAGTGTGACTAAACACTATTGAAATTGTGAACAGAAGTCTAGTGGAAAGCAGTTTTTCCTAAAATGAATATGTACTTTTTTAATTTGAACATGTTTTAGATAATAGATAAGCCCTCAAAATCCACAAAGAATAAACATTTCTAAGAAATATCTTTGAAGCAAAGTTCAGAATAATCAGTGACCCCTCATTCCCTGATAGACAGTGAGTTTAAACTTTTACTTTCAGGGATGTGTTTTAGATTTTCAGAAGCAAAACGGGACAATCATAAAGAATCCACTGTCCTTGATCATATTAATGTGATAATAAACCAGTCCTCACATCTAAGACCAAAATGTAAAGTGCAACAGATTTTATTCAGCAGTGTACATTACAAAATAGTTTTCTGATTCCTTTTTTTTTTTACATAAAATGTATTACCAGGCTGGTTGTTGGATAATTGTGTCTTTACAACATGTTTTTATGTATGGTCATGGTGAGACCAGTGGTAAATTTTCTTATTTGTACTTTGGGTTATCTCGGCAAGATAGTGCATTGATTTATTTTTTTCAAGAAGTAATTTTGAAACATACTCTTTCTAAAATTGCAATTTTAATACTTTATGTTTGCTTTGGTTTGGCTAAATAATTTCAAAGCCAATTGCACTTCTCTGCCTGCAACGTGCAACAGAAAAATCATCTCTATTCAAAATTCCAGACTGCGGCTGCATAAACAACATTTCTTCACGCTTTCTGTTAGATGCTATTTGACAGTTCCAGGCTTACCCTGTTGGGGCCAGGCTTGTGCAGATAAGGAAAAAGGGTCTTTGTAGTTGTAAAGACCTTGTTTCCAAACCACGGTCATCCACTCGCCTGAAGAGAGGACGCGCACCACATCCTCGTGTCTGCTGCAGCCGTACACCCTTTAGTAGAAAATAATGTTTTCATGTAGCTACATCATTTTCTTATTTGTTTGATTTGAAGTTAAAGCTCAAAAATTAAAATGATGAGTGAGCTTGTTCTAAATGTACGTAGGTAGTTTTGTTGAAAAAAAAATGTTGGAGGTAAACTTACGATGTAATTAGACTATGATCTGAAGGGGTGAGGGAGTCATAAACCACCAGCCGGTCACGGCATTCAGGTAGCAGCCACTCTATGTGGAGCTCCAGCTGGGAGCCGGGGTCAGCCTGGAGATGCCACAAACAGGAGGGACGATATGTTTCAGGACCACGGAGGGCCACGGGGCTGCTGGACACCACCTTCTGATAACGGTAACAATCTTCAGAAAAAGAAGTCAAAAACTACAATCAATGCTTTGAATAAGAATAAACTTTTCACATATACTTGAGGGGCGCATCAACCAATCAGTGAAAGAGAACAAATAAATTAATGTCATCATATCCCTTTATAGTCACAAACGCCTATGTATTTTACTGTGGTTTTATGTAAGAGACCAACAACAAGTAGCTCGTAATTGTAACGTAGAAGAAAAAATTACCCATGGGCTTCCAAATTATTTGGAAAAAATCTGGAAAGCGCGTCATGCATTTATATGCTGTTCATCTGAGATACTTCATTAATTGGGTGCTTGAAGATTGGGTGCCTAAAGATAAACCAGTCTTTTGCGGCCTTTAGCAGGTTTCTTTCAGTATATAGCTACTTCCCATTTCTTTTCAACTTTGACTTTCCTCCATATCTTTTTTTTTTTTAACTGTGGGGATGGTGTGTTCAGAGGTTTGAGCAGCATTAGTTTTCTACAAATTGTATTTAGCATTTGTCAAAAGAGTTTTATTTAGGGATAATTTAAGCAAGGTATTCTTAGCCACATGTTTACAGTGGCTTGTGACTGACCTTTAGCAGCAGTCCTTTTGGTTGTTTCTCCTTTAAGGCTTTTTCTTCCCGCTTTTCTAGAGTTTTGGGAGAACACAACCAATCGTTATCATGTCCCCCAACTGAGCTTTGAATCTGCAGCTCCTCCGGAGTTACAATGGACCTATTGGCTGCTTCTGTGATTGAGGCTCAGTTGCCCATTCTGTCTGTTGAGATGAATGACCATCTCTAGAAATGTGTGCCATACTCTTCTCATTTTTAGATGATGGATTACCAGTACTCACTGAGATGTTCAAAGTTTAGGTTTGGTTTCATAATCTAACCCTTCTTTAACATTCTCCATGTGTTTCTCACTAATGTTCTTTAACAAACCTCTGAGGCCTTCATACCACACTTTTTTTTATTGTAAAAACATGAAAACCATGTTTCATTTTCCCTTCACTCCACAGTTATGTGCCGGTCCGCCTCATAAAATTTCAATACAAGACATTGAAGCTTCTGTAACATGAGAATTTTAAAAAGGTTTAAAGGTGGCCCTTGCAAAGCCCTTTCTGGGAGATGTGATCTACAGTATATGAGAAGGAAAATAAATACTGCATATTTGTAGCACTTTTTATCTTTTCTTTTTTGTTCAAGCCAGTATTTAGTATATTGTACCTCACATTCAATATTGCATGTGCAATATAGAAAATTAATAAACGGAAAATCAAAAAACGTTATAAGGAGGCAAATGAAAAGAAAGACTTCATACCAAACGAAGCTGTCAAAAGCTCTATAACTTTGGTGTCCGTTTCTGTAGGGCGCAGAACAAAAACAAATGAAACCAAAGTAAAAGCATAATATCGCTTTCTTGAGGTAATTTCTGGCTTGTGCACATAACTCACACCCTCTTTCTCTCACCACTAACAAACAATGTAGGGAGGTGGAACAGGTAGCCATCAAAATATGCTGTTTCCTCCTGCTTTGATCCATTGTACCACCTGAAGCCGTCCAGCAGGGTTCTGTTGACCTTTTCTACTGTGACTTTCCCAGTGTGACTGCTGGGCACAGACAGCACAATCCAAAAGTGAGCCACCACGCTCCCCTGCCTGCACACACAAGGTCAAGCATTAAATTAATACAATTATTAATGCAATAAATGGATGAATAAGAAAATAATAAAAAGTATTTAGAGGGTGTTTTATTTATTTGAAGTGTACCCCGTTGGTCAATTTGACATGATGTCACTATCTACTCAAATCTCATGAAGTAAATTTTTATAGCAATTCTCACAAGATAACTTGAGCTCTTTTAAGAGAGTTTTAATTGAATTCTGGCCTTTTCATCCTGCACATGAGCACCCTCATAAATATATCACCAGAATTTTCCACAATCCCTTGCTTTATTATTCATGAACACCTTCTCTGTCTGATTTGGGCATTGCCCACTATCAACAGGCTCTTCCAGATAAATACATTATGACACCTATTTGCAGAATTTCAGTAAAGTCACAGGTTTTAGCCTTTGTTACTCTACCGCTGGTCCACCTACCCAAATGCGAAGACAGTGGTGTAGTTAAAGTATTTGGAAAGAGATGAAGCTTTCATGATCTTCTTCAACTAAAAGACAAAACAAACACTTTAATATTCAACAGTGGATTATAGCCGTTATTTCACAATCTTTTTGAATATTTATGTTTCAGTTAGCATGTTTAAGTGTAAATGTATTTTAGTTTTTGATTTCTGTTGCCTGTACCCACTACTTTCCTCAATGAACAGCTGCAGAGACACCTGGCTGGCCATCTCTCTGTTCACGGCCACACATACTTTCTCTATAGGAGGGCAGAATCTATGTCAGGGCGTGGTGGACCTGCAGCCATGACCCTCTAAAAATGCTGGGAACCGGTACTGCCATTGAATTTTACAGTTTGATTAATTAGTAAGTACAGGTACATCTCAAAAACTTATATTAATAGTAAATTAAATGGAAGCAAAAAGTTGCACCAGTAATGTGGATAACTGCGGCCTTGGGAGAATTGTTAAACGTCACCCACTCAAAAATTTGGTGGAGCTTCATGAGGGCTGGAGTGAGGCTGGAGTCAGCACATCAGAAGCCACTGGAAAGAGAGTCTGGAGGAAAAGCGTAGAGGCACAGAATCCATGTTCCTCGGAGGGCAGTTTGAAATTTTCGCAGTTAGTGACGATTTGGGGTGCCATGTCATCGCTGGTGTTGGTTCAGTGTGTTTTCTAAAGTCCACAGTCAGCTCAGCTGTCTACCAGGAAGTTCTAGAGCATTTCATGCTTGAGCCTGATGACAAGCTGTATGGAGATGCCGATTAATTTTCCATCAGGACTTGGCATCTGCCCACACTGCCAAAGGTACCAAAAGCGGATTCAGTGACTATAGTGTTATTGTGGTTCTTCAGACCCAAACCCCTTAGCGAGCTACCTTGGCTTTCATTACACCTCAGCAGTGTGATTGATTTGTGTTTAAAATATACTGTTATATCATGTAATATTATTTTCTCTGAAACACTGAATTTGGGGTTTTCTTTTCTGTAAACCATATATAAAAAATAATATTTATCCAAACTACAAGAAGTTAATGACTGAAATCTTTCAGTCTGTGTGTATTGATGATAATCAACAGTGTATATAGTATTGAGTTTCTCTATCTGAAAGTAGAAACTGTTTCTCAATGTTCTATTTTTTTCAGATGTACCTGTAACTTTAAAGAAATGTAATGGGCACTTTTATAATTTAGTGTCAGAAACTATGTTCACATCAAGATTACCTCAGTTGAAGTTTAATTTGTTTTTAATTTTATTCCAAACTTTGAGCTTAGCACTCCTGTACCTTTATTGGGAAATTAGGAAGAGCAGTTTGTGTCTGCATGTCTCATGGTCACTAATGCTGTATATTTTAGTATGAAACAATATTCAGAGAAAACCACGTCTCCTACTCACCGTGTTCTGTACATGTTTTGCTTCATTCTTAAACGTAGGGCTGTTGTGAAAGGACAGATCTGTGGAGAAGTTCCTGTTGAGGATTGTTAAGTAAGCTGTGTACTGCTGCTGGACCCGAGGCTCTAAAGTCCAAACCCTGTATTCTGTCACATAAAAGGAAAAAAAAAACATGCACACACATTGGACATCAGTGTTTAGCTATGGACACTGACTTTTGACAGATTTTACATTGTTCTTGTTGCTTTACTTTAAAGCGCCTTATAAACTTTTCACTTAATTTTTACATTGACATCATTCAGTTGTAAATGGTAAATATACTGAACTTATATAGCACTTTTCCAGTCATACCGACCACTCAAAGCGCTGTACACTATAGCCACATTCACCCAATTGCACTCACTAACGTGCGCACATTGATACACATACATCTTGGGGTTAAGTGCCTTGCCCAGGGGCACATCGATTTGTGACGGGGGAAGCTGAAATTGAATCCACAATGTTCTGATTGCAAGACGACTACCCATTGAGACTGTGGCTCATTGGGTCTATATCAGGAGTCACCAACACGGTGCCGGCGGGCACCAAGTAGCCCCCGAGGACCACATGTGGTGTCCACGAGCCTGTTCTAAAAATGGCACAACCTGCCAGTGAGCTACATCTAAAACTTTATTTTTATTCTGTCCATCCTCCTGTTTATTCACACTTGCATTTATATCGATTTAAAAACAATAATATCTATAGCAAAGCATGAAAATATGTTTATTTTACATAAAGTTAAGGTGAACCCTGACTCTTCTAGTGCAAAGGTCAGCACAGGTAGCCTCTCGTATGACACAAGACCAATGAAGTAGCTCTCAGTTTCAAAAAGATTGGTGACCCCTGGTCTAGTGGAACTGCAATGCTTTGGTCAGAATTCCTAATTTTTGTTGCCCCACACCCCCTCTTTTACCCCTGTTCTGAGGCTCATCTGAGAGCAACTTGTTTTGATGTGGTCTATTTAAAGTCAATTGAGGCACTTAACCCGCACCACATGAATTCATGTGTGGCATATAGATATAAATGTTATCTATAATAAATGTGTGCTGTGACATGCAGCTTCATATGTGAATGAAACAAGATTTCTTTATGCTGAAAAACCCAATCATTTCAAAATTGACTTTAAAAAAAGACTGGCTAAAATCGATTGATTCAAAGTGTGGGACAAAAATCATATGGAGCTAATGGTAAAAATGAAAAAGCCTTCTTCAGTGATCTGAAGAAGCAAAGAGCACCTGCGGCTCATTCCGCAGCTCCGGGCGGGTGCTTAAAAGCAGGTTGAAGGCAGCTGAAGGATGCCAGAGGGTTAAACCGTTGTGGTACGCTTCAGTGGCTGCTGTCTCTCAACAGTTTATCTGTTCCCAGCGCTAACTCGTGTTTCCTGTTTCTCACAGATCGCTTCATGCTCTGGATCACTCTCTGGACGCTCTTCCGAGTTCTGAAGTCTCAAGTCAAGTCCCTGGATCCTCTTCGCTCAGATTCTGCTCTGGCACTCCCCTCGAGCCCCCTTGGTGTTACCAAGCCGGACAAGAGTTCCCCTCTGGATTCTCCCTTCAGCTGCTCACTGCCCGCTGCTTCCAGCTGCGGTGCTGCTCGGACTGCCTTGCTCCATCTGCCCGCACACCTGTCGCTCAGTCACCTGGTTCCCACATCAAAGAGAGCCCTGCTGAGTTCCACTTTCTACTCCACTCTCCACGGCCCAGTTCACGTGCTCTGTGGTAAGCTCCCCCCTCATTCGCGCATCTCCCATTCATTAGAATTATCTAATCACTCTCCTCTCGTTCTTAGATCGAGCGAGTCCTGGCTTCCCGTCTCTCACTGGTGCTGCCACATTGTGATTTGTTCCCTTGTTCTCCTCTGTTAGCCTGAGTGTCTTAAATAAACATCTTAAAAATGCTCTCTGCCTCCCGATTGTGTTCTGCATGTGGGCCTAACACTTAAAAACCATGACAGTAAGTATAAAAAATCTGAATTAACTTTGACAGTCAAAAAAGTGATCAACCTGAGACTGAGGTGAATAAAGTCAATGCAATGATCTACAGTACAGCAACTTACATTACAGCTGACTGAATGGGCAGTACAGATGAGCAACGACTTTAAAAGCCTCAGAAAAACTGTTTTTGACCTTAAAGGAGCAATAAGCAAAATGTCATTATTTTCAATAGAAGTAAAACATTATTTTGTGAAGAACTAAAGGTATCTTTTTAGATGGGACGTGGTATGATGTCACACACCATCTCTGTCTTGTTCTCCAGTCTCTTGTTTACAAAGCAGGGCCGGCCGCAAGTGCATGTGAACAGCTGCCACTTTCTGCTCATAAAATGCAACCACCACGTTCACCTGCAGATCAGGAATTGTTATTATCACACAAAACAATGGTGTTTGGCAAAGAAGTTGTCAGATAAGGAAAGAGACAAATGAGGGTTAACATTGGCCTCTCATTTCCAAGGTGGAGAGCATTTTTGAAGGTAGAGAGAGGTGTGGCTTGCCAAACATCTTGTTTTGGTCTAAAGACCGTGCTCAACAGTGCACCTAGTGGTGAAAGTTTGCTTATTGCGCAGTTTAAGAAATATGATGGTAAATAAGTCTGATGGAAATCAGTTTCTTATATTAAAGTAAAGGCAGAAAGAACAAAGGATTGACAAGCCATAACTAAAGGAAAAATCTGTTTTTTTTTCAGATGTTCAGATTGTTAGATACTCACTGCCTCCAAATAATCAGTAACAATGTATAAAAGACGTTTCACTTAATTTGTTAGTATACAGTTTTATCTATGTACATGTGAACACTTGAAAAAGGTGCTTTCTACAAATTACAAGAGATAATTCATAACCTGCCAGTTTAGCAGTGACTGTATTACTGTGTGATATTAACCTCCACATGTATGGACCTAATAGGATAAAAACAGAAAAAGAGACACGTAAATTCAGTTATGAGGAATTAATGTGATCAGGAGGATAGATTTGTTGAGTTTTGCTGTAAGTCCAGGAATTCAAAAGCATTTGTTTTTGTTAAAGCTGACTACAGTCACATAGAGAAACACTGAAAGAAATGCTCACCCAGGAAGTACCAGGCCAGTGTGGCTGCTAGAACTATGAGGATGATAATAAGGACGAGGAGGGAGGCAAGCAAGCCCTTGCAGGTCTGTGTCTTCTTTCTTGGTAGAGCTACATTTTGTGCAGCAGTTCCTACCTGGTCAGAGCAAAACAAAAACTGATGTAACTAAAAGATTGTTTGCTGTACAAATATATACTACCATGATATCTAAAAGTAGGTTAAATAAAAAAAAGTGCTTTGTTTTGGTAGAAAAATGCAAAACATGTTTTTGTTTTGTCATCCGATATCTTGATTAATCAGAGGAAAATACAGATCTCAGGTGGTTTCCCAGTGGATTCTTGCCACATATATCCCTTCAGTAAGGTAGCTGTGGTTCTTTTAGGTAAAAAGATTTCAGCAATAATAATAATGACCTGAATTCAAGAGGCAAATAACTCAGAGATTGTATGAGTTCAGAGTGTCATTCACTATTTCTCTTGGTTTAAAAAAAGATGCAATTTTCTAACCTTTTAATTCTGTCGTGGTTGCCAGGTCTTCGATTTATTTTAGGTTCCTGAGGATCGTGCAGTTCTGTTAGTGTTCTCACCTCTATAATATTATTATCCGTAGTTGCGGTTCCTTCCTTTTGGTCATTAGTTAGTCTTCTGCTGATTATGATTTTAGTAGTTTATTCTTGTTTATGTCACAATCCCCAGGGGTTTGATTACTTTAGTTTTAGGTTCCTGGGGATCGTGCAGTTTTGTTTGTGTTTTCACATTTTAGTATTGTTTAACATCTGTTCATTCCCATGTTTTTTCTGTGAGGTTCTGCTCTCCTCGTTTCCCTGTGAGATCATTGTAATCTCTCCCTCAGCTTAATTATCATTACCTTTTACCTGTGCTAATTGTGCCACCTGCCTTCCCCTCTGTCTCCTCCTCTATTTATTCTTCCAGTTCATTCGCACTCATTGTCAGGTCCTCTGCTATGCTCTCCCTGTCCTGGTTCTCTGCTTGTCATGTTTCTAATCCTTGTTTCACATGCCTGCCTGCAAGTTAATTATTCTCAATAAATCGTCTTATCCATTCTACCATGCGGCTCCCAAGATCTTGCCTGCACTTCCCTCCTTTCCCCACAAACAATATTTTGACAATTTAAAGGTGCCATGACATCACTGTATAAACCATTTCATGTAGATGATATTGCTACATATGTAAATTCTCCAAAGAATTCCATTAAAAGATAACATCGGCTTTTTATAGGGGGTTGTTTTGGCAAGCCAAATGTCCCTCCTCAACAAAAAGGTTGGGTACAGTAATGATATGCGGCTCTACCTAGTTGACTTCACTCTGATTGGCTACAACCATATTTGGAAAACCGGTCAAACGTGCACCCCATACCCCTTCCCCCATCCATCCACACCTCTCTACTTGGCACAAAACTCTGTCATAAATCCATGATTATGGTATTATGGCTAGTGGAAATATTTGTGTTGCACGATGATGGACAGGCAAAGCCAAACTGATCAAAGACTTTAAACTGACACGATGATTCGTCATCCACACAGTGGGACCGAAGTTCAAAGCCAGTAGTTTTATACAGGCTGTACAGCCGCGACACAGGAATGTTGCTAAATTAGTGCTGAATGTCCGCTAGTACTAGCCGCTGTTAGCCTCCACCAATAACTTACTATTAATCCTGGTAAACATAACTATGGTAAAACATAATGCTTGTTTTTGTTTGCTCCGCCATCATCTGATTAATGTCAGGTTAATGATGTTTTTTGTGTAATTTAAGATTAACCCGTCAAGCTAATCTAAACATGGCCCAGAAGTGCCCCAACACATCATTTCCTTGTTGATTATCTGCTACAGCACCCTCTAGCTTTCTAAGTTACCAATTTCAGTCTGAATTGTTTCCAGGAGAAATAATTACATTAATAAAATCAAGTGTCCTAAAGGTTATTGATTTAGCAAATCATTCTTTAAAATGTTATTTCCTCAAACAATGTTTTATCTAACCTAGAATTGCATTGTGAATGGGTTGAACACATCAAATGTTCTAAATTACTTTAACCTTTTTTTCATATTCTTTAAGATGAACTTTGGTTCTCTAACTTGGGTCTACAGTGAGCCCAAGATTCACTGAATCACTCTTATGATGATGGTTTTCAACTATCTTTATTTGTCCTTTTGTTCTTTTGTGTGTTCATAGTTCCGTAGTTTCATCCATACATACATTTTCCGTCACACTTGTCCCTTGTAGGGTCGCGAGGGGTGCTGGTGCTTATCTCCAGCATTCAACGGGCGAGAGGCGGGGTACAGTCTGTCGCAGGGTCCTTAGTTTCTTTAATCTTAATTTTACTTAGTAGTTTAGTTAAGTTTCACTGGCCTAGTAGAGAGGATTTGTTGATTGAAATATAGTGTTAATTCAGATAAACAACATTCTATAATGGTGTTAAATGGATGTGCAATTTGTTTCTGTTAATAAATTCTTATACTTGTATAGAAGTTGTCACCCATTTATTCCATATCTGTGCAGAGTTAGCTATTAAAAGAATACCAGTGCTTGAATCATTATTTCAAGTATTGTCCTAAAATCAGCTGTTTGGGCTGATATTAGGCCAATACCTAACAGACTGAGGGTTATTTGATAAACATTGAATGATTTAAAAACATGCATAGTGGCACAACATGTATTTTGAAGCTAATGTCAAACATTTATCTTCTTGCCTTACACTCCCTTAAAAAAGGTTTAATCTAAAGACATCTTCTGATCCCTTTAGATTAAACAAACAAAAGAAAACATGGACCCAGAAAAGTTACATTAAGCTGAAATACTATAGGACAATCTAAAGCTTTATCCTGTTACTTTTACTGCGAACATATGCCAGCACTGGAAAAGATTTGTATTGCAGTAAATCAAACAAACATTCAGAAAGAACATTATATGTTTTAGGGAACTGAGTACTTTCATGTCTAATTTAATATTTTGCAAAGAGTTTCTAGTGGTTTTCTGGGTCATCATATTAGTTCTAAAAACATTTCTTTGTCAAGAAAGAAAAGCAAAAACTAAAAGGGCAGCTTCCACAATCATAATCGTAATCATATTCGCATATCAGTGTTTCCAGTGTTACCTGAAGTATCTGCTGTGGCATTAAGCACAGCTTCCTTGCTTTATGTTTTCTCATCTTCAAAGTTATAGCAAAAGCCAACTCTGACTCATAAGTCACCGTCACACGTCAGCCTGTTTAATTTTTTACGTGTGCAACTGTTCCGTTTTAAGATGAAAAATACTTTATTGTAAATATGGAGGAGTTCCCCTTTTAGGTTTCTGTGAAATTGTGTACACGACGGTTTTTAAAACACCAAAAAAAATCAAGCGTGGTTGAACAGGAAGAGGTTTTGAGTACAGGAACCTGAAAGTTATTGCGAGACTTAAGCCACGTAAATGCAGGATTCTTGTCATGTGATTCCAGTTTTCACTAAAAACCACACCAAAAGTTTCTGTTTACATTAACGCTCCAAGAATGTCTATCCTGAAATACACAACAATACAAAAGGCATTTTAGACAATAACTGAAAGCATTTTGTTGTTTAAGCATTACTCACCTCATTGCTCAGAGTAGCAGGTGTAACCTCCTCGTCACATGAAACAGACTTCTTTGAGCCGCACCCGAGTGCCATTGAATCACTCCAAATAACTTGTTGGCTGAATAGACATCGTAGTCTCCTTGAGGGGTCCCTGTTGTAAAAAAAAAAAGCTTTTGTTAAATTCTTTTAGTTTGAAAACAGCAAAAGAGGCTGCTTTTCAGACAGAGTTCGCCCCCTGTTCTGTTTGCAAGTCCAAAGGTTCCCAGGGCTCGTTTGAATTTGGACATTGATGTCAGACAGAGCTGTCTCTATGCAACCACAAAGCTCAGACATGCTTCATTTTGTTTGAACACGGTGTTAGCCATATTTGTATTTAATAACAGGAGCAGGAGTCAGGTGCATTGCAGTTACGCCAATGGCATCGCCTGGCAACAGAGAGGTAACCAGTCAACACCCCTGCTCGGGTGAGTCTGTGGGGAAAAAACCAGTGCCAAGGTTGTTTCTCCAGTTCCTTTCAATTTCAATGCAAAACACATATGAGTTTATTTAAATAATTTGTCAATGCTTATTTCATTTGGATATTATTTCTTACATTTCTTCATGTTTTGACTTGAGAGCAGAAGAAAAAGAATAGCAATTTACAATATAACCAGAAAATCCCAGAAACATAAAAGATACATAGCAACATAAACAGAAATATTATATCATAAAAAAACTACCATGCAAATTATTGCAGTTATTCCTTCTCTTTTAAGCATTTGATCAAATAATCTGCAAAAAGAAAACACCCCAAATGGGCCATGTTGACTATAAAAACAGTTGATACAGTTTTGATGATAAATGCACATTTCTTTTTAGTCACCTCGCACCTAAATTCAAATTTGTGGTATATGCATTTGCTCCCTCCTTGTTCTTAGTGTCACCCTTGCAGTAGCACAACCAAACCATTTGTGAAAGAACCCCAATGGAGTTAAACTGAGTTTTTTTTTCCTTCCCCACTTCATCATTTTACCTATGATACCACACCGGCCAAGGACGAGATTCTCAGAAAAATATTAATGACATGCAGGAATGCATTTGCTTTAGAATAATAAATATATTGTTGAAAAACAGAATTTGATTTAGCATACATGCAGATAGTGATGTGAGCCCCATTACTCAGTCCAATGCATGAGGAATTGACATCCCCCTTGTAGAGTAGGCGCAGCCTGTTTGTTGGTGGAGTAAGAGGAGGCACATTGCCTGATTGACACTTTATCCCACTCAACATCTGTGAGAATTTCCTAGGCTTTGATTTTCAGGATAATGGCAGGTGGTGTCAAACTGACCACGCATTAGTTGGAGGATAAGATAACTTGTGATATTGGGTGTGTCGGTGGCACAGGGAGAGAGCGTGGGACCCATGTTCAGAGGCTTCAGTCCTCGACTCATCTGTCCTGGGTTTCAGTCTAGGCCTCTGGATCTTTGCAGCATGTCTTACCCCTCTCTCAACCACAATTTCCTGTCAGCAAACTGTCATATAAAAGCCACTAATGCCAAAAAAATAGAACTTGTGACATCCTGTTTGCTTTTAGCAAGAGCTCTCACTCTTGCAGACATGCTACCCGGGGTGGCGCTTATGCAAAAATAGCCACTGCTTGCTGTATCAGTTGCATCACCACAACTTTCAGAGCAGTTTATGCTGGCAAATAGGATGAAATCCTCACAAAAATTAGCTATACGAGTAAGTAATCGTGCATATGCATAAACCAGCTGCGATCTAGAGATGTGAAAAAGACACTAAGGGGTTTACCAAGGTAGTGGGCTGAAGAGGAGGAAGCAGGAAAAGTGTACCTTTAGTGGTCCTATGATACTCCTTTATGCTGTCCTCCTGATTCTCCTCATCAACCCTGCTAACTCCTGAATTCAGGCTTTAGACTTAATTTTTGGCCTGAAAAAGGGTTTTATATTACCAATATTTTGTTATGATGGATAAAAGCAATGATTTCGCTCAAGACTTTCACAAACAACCCTATGTTGGAAAACATAATGAACACATTGCTTACATGACGTGTATTATAAACGTCTTAAACTTCCAGTAAGCACTGTAAGCAATCAAAAAGTGGTACAGCAATCCTTTCACCTTACACCAGCCACCATCAGGCTCCTCACAAGAGCTCTGAAATATAGTCAGAGAGACCTAGAAATAACTTGTACAGTTTTTTATGACAGCAAATAGTAATACACTCAACACAACAGGCATGTGTTTTTTTAGTATACGTCTCACATTTCTCAATTCCTCAACCTAAACACAGCTGCATGGTTGATACTGACTACATCAATGGGTCTGCAGATAGATGAGTCGTGTACGTCATGTGGTTTGAAGTCACTTCTTTTTTTAACCTGTAGGTGTGAAAGCTAATAATTACTTGTAGGTTTGAAAGTTAAAGATTACTTATCGCTGACTGGGGTGACGTTCCTAACACCTCAAAGCCAATTGTTTTTATTTCCTTTGAACACATTTTTTTTTAGAAATACCTAGATTTCCGAGAAGCTTATTAATATTCATCATAGGGATGAAGGTCATGATGGTCATTATTCATTTAAAAAAAAAAAAATAATTTGGTGCACAAGTTTGAATTTAGCAAATTTCTACATTCAAGCATAAATATCTCCAAATACCCAAACTTTGATAATTAGGGGTACTCTTGGGGTATTTGGGGATTTAATATTTGGTTAAATCTCCCTGAGGAAGTTGCCCCTGAATAACAGACAGATATATGGTATATTAATGTATAAATAAATACTTAGTTTCATACTGAAATTCTTTGTTTCATGCTATTTAACAAAGACAGACATATGGTATGGTATATTATTAAATATGTAAATAGATACATGTTTTCATGCTACAATACTTTGTTTTATGCTCTTAAACAAAGACGTGTGGTATTACTAATTAATAAATGTATACATTAATGCATTTTTATATTTTAATAAAGAAACAAGTTGGATTGCTCATTTAAATTTATTTAATCTCTCACACACGTACAATCCCGATCGTTCTCTGCACACGAACAATAATTTCTTCCTATTTCTGCGTGCTGTGCATGCACACATGCATACACAGTTTTGTAAAGGCCCGGAAAAGTGTTCTTTAAAATTCACACTACACTGCTTGCAACTAGGGCTGGTGCTTAAGATCCTTGAAAAAGAACTGGTTTTCACAGCCTCTGTCATGTGCTGGCACTCTGTAACTCCGGGTAATTTGGCAACGTGAATCAGCCTTAGTTTGTGAAATACAGCGGTAACAAATTAATAAGCACAAAACTATGGTCCATGGGTTGGGTTTCTGCAATATTCTCGCCAAGTAAAAACACATCTTCAGAACCAATCTCAGCTCAAAATGGTGCTCTGCACTGAGTGATCTACTTTCAGTAGATATCGCCAGTTATTGCAACCGTAAGCTGCAAAAAATACGGGAAAAGTTGCTCCCTCTGCGTTTACTTCCATTGGCCCCTATGCCAGCCTGGAGTAGGAGAGACCCATCCAATGTGGCAGCGATGCCGGATGTGCTCCAGCACGTAATGAGATGTATTCATGTCTATGGATTCTATCAGGTGTTGCATGTTCAAGTAAGTAAAGGATCTATACTCCAGTCAGGTCAATTTCATGCGCAGAAACTGTTTGGGCTGAACGGCTGTGAATGAAAATATTACAGCTTGGGTTCTAAGATCACCTCTGCACTCATGCAATCATCATTAAATTTTTTACAGTTTGTGCATTAACTGATGGAACTGGACATGAAGTGTCATTCACTATGTGCTTGTGTTGTCACAGATTCAGTTGCTAATGGGCGCAGTGAAGCAGCAGGTAGAGGAGGATGAAAGAGAGTCGGCATGGGCACAGATTTATGTCTCCTGCAGGAAAACGCTGCACTGGTGGACATAGCTTGCATTGACCTGCCAAGGAACTGATATTCCCACCAACAATAAGTCTAGCTTGTTCCCCAGCAGCTTTGATCTGATCTGTGCTGTAAGCAATATTGCTCTCTGTAAAGTAAACTGCGGCTCAAGAAGCAGCCCTCTCTTGTGTGATGATTTGAAATGTTTTCCACTAGCTGACCACACAGCTTTTAGTCCAACTCTGAACCAAACTCACAAATAGCAGCAAGGTCTCTTGGAGCAGGAACATACTGAGGCAGTTTTATGGGGCTGTTGAATGTGCTTTTGATAAAGGTGTTGCGCTCAGACACAACATTCCGTCACAGAGAAAATTGCATCTTCTGACAGCTTTATACATGCCTTCACCTTGATTTGGTAACGTGTAAAACAGTCCTTGTCTCTCGGTTTAGAAGCAGTTTAAGAGGAGAGTTCACCTCCAAGAATCCGGCAATCCCTTGGAACTAGTTGCAATCACTTGTAGATCTGGAAGATCTTCATCCATGTGTCAAAGGCCTGAGTGGGCTCACCAAGGCATGGAAGAAATGGCGCAGAGAAAAGGGTTGCAGCAGCCATTGTCTCGTAGAATGGAAATAATTCATTGCCAATTTATGATTTAAGTAGAAGTAGAATCATTAACCAACTAACATTTGTTGTAATGTAAAACAGTAGCAAAAGGCATCAGCCATGAAGCTAATTCTTACCGTATTTTTCGGACTATAAGTTGCACTTTTTTCATAGTTTGGACGATACTGCGACTTATAGTCAGGTGCGACTTATATATGAATTTTAAATGGTAAATCATACTGACCAAGATGAACCAAGTAGTAAACATTACTGTCTAATAGCCGCAAGAGGGCACTCTAGGCCTGTGAAAACTATATGCTGCTCTTGCACCATTTAAAAATTAATTAAAACATTAAGTTATAAACAACAAAGACTGAACACATGTATAAATGTCGTTTCACTGTTTCAGTATGCATTCATGCAGTGAAGCATTGAAGCACTTTCCTGGTTTGAGTTGGTGGCTTATTGTGCTAATTTACCCCATTCAACCTCCCAGGTATGTTCCATATTATTTGGCCGATTGTGGATGCAGCTGTGTAATTTAATAAATTGCCTTACCAGATTAAATATTAGTTTTTAGTCTTGGATTGCATGAAATAAATTTCTAAATAAATGCAACTTATAGTCCGGTGTGATTTATAGTCCGAAAATGCAATACTCTTCTGTCTTTCTTTAATTGTACATATATGTAATAATATATCTGTACTCACGCCACCTGTTGGCAACTTAATGAACACAATACACATCTGCAAGCACAACAGTGAGGAAGGCAGACCGAGGCAGAAACAAAACAGAGAATGTTGGAGAGTGAGCTGTCACGAAACCACTGAACACAAACGCGCTGTAGAGACTGACCATGAATTGGTTTCCAGGAAATTATTTTCAGAGACGTAGCTTGAACTAGACTCGAGGGAAGAGTGGAGTCCGACGAGGAACTGTGAATGGGAGGCACCGAAACTAAATGATGAGCTCAGAGTTAAGAGAAGGGAGAAAAAAAAATTTTTTTTAGTGGCTGAGATACTAAGTTCACAAAAAATGGTGAGAACATTTTGTTGAAGAAAAAGAAACAGAAAAGGATTAGCTAACTGTAATACTGTCATCCTTTTATTGAGCAACAACAGCACAAAATGTTATCCTGATATCGTTCTGCCGGGGCACAAGGGCTCTCCTTTGCCCAGTCTTATTGTTGACAAAATTTGATCAATTACAATGAGAATCCAGCTGACCAGATCCATAATTTACAATTTGGAAGATATGTAAAGAGAGGCTCCAAACACATTGATAGAAGCAGAAGCAGAAGCAGGGCATATACGGGGGAGAGAAAGGGGAAAGGAGAGGAGAAAGAAAAGCGTCCGCCTTCACCAAGATCAGGAATTACTGCCCTGTTTATGTGTGTTTTATTTAAGACACAATGTCCCCTTCTTAAAACATCCCAGATAAATTACCTTACAGTTGTAAACTTGTTATAAACGGGAATATGGTTTATGGAATATGATTTAAACTGTTGATAAATAAAGACGGAAAGAAAATAATGCAGGTGACACATTCAATGCATTGCAAGCAAACAAACAAAACAAATTCCCACAACTCTAAACAAATTTTAAAATTATAATTTAACAATTAGGCCTATATATGTTAAGTTTCAAAACGAGCCAAAAGGATTTAAGCATTAAGCTAAAAAAACAGTGAAAAGTTGAATAAAATTACATTTTGTTAAGCTGTCAGGCTTTAGGTGACTTACTTGTCTTAGCATGTCTATGTAAAACTTAAATCTCAGATTTGCTCAACCAGAGAGCTTAAGGAGAGGACAATATTCCGTTGAACTGTCTGCAATAATGAAATATTAAAACATGTTTGACTACTACGAAGTGCCACCACAGAAGCTATGTCTTTTACGTCATCGATGTGAATTCACCTATGATTTCTTTAAAGCTTTGCTTGTGTGAAAACTGAATATAATCACTGAATGTGGTGAAGTGCATTTTTTTCTGTTTCCTTTTCAAGTTGCAACATAAGTTTCTAGTTCTACATACCAAATCTGTGTGGTTACATGAGAAAATAAAAATCAAGCACCAGAATATGCTCGCAAGTGGATGCTGGTTGCATCAGGACTTTTGTAAGCATTTGTTTCACCCTCATTCAATGTTACAGCCATTTTTTTAATGTGATTTCCATTGCATGTTTTCTGCATTTGAAGTGAGCAATTACACCCAGGATGTGGTGCAATGGGTAATGCAAGTCAAGGCAAGGCAAGGCAAGGCAATTTTATTTATAGAGCACATTTCAGTACAGAGACAATGCAAAGTGCTTTACATGATTAAAATATAGGAAAATAAAACAGAATAAAAGCAATTAGGAATAAAATGTAGAAACAAAATAGAACATTAAAAACAGTTGGACTAAAAAAAAAAGATGAACTAGTGTTGTTTCAGTAGAACTGTTTAACTAGAGCAGTCGAAGGCAGTCCTAAACAAATGTGTTTTTAATCTTGATTTAAAGGAACTCAGGCTTTCCGCACTTTTACAGTTTTCTGGAAGTTTGTCCAGATAAGTGGGGCATTGGAACTAAATTCTTCTTCTCTGTGTTTGGTTCTGGTTCTGGTTCTGCAGAGAAGGCTTGAGCCAGAAGACCTTAGTGGCCTGGATGGTTGATACACTGATAACAAGTCTGTGATGTATTTAGGTGCTAAGCCATTCAGGGATTTATAGACTAACAGAAGTATTTTAAAGTCTATTCTCTGAGATACAGGGAGCCAGTGTAAGGACTTTAGAACTGGGGTGATGTGCTCTACTTTCTTAGTCTTAGTGAGGACACGGGCAGAAGCGTTCTGGATCAGCTGCAGCTGTCAGATCCAGTTTTTAGGCAGACCTGTAAAAACGCCGTTGCAGTAATCTATTCGACTAAAAATAAACGCATGGATTAGTTTTTCCAGATCATGCTGAGACATTAATCCTTTAATCCTGGAAATGTTCTTCAGGTGATAGAAAGCCTACCTTATAATTGTCTTTAAATGCTTTTGGAGGTTCAGGTCTGAGTCCATTACTACTCCCAGGTTTCGGGCCTGATTAGTGGTTCCTAGCTGAAGCAGGTGAAGCTGTGTGCTAACTTTTGATCTCTCCTCCATTGGTCCAAAGATTATTACTTCAGTTTTGTTTTTATTCAATTGAAGAAAATTTTGGCACATCCATGCATTGATTTCTTCTAGGCATTTACTCAGTGCTTGAACTGGTTCATAGTCACCTGGTGACATGGTGATGTAGAGCTGTGTGTCGTCTGCATAGTTATGGTAGCTGATGTTGTTGTTTTTTATTATCTGAGCAAGAGGGAGCATGTAGATATTGAAGAGGAGGGGACCCAGGATGGACCCTTGGGGAACCCCACATGTGATTTTTGTCATCTCTGATGTAAAGTTACCTACTGATACAACAAAGTCCCTGTCCTTTAAGTAGGATTTAAACCAGTTGAGAGCTGTACCAGAGAGGCCGACCCAGTTTTCCAGACGGTCTAACAGAATGGAGTGATCAACAGTATCAAATGCTGCACTGAGGTCCAACAGAACCAGCACAGTGGTTCTTCCACAGTCTGTATTTATATGGATGTCATTAAACACCTTGATAAGAGCGGTCTCTGTACTGTGGTGAGCACGGAAGCCTGACTGGAAAACGTCAAATCGGCTGGTCATTGTTAAGAAGGTGTTTAATTGTTGAAATACAGCTTTTTCAATAATCTTACTGATAAAGGGGAGGTTTGAGATGGGCCTGTAGTTCTGGAGTAGTAGTTTGTCTAAATTGTTCTTTTTAAGCAGTGGTTTGATAATTGCTATTTTTAGGGACTGGGGGAAAACACCTGACAGAAGGGACGTGTTTATTATCTGAGTTAAATCAGACGCTATGACAGGCAAAACTTTCTTAAGGAAAACTGTGGGTAGAACATCAAGACAGCATGAGGAGGAACTTAGCTGCTGAATGATCTGCTCTAAGCTTTTGTAGTTTATTTGGCTGAATTGGGACATTTGGTCAAGATCAATTCTAGTTGGAGACAACTTTGGTACTGAACTTGGTATGTATGTACAAACTGATCCTCTAATCTTTTGGATTTTCTCAGTAAAGAAGTTAGCAAATTCATTGCAGGCCCTGGTGGAGTGGAGTTCAGAAGCCACGGACACAGGAGGATTTGTTAACCTGTCGACTGTGGCAAATAAGACACGAGCATTATTAATGTTTTTCTTAATGATCTCAGAGAAGAAAGATTCCCTTGCATTTTTCAGTTGTAAGTTATATCTGTAAAGTCTCTCTTTATAGATGTCATAGTGAACCTGCAGTCTGTTCTTTCTCCACCTGCGTTCAGCTTTCCGACATTCCCTTTTTTCACCTCTAACTGCTGGAGCATTTCTCCAAGGAGATTTTTTCTTCCTGGAAAAAACCTTCACTTTAACTGGAGCAATGCAGTCAATGATGTCTGAGACTTTACAATGAAAGTTAGCTACTAGCTTATCTACTGAGTTGCAGCCCAAGGTTGAAGTAGCAGAGTAAGCTTGAATAAAAGTTTCTGTGGCATTGTCCTTAAAGGTGTGTTTTCTTACGATGTCCCTTTGGCTAAATGAGTCACTGGAAATTATGCTTTCAAAGGTAACAAAAAATTGATCAGATAGGGCAACATCAGTTACGTTGACCATAGAAATCTTTAGACCTTTAGTGATGATCAGGTCTAAAATATGTCCCTGTTTGTGTGTTGGCTGTTTAACATGTTGAGTTAAACCAAAGTTTCTAAGTGTGTCACACAGTTCTTTTGCACTTCTGTCTTTAGGGTTGTCAACGTGAAAGTTGAAGTCTCCCACAATAATTAAACAGTCATAATCAACACATATCACAGATAGGAGGTCACTAAAATCATTAAAAAAGTTTGATGTGGACTTAGGAGGCCTGTAAACATTCAGAAACATAGTTCGTACCGGGCTCTTTACCTGGAGAGCCAAATGTTCAAAAGAGTCAAATTTTCCCAAAAACACCTTTTTACACTTTAGTGAATCATTAAACAATGTTGCTACTCCTCCACCTTTCCTTTGCTGTCTGCTCTCACAAAGGAAATTGTAGTTGGGAGGAGTCGTCTCGATCAGAATGGCTGCTTCATTAAATTCATGTAACCATGTTTCTGTTAAAAACATAACATCAAGATTATTGTCAATAATGAAGTCATTAATTAAAAGGGATTTTCCTGACAGAGATCTAATGTTTAATAAACCCAGTTTATATGACTTAGTGGTTGATGATGTCTCTGTGGCAGGTTGCATCTGACAGTTTATGACTTTTAAGTGTTTGGTCCTGTTTATCCTTTTCTTTTTGTTATTTCTGCCACGTTTCATCACAGATATTCCATAATTTCCGACATAGGCTTTCTTGTACTCAATGCATGCAGCTGGTTGACCGTTCTGTCAACCAGTAACTGGTCTTTGGCTCCTCTGGTGTTTTTACATATGCCTTTCTGGGCCAATGTCATGTGTTGATCCATGTGTCCACTCAGCTGCCATGATGCCTAACAGGAGCTTTGATTTTGTGGAGAGACAGGCTGATAGTTGGTTGGGGCCGTCACCTTCTGGGGGTCTTTCATTATCAGGACTGTTCTGCCCTCTGTCAACCATTCAGGGTGGGTCCCATTCGTCAGCAGTTGGTTCATTTGTGACGCTAGGCGTTCATGGAGAGAAGTCAGCTTCTTCAGCCAGTAGGCGTGGATCATAATTCTAATTCTGTTTGATCATAGAGAGAAACCCGAGGTTGAGAAGGGAGGCAGAAAGGAATGATCCAGACATCTGGGAGTCATTGTTGAAGGCTGCCTCTATTAAACCACATCCATAAAAGAACAGTGCATTTCTCTGTCTAAATTAGGATCCAACAAATACTGATTGAATGAAAACCACCCATCTTCTTCTTAATTCAGAATAGTATGTTTTTTCCTTTAACAAGGGTAGCAGTGCTAACGACGGCGCCACCATGCAGGCCCTGTTAGATTAGTCTCGTCAGATGGTATATAAATTTTAAGACAATGCATCCAAGTGTAGCTAAAAAAGCAAGATAAAACACAGTAAACGTTTACCTTTCACATGTATTTATTGAAAATTCAAACATAGCTCTGAATGCTTTTAAACAAGTTGAAAATCATAGACCTTAAAATGTAAAAAATATAAAGAAAATGCATTCTAAAAAAAAAAATCAGATCCTGGTTGCTGATGCATGGTTTAGTAAGCTATTAAATAAAATAGAACCAAGACAGAGCTGCTACACTGAAAAGTAAGTTTCCTATATTTAACATTATTTGTGCTATTAACATTTGTGTTGCTGATAAAATCATCTGATCGGTCTAGGTGTCACTATCAGATAAAACATTACTTTCCATCATCACCATCACCAAAGTAAGACCTTAAGGGTAAGCAGTTTATTGAAATTTTTCACATCCGTTCACAGAATTTTTTATGTTAGTACATCTTAATAAAGCTGCTATACACATTTTTAATAGAGCCATACATATTTAAAACAGCTTCTATATTTAACGTTGTGAAATATAGAAGTAATGCCAATAAATGCTGTCCAAAGAAATAAATCAAAAAGATCCATTAATATTCTTTCAGGACATCATTAAAAATATCTTAACTGATTATACCGTATCCAAAGGAAATGCATTACATTCATTGTGACTGAAAGGAAGAGGATAAACTAGAAAGGCTACAATAATGTTTATATAAAAGCTATAAAAATTGACTTGAAGAAAACACAACACAGTCTTTGTAATTAGATGACATTTTCTGACTAGAGTTACTGACACTGAGGTCAGAGATTTAATCTGTCTGATTCAAATCAGAGGAACTGCATATGGTAATGACTAATATGAGCAGTAAAACATTCATTGCTTGCAAATTGCAGCGTAACTGAGAAATTTTTTCCAATGTACAAACATAATTCACATTAACATGCAGTCCGTTTTAGACATACAATGGTTCAGAATCCAGACTGACACATTTCAGATGTTTTAATGAGCAAGATCAATGAAAGGCATTATCATATTCAAATAGCATGTTTATTATATCTCATATTTCATATATACTGATAAATACACTGGTATCAAAATGAGAAAATACATTAATTAAAACTGTCATCTTCCATTAGTACATTGATCACCGGATAAATTCCTGAAAATAATCTTATGGCATGTCTGACTGTAATATAAAGTCTGCTGCCCATTATCAGGTCTCTTTCTGCCTCACCGGCATGTAGCCATCATCACAGGACTGCTGCTGTGCACTACCTGAAAGAGCAATCTGCTTAAGGAAGTCATTAACATGGAGAGTTGGTAACAATGGACTGCTAGTTGACTCACAGATGTTTAAGTGCTGCTGTGGTAAGGTGATGGGAGGATGAGGAGGGAAAAGAAAGCAAGTCGTTTCAGAGGGCTTATCGTCCTCGTCTGTTCCGTCTTCCTGTCTCTTGTTCCTGTCTTGGAAATGAGGGATAGAAATAGTTAGTCCAGTAACACCCCAGTCATTTGTTTCTTAGCCAGCAAGAGGTTTCTGAGACTTTCTGGTTCAGGAATGGCTAAACATAAGGAATGTGTCAGTTGTAGCCCATGTCCCAGATAAGGTTTATGTGGTGGTTCTTGAAGCGTGGACTCTGACATGGGATTTGCTTCACAATCTTCTTAAGGTTGGTGTTATGGTGTTATAAGGATGGTTACGCACCTTTTTCTACCATGCTTTTTTTCTTCCACTCAGCTTTCCATTAATATTGGCAGATAAATATCTCTGGGAACTGCTAGCTTCATTTTAGCAATGACCATTTCTTTTCCTTGTGGCCATAACAGATCATTTCTGTCCTGAAACCCACAATTTTAAATCAGTCTTATTTAATGTAGAAGTTAACAGAAACTACACCAGAAATATAACACATGAGTAATAATAATATATGTGCTTTACTTTTTGAAATAGTTACTGAAATAAATTAACATCTTAATGACAATCTTAATTGTTGAGCTTTACCTAAACGTTATAGAAACAAAAAATGAATACCATTTTGTAGTAAATTCTAAGTATAATTTTTTTTTCGATTACTTAACTAACATGTATTACAACTATATAATTTCATGATCTAAATGCTATCCTATTGTACCATAGCCAAGCTTAGCTATTGTTTATTTCCTGATTTTACTGCTTGATTTCTTTGACTGATGCCTTCAATCCAAAAGACCCATGAAATATCCCCATTTACAAACTGCCACAGAAAAAAAATCAAACTGTTCTGATAAACATTTTAATAGCTTCAACTCAACAATATTAAGGCAAACACTAAAAAAGAAATTAACAAACTTACCTGGACTGCAGATCTCTCCGGTTTTGATCCAAGAGAATCTCCTTTATCTTTAGAATTCAGAGTAAACCAGTCCAGTGGGAAAAAAATACAGTTTCACAATTTAACCACAGTTAGCTTTCAGCATGTAGGCCCAAAAAAATGCAGTTTTGGAATCTCCTTGTGTACCTCCTTAAACATATTTGCTTAGGTCCATTAGATGCTTTATTGTAGACTGCAAACAGGATTTGATTTCATTTACCTTTTCTTTTGCCAGTTCTTGATAAAATCTGATTTATTTAGAGTACGACTAAATGTTATGTCACAGATTATTATAAAAAGTTGTGGATCTCTGCAGTTATTCCAGTGTCACTATTCTCTAATGAACACTCTCCTTTGCCAGTTCTTCAGTCTAGATCAGAAGTCACGGATTAGCGGACCAGGGTCTGGATCCGGACCCACCTGCTGGCTGATCCGGACCCAACCTGATTTAAAACATTTATATATTACCGCATGTTGTCCAACGACAGTGTCTAACTCAGGGGTTAAAGTTCTCCGTTGCTGCGACGGATTTCCGTCATTTGGAAATTGAGCGCAAAAAGTCCCGTCTAGGCTCTCAACCAATCAAACCTGGCAGAGCCGGGACATTAGCCAATCAGAAAGAGAGTAGGGCGGGTCTTTCCAAAGCGGACATTGCCAGTCTGAGGTTTATCGGTGTTCATCATTTTAACTTTTGGGAGAGCATTTTAAACTGGCCACAGATTGTATGAATGAAAGTAGCGGTGGTCAAAGGTTTCTTTGGATTTATGCAAACCAGCAGGTCATAAAGTTCAGCGGATAAACCAGCTGACAACAACTTCCCTCGGAAAGCGTCAATCTGCTCGTGCAGTTAATTAATGAATTATTTCCACCTGTTGCCATGTCGTCTGCCAGCGTTTATTCCCTCGCTGATAAACGCGGCGACCAACCAGGGATCTCCTCGTGATTCGCTATTATGTTTTATTTAAACACAAAGAAGAGTAACGCGCTAGCTCAGGCTAATTTAGCATGACCCTTGAAGAAGAAGAGTCGGAATGTGAAACGATGTCCCGCATTTGACTGGGTTCGATTAGGAAAAAGTAAAAAAATAAATAAAAAAAAGCTGCGCTGTTCTGAAGCAAAGAAGGCAGAGCTGTATCTGCTGTCGGTATGCAACAGTGTTCACCTGATGAGCAGCTGCGCTCCAGGACACTAAATAGAATGACAAGGATTTTGATGCTTACAGATTGTTAAGAAAACTACATCAAAAAGATAAAATAAATAAACTGCAGCTACAACATGGACTGGAGAACGGATTCTAACTGGGTGAGGCCAGAGAAAGGCGATTCTCAGAGAGTTTTTTTTTTATGAAGTTAAAGTGGAGCGCGGACACAGGGTTCATCCTGGACAGGTCTCCAGTCACTGGGCTAAAATATAACAAAATAATGGGCAAAGCAAAGACTGAATTATTGTCATGTGCAATCTGTGTCAAATTAAAATGTATTATGTCATCATAGTGTTGGTGATATGTCCTGCATTTCCAAGGCTGTGTTTGGCCTTGTATGATCATAAAATTGGTTTATATTGAATGTGACAGGGAGCCAGTGGAGTTGATGTACAGGTGTGAAGTAGATGATGTAATGATGAAGCTGCTTGAGGGTTTCTGGAGGACAGAGAGGAAAGGGAGCTGGGATTGTAAAGTGGACTGTGGACCAGTTTGCCAACAGTGTGAAGGAAGAACTTGATGCTGCAGAGATGAAAGTAACCCAGATGATGATGTGGATGTGGAAAGTGATGGAGAGGCTGTCCAGGATGACACAAAGGCTCTAAAGCTGAAAGGTGGCAGAGATACAGGAATTTTCAATGGATATTTTAAAAGTATCAGATTTAGTTGACTTTGCACACTAAGCAAGTGAGCCAACTAATGCGGCATGATGTCCACGGCCCGGGAATATATGGGCTGGTGAGAAAATGTTTTCAGTCAAACATTATTTTTGCTTCAACCCCTGTACTAACTTCACTTGCGCCGCTTCTCTTGTTAATATGGCAAAGCCCTCCGGAGCGTTCCCAAACATATCCGCTTGCTGATACATACGGAGAAAATAGCTGATTTAAAGGCGCAGAACGAATGAGCACCTTGATATGTGCTTGAGGTTGGCTTTGTTGCCAATCAAACCCAGGTGTAAAATCCTTGCAGGGCAGCCTAAAGCTCACTTCTATCATTAAGCCATAAAAAAGAAATTACAAAAAGTTCAGTTGTTTTATAAAAGATGTGAAAGTAAAGAAATTGTCTATATACCAAACTGTGAAAGACTGTGGTTCTCTATTTCAAAAAGCACTTTGGATTTTAAAATAGAAAAACGTTCTATTTACGTTGTTATTTTTTTGTTTAAAAAGTCAATGTATAAGGTGGATGCATAAACATTTTATTTCAGTGTTAAATACTGTTTAAAGTAACGGATTGTAATAAAAAATGTGTCCGGACCTTTACTGGTTGTTGATTTTCTTTATTCGGACCCTGCTGATTTTTAATCAGTGACCCCTGGTCTAGATGGACGGTCCTAACAAGAAAATAAATGCGATACATTGGCTGTTAATGCTTTCTCTGCTGTCATTATACCATTATATTAATTAACTGGCTTTTTACACAGTAGATAGCCAGGTCTCTTTAACTCTTTTTGTGTAGCCTGGAAGCTAAGAAGATTTGGAAAGCATTGCTCCAAGTTTTTAATATATTTGTTGACTGCTACATTAATCTTAGTTTAAGTCTGATTCAAGCCCTCCAGTTCATTTTTCCAGAAAGCCTTGTGATTTTCAGATGCACTTAAAACCTACAGGTTTCCAGCCTCTTGCCCTAAATATGGAGTCATTATTGCCACGATCTATGTTGTCTACTTACTCAAACGTCAACAAGTAAATTGTGGTATTTCAAATTTTGTAATGAACAGAGGCAGCAGACCCAGAATTCAGCCAGACCAGCAGAGGTTTCTTTAAAAAGAAGGATTTTAATAACAGAAATCAAAAACAGAGACAAAATCCAAAAAAACCTGTTGTGACAAAAATGGCAGAAAAACAAACGGTCCAGTTGTGCAGGCAGGGCAGGAACAGACAGATCAGGATGCCTCAGGTTACTGGAGACAAAGGGGGTCAAAAATCCAAAAGCAAATCATAAAAAGAATCTTGCAGGAGGAGACTCACCCATAACTCAACAAGACGACCTGGCACTGATGTCTGGTCTCAACAGTTTATATGGAGGATGAAGCAGGTGAAACCGGTCAGAGATGATTGCAGCAGGGAGAGTCAGTCTTGCTTTACGGCGAGAACTGCTACACGCCCCCAGTGAAAGGCTTGCTCGTTGCTAGCGCAGTGGCGATATTTGTGCAGTTATCATGGCGGAACCAGCGAGAAAACAGCGAAAGCCCATGTCGGAGCAGGCAAGAAAGAGGAAAAGGACTCTGGACAGAGAGAGGAGTCGTACACGGGTGAACATCGGGCAAGCTTTTTCTCAATGGCGAGAGCTAAAAGAGAAAGAAGGCTGCAAGGCTGACGCAGACCTCGCGTTTCTGCTGATGCGATTGTAAGTAACATTGGAATGGTTTCTCTCTCTCTGTGTGCATGCTCAGTGTTTCCCGCAGGAATTTGCTTAGGCGAGGCAGTGAATTGGGGCGGGGGGGGGGACCAGTTTTGCGCGGACCGACTGGCGGAGCTGGGGGGGGGGGGGGGGGGGGGTGACGACTAGTTTTGCTTCAAGCAGACTTTAGCTCTTCAAGCAGACTGTTGAGATTAAAATATGGGTTCAGCCAGACTGGATAACTTTATTCAATTTTCCAACATTTTACCTGATATGGGTTTCTTTGTTCCCACTGGTGACACCCATGACTCTGTGGGGCTCCAATCACTCCAGGTCCCATTTAGATCATCTTTAGAGACTTTCACGCGAACACGCGCTTCATAAGTCTCGTCTTTTATGAGCGAACTGGGGTCCAGCTGCGCCTCACAGGACCTTTCACACCGAGGATCTTTAGTCTTAACAGAAGGATCCTGACAAAGAAAAACAATTAGCTGATAGTTAGCAGGCTGTTACAGTTTATAGGTTACTCACTCAAAACAGTGTAACCTTAAATTATATTAGAATATTTACTTACATTCCATGACTTATCTTTTTGTTTCCACTGTAGCTGGGAGTGGAATAGTTCAATTACCTCATGTTCTTTAACTTGTGTAAGCCACGTCACAGTAGTCTGGTTTACATTGGGTTTTCCTGGTGGATTCAACTTAACTGTAAAATCCAACATGCAGTTGTCAATAGCTAGGTGGATGCCAGTTAAAGCAACAAGAGGTTTTACAGTGGCAGGCAAAATGATTTACGCCTCGTTGAACTTTCTCAGATTTGTCACTTTACAACCACAAACTCCGATGTATTTATTTTACTGGGATTTTACACACTAGACGAGACAACAGCAACATGCAGTGCCAGAGTCCCATGTGGCTCCTTGGCTCTTTTACTGTGGCTCATAGAAAAATGTATTAAGTAGTGTTTTTAGCCACCTAAGAAGTTCCACTGTATGTTTATGAAATATCTGTTTAAAATCTCTACAACCAAATGAAACTAATGGTGCAAGGATTTTTTGCCATTTTGTTTTATTAATTTGCAAACTATGTACTTCATTTTTTTATTAGAACACCTATTTTTCTTTGAATTTAACTAAATATTGAAAGAACCTTTGCCTGTAAAAGATGGATTTTTTTAACATCTGGAAATTAAAAACGTTCAGATTAAATGTTATGATTTATCTTTGACAGTGAAACATTTTACATAGTACAAGTTCATACAATTTTATCCAATTTATTCTTGATGGGAATTCCTGAAGACCATTATCACATTTGTAACTACAGTAAATTGGCTTGTTCTGATATGTAGCAAGCCGCATTTTTAAGTAATTGATTTTTAGTTGTCCACTAAATGGATGATGAAAATCTTTACCCCACTGCCTGGGCCAAAGGACCACCAAAGGAGAAACAAGAGCTTTAGATAAGGAATGACAAATCTGCTGACAGCATATCACGCATGACTTTGGATTTAAAAAATAGCAACATAGTTTTGCCCCTTTATGATTGGTAATAAGTCATTAATGAATGATGGCTAATGAAAAGAAAATTTCTCTCCAGGGACAACAATAAAGTTTGTCTAATTATCTTATTTTAGGGGTAGATATTCTCATTCCATTGGCAAATAGTCTTATTTAGCTGCTCAAATCAAGGAAAAATATATTAATTTTAAGAAAATGTTGCTAACTTTCAGTTCCCTTTTTGCAGTGCAGGCTGAGTTCAAACCAGCAACCCTTTCAGCTTCCCCAAGAGGCAGATGCCCAGCTCCCTAACCACTATTCTACCACTCCCACTTATGCTCACCCCCATCTTTGAAAGACAAATGATGATGTTATTAAGATGTAAAAGCTGATGTTCCCTCATGCTTTTAAATAAGTTTTGATGTACAAGAGGCCATTTTTATTACAAGTACAAATGTACTAGAAGTTGCCATTTGCCAAAAAGTTATACAACACATCTTTTTCTCCGAGGTTCAAGTAAGTTTGTTGCAGTGGGTAAATAAACGGCTCTTTCGATTGAAAAGACTGCTGTTTCCTGGGATAGTCCCACAAAAGTAATACAGAAACTATGAAAGGAAAACAACACAATACTATTTTCAAAAACGCTTTGTTTGGTTGCACTAGATTTTATTTAGGGTTGTCAGATGAAAAAGTATGCCACAGTTTTCATATTCATATTTGTAAAAACCTTTAATGATGATCCAATTTGTGTTGGTCTGGTTGAAAGTTTGTCGTTGTATAGTGACAACATTTAAGGTGTGCATCAATACTCACTGTGACCCGATGGCTTGTAGGACATGTTTTGAATTTGTTTTGAATGCGTGCAGTTCGCCTTAATGGATAACTCATGATAGTGTCATGATTTGGGTTTTTGTTATGGTTTATGTTGGTCTTTTTAATGACTTCACTCTCCTGCCTTAGTATTAGCTCTGGTTTTTATTATTTGCTTATGTTTTGTTTGGTCTTTATGTTGATTTTGGTTCTGGATTAGTCTAGTTAAATTTCTGTTTTGGTTTAGTTATTCTCTTCATGTAATCAATTCTGTCTTAGGTTTAGGTTATGTATTAGTTTTGGTTAATGGAATAGTTTGAGTTTTAATGTGATTTGATTTTGTACTTTGTTTTATATTATCAGTTCTTCTGGCCTGCTCTGATCACTTCTGTCACCAGCCTTTATTCAGTTCACCTGCCAGCATTCTTTTGTCTTCCTGTCACTCCCCTTCACCAGTCACCATCCAATCAGCTTCAGTTTACTTCCAGCCATTTTGTCCCCCCTGATCAGCTCCACCCATTCTGGTAATTAGTTTCACTCTGTTCACCTGCTCACTCCCCTACTTATATCTGCCTCTGTCTCATGCACTCTGCCAGATCATTGTTTTTCAAGCCTTTGGTGAGTCTTAGCCAGCATTCTGTATTCTGATAGCCCTGTTGATTTTGACCCGATTGCCTTTGATTCTGAGCCAGCCTGATCCTGTTCCTGTTTTTTCCTGCCAGATATTTGTTTGTATTACCTGACTAGTATCTGTTTTTGGATTGCTTTTGATTCTGTGTTTGCCTTATCCCTGTCTGGATTTCTGCCGGTTTTGGACTGCCATTTTTGTGTATCGACCTTGGACTGTTTTTTGACCACTGAGCCTGCTTATCCCTGTCTGGCTTATTTTTGAGTTTTATTAAAGCCTTTTTGTTTGCACTTTTCGTGTCTGGCTGAATACTGGGTCCATCCGTCCCTGGGTCTTGACACATAGGACATAAACTGAAAATGAATTAAAAAAAATAATAATTTTTACATTTAGAAAGTACTCGTGTACCAATTTTAAAAATCAGGTTATTCCTACGTAATGGTGAAAATTCTCTCTTTTTTCTTTCTTAGCAAGTAAAGACTTTACAGGTTGAGTAAATATAAGACCGGATAAGATTCACATCGAAGAAAAAATATGCATGAAAAACAGTTTTAAAACAATAAAAAGTGTAGGTTTGTGACTGAATTTTTAAACAGTTTTTTTTGGGGGGGGGGAGCACAAGAAGACTGATTTTAATCCTGCCATCTAAGTTAATTCAGCATTTAAGTCCGACTAAGCATGAAAAAAGACAGATGGTGCAGTGGAAAGATGATCATGTTTGGTTTTTTGAAAAAAAAAGAGAACCTTGATGATAACGATAAAAAGCTATTTTAGGAGCAAAAACTGCCTCACACACCACCACCACACCTTCCAGCATGTGTGAATTTTATACCATTGATTTGTCTCGATGTGTACTCACAATATAATTCCCTTTGAAGACTAAAGAGAAGCTTTTTGAAGCTGAGTTCGAAGCATCAAATGGCTTCAAGTCACAGGAAGTCGCGTAGGGCCTTGTACTAAGAGAAAAATATTCGTGTTAATTAATTTTGTATACATCAGATGTTATATGGATGTGTTTAATGTCAAAAAACAGTACTGCTTGTTACCTCCTATATCTCCTTTTTTCTTGAACTTGTTCTGCTTGCACTGTGCACACATCATCTGTATGATCACAGACAGGTGACTCGTTCCACACACAGGTGATGGTATGATCATAGTCATTGTAGCAAGTAAGATCTAGAAAAGAGCATTGACGTTTTATTAAGGGAAATATAACTATTATAGGTTTTTATCAAGTAATAAGTTGAAAAACTCACCCTGCAGTGGAAGGCTGGTGCAATTATCACCTCTAGCTCTGTAGAGGTGAAGAAAATATAGCAGAAGAGAAAAAGAAAATCCCATTCTAGTTCTCCCCATTATTCTGTATATGGGTTCTTCTTTTGAGAGATATGAACATCTGGGATGGATGGATTTCAAACTTCTGTGGCCAGAAGGTTTGAGGGCATCTGCTTTATTGAGAGCATCAGTCACTGCCCAAATTATTTTCTTTTTATCCTCTAGCTGACAAACGAAAAAAAAAGGAAACAAATTAGATTTTACTTTTCAACCAGTCACAAAGTCTGCCCTGAATGCATGCATTGCAATACAAAGCAACGATCAGTAAATGTTTCAGGTCATGCTATCCCTCCACCTTCACCTACTGAGAGAACATGTGGTCAAATGTGCTATAGTAGAGTTACCACTTAGTTCAGGTAAGACCAACGTTATGAGTACTAAACTTCTCAGAACAATTGGAGTCATACTGAGATTAAATTACACACAGATCCACGCTGTTTACAAATTAGGTAATATCTTAACGTTGGTTGCATTGGATTTTATTTTACAGTGTGTGTGTGTGTGTGTGTGTATGTGAGGAGGGGGGGGGGTTGTATAAATGCACCCCATGATTTTAGATTTTTATTTGAAATTATACACAGGCATGTGTTGTGCTATCGAATTAAATCATAATAAAATACAATAGTTTCTGGATTGCAAGGCAGTGCTGCAAATGTGTGCTAAGGCCTGAATGCAAGAAAAATGTATTCTAAAATCAGTGAAAAGTTAAAAAATTTAAGTAAAACTCTATTTAAAGGTACCTAAGCACTACTAGGAGTGAAAAAAGCTATATAAATCTATAGATCTCTCTCTCTCTCTCTCTCTCTCTCTCTCTCTCTCTCTCTCTCTCTCTCTCTCCTCCTCCTCATCACTGTGTGTGGCCGCCCCTTTTCTTCTCCCCCTATACTCAGAGGGAGGGAGTAGGAACCGGTGTGTCCTTCAATAAGCATGCACAACAACCATGCAACAAACCTACAAAGTCAAAACCAACGTACACATAAAAACAGCCACCTTTCTACATGTGCACTGCTGCTGAGATTTCTACCAGCTCCTGTGTGCTCAGCCAGCTGGACACTGTGTCTCTGCTCATGTTCAGCCCCACCGATGTTTTGGTTCCAGTGTCTGCATTATGCTCAAGTCAGCTTTGCTCCTTGTGAGATCCAGCTTGCTCTGCCTGTCCTGGTGGTTCCTCGGCCTGCATCATCAACTCTGGTCAGTTCCTGCTTTCATCTCTGGTTCTGGTCGGCCACATCTGTTAAAGTCTGGTCTGCATGCTTGCCTGCCTTGTCAGCCTCTACTTATCAGTCAAGTCTGTTTCTCTCTGCCTGCATCATCAGCCACTATTCATTCATTTCAATAAACCTTTTAAAGCGTAACTCTGTTGTCTGGCTGAATCAATGGGTTCTCAGAACAGTATTCGTAACACATCTTCTCTCTCCCTGCCGAAGAGAAGCACCCCCAGAGCATCATGCTGCCACCACCATATTTGACATTGAGATGGTGTGTTCAGGGTGATGTGCAGTGTTAGTTCTCCACCACACATAATGTTTTGCATTTTGGTCAAAAGGTTCAATTTTGATCTCATCTGACCAAAGCACCTTCTTCCACGTTTGCTGCGTCGCCAACATGGCTTCTGGCAAACTGCAAACATGACTTCTTATGGTTTTCTTTCTTTTTGGCACTCTTCCATAAAGACCACATTTGTGCAGTGCACAACTAATAGTTGTCCTGTGGACAGGTTTCCCCACCAGAGCTGTGGATCTCTGCAGTTCTTCCAGAGTCACCATGGGCCTGTTGTGTCTGATCAGTGCTTTAAAAATGTTTTATACCATGTATATTTTTCTTTCTACTTTACCATTGTATATCACTTTGTGTTGGTCTTTCATATGAGATTCCAATAAAATATATTTATGATTGTGGTTGGGATGTGACAAAATGTGGAAAAGTTCAAGGGGTGTGAATAATTTTGCAAGTAACTGTATTTTCTAACAAATGGTTATAAATCTATTTGACCCATTAGAGAAGTATTTAATTCTATTTTTCATCATCTGATGAGCAGGGAAATGTTTCTAAAAACAACCACTCTGGGGCTAACTCTGTATCAGTAGCATAAAGAGTGCATAATGTATCATTACAAAATGTGCATTTTCAATTCTACTATATATTTACATGCTTTCCCTATGTTATATCATGCTTGTCCACATACTCCGGGTGAAATTATTGTCTTATGCCATGCAGGTAAAGCTACTCATGATTTTCTTGATGTGTGCTTCATAGGAAAACACCAAACCCGATCATTCTCATCTTTTCCATCAGAATCACAGGAGCATTTGAAGTATGACACAAACAGGATGAAAAGATATGCAAATGTGGGTTTCATGTAGAATTTGCTATCTGTGGTAATTTTAGTCAAACACCCATAACCCCCTGCAGCATCTACTTTGCACAACAACAGCAGGAGCAAACACTGCTAAGAATTCCCAGTCATTTATGCTGAAGAAAAACATTTTAAAAGCTCTATACACTAGTATAGATTAAATATTCATCTATCATATGCATCTATCATATTAATTTACATAAGGAAAGCAGGGGATATAGTTCAGCAGAACATTAACAATTCCAAACCGACACTACTGTACACAACTGTGCAAAACCACATCCAGATAAATTGAGTCATTCTGCACAAACTGATTAATGGAGCAATTGGTGATACACTGTTAAGCTACAGATGGCGCCTGTTGGGGATCAATAACGTTTATCTCAATATTAATTAATCCCTTGCTATTGTTCCAAAATATCACAATTCAAACAGGTCAAATGCACTTCAGTACATTCTTGATGATTTAAGTTGGCATGTTCATACCTAAACATGTTTGTAGCTCTGCAAGGAAACAGAAAAACTCTCTTTGAAATACTGAATTTATAAGGACCCAAAGCCAGGCAAGAAGTTTGCCTGTGATATCACTTAACCTGTTGACATTATTAAGGTTGGGCAACAACATGATGTACTGCAGTGGAATAATAAGATTTTTGTTGGTGTATTTTAATATCATACTGCAGATAAATCATAAGCTATTTACTGCTGAGTTAAGACATAATCTTTCCAAATATATTTTTTCCCTGAAATCAGTTAATTGCACTGACCAACAAAACTTCCTGATAAGCTTAAAGCATGCAGATAATCCCTAGCATCTAATAACACTCATTTTCAAGTCAAAAGACACATAGAAGTCCCTTTACAAAGCAAACAGATTACCGTGCAGTTGCATAAGTGTATCACACGAACGCTCCATCATTTGATCCACTCATCCACACAATAAAATACTGTGCAATAAATTTAGTTCTTCAAGTTACAGAACTGTTCAGTTTACATGGATGTCCAAATACACATTCCCTGAGAAACTGAAGTGTGCAAATAGACATTAGAATGTGAGAGACAGTGTAAATAATTCTCATCGGACCAAGAACGTGTCACCATGTGTGATTGTAATGTATAACAGACAAGTGGGCTGGTGGTTTGATTCTCAGCAGGAGCAGCTTTGGGATACTAAGGTTAATTTTACAACATAGTGCAAAGTGGCAAAAAAGAGGATCTATTTTTTACATCCTAATAATGTAATGCAACAGCTCTGTTTTGTTTTGATCATGCCTGTTCTTTCTCTGACTGCTCTGCTTCCCTCGTTAGCTCCAACCAGCAACACCTCCCACCACTAATTAGAGGAAGTGGCAGCACCTGCACTACTCCCTATATATATATATATATATATATATATATATATATATATATATATATATATATATATATATATATATATATATATATATCTGTCTTGTCCTGCATCTTGTTGCCAGATTCTTAAAGCCATTTGTGTGAGTAGACATCTAGCCTTCCTTGATTGCTTTCCTGTCTCTGACCCCGTTTGTTCTGTGGATTTCTGCCTGTTTGCTTGTCCCCTGTCAGACATACACTGTGTTGGACCTAGGGCTGTTTCAGGCATTGCTCATTCACAGCAGCACTGATAACAAGCTGCTACAAGCAGAGCCCGCTGTCTGTGCTTTCCTCATGAGCACCATGCTAGGGGAGAACCTGGACCCACAGATCGGATCCAGAGTCACCTCCCGGATACTGAGAAGTTAGTGGTTATTATTCAGTGCTTTCCATATTCCACTGAGTTGATTACAGCCACTTACCTTACTCTCTCTGTTGCAGTGGTTCCTGAGTATGCTCCAACCTGTTTCTTGCCTTTCAACGCATTTTCTTAAATAAAACTTTGACAACCTGGTGTATATAAATAAATACTGGGCTCATTAGAAAATAAGCAGCTCAACAATGCCACCCTGGGAGTTTCCCCCAGGCAATATAAACCTTCTTAAGGTACACATGTTAGTACACTCAAGACACTGAGATGTGGTTCCAAGTTTTTGAAAATTTTATTTATTAAACTTCTAAAAAAATTCTAAAAAACGGACTAAAGCAAGGATTAACCTGATCAGAAGCTGAGGATACCGGTTGGAAAAGGGCAGAGGGAGACACCAAAGACAGCAAAATAAAACCTGTAAGAAACCCAGACACTTAGTGAGACAACCCAAATTCAGGAAACACGGCTCTCTCTGCCTCAACAACTTAAAAGGAAATAACAATTAACCCACCCAACTATCTAGGTTAGAAAACAGACCCCCCAAAATAAGAAAATAAAACAGACTACATCCATCAAATCACAGAAAATAATACTAGTTTTAACTACAGAAATAAAAAATGGGGAATGCAGCCCATACTCCAACAAATGACTCAGTTTAGAATTTAGGCCCAGGTCTGCAGTGGGGCCAGTTGTCCACGTCACCGTCACACCGGACCCAAACGGTCACAGAAGTGAAGTACCAAGTGTTTATCAAGAGCGCTGACATGCCCAAAAAACAGCCGCCTCTGTAGGTGGACAGCAATCAACTGGAGACAAAACAGCAACTTCCCATTGGTCCACTGGGTAAATGTTACATGGTGCCTACTGGTCCTTGCAGCTTCACACATGTAAGGAGGAGAGAACAGAAGGCAGGCAGCTAGTGTTTACCACAGTGGAGTTAAGGCAGATTGGCAAACCCAACACAGAAATCTGTTTGGTCAGATGCCAGAGAGTTCCGTCCCGGAAGTGAAGTATGCAGTGGGAACGTCAAGAGGAAGCATGAACGAAGAAGGAGCTCCGTCGCTCCTTTTATACCATACTCACTCATCTAATCGGAAATTGCATTTCTTTACTACTACAAAACCTTTAAACCTGCTCCAGTGTTTCAGCTGAATTATCTGGTCCATTACTTGTTGCATTACCAAAAAAAAGCTTCCATGTCAACAGAAGCGAGTACACTCAAAACAGAAGCTGGAATTCTAGTTGCTCTGCAGATAAAAGCATCTCCAGTATCACCTCCAAAGACATTTCAAAGCAAAGGCTACTTTTTACCTCAGTTTTGATTGTACACGATGGTTTCCAGACAGATATCTGGTATAATTTGATAACTGGGTAAAAGAGGGTGGAAGGAGAAAGTAGCTCAACAGCAGGATGTGACATGTGGGAGTAAACAGTCTAAACCAAGAGAGTAGCAGCAGACGGTGTGTGACTGATCAGTGGAATAATGGTGTGGGTTTGTTGCTAGTTTTAAAATGCAGTGATTCAGTTGGTAGCACTGTTGCCTTCCTGCAAGAAGGCCCTAGATTAAAATCCAAGCCTGGGAGTTTGTATGTTCTCCACATGGATGTGTGAGGTTTCTTCAGGTACTGTGGCTAACTCTCACAGTCCAAAAACAATGCTGTTAGGTTGAGTGGTCTCTCCAAATTGTTTGTGCTTTGATGTGTCTCTCTATGTTGCCCTGAGATGGACTGGTGACCAAAAAGAGCCCAACAAATTTATTTTCACAAGTGGAGCATTACTGCTTTCACTATAGTGCTCCACTTGATATGTATGTAAACAAATCTTTATTGGATATTAGTTTGGGATTATTTCAAATTCAATGGACACAGAAACAGTAAGGTAAAAGAGAAAGAAAGAATGAGGAAAAAGGCGATGCAAAACATTGAAAGGGAGAAAAGGTGACAAAAATAGAGCAGAAGATAAAGAGACTACAAGATAATATCCTTGGAGTCTGCTTCTACATCTGAAGAAAGAGATATAGAAACAACAATACAAACAGAAGAAGTATCACAGGTACAAACAACCAATGCCTATTATAACATTGCTGAAAAATATGCAGTATTATTTAATACAAAATGTATTTAGTCACAGCCAAAGCTAACTATAGGTGCACTTCCACTGGCCTTACTTGTTTTCTCCCTCCCGACTTGGCTCTTGCCTACTCGGATTATCTTTGCCCGTCTTGTAGTTTGGCTTTAGGGAGAATCAAAGTCATAGTCATGTTCATAGTAATTGTAGGGGAAAGACCTGGTGCCATGGCAATGAGGTGGCTGCCATCTGCCTGGACTGCAGTATCGTCTCTTCTAGCTGAAGGAGTGGTCATCATGGCGATAAGGTGGAGTCAATGGAGATGTAGGTGAGTATCGGCAATCACGATGGTCCAGCAAATAATAATAATAATAATAATAATACATTTAATTCATACTGCACTTTCCATCAAAAGATCTCAAAGTACTACAGGTAAAAAATAAAAAAGAATAAAATAAAAAAAATAAAAAAGCTATTTTAGAAGAGAGAAAAAAAAAACATCTAAAGGGGACCAAAAGCTTTGCTAAAAAGAAATGTTTTAAGGCCTTTTTTAAAACAGTAAGTGGATTGAGGTGCCCTCAAGGTGTCAGGGAGGGCATTCCACAGATGTGGGGCAGCAGCACAAAATGCCCTATCTCCCATTATCCTGAGTCTGGTTCTGGGAATGTGGAGGAGGTTTGAGTGAGTGGAGCGAAGGGAGCGGTTTGTCTTCTGTGGGTTGATAAGTTCTTTGAGGTAGGCGGGGGCATGTCCATTGATGCATTGATGTGTGAGGAGGGAAACCTTGTACTCAATCCTGGTGGAGATGGGAAGCCAGTGTAGTGAATGGAGAATGGGGGTAATGTGCTCATGTTTCCGCACTCTCATCAGGATCCTAGCTGCAGAGTTTTGAATGTACTGAAGCCTCTGCAGACTTTTTCTAGGGATCCCTAGCAAATATCTGTTGTAGTTGTACTCATACTGCGATTGGCTGGGTTAATGATAGATGGGTGTACAGGGGTGAACATCTCAGGCAGGAGACACAGATTGTATAATCTGATTGAATTTGACTTTGGAAAGTGCCTTGAGATGACATGTTTCATGAATTGGCGCTATATAAATAAAATTGAATTGAATTGAAAATTGCATTCATGGAGTGCGGCAGTATCTCTCTCTGCCTCTTTCCCATCTGGAGTAGTCAGAATGTTCATAGTCAGGTCTGGATGAATGATGTGGACTGGCATATCTGTTATCGTGTTCTTGATGTGCAACATGTAGTTTAAGGGCCTGCACATCTTTGGTGAGCTGTTTAATTGCATCAATAAGTTCCTCTGATCTGTCTGGCTCTTTTCATGTTTGGTGGACACCATGGCAGACAGTGGCTCATCTCTAGTTAGGGAAGGAGTTGCATAGAGTTTGGTGCCAGGCAAAAAGGGAGGAGGTAGGAGTTTCAAAGCCTCTTGTGCAAGTTCCCACTTACATGCAACTGCTAAAGCATCTTCCAGTGTACCTACACCATGCTCATGACATTTTGACTGAAGAACGGGGTCTAGTCTGGCAACAAACCTTCTAATGCTCTCAACAACAATTGCTGGCTTGCTGTAGTTGGGAAAAGCTTCCAGGACTAACCTTGGGATTTCAGCAGCATAAACTTCAAGTGCTTCTTTAGGCAGGTGTTGTCTTGCATTAGCAAAAGTTTGAAAATGAAGCGAAAATTCTTTCCTGCCAAAAGCAGAATTTAGTTTAGCTGCAAATTGTTCATAGTCCTTTTGCACTTCTATTGATAGACAGCCAGTAAGCTAACACATCTCCACTAATGCGGATAGGAAGTAATTTGTAACAATATCTAGTTGTTGTCCATCTGTGCAAGCTTTAACTGCAAGCTCCAATCTGGTTTTCCATTAAGCAAAACTTTCTTTGTGGCAAATCTGCTCGGTTGTGAACTACAGTCTTTGAAGTGTCCTGTTGAGCCTGTGCCTCGATGACGCGGACAGGTGAGTCATAAAGCAGGGAGTCCTCAATGTCGACGCCCGACAGCTGGGGCAGCATAGTTGCTATCAAACTAAATATAACTGAATGTAACAATTAAATCGAACAAAAATATCAACCAATAGCGCTGCACAGTCGTCCCACCATTCTGCACCAACATAGTTAGCTGACTGCCATGGCTAAGTAGCTAAGCACAAAACAAAAATACAGCTGCCACCAGTCTGTAACCTTTATTTATTTGTCTCTCACCAGTCTAGGAGGCTGTAGGTTTAAGGTGGGTTACTGTACAGTTGTAGAGGATAAATGTTTTTGTAGTTTTCCTGGCCACAATGCAGGGCGGTCTTGACTCTGCTTTTTATTCAGCTCAACTCAACAAGAAACATGCACTGCCTCCAGTGCATCACCTAATTATCATCACCTAATTATCATCACCTAATTTTTTTCTATATACAGATGGAGGCTATATCTTTTCAAATTAATGCCTTTTTTGCACCATTATGTTTGCACTAAAACATGGTGGAACATTCTCCTGCACACTTTTTTAAAAAAACTGTCTTTCTCCTGCACTGTTACATCCTTATCACTTTGTAATGTTATTTTATTTCAACTGCAATCTCATTACATTGTCGTAAGCTGTATGCAACGAAATTTCGTTTTGTATGCACTCTGTGCATACAAAATGACAATAAAGTTTGTCTAAGTCTAAGTCTAAGTAATTAGGTACACAGAAACAATAGCTTATAGGAACCCAAAATACTCTTTACATTAGAACAATTTAAAGTTTTAAATGGAGATGGAAGATGTTTCCAAAGATTTATCTGTTATATAATTCAATTCCGAGGTGTGAACACAGCAACTCCGTAAAGTGGCAAAAACACAGCATTATATGTATATCTTAATAATGAAACTTATGTAGCAGTGTCCCAGCCAACATGCAACACAATTTTATGCTATGTTAAAGAAGCTGTTGAACATTCACGTCAGCTAGCCTCCCAAACAAGGAAGTGGCTGACATGGCAGGGTACTTGGGCTTCTTGTTTCACCACTTTTTCTGTTTCTGTAGCAGGTTCTAGCATTTTTTCTATATACAGATGGAGGCTAAATGGGCTCTGCTGGTATAATGGACTTTCATTTGCTTCAGCTCTTTTTGGATTTTTATTTTATCTTATTGCTTTTTTGCAGCAGCAGTTTTTGTTCGCCTAGAAAGGAAAATGCAGGCGAAAAAAGGTTATGTATCTTTTTAAACAGTGCACGTAAGCATAAAAGCGCTGACATGTAGAACCTTTATAACTATTTGTCAACACAGTATTAAATAAGACTAAACTGTTGTTGTTTAAGGTGAGCAAGGATTACCATAATTGTCTTCAGTTTTCATAAAACTCTTCAGATTTCATTAGCATATGGTAGAACTGCATGAGTTGGTCCGCTGTCCCCTGTCCCGGTCCTGGTCCGTGTAGTCTCCCGGTGCGGGCTTCGCCTGGGGGGGGGGGTTTGGGATGGCTCGTGCGGGCTGGCTGGCCGGGGTCCCCCATCTTATTGATTTATTTGTTTATTTATTTTTATTTATTTATTTATATATATATATATATATATATATATATATATATATATATATATATATATATATATATATATATTTTTTTTTTTTTTTTTTTTTTTTTTTTTTTTTTTTGGGGGGGGGGGGGGGAAGCCAGTAGGCTTGGTGGGTGGGCTGGGGGGGGTGGAGGTGTTGGTCCTGGTAGGTGGTTGGCTGGCGGGCCCTGCGGCCTCTCCCCGGCCCCCGGGCTATGGTGGTGCCGCTGGAGGGGCCCCTTTCTCCGGGTGGGGCTTTCGGGGAGCGGGGGTGCCTATTGGAGTCAGTAGGGGAGCTGGCTCCCTGGGTTGGCTCCCCAGTCCTTTGCTCCCCATCCCTGGACTCCTCCCTCTGCCTGCTCCATCACGCCGCCACACATGTAGGTCCTTGGGGAGGGGACGTTACTGGAGGTTTCCACTTTCTGGTGACGTCCCTCTCCCCAATTTTATCATGCATTTTAGACACTTTCACTCTAAACATTTTCACAACGCACATTCATGTAGGCCACGGTATGGGGGGTGGGGGTGAAGACGTCTGCTGGGGGGGGCTTATGTTGTGTGAGCCTCGCCTCGGACGGCTCCCTTCACCCCCTCTTGCATTTAGACATTGAGGGTTATGGGTAGTTGCTTGGAGGGGGGGCGCTGGCACCAGCTGCCTTCCGACGGGGGGTGGGCTGTGCCGTGCACCCCCTTCGGTGCTCCCAGTTTTAAACACACTTGAGAACAACATGCAACAACACAACATCTGAGCGGGCGTAGGGAGGATCGGGGGTCTTTTGCACACCCCCGATCTCCGATCGGGGGTGTGCGAGTCTGGGGCCTGGAGGAGGTGCGGGCCACTGGGTCCGGGGTCTTGGCGCTGCTGTGGGTAGCAAGTGGCTTGCCGGGTCTGGGGCTGACGCCTCTGCTCTCCCCAGAAAGGGGTGGGGGGCAGGGGTGGCTAGGGTAAGGTCGGGGAGGGAGGGGGTTTATTAGGTATTTAGTGGGTTAGGGGGGTTCTCGTCGGGTGGCCCGTACGGGTCGTGTTGGTCCCCCCTCTTTGGGGGGCCTGGTCCGGGGGGCGTCTGGTCCGGGGGCGGGGCCGGGGGTCGGGCACAGGCAGTCGTATAGTTGAATTGTGGTGACCCCCCCCCACTTGGGAATTTTTGATGTGAGTGTTATGTGGGAATGTGTGTACAGCGTCCTTTTTTTTGTGTCTGTGTGTGGTGAGTGAGGTACTAGGGAGGGATGGTGTGAATGAGTTTGTTTTTTTTTTTTGTTTTTTTTTTTCCAGGTTCGGGTTCGGTCTGTTCCCTCTCCCAAGAACATCTCAAGTCTCCGATAGGCTGATGGACAAAAATCATGTCGCAAAAAATGGTTACATGTATTGTTAAACAGAATGTATTAATACATGTTTTCAACTGTTTTGTCGTGATCCAGAGTTTTTTTGAGTTTTGGCTTTCTTTTATGTGTGCATTCTGATATTTTTTTTTTTTTTTTAGTTGATTGACTACAACCAGCTTTAATTTATCCAGAAGCCATATATGCTGTCACCAGGGCTTGTAAAGAACAAAAACAAAAAAAGCAAAAAACAACTCTGGCCCAGCCCCAATGTTATATTGTTTATTGTAAGACTAATCATTTCCTTTTTGATTTGATACAGTAACATTGCCAGGTGACATGAGGCTGGATGTTGATTGAAGGAGTGGAGACGGGTGGAACAATGTATGGGGTCTACACTGACTGATTCACATGGTTAGACAGAAATTTCTGCTGTACTTTGGGCTGTTGTCCTTCTCTCTCTACCTTTGCTAATCACACACATAAAGCATAAATGGGGTTGAATGTACATACAACACCTTGCAATACACAAGCCAAGAAGCTACCGGAGAGGTGTGGTTTAGGGGTTGGGCGATAGTGGGACTGAATCCACGTTTTAGCCGGATATAGCTTGTTGGTCACATTTAGGTTTAGATTAGGTTTACAGGGGTTGAATAATTGTTTCACGGCTGACAAACTAACCTAAGACTGTATCTTTTTTTTCTTAGTTCAGAATAGTAATAATTTTTATTAGTAAGGGTAACATTGCTAACAACTGCACCCCCATGCGAGCACTGTTAGATTAGTTTTGTCAGCTGTTGTGTGAGTTTTAAGATTATCGAAGTGTTGCTAAAAAGCAAGACATAAAACAGAAATGTTAACCTTTCTCATGGCTTTATTGAACATTTAACCATAGTTCTAGAATGCTTTTCAACAGGTTGAAAAGCGCAGACCTTAGATATAAAAATATATTGAAAATATAAATAAAATACATTCTGAAAATAATTCAGATCCTGGTTATTGATGCATGGATTAGTAAATTGTTAAAATTAAATACAACCAAGACACTAGAGCTGTAACACTGAAACGTAGGTTTCCTATATTAACAGTATGTGCTTTTAACATCTGTGCTGCTGATAAATCATCTGATCAATCTAGGTGTTACTATCAGAAGAAACATTATTTTTCCAACATCACCATCACAAAAGTCAGACCTTAAAGATAAGCAATTTAACAAAATAATTTACGTCCGTTCAAATATTTATTTCATGTCAGTTCATCTTAAAGCTAACATACACATTTGAATTAGGGACATTGTTAAATATAGAAGCGATGCCAATAAATGCTGCCCCAAAGAAATAAATTAAAATATCTATTGAACTTCTTGCAGGACATCATCAAAAGACATCTTATCTTTACTGACATTATGCCATATCCAACACAAATGCATTGCATTCATTGTGACTGAAAGAAAGGAAGAAGATAAACTAGAAATGCTACAATACTGTTTGTATAATAGCTTTAAAAATTGACTTTTTAAGAAAACAACACCGTCATTGTAATGAGACGACTTAAGTTACTGCACCCTGAGCTCAGAGATTTAATCTGTCTGATTCAAATCAGAGGTACTACAGATAGTAATGACTAATATGAGCAGTAAAAACATTCATTGCTTAGAAATTGCAGAGTAACTGTGAAAAAGTGTCTGTTGTACAAACATAATTCACATGAACATGCAAACTTTTTTAGACATACAACGGTTCAACATCCAGACTGACACATCTCAGCTGTTTTAATGAGCAAGATCAATGAAAGGCATTATCATATTAAAATACCATATTGGTTATGTCTCATATTTCATAAGATAATATAAAATAAGATAGACTTTATTGATCTCCCAGTGGAGAAATTCACGTGTCACATCAGCTCAATAATCAAAAGAAGGTGCCAAAAGGAGGAAAAGGTGCATGAGGTATATTATATATATACTGCTAAATACACTGGTATCAAAATGAGAAAATACATTCATTAAAACTGTCATCTTCCATTAGTACATTGATCACCGGATAAATTCCTGAAAATAATCTTATGGTATGTCTGACTGTAATATAAAGTCTGCTGCCCATTATCAGGTCTCTTTCTGCCTCACCGGCATGTAGCCATCATCACAGGACTGCTGCTGTGCACTACCTGAAAGAGCAATCTGCTTAAGGAAGTCATTAACATGGAGAGTTGGTAACAATGGACTGCTAATTGAGTCACAGATGTTTAAGTGCTGCTGTGGTAAGGTGATGGGAGGATGAGGAGGGAAAAGAAAGCAAGTCGTTTCAGAGGGCTTATCGTCTTCGTCTGTTCTGTCTTCCTGTCTCTTGTTCTCCTCAGCTGTCATGCTAACATCTTGCCAACCTGAAGGTTGCAGCCCTGGGATTTTTTTGTAACCTGAACAAATCTGAATAGAGCTTTTGCCCAAGATGCTCCCGCTGCCTCCAAACAACGTCTGGAAATCTAATTTTGTCTCATTCCCTTCCTTGTCTTCCTCCTCTATTTGTCCCTTGTGGGGTGTCTCCTCATCTTGTCCATCACTCATATTGATGCTGTCTGCTTCGATGCTTTCCTTGCTGACTTCTTCACAACTGCACATGCCTGAATCTACACTGTGGAGCCTGTGGCGCTCGGCCTGTTGCTTTTTAACCTTCTCGTAGTCTGAAACAACCACTGACACCTTTTCATTACAACCCATAAACAGTAACTTGACCATTTCTGAATCTTTTTTTGACACTAATTCACAGTCATGTTCAGTGTTTTTTTCTTCAGCTTGGCCCCCAACAGGCTTGTAGGGGGCATCAACTGCACAGGCCTGCAGTTTATCAGTAGGCACACAAGACGAAGTACACAGCTCAGAGTAACTGGGGTTGGAGAAGCTGGAGCAGCTCGAGTTGTAATTGTCGCTTTCTGTAATCCTTTTTACAGTTGGCTTGCAGAACTGCACGGCATCCACGGTGGAGGTTACTTCATAAGAGACAATGTCCACTGAGCTAAAGAAAGATTGGACGTATTCACCAGTAAAGTGAGACCCTAACCAAGTCTGTGGAAGAAACAAATAACAAGGTCAGGGCGGATTGAAGAAATACACCCAAAAAGCAGCTCTTTTATATGAGTTTAAATGCCATCAAATTATACCGAGGCATTTCAACACATTTAAATATCATCAAAAGTTATTATGAACACTAAAATCCTTTATGACTTTGTTATGAGCATGGTATGGCCTGCCCTACAGAATTATGAACAAGACAGTTGGCTTGTCTGTGTTTTCTGTAGTAGTCCAGCAGACTGTCAGCAGCACCCTCCACAGGACGGTCCACCCCAAAAGTTAATTGTTAAAGAAGCTGGTGTTTCACAGAGTTCCTCAGAAGATTCACTGCAGATATTAAATCACATGCTATACAGTCATATTAATAGTAAGCTGAATGATGGGAAATGAGGGATAGAAAAAGTTAGTCCAGTAACACCCCAGTCATTTGTTTCTTACCCACCAAGAGGTTTCTGAGACTTTCTGGTTCAGGAATGGCTAAACACAAGGAATGTGTCAGTTGTAGCCCATGTCCCAGATAAGGTTTATGTGGTGGTTCTTGAAGCGTGGACTCTGACATGGGATTTGCTTCACAATCTTCTCAGGGTTGGTGTTATCCCCGATGGTTGTGGACCCTTTTCTACCGTGCTTTTTTTCTTTCACTCAGCTTTCCATTAATATCGGCAGATAAAGAACTCTAGGAACTGCTAGCTTCATTTTAGCAATGACCATTTCTTTTCCTTGTGGCCATAACATATCATTTCTGTCCTGAAACCCACAATTTTAAATCAGTCTTATTTAATGTAGAAGTTAACAGAAACTACACCAGAAATATAACACATGAGTAATAATAATATATGTGCTTTACTTTTTGAAATAGTTACTGAAATAAATTAACATCTTAATGACAATCTTAATTGTTGAGCTTTACCTAAACGTTATAGAAACAAAAAATGAATACCATTTTGTAGTAAATTCTAAGTCTAATTTTTTTTTCCGATTACTTAACTGATTCCACTTTTTACATTTTCCTGGCTCTTCCAAGTTCTTTGACAAAATCTGGTTGTGTTTTTATCACGACTGTACATTTTCACGATCTAAATGCTATCCTATGGTACCATATCCAAGTTTGGCTATTGTTTATTTCCTGTTTTTACTGCTTAATTTATTTGACCGATGCCGTCGATCCAAAAGACCCATGAAATATCCCCATTTACAAACCGCCACAGAAAAAAAATCAAACTGTTCTGATAAACATTTTAATAGCTTCAACTCAACAATATTAAGGCAAACACTAAAAAAGAAATTAACAAACTTACCTGGACTGCAGATCTCTCCGGTTTTGATCCAAGAGAATCTCCTTTATCTTTAGAATTCAGAGTAAACCAGTCCTGTGGGAAAAAAATATAGTTTCACAATTTAACCACAGTTAGCGGTTAGCATGTAGGCCCAAAAAATGCAGTTTTGGTATCCTCTTGTGCACCTCCTTAAACATATTTGCTTTGGTCAAATAGATGCTTTATTCTAGACTGCAAACAGGATTTGATTTCATTTACCTTTTTTTTTGCCAGTTCTTGATAAAAAGAACATTTAGTGTACGACTAAATGTTATGTCACAGATTATTATAAAAAGTTGTGGATCTCTGCAGTTATTCCAGTGTCACTATTCTCTAATGAACACTCTCCTTTGCCAGTTCTTCAGATTAGATGAACGGTCCTAACTTTTTTCAGATGTGTTAAACTTTTTGAACAGTGCTTCATGAGATGTTCAAAGTTTATAATTTAATCCAATTCTGCTATAATGGCTTTCACAAGTTTATCTATCTGCTGTGTTTCTTGGTCTTCGTATGGGGCTGTTTGTTCACTCATGTTTTCTAACAAACCATTAAGGCCTTCACAAAACAACTGTATTTATACAGAGATTAAAATACACAGAGGTGGACCATATTTTCTGATTAATGTACTTCTAATGAGCTCTTGTCTTACTTTGAACAGGTCTATCCCATAACGTCCGAATATAATATACTAAAGTTTGTGGTTTTACTATGTAAAAAGTGCTTGCAAGTCAGATTTAATGGTGTTTCCCTGATGTTCATTGTAAAGTGTAAAGAATTGAAAAAGTCTGATTTTTCATAGAGTAAACAAGTGTGATATCCTCTTCAGAAATCAAATAAAATAAAACGAAATCTAGCAAACCAAATGTATGGTATATATGTTAGAAGAGATCAAAACAAGAAAATAAAAGCGATACGTTGGCTGTTAATGCTTTCTCTGCTGTCATTATACCGCTATTTAACTGGCTTTTTACACAGTAGATAGCCAGGTCTCTTTAACTATTTTTGTGTAGCCTGGAAGCTAAGAAGATTTGGAAAGCATTGCTCCAAGTCTATAATATATTTGTTGACTGGTACATTAATCTTAGTTTAAGTCTGATTCAACCCTTCCAGTTCATGGGTCTGGTTTATTTAGGAGAAGACATACTTTTGTGACCATGTTTTTATTTTTTCCAGAAAGCCTTGTGAGCTGCACAGCATGAAATGATTTTCAGATGCACTTAAAACCTACAGGTTTCCAGCCTCTTGCCCTAAACATGGAGTCATTATTGCCACGATCTATGTTGTCTACTTACTCAAACGTCAACAAGTAAATTTTGGTATTTCTAATTTTTCTTTGGGTAATATTTTATAAATTAAAGATTTACAAAAAAAGTACATTTGGTCAAATAAACAGCTAAAGAGTAAATTAGAGAAATCTACACGATTACCTGGAAGATATCAGACTTCCCAGGGTCTGGTAAGGGTGAACCTTTAAAACTCTTCACCATGTGGATCCTGAAACAATTAAAAACGTAATAAATTTTCCAAAGATGTTTTCATCACAATAACACAACAGCAGATTTGCATTACATATTGCAGTCTGATAAAATTGTTTTGTGAAAATTATCTTATGGTCTCTCACAGTGTCTTTTTACGTATTATCAGGACCACGCCAGTGAGCAAAAGACCCAACGCTGCCAGGGTTAAAACACCAGTTCTTGTAACTCCCATGCCCCACTCTGAAAAACACAGAACAGAGAGAGTAAAATTAGTTGAGATCAATGCTTACAATATTTATATTGCTGCAGAGATTCTGATTAAAGTGTGTTGTGGTTGAGATTTAGGCGGCATTTTTATACATGGCTCAATTTAAAAAATAGATCTGCAACATTCCCTTAAATTGGGGGTGATTCATACTGTCAGGGTTCTGCGGGCAGCACCGGTTAGGTTGCTGATGGCTTCCTCTCTCTCTCCCCACAGGTGGTTGCTGATTAGCAGGGAGGCGTGGATCCGCAGGTGGTCCGTGTTACACGGCCCTTGCAGATTCTGATTAAAGTCTGTTGTGGTTGAGATTAAGGCGGCATTTTTATACCCGACTCAATTTAAAAATATATATCTGCAATATTCCTTCGGTTTGGGAGTGATTCATACATTAGCTAAACTACCAAGGAGAGTTTAATGTCCTGCTTCTAATCCAGATTTTGAAAGCTTCAAACAGACTTTAACTCTTAAACTAAGGACTGTTGAGATTAAGATATGGGTTCAGCCAGACCGGATAACTTTATTCAGTTTTCCAACATTTTACCTGATATTGGTTTCTGTGTTCCCACTGGTGACACCCATGACTCTGTGGGGCTCCAATCACTCCAGGTCCCATTTAGACCATGTTCAGAGACTTTCACGCGAACACGCGCTTCATAAGTCTCGTCTTTTATGAGCAAACTGGGGTCCAGCTGTACCTCACAGGACCTTTCACACCGAGGATCTTTAGTCTTAACAGAAGGATCCTGACAAAGAAAAACAATTAGCTGATAGTTAGCAGGCTGTTACAGTTTATAGGTTACTCACTTAAAACAGTGTAACAGTGTAATTATATTTTAATATTTACTTACATTCCATGACTTATCTTTTTGTTTCCACTGTAGCTGGGAGTGGAATAGTTCAATTACCTCATGTTCTTTAACTTGTGTAAGCCACGTCACAGTAGTCTGGTTTACATTGGGTTTTCCTGGTGGATTCAACTTAACTGTAAAATCCAACATGCAGTTGTCAATAGCTAGGTGGATGCCAGTTATTGCAACAAGAGGTTTTACAGTGGCAGGCAAAATGATTTACGCCTCGTTGAACTTTCTCAGATTTGTCACTTTACAACCACAAACTCCGATGTATTTATTTTACTGGGATTTTACACACTAGACGAGACAACAGCAACATGCAGCGCCAGAGTCCCATGTGGCTCCTTGGCTCTTTTACTGTGGCTCATAGAAACATTTATTAAGTTGTGTTTTTAGCCACCTAAGAAGTTCCACTGTATGTTTATGAAATATCTGTTTAAAATCTCTACAACCAAATGAAACTAATGGTGCAAGGATTTTTTGCCATTTTGTTTTATTAATTTGCAAACTATGTACTTCATTTTTTATTAGAACACCTATTTTTCTTTGAATTTAAATAAATATTGAAAAAACCTTTGCCTGTAAAAATTAGATGATTTTCTTTGTTTTGAAATCTGGAAATAGAGTTAAAATTAAATGTTATGATTTATCTTTGACAGTGAAACATTTTACATATTACAAGTTAATACAATTTTATATCCAACTTTGTTGATGGGAGTTCCTGAGGACTGATTATGTTATCTTCTTCCTACTACACTAAATTGGCTTGTCCTGATAATGTAGCAAGCTGAATTTGTAAGTAATTGGTTACCTTAGCTAAATTTCCACGTATGTGTCTGTTGCAATAATGCAGTTGCACCTTTAATCAGACTAAGATTGATCTGTGGCTTCGTGGCTGTTAAAGACAGATTATTTCAGTGATCAGTGGATCATTTTTCTTCAATTACCAACAGATGTGGGATCGAGATGTATGTAGCTAAACAATCTAAATTTAAAGTGACCCACAAACATCCGCAGTGGTGCTGATTTTTAGTTGTCCACTAAATGGATGATGAAAATCTTTACCCCACTGCCTGGGCCAAAGGACCACCAAAGGAGAAACAAGAGCTTTAGATAAGGAATGACAAATCTGCTGACAGCATATCACGCATGACTTTGGATTTAAAAAATAGCAACATAGTTTTGCCCCTTTATGATTGGTAATAAGTTATTAATGAATGATGGCTAATGAAAAGAAAATTTCCCTCCAGGGACAACAATAAAGTTAAACTGACTTATTCTGGCCTTTCTCTCCATGACAATAATTTCAGCTGTAAGCAAAAAATTACCCCAGACAAATATTCAATACACAACTAATGAAGACCCTGTGATATAAAAGCATTGAAAAAATAAAATTAACGGGATTACGACTTAAATGAACATTTCCCTTTAAAATCCCAAAGGGGATTTTGTGTTTAATTGCTCCCTTAGGGCACAGGGTGCTGCCACACTGAGTAGTGCATGGAAAGCAATCTGTGGTCAAGGGTTTTGCTCAGGGACCCAGAGTGACAGGCTGAGTTTCAAACCTGCAACCTTTTCAGCTTCTCCAAGATGCAAATGCCCAGCTCCCTAACCTCTAGACTACCACTTCAGCTCAGCCCCCATCTTTGAAAGACAAATGATGATGTTATTAAGGTTAAGATTTTTTTTTACAAATAAAAATGTTGTACTAGAAGTTACATGTTATTTGGCAAAAAGTTATACAACACATCTTTTTCTCTTAGGTTCAAGTAAGTTTTGCAGCTCTTGGCATATTTCAGTTTGTTGCAGTGGGTAAAAAAATGGCTCTTTCGATTGAAAAGACTGCTGTTTCCTGGGATAGTCCCACAAAAGTAATACAGAAACTATGAAAGGAAAACAACACAATACTATTTTCAAAAACAGTTGGTTGCACTAGATTTTATTTAGGGTTGTCAGATGAAAAAGCTGTTAATGCCTAAGTATGCCACAGTTTTCATATTCATATTCGTAAAAACCTTTAATGATCCAATTTGTGTTGGTCTGGTTGAAAGTTTGTCGTTGTATAGTGACAACATTTAAGAGGCAGGGATACTTTTGTAAGGTGTGCATCAATACTCACTGTGACTCGATGGCTTGTAGGACATGTTTTGAATTTGTTTTGAATGCGTGCAGTTCGCCTTAATGGATAACTCATGATAGGACATAAACTGAAAATGAATAAATCAAATATTTTTTACATTTAGAAAGTAGGTACATACCAATTTTCAAAATCTTTTGAAATAATAACATCAGGTTATTCCTATGTGATAATGAAACATCTTTTTTCTTTCTTGACAAGTAAATATTTTACAGGTTGAGCAATGATAAGACAGGAAAAGTTCCACATCCCAGAAAAAAATAAAACAGGGAAAAGTAAAAAAAAAATCAGAAACAGCGTAGGATTTTCATTAGTTTTTAAGCTGTTTTTTGTTTTTTTTGGCCAACACAAAGACTGATTTTAATCCTGCCATCTAAGTTATTTCAGCACATAAGTCAGACTTAACATGAAAAAAGTGGAAGCAGTGGTGCAGTGGAAGGACTATCATGTTTGGCTTTATGGAAAAGGAGAACCACACCTTCAGCATGTGTGAATTTTATACCATTGATTCGTCTCGATGTGTACTCACGATATAATTCTCTTCGAAGACTAAAGAGAAGCTTTTAGAAGCTGAGTTCAAGGCATCAAATGGCTTTAAGTCACATGAAGTCCTGTAGGGCCTGGTAAAAAGAGAAAAATCTTTGTGTTAATTTTTTCATCATACTATGTTACATGAAGCATTTCATTTCAAAAAACAGTACTGCTTATTACCCTGAATCATTCGGTTCTTCTTCAACTTGTTCTGCTTGCACTGTGCACACATCATCTGTATGATCACAGACAGGTGACTCGTTCCACACACAGGTGATGGTATGATCATAGTCATTGTAGCAAGTAAGATCTAGAAAAGAACATTGACGTTTTATTAAGGGAAATAGAACTATTATAGGTTTTTATCAAGTAATAAGTTGAAAAACTCACCCTGCAGTGGAAGGCTGGTGCAATGATCACCTCTAGCTCTGTAGAGTTGAAGAAAATATAGCAGAAGAGAAAAAGAAAATCCCATTCTAGTTCTCCCCATTATTCTGTATATGGGTTCTTCTTTTGGGAGATATGAACATCTGGGATGGATGGATTTCAAACTTCTGTGGCCAGAAGGTTTGAGGGCGTCTGCTTTATTGAGAGCATCAGTCACTGCTTTACTGATTTTCTTTGCATCCTCTAGCTGACAAATGAAACAAAGGGAAAAAAATACATTTTACTCTTCTTTTCAAATAGTCACAAACTCTCTCCTTAACATTTACATTGCAACATAAAGACATAACAATCAGGAAATGTTCCACATCCTATAAGTGAACAATCAAAACAATCTTCCACTGTTTCTGTAGGTGTGAGTGTACAGCTATGCAGATTAAAATAACTTAGAATTTAACTGAAGATTTTCTGCTGAAACATTTCCTAAGAAATGTCTTTTATGCAAACCTCATCACATGTTCTCTAAAAGAAAGTGCTCCCTCAATTGTCTGCCTACTAGCTCCTCTTTCATTAACTCACAACAAGATGTAATAAACCTGCTCTTTTTGGAAGAGTAAAAGCCTGAGAGGAGACAAGAACTATTTAGCGTCTTACCTGCTTGTGAAGCAGCTCGAGATCTGCTTCAAATTCCTCAATTTACCCCCAAGCACTGTGAAAGAGCGTCATACAGGGTTTTTCTCTGAACATGTATCACACAAAACCACTGATAAGATTGATAAGATAGAAACTATCTGAACTATTGAAAGATCACTACTAAGAACTGACACCATAAAAAAAGGTCTTTTCTCAAAGACGTCTGCACTGCATTAATATCTTCTAACTAATGGTTAGAAATCTATTTGACCTATTAGAAAAAAGTGTTTTATTCTGTTACTCATCGGCTGATGAACAGGGATATGTTTATAAAACACCCACTCTGGGGCTGACTCTGTACCAGTAGCATGCAGAGCGCATAATGTATCATTACAAAATATGAATTTTTAATTCTGCTATATATTTGCATGCTTTCCCTATGTTATATCGTGCATGTCCACATACTCAGGTTGAAATATTTGTCTTATGCCATGCAGGTAAAGTTACTCATGATTTTCTTGATGTGTGCTGCATAGGCAAACACCAAACCCGATCATTCTCATCTTTTCCGTCAGAATCACAGTAGCATTTGAAGTATGACACTAACAGGATGAAAAGAAATGCATATGTGGGTTTCATGTAGGATTTGTGGTCTGTGGTAATCTTAGTCAAACACCCATAGGCCTCTGTAGCATCTTTGCACAAAAGCAACAGATGCAAATAATTTCCAGTCATTTGTGCTAAAGAAAACATTTTAAAAGTTTTAGACACTAGCATAGGTTAAATATTCATCTATCATATTAATTTATGTAAGGAAGGCAGGGGATCTAATTCAGCACAACATTAACAATTCCAAACAGACAATACTGTCCACGTCTGTGCAAAAACACTCACAGATAAATTGAATCATTCTGCATAAAAAATTTTGCAAACTGATAAATGGAACAATTAGTAGGTGCACTTTCCATTATTTGAATTATTTCTGCACAGCACTGTGGATGTTTTCTTTCATTTCCGTGCACAGGTGGAAACACGTGTTCTCACCATCTCTGACCACCTGTTTATGAGGTTTAATAAAGGTCAGAAGTTTTTTTTTTTTTTCTAAAACCATAAAATGTTCCATTATTTTGACAGGTGCACATCCTGCTAGGAACACCTCCACCCCAGTAAACGGCTTTAATCTGATTAGAAGGTGAAACGGTTTTACAAGCCGAACAAACAGAAAAGTGAAGTGTGTATTTTGAGTTATCAGAATATAGTTAACAAATACTAGTAAAGAGGAAGAAGATATTTAAGTGACATTTCATGAATATTCTTGGTGTTAGTAAAAGAAATTGCACTTATTTTTGAATAAGATATTCCATTTAGGCAGTTGAGCTACAGGTAGCGCCTATTGGGGATCAATAGATCTCTCAACATTAATTAATACCCTGCTATTGTTAAAAAAACATCTTAATTCCAGACAGCCAAGATTTAATTTGAGCATTTTCACACCTAAAACTGCAGCTCTGCAAAGAAAAAGAAAAAAAAATGTAAATGAAGCTATAAAGACCTAAAGACAGCCAAGAAATTTGCTTGTATCAGTTAACCTGTTGTCAAAAACAAGTGTATGCTCTTGCAATGCATACTGTGTTTTAATGAGAATGAGACTCAATGTAGCCTAGTTTTTTGCAATGGGTAATAACTAGAAATTCGATTGACTCACTATGGTTGACCTTGTGTACAAAACAGCAGAAACATATTATGGAGCAAGATACTTTATATGGCATTATCAAATCAAGAGTTCTGTCTTATCTTACGCTTATTTTAACAGTGTAAATCTCTATGGCTTAAAAAAAATGTATGTTCATGTTCGGTATCCGTCTTCCTCTGACATTTGGACTTCCCCTAAACAAGTCCAACTGAAAAACTGAAAACGCAGACTCTCTCTTCTCACTCTGTTTTATAAAGACCTGAGCAAAAAAACAACCACAAACTACAGAAACTAAAGAGAGACAAAAAAACCCCACTTCCTAACTTCTTTTTCTTCCCAGAAGACGACTTTAGTTTCAAACAAGAAATGTAAAAATATATATATTTTGGTCATGTCCTGCTCTATATATTTTATTGACTGTTACATGTAATGTAATACTGAAACCAGACAGAAGTGCATGTTTTTTTTTTCAAAGAGGTCCTCTTTAAAGTAATACTGCTGTTGTGCAAATGTTTTATCCAAAGTTTGACTGCATTAAAATCATGTTAGGCTGACATGCTGTTGCACTGTGGTGTAGTTGGTAACACTGTTGTGTTGCAGCAAGAAGTTCCTGGGTTCAAATGTTAACTTGCATGGGGTTTGTATATTCTCTCTGGTTACTCCTGCTTCCTCCCAAAAACATGATAGTCTTTCCATATGTGCATGGTTGTTTGTCTTGTGTGTCTTAATTTGCCTTTTTCCAGAGGCTCTACTTAGGACAGCTCCATTCAGCCCACTATGCGAGCGTTTTCATTACTGTTTTCTGCCCCCACCTCCAGGAGATGTTTCCTCTCATCCAGCCATTCCTGGGTCAATGGAAAAACAACAATTTCTTGGCCGAGTGGCATACAGCTGCGTGGAGCTGAAACCATCAATAGAAAAGTAATGCATGGTACCCTCTGATGGACTGGTGAGCTGTCTTGCCCAATAACTGTTCAACTGTTTTGAAGCAGATTTAGGTTCAGTTCCAGTGTTCAATCTTCTTAGATAAACTCCTACTGTCCATTCTAGAGAATCTGATAAACCTAAAATTAAGTTTAGCTGTCCTATAATTATTTTGACATTTGCTCATTTGCATTCTTTAGCTAAAATGACATTACAAAGGACCAAATGATCTCATAGCACAAGGTATCAGCCATGGGAAGGACATAAAGTATGACCAAAGCATTATATTTATACTACCGTGATTTACCGAAACTGAACATTTCTCTATGACAGAATGTGGAGTGGAGAAGGTGGAAACTGATCAGGGAGGCTGCCAAGAGCAGTACAACTAAAAAAAAAAGGCAGCAAGAATTTCTGACAAGGTCGGCTACTACATGGGGCAATAACCTGTCGTATAATCTACGTATGTCTGCTTTATGTGAGTTAAGTTGGAAGGCAGAAAGCTTTTGGTAAAGAATACATTTGTAAAAGCACACCATACTCACATGGACATTTCATGCTTTTTCATGTTCTACAATCAAGAATATTTATTGTCATTATGTGCTACCATAATTACATTTTTGATGCTTTTAGGTTGAGTGGTCTCTCCAAATTGCCCTTAGGTGTGTGAGTGTATTTGTGCTTGGCTGCGTGTATGTTGCCCTGTAATGGACAGGTGACCTGCTCAGGTTGGACCGCCAACCACCACCCACACCTCAGCAAGGAGAAGCAGGCATAGATGATGGATGAATGGTTTTATTTCAATTCATCTTTCAGTTCCTGGCTTTACCAAATGGGTTACATGTTTGTTTTCTTTGAAATAAAAAAAACCTAAGTTTATCTTGCATTGACATTCAACAACTCAGTGGTAACCCCTTCGACCACGACATTGACCTTTTTATAAAGTTTGTTTGTCTTTCGTTTTGGTTTTCCCATACGGTTTACACCTCCACAGTGCTGACGTCATTTCTCTTTCTTGTTACACTTTCTTCAACCTTCCTGCTTTTACCACACATTTCATTTACATAATAAAGCAAAAGTTTCCCTTTCGTCCTCTCATCTTTTCCTATGAAAGACACATTTACTCTCATGAGATACTTTTCGAAGCGGTGATTAAAGGTTTGTGATCATTCACCAAGACGGAAATCTTCATTTTGAAAACATCGCATAGATTGACCTTGTCTCCAAGTGACATTTCTGGATATGTTTCAGCTCTACATTAAATGACACAAGAAAAAGACTTTGCTTTTAAACAATTTTGTTAAACTACACTATAACATTTTTACTGACAGCTTTATCTCCCTTAGCCAAAAACGTAAAACTTGAAAAACCACACTGATAATTTCTCAAAATACTCAATTTTATCAACCTCTACATCAGGATGTCAAGTCTGCCGTGACACAACTTCTCGCCACAGACTCATTCATGTCTTACAATGAAATGCCTGATTGACATCAATAACTACCTGATCAACATCAATAACTGTTAGCCCAAAATCAAACAGCAAAGGAGCCTACCTTCAAAACGGTGTTTTGTGAAGAGATCTGACCTTTTCTGATTGTTTTGTATCTGTAAAGCTCAAAGTGAATAATCTGGAGTTTTCATGCATTTTACTCAGGCTCCCCCTCTAAAGTGACGGCTAGGAAAGGTTGTGCTCGAAGCACTAAAAAAAAAAGCTGTGGTTTAGTGTGGTTTAGTTTAGCATGTGGTTTAGTTGATAGTAATTGTGTGATCTTCAATCCATCAAGCAATGCAAGACAGCCGGGTGGAATCCCCAAAGTATATTTTCTGTTTCCTTTTCTCAACACTTCATCTCTATGCTGATGGAAGGAGAATCTGCCTTTCTGGAAAATGTTGTGGTTCATTTATCGTGTGATCAATTCACAAACTTCTAAGAAAGGTTGTGACTTTCAAATGTTGAAGAAAAAGTTTAATTCTGAAAAGAGGAAGTTATACTGGATGCAAAAGATTTCACATAAGTACTGCATTGTTAATTTTATGAGTGGATATACATTTCTCCTTTTTAATGACTAAATTATTCAATTGAACAAATAAATAAAAATTCACACTCTTTACATTAGAACAACTTAAAGTCTGAAATGGAGATGGAAGAAGTTTCCAAAGATTTATCCGTCAAGTAATTCAGTTCCGAGCTGTGAACATAGCAACTTAGTAAAGTGGCAAAGACACAGCATTGTATGTATGCCTTAATAATGAAACTTATGTAGCAGTGTCCCAGCCAACATGTCACACAATTTTATGCTATGTTAAAGAAACTGTTCAACATTCACTTCAGCTGGCCTCCCAAACAAGGAAGTGGCTGACACGGCAGGGGAGCTTTTTTTTTTTTTTACCACTTTTTCCGTTTCTGCTGTTTCTGTAGCAGGTTCTGGTTTTTTTTTTTCAAGATCCAGAAACAGAAAGACAAATGCAGGAAAAAAGGTTATGTGTTTTTTTAAACAGTGTAAGTAAGCATCTACATATGGTACTGACATGTAGAACCTTTGTAACGATTTGTCAACACAGTATACAGATAGTCACTTACACTGTATAAAAAGATGCATAGCCATTTTTTCCTCACTGACATTTAATAAAACTAAACTGTTATTGTTTAAGGTGAGTAAGGATTACCATAATTATCTTCAATTTTCATAAAACGTCTGATTTCTTTAGTATTTGGTAGAACTGCATAATTTGGTTCAAACGTTGTCGCAATGTTTCACCAAGGGTGGTTGGCTTTAATGATTTCAATACAGTATTTTGTCAAAAAATGTCTTTCCTCATGATGTCATCAACTTTGTGAAGTGTAGCAGTCCCTCCAGCAGCAAAGCAGCAACAAACATGATGCTGGGATGTCCATACTTCCCAGTGGAGAGGGTGCTTTCAACCTTGAAAGATTCCCCCTTGTTGTTCCAAATGTAACAATGGTCATCATCGCCAAACACTTCAGTTTTACTTTTATCAGACCACAATTATCCAAATGGCTCCAAAGGTCAAGGTGTTTGCCCCTAGGTGTGCTTAAAAACTTTAACTTAGCTTTTAATGTTTATTTTGGAGTAATGTCATAAAAGCATAGAAATTCTGGTAATAAATATGGTAATATATACAACGCCAGGGGTTTGGATCCAGCTAGCAGACAGCTCTTTGTTTAGGTCAGACCAGACGGCAGCCGCAGAGAGAAGCAAAGATGGGGGGCTAGCGATATACATCCACAACACCTAGTCCACAGCTGCAAATGTGATCAGAACTTTCTGCTCCCCTGATCTGGAATATGAAGTAGTTAAGTACAGACCATTTAAAGTTGTTAGAGACTTCAGCTCTGTTATCATCATTGCAGCATGCATCCAGCCAAAAGCTTTATCACCAGACAGATTTATCACCCGTCAAATGAACATTAACCACGAAGCAGCTGTGGTTGTTGCTGGAGACTTTAATCACTGCGCTCCCCGAGTTCCATAAATACATTAGATTCCCGAAGAGAGACAATAATATATTGGAGCAAGTTTACTGCAATATCCCAGTAGCATATAAATCTGCTGCAGCTCCTGATTTTGGATCATCAGATCACATCTCTGTGGAGCTGATCCCATTCAGGTTTGGAGTGAGGAGACCTGCTCAGCTTTCCAGGACAGCTTTGAAAACAGACTGGGGGGTGTTTATGTGGCTGACGTGGTAAGCTTTCAGCTGGTCGATGCATGTGACGATATTTTCTTTTTATGTTCATTCCACATTTGACATTATGCATCCGTCTAAAAGAACTACTTTTCCAGTATCTTTCTTCCTTTCTTTGTCTCATAGTGTTCTTGTGTTGTTGCTGAAATTGTTTGTCTCCATAACGCCTGATGCCAAAAGACCTTTGTTTCTGTTGAAAACAGGGTTAGGGACACATATGACCTCATTCAAGATTTATTTTTCTCTCTGAATACAGGTTTTTATTAACCTTCTTTTTGCCTTTCTCTGAATATAGAAGATGCATTTTTTTGATATGTTCTGTTTTTTTGTTTCTAGTTTCCACTCTTTCTTGATAGATCCTTCTCATTTGTGCTTTCTTTATTTTCCATTAAACCATCTTTTTCTCTATACATCACTCTATAATGCTCGTTTTTTGTACAGAATATTTTTGTCCACATTTTCTTCTGATTGGCTTATCTGCTGTTCTAGTTGGAGCAATAAGCTCCTCCTGATTTTTATCCTTTCCTATTTGTTATGTTTCAACACTTTATGCGAAAGTTCCTGTAACGCAGAGCGAGAGATGTTTCCCCGAGCTGTCTTAGTTGAGGAGGATGCTTTATTTGAATCATTCTGAGACTCAACATGAGAAGTCACTTGTGTTTGCCTCATAGATGATGCCAGTGTTTGTTTTAACAAATAATCAGAGGGACAATGGTTCATTTATGCAGCAGCGGTGACATGTGATAAGGATTCCCTTCTGTGTGACGTCACTTCAGCTGGATCATTGGATAGGGCAGCGTCTTCAGTTAAATTTACCTTTCACAAAGTATTGTGTCTGTTCAACAGGTGTGTGGGAGTTTGATTCATGGGCAGCTTCATCCAGTGTTGGTTGCACATTTGTAGCGGGTTGTCTGTAGTCTGGGGTTTCCGTGGCATTTCTCTGGTCAGCGGAGTTTTCACAGCGAAACGTGACTGGCTGAAGATCATACTGGCAGCGTAGAGCAGTTCCAAGCATTCTGTAGATGAGTTTGATCCTGTCAATCATGTCATGAAGACGTGTAAATTTCAGCATAACAGCTCTTTCGCCACTTACACTTAGAGGCAATGGCATTCCCGTTGACTTGCGTGAGGGTCAAAGTACGCATATTCACTAGAACACAGCCTGCAAACTGTTGAAATGTTGATGCCATGAGCAGCAAAGCGTACTGGACCTCTGACGTCAAACCCAGCAGTCCCTGTTCTAAGCTCAGTGCGTCATCACTTCCATCAAATAATCCAAAACGAGTGGGCGCCGACATGTCCGCCTGATACTCATGACTAAGGCTTTGAACCACAGCAGGGAGCTCCTCGAAGGCTAGACACACGCTGTTCACATAGACCTGTCTAGTAGCTGAATATACAGCATGACCTTTATCCAACACACAGGTAAGATCATCTCATGTAATAAATGCCTCTTCATGAGTGAATGAAAGGAAAACCAAACTATTGGCCATGCACTGCTGATTTTTGTAGTCTCCATATTTAACGGAGGCTTGACTTCTGGATGCACAGATGGCCGAGCTTCACGGGTCATAGCTGCTTTACCAGATGGTCCTGGAGAACCTCCATGGTGCTGTCTATGCCAGGGGTTGAAGCAAAAATAATCAATTTGACTGAAAAGATTTTCTAATCAGCCCATATATTCCCGGGGCCGTGGACGTCATGCCACATTAGTTACCTCACTTGCTTATTGTACAAAGTCAACTTTAACCAAATCTGGTAGTTTTAAAATATGCATGAATAATTCCTGTATCTCTCCCACCTTTCAGCTTCAGAGCCTTGGCATCATCCTGGACAGCCCTCTCCATCCTCTCCTTCACTTTCCACATCCATAACATCTCCTGGTTAACTTTCTTATTTGCAGCATCAAGCAACTTCGTCCTTCACACTTTTGCCAAACTGGTTCACAGTCCACTCACCTCTCCACTTTACAATTTCAACTCCCTTCCCTCCCTGTCCCACAGAAAACCCTCCATAAACTGTAACTAGTACAAAAGACAGCAGCTTGCATCATTACATCATCCACTTCCCACCTGTACATTAACTCCACTGGCTCACTGCCACAATAAATATAAATCAATCTTATGAACATACAAGGCCAACCACAACCTTGGACAATGCAGGACACATAACCAACACTATGATGACGTCATACATTTTAATTTAACTCAGATCGCACATTACAATAATCAGTCTCTGCTTAGCCTGCTGTTGCTCAACAATTAATTAGCACAACTCACGAGTTTATAAAAAGGCATTATTAAGTTTTATTGAAGTTTAATAAAACTGTTAAATTTTAGCCCTGTGACTGGCGACCTGTCCAGGATATACTCTGTGTCCCAGCCTCTCGCTCATTGACTGCTGGAGATAGTCACCAGCCCTATGACCTACGACCCTGTTACATCGAGCCGCATTTCTCCATCAGATATGGCTTGGAATAACACCTGTACGGAAAAGCGGGTAAAGAATATCCATGGATGGATGATTTTGTAAAAGTTTAATAAAATTGTTCAAAGTTGATCAGAAAAAAATGTAACTTGATTTTAAAGATGAACACTTTTTAATTAGAAAAATGTTATTAAACTTTTGCGTAAAGTTAAATATTGTTTTAGTTAATCTTGGGTCTGGCAGGTGTTTTTGGGTTGGAGTAAAATGAGTCCATAGATCTACAGGAGGCTTTTTCAACTGTTTCTTGTGCGACTTGCTTCTACAATGTTGCTTCACATCATGCTCTCCTCCGTGTAAAAAAATAAAAATTCATAGCCAGAATCGCCTTTCTCTGGCCTCACCCAGTTAGAAACCGCTTTCCAGTCTATGTTATGGCTGCAGTTTATTTTTTCGTTTTTTTGACGTAGTTTCCTTAATAATCTGTATGCATCAAAATCCTTGTGATTTTATTTATCGAGTGTCCTGGTGCGCAGCTGCTCATGAGGTGAACGCTGCTGCATATTGACTGACAGCTGATGCAGCTCTCAATGATGATGACTGCAGCTCTGCGTTCTTTGTTTCAGAAAAGCGCATGTAGAATATATTTATTTATTTATTTTACTTTTTCCAAATCTAACCAAGTCAAATGCGGGACATTGTTTCACATTCTGACCTTTCTTCAAAAAAAGCGCTTTCATGCTAAATGCTCACTTTCAGAACGTTACCTGAGGTTCACTCTGAATCTGTAGAGGTTTGGAATTTTGTAGATGTAAAAACAGGCACCCCACACAATTTTATTTTATTATTTGCTTCACATAAAATATATAAATATTGATATGGTACCATTGTAACTCAAAATGAGTAACCGCTATACCTATGCTTGCCACAATCCGCAACTGATAGAGAGTAGAGCTGCACACCACCTGAGGAAAAATAAATCCTGTCGTTTGGAAGTTCGCATCAGCTCATCACGTGTGCTGCTTTATTCTTTATCTTTATGAAGGGAGTGTTTATATTTCAGCTGAAAAAGTAATTTAATTTAATGTAATTTAACCTTAAAACTTCAGTCACTGTTCTGTATTTGCAAATCCTATTTTATTTGCTTTAAGGATTAAATAGAATTCATTATTTCTGTAGGCTTTTATTTATTCCTACCTTGTAGGTTACAGTTTTGCTGTTTTTTCTCTCTTATTTTGACATTTCTTGCTGTATTATTTAAATTTTAAAGCTTGCAAGCGATTTGAAGCAATTGCATTTTAAAAAGTGCTGGGAAATAATCCTATTACCGTCTCATGATATCACAGGCTACAAAACTTCTCCTGGCCGGCCAAGCAGCTCCTGTCCCTGGACTTTCTGGCTCGTCGGTCGGAGATTATGTTCGTTTACGCCAAATGTGGTAGGAATTCTAAACAATAACTGACTTTCTAGACTTATTGAATAAGGAAACGGTGGAGTGATGAAGTTCCAGCACTTTTATGGAGAAACAGAGCAGAGATCACATAGATAGAAAATATTCGGACCCCACGGTCCGGCCGCTAGCGTGTCTGCCCTGTTTCTGTCTCTCCTCTGTCTCTCAGCTCTCCTAATACCCAACAGTGACCTTGGCGTGAGACAAAACAGAGAGAGTCTATCCTAGACAATCATCATCCCGCACAGTAGCTACGCAGCATTTGGCCTTGGCAATCAGCAGGGCCGTGCTCACATGTCCGAGTGGTGTGAGGCCATACTGACTTTAGCATAATATTCCAATAACAGGCAGCAAAGGAAGAAAACATTTATCAGAGACAAAACCCTTATAATATGCATATATTTATTACATTTGGAATTCCAAAGGGAGACAAACACAACGCTACCATAAAGCTTAATTTAGTATATTACCAAAGTCCCCCTCCACGGCCATTGTAAGCATCTGTCTACCCGAAAAACCCCAAACAGATGTTTATTATAGGCGGCCTGCTCATCACGGAGTAACTGGGGGGTGTGGTCCACGCACACACAATCTCCAAGTGCTTATCTTCCCACAAGCAAAACAGATCCTCAAGTGTTAACTCAGGAACTAATTTTTAATTAATAGCCCAGGTGGTTTTAAGATTCTACCAGGAAAAACATTAAGAACAATAAAAAAGCTTTCAAACCGTATACCATTTTGAAAGGTCCCCCACAAAACTCCGGTGCCTCTTAGTGCCTGGTATCGACAAGAGCTTGAATGAAGTCAAGCCACACAGTTTTAGTCATTACAAGGTAACTCTTTGTGCTTTATGAAAAATACATGTTTAACACAAAAATGATTATATATTTGTTATGAGCAAGGAGCTGGACCCTAAGTGCAGAGAACCAGGCGTGGGGAAAAGGTGCAATCAACAGTTTATTTAGTCCTTAGGGAAGCAGGGAGAGGTGGTGTCTCCGGAAGCTGGGGCTGGTCGAGGAGGAAGGAAGGCTCACGAGAGTAGCAGCTGGAGATGTGGTAGGTGGGTGGTGTGGCTCGGTGGCAGGTGGCTGGAGCGGAGCTGGATCCTAGGAAGACAGGACACAGGTTACGTTGCGGAAGAAAACAGCAAAGTCTGAAAAGAGAGCTTTCTCAAGAGAAGAATGCTGGTTGTTCTACCAACTAGCGGTGACCATCTGGCAGTGAGCACACAGGAAGCCAGGCTTTAAATACTGCTCCAGATGAAGATCAGACTCAGGTGTGTGCAGCCAGCTCCTCCCCAAGCCACACCTATCCGAGAGAGAGAGCACACCTAACCACACCCACACAGTCACAAACACCACAATATTTCCATAACAGTGCCATTCAAGCATTTGAAATGAAATTTGAAATGAAATTTGAAATGAAATGAAATGAAATGAAATTTAATTTATTCGAACATGATACAAATATAAAAATAAAATAGTGCACAGTAACAAGAAGTGCATAAGAAAGAAGAGAAAATACAGATTTTTTGTTTCAGTTAACATATCATGCTCAAAATGGGGTAGGAAGAAGTGAGAACTTATAAACTCCTACCCCTAAACACTTGAGACATTAGAGTCCTACTGTCATTAAAAAATAAATAAATCAAAATCAAAGTGGCAGCTAGAAGTAACAGTTACTAATATTTACCTATGCATTTTCCCATTTTATGCTAGTTTATCTTTATAAACCCTTACACCAAGTTATTATCTTCAATACACACCTTATTGTTTTCTGTCCCCATGTGTGTATCTATTGAAAATTACCTCTTTGTACTTTCTTTTGAATTGTGTTAAACTATTGCTTTGTTTTAAATCTTCATGTAACTTATTCCATAACTTTACACCTTTAATTGAAATACAGAAGCTTTTCCTTGTTGTTCTAAAATTGCGGATCTTGAAGATTGAGTGACCCCTTAAGTTATACCCCCCTTCTCTTTCAGAAAACGTGCTCTGTATGTGCTCAGGTAACAACTTTTTTGATACCTTGAACATAAATCGAGCCATTTTAAATTCTACAAGCTCGTCAAATTTGAGAATTCTGGATATTATGAAGAGCGGGTTTGTATGCTCATAATAACCGACATTATGTATGATTCTAATGGCTCGTTTCTGTAGGACGGTTACCGGATGTAAAGAGCTCTTGTAATTAACTCCCCACACTTCACAGCAATATGATAGATATGGTAAAATCAGAGAGTTATATAGAGTATGAAGTGATTTAGCATTCAATACATGTCTAGCTCTAGCCAATATGGATATACTTCTACTGAGTTTACTCTGTAAATGTTGAATATGAGGTTTCCAACTGATTTTGTCATCTATTATTAAACCGAGGAACTTATTAGCAAAAACCCTTTCTAGAGTTACATCCTCTATTTGAAGTTGAATTTCAATATTTTTATAACAGTTCCCAAAGACCATGAATTTCGTCTTGTCCAAATTTAGAGATAATTTGTTATGGTCAAACCATATCTTTAACTTACTAATCTCTGAAGTGACTGCTGAGAGAAGATGGTCTAAATTATCTCCTGAGGCTAGAATATTTGTGTCATCAGCGAATAAGATACATTTTAATACATTGGACACTTTACTGATATCATTTATATAAAGATTAAATAAAACTGGTCCCAATACTGATCCTTGTGGTACTCCACAGACAGTCTCCTGCCAATCAGATTCCACATCTCCCAATTTCACAAATTGTTTCCGGCTCTTTAAATAACTCCTCATCCAGTCAGAAACTACTCCCCTAATTCCATAGCGTTCTAATTTTTTAAGTAGGATTTCATGATTTATTGTATCAAAAGCTTTCTTTAAATCTATAAATATCCCTACTGCCAGTTTCTTACTATCTATTGCGTTGGTTATTTCTTCTATTAAGTCAGTTACGGCCAGCGATGTTGACCGGTTTGCTCTGAATCCATATTGACTGCTGATAAGTAGCGAATGTTTTTCTATGAATTGTTCCAGTCTTTTCTTAAAGAGTTTTTCCAGGATTTTAGAAAATTGTGGGAGAAGAGAAACAGGCCTGTAGTTAGTGAAGAGGTGTTTGTTGCCAGTTTTATACATTGGTTTGACCTTCGCTATTTTCATTTTGTTGGGAAATGATCCTGTTTGAAATGATAAATTGCAAATATAAGTTAGTGGTTTAGAGATTCCTTTAATTACTATTTTAATAGTTTTCATGTCCAGATCATCACAGTCAGTGGAAGTCTTATTTGTACAGTTATTCACAATGTTTATGATTTCTTCTTCTAGTACAGGGTTGAGATATAAGGAGCTGGGATTATTCTCAATTAGATATTGCTGAGTTGCAGTTTTTGTAGTCGGTATTTTTTCTGCTAATTGAGGTCCTATATTAACAAAAAATCTATTGAATTTATTGACGACACTTTTCAAATCAGTTATATTCTGTTCATTATCTATAAAATAGTCTGGATATTTGTTATTGTTAACTTTTCTAATAACTCTATTTAAAATATTCCATGTTTCCTTAATGTTGTTTTTATTCCTATCCAGTAATTTATAATAATAGTCCTTTTTACATGTTTTTATAATATTAGTTAACTTATTTTTATATTTCTTATATTTGTTTTCTGATTCAGACGTTCTATGTTTTAGAAATTCTCTATAAAGTTTGTTTTTCTTTTTACATGCCTTTTGTATTCCTTTTGTGATCCACTGTTCATTTTTTTGATTGCTTTTCCTGTTATATTGTTTGATTGGGCAGTGCTTGTTATATAATATTTTAAATATTTTTAAAAATTCATCATATGCTGAATTCACATCGTTCATTTTATATATTAATCTCCAATCATAGGCCAACAACTCGGCTTCTAGAGCTCTTAGTGTCTCTTCAGACGTAACCCGTCTGTAATGCGTCTCTATTTTTTGATCGTCTGTTTTGCACTTACAGTCGTAGACTATGAACACTGGTAAGTGATCGGTTATGTCATTCATTAATATTCCACTAGTTAAATTATTTTCCAGCACATTTGTAAAAATATTATCAATTAAGGTAGCGCAGTGCGATGTAATGCGACTGGGCCTGGTGATTTTAGGATACAAGCTTAAACTGATCATGGTGTTAATAAATTCTTCAGTCATTCTATGTCTATTTGGATTGAGAAGGTCAATATTGAAATCCCCACAGAAAAATATTATTTTTTGATTAATTGTTATAAATTTTTCTTCTATCCAGTTGTTGAATACTTCAATGTTTGATCCAGGGGCTCTATAAATGCAACTCACTAAGACTTTTTTCCTTTTTTCCACGAGTATTTCTATAGTCACACATTCAAACATGTTGTCCATCACAGTTGACATTGTTTCGATCAACTTATAATTAATCTTCTTATCAACATATAAAGCTACTCCCCCTCCATTTTTGTTTTCTCTGTTCTTACAAACCATTTCATAACCATTGATTTCATAGTCTATGCCCTTATCACTATTGAGCCAAGTTTCTGATAAGGCAATAACATTGAATGTCTGTGAAAGTTGTTGGAGGTATTGTTTGATGCTGTCAAAATTTGCATAGAGGCTTCTGCTATTAAAGTGAATTATTGACAGCTTTTGTTCCATTTTAATGCTGTTATTGAACTGATCATCACTGTAATAGTGACAACTATCATTGCTGACATTATAGAAGTTGTTATCAGGATCAATGTCAATTTCAATATCTTGCTGATGATAGTTTCTGTGTTGGAATACGGGTAGCACTATATCCTCATAGGCCGTGATCTGTTGCATGTTTCTCTTTCAGAAGTGAACGTCAGCTATGTCTGGCTGTCTGTCATACATTGTTGGATAATTTAGGGGTACTAGTATGTGGATGGGTGATCAACTTATCATAACGTAGGTAAGCAATGTCCCCTCTTTGACGTGCTGCTTTTAAGTCCGGCATTAGTTCCGCTCTCCTTTTCCTTACTGCATCCGTGAAGTCTTCGTTAATAAAAATCTTAGATCCCTTAAGTGCCTTGGTGCTCTGCAGAATAGTTGATCTGTCCTTGTATCGTAAAAATTTGAAAAGTATTAGTATTTCATGATGTGATTCAAATAAATTCATGGGTTATGATATTAAAAATGTAAATGTGTGTGCATGTTAAAAATTGGAATTTATTAAAAAAAGAATGTTATAAATACTGTATTTCATTTAATGATAAAAATGTTAAAAAGCGTAAATATAGTGTAAACAGTGTGATGCATAAGAAATATGATACATGATTACCAAAGTGTATTTTATTTTGGTTTACTTGTGAATGTAATGACTACAATACCTTAAAGAAGCCGTGGCCATGATATTTTGATTCTGGACTTAACTAAGGTCACATATCTACTCAATATGGACATTTAGATAATTAATAGGTTACTAAAAGTCTGCAGTCATGTTGATTTTTAAGGAAGGATAAATCCTCCCGTTGGGAAGTTCCCATCAGCTCAACACGTGTGCTGTCTTTATTCTTTATCACACGTTGGTAAACACATAAAACGTGCTGCAGACTTACAGGAAATATTTGACTTTGGTCATTGACAAAAAAGGTTATGCTACAAAGTATTGAGATGAAATTTTGTTATTGAGCAAGAAATTATTTTCCACCATAATTTAAAAGAAATTCTAAAAGAAAGCTTACAATGTGATTTTTCCTGGATGTATTTGTTTATTTTTTTCATTTCATCTGTCATAGTTGAAGTTAATCTATAATGAAAATTACAAACCTCTCTCATCTTTCTAAGTAGGAAAACTTGCAAAATCAGTGGCTGACTAAATAGTTTTTTGGTCCACTGTTTTTGAGAAAAAACTACAAACAAAAGGAACTAGATTCCAGAAACGTTGTCATCACGAGTTACCAAGGTGAAATTTATTTCAGCACATACAAAGCAATATTGATTTACAGTCTATGAAAGATGTGTATTAAAACCCATGATCTATTTTTGGTTTGATTAGCAATGATTGTTAATATAATGTCTTGATAAGATTTCAGATTTGCTAAACTGAATCTCAAGTCAACACATAATACTGTCACTATTAAACAGAAACATGGGTTAATAACCATTTCTAGACAGATGGGCTCAGATAGACACAATTGAACCAAGAATGGCCACATGCAGTCTAGCAGAGCAGAAATCATGTTTGGAGTGATTTAGGCAACACAAATATAATTTAATATGTTTCACAGTCATCAGAAGTCCTACAAAAAATACAATTAGCTCTGACAAAAATCCACCTTCCTCAGTCCATCAATGACAACAGCTGATTGCTTTATTTTTGCAAAACACATTTTCATTACTAAGTAGCCCCCATTAATGTTATTCTAATTATTCTAAACGCTGGCAGATCCAGATTTAATGAGATATTCATTCAATCAAGAAGTAGAAAAGAAAGGCAGGTAGGGTTCAAAATATAACCCTGTCTAAAGATATGATATAGAGACAGAACTATAACAAGAGAGATAGAAACTGGTTGCTAATTTAAAGCAGTATTCTGGGATGTTAATGGAAAGTTAAGTGGAAGGGAAAGGGAAGGGAAATCTTAGCAACACCACAAAAAAGCAGTCAACCAGCCTAGAATGAATGGATGCACCTCCAAGACAAAATCTGTAATGGAAATACTGGAATTGGGCAGATTCAGTTTCAATTTTGTTTCTTATAGATGAGTTTCTCTTAAAATAAATAATTCTTCTCATGTAATAATATCATACCACAAACAGCAACATTTTTCTGAGGTTTTGGGGGTAGAATATGGTCTGTTGTGCACTGATGAGGCAGTGTTAATGTCAAAAGTGAATACCAAAGCACCTGCTCAGGGACGGTCAGCTTTGTTAATTAGCTCAAAAACGAGCATAGATCAGAAAACAGGTTGTCTTTCTACGTAGTTCATATTCTGCAATCAGAGCACACCATCAAGCAAACAGCCTATGTACAGCAGGCCCCGCTGTTGGGGGAAGAATTGGACCTTTTTTCATTACAATTTACAAGTTCATTACTGTCAGTTGTCTTAGTGCAATTCGGTATCCACAAAATATCTAAAATTAAACCAAGAATATTGAAGTGGAGTTTGTGATTACTGACGAAAATACAATTACCGTATTTTCCGGCCTATAAATTTCATCGGAGTATGAGTCACACCAGCCACTATATCCATTATAAAGAAGAATAAACCATAAATAAGTTGCACCAGACTATAAGTCACATGGACATACAGGTATGTTAACAACATGAAAAGTTCAGATGATAATATTGTGACGGCAAAAGGAAGAAACGGCGCCACCTAGGGTTGAGAAGATTTATTTGACACAATGCATGCAAGTAGTTCTGCAACAGATGTCATTACTCACAACCATGTCACCCAGGGTGAAAACGATATATATTTGCATGTGTTTCTAGGGTCAAACCATAAAGCATTTCTTTAGAATATTGCACCAGCTTAGAAAATAAATCGTCAAGTATGAAATTATAGTAGGCTACATAAAACCAGTACAAATGTGAAAAGCTTTTAATAATCAATTTTCCATAATATTTAAGAAATTTATGAAAGCAAAATATCACTATAACAATTATTTTTAGGGGGGGAAAACTATGTACAGATTGGAAGTGCAAAACCTCCAGACTCACATTTTCAATTCAATTTCTGTGATTATTTTACCCTCAACAGACACATTTGCAGACACATTCCTTTTTTAGCTCCTCACCCATTGGCTGCCATGTATTACTGTCAATAAACAAGTTTTCCCTGTCTTTGAGAAACAGCTCATACATTGTGTCTGAGCTGTTTCTTCAGGCTCCACTACAGCAAAAATGGTGATGATGGTCCTCTTTTTGACTTCTTTCTTCTGTTGAAAAAAGATACAACCCATATTTAAAAAAGGACTTTGCACATTTCAGTATCAGGACAATTCAGAGTGCTTAACATAACTCAACATGTTAAACCACAATGTACATTGAGAAGAGGAATGAAATATTTTATAGCAGTCTCAAAAAAAGCTTTAAGAATGTATTATATGTCTGTATTTTATGTATAGAAATTAGTACAGACTTGTGTGTAAATAATCCTGTAATTTAAAGGACTGCAATAAAACAATAGCTTGTAATGGTATTCATACCCTTTCCAGGTTTTGTCAGATTCCAAGTTCAAATGTTTATGCATTTAATTGTTTTTTCCTTGTCATAGAAACAAATGAAGGGAGAAATACATGGTTACCACTTTTCTCCACAGCTACGTAAATGAAAAGTTTGGCCTGCTTTTAAGTATGTTTATCTGCAACCATGAATTACTTGTAAATGACATACCTCCATCTTTGTGAAGTTAGATGAGTGGAGCTGCAGGCCATACGTGGAGTTTTTTACTTTAAGATGGGGAATGGAAACCTTCTCCCCAACGTGCAGCTCCAGTTACCATGGAGATTACAGATAAATGGACTCTGGAGGCCAGAGCCTGAGATTCTTGGATTGGACAGAATGACTTAGGGGAAAACGTGTCAGCTAGGACACGTCTGCTTTATAGTATGATCTTCTCCACCAATGTGATGAACGGAACACTGATATCATACTGGGCACGCCCCTGAATGGGTGTAATATATATGCTTTTCCTTAACTGTAGATGAATTACTGAATCATTAAATACCTGATTTAGCACTTCTAAAAGTGTTTTTTTTTATAACTACCATATCTAAATATACACAAAAGACAACAGCTTGTGTTGAAGGCACAGATCTTCATGTCAGTTAACTTTTTGATAACTATGACCATTTACAAGGATCTTAGTCAGTGAAAATGTGTTATTAAAAAATTTTAAATGACAATTCACCAAATTCCTATTAAATCTTTCCAATTAAATGTCCTACCTGTTTTAAGTAGCACTTTTCTGATCCTTTTACTCTGGAAGTACAGTGCAGGCATCAGTGCAGGCACTGATCTGACAAGTTGCAGCCCATACCCAAATAAATGACTCAGTTTAGAAATTAGGCTCAGGTCTGCAGTGAGGCCAGTATTCCTCATCGCCATCACACAGGACCCAAACGGTCACAGAAGTAGTGTTTACCAAGAACGCTGACATGCCCACAAAACACCCGTCTCTCTAGGCGGACAGCAATCAACTTTCCCTCAGCAGCAGTTTTTGTTTGTCTAGAAAGAATAATGCAGGAAAAAAAAGGTTCCGTATGTTTTTAAACAGTGTACGTAAGCATCCGCATAAAGCGCTGACATGCAGAACCTTTAAACTATTTGTCAAAACAGTGTTAAATAAGACTAAACTGTTATTGTTTAAGGTGAGCAAGGATTACCATAATTTTCTTCAGTTTTCATAAAACTCTTCAAATTTATTTAGCATATGGTAGAACTGCATGAGTTGGCTAAAATGTTTTTGAAATCCTTCAGCAAGGGTGTTTGGCTTCAGTGGTTTCAATTCCTTCCTCATTATTATTGTTCAAAATGTAACAATAGTTATCATGGCCAAACACTTCAGTTTTACTTTTAACAGACCAGATAATTTTAGCCTAGCTTATAATGTTTATTTTTGGAGTAATGGCATAAAAACATAGTAATTATGCACTTTATAATTTGAAGAATCTATTTAAAAAGTTCTCACAAGCAAATTTCTCTCACTGTGGTGGACTTAGACTTAGACTTAGACAACGTTATTTGTCATTTTGCATGTGCGTACAGAACGAAATTTCGTTTGCATACAGCTTGAGAAATTACAGTAAATTGCAGTAAATTACAGGATAAGGTGTAGCAGTGATTTATAGTAAACAGTTTAAATGTAAACGAATGTGGTACAGAGTCCATTTTGTGGATTCAGCAGTTCAACAGTCTGATGGTGGTCGGTCCAGGGTATAACCTGCCTCTCGCCCAGTAACAGGTGGAGATAGGCAGGTATAGTCAATACTGGAGTGATTGATAATTATTCTACCATTGGGCTAATAGAAATGATTTTGGACAAAAAAATGGTTCGATGTCTTGTTAAACAGAGTATTAATACATGTTTTCAACTGTTTTATCGTGATCCAGAGTTTTTTGAGTTTTAGTTTACTTTTATGGGTGTATTCTGATCATTTTATTCTTTTCTCTGTGTTCATCATTCTTGGCAGGTCATTATTCATTTATTGTTTTGAAATTTGGGTTTTGTGGCAAGTCCTATCTCAACGACTGTCAGAAAAGTTAAAGTATCTTTATTAGTCTCCCTTGGGGGAAATTTACCTTGGTGGGGGGGGGAGGGGGTTACCTTATATTGTGAGTTGATGTTTCAGGTGTAGGTAGATCCTAAGGAGCTTATATGGTTTAACTCGTCATAACCAGCGCAGCATAATACTCAGCCTGTGAAACCTAAACAGGTGGCGCAGTCCAGGCATTTGAAAACTCCAAAACTCTGTACCTGTAACATTTACAAGTGGCAGCAGGATATTCTCTGGAAAACACCTGGCTGTCCTTAATGCAAGATCTAGCATATAAAGCAAAAAAAGGAAATCATATAGTGCAGGTGTCACCAACATGATGCCCGCAGGCACCAAGTAGCCCTCAAGGACCACATTTGGTGCCCACGAGCCTGTTCCAAAAAAGCACAATCTATCACCAAAACTTTATTTTATTCAGTTACTCTTCTTGCTCAATCACACTTGCATTTATGTAGATTTAAAAATGACAATATCAATAACAGTGCATGAAAAATGTATTTATTTTACATAAAGTTAAGGTGAACTTTGACTTCTAGTTCAAAGGTCAGTACTGGTAGCCTTTCGTATGACACAACACCAATGAAGGTAGCTCTCAGTTTCAAGAAGGTTGGTGACCCCTGATATAGTGAGTGCTCAGGCTAGGCCCAATTTCATTCTCACTGAGACAGCTTCTTAGTACACTACTAATGGAACCACCTCAGCATCCAATGCAAGCGATACCACTTGTCTAATTGAGCATGTTGGGATATGATTTATCCAGTAGCCCCACAAAATATCATGTCCCAACTATGTTAACCAAGGTGACCCGCTTCAAAAAATGGAAATGCTGCTGCTGGACGTTTAATGTGGGCTGACTATCCATTGAATACTATGTAAAAAACGTATGAGGAAGAGACGTAAGAGGACTGGGAACTACACTCGCCGATCAGGCTTCTTTATTGCATGGAACCGACAAGGAGGGGGCTGTAATCAGGTTGATAGAAGCGACCGAGGAGGACGCATGACCTATTAGGAGAAAAGCATTCTCTGATGATATACTTTGCAAAGATTTTTGTGATGTCTTAAAAAAGGAAACAAAATCAGATTTTGAATACACATGCGAATGATTAAATGGATGAAGTACATGAAATTAATAAATTGCTGCTTGTATAGCTCAGCAGAGCCGGGATTTAACAAAAGATTTTTTAACACTGATTGTGTATGGTGCCATCCTGCGACCTATTTTTGATAATTATAGTAGTTGTTGATTGACTACAACTGGCTTTAATTTATCCAGTAGTCATATATACTATCACTCAAGTCAAAATAAAAAAATATTTAGCCCAGCCCCAATATTACATTATTTGTTGTATGACTAAACATTTCCTTTTTCGATTAGATACAGTAACTTTGCCTGGTGATATGAGGCTGGATGTTGATTGAAGGAGTGGAGACGGATGGAAATAACAACGTATGGGGTCTAAATTAACTGATTCACATGGTGTTTGTCATGATGCAGCCTGATGGCTGCATTTTTAGCAGTTCCTGCCTCCTCCTTCCCAGCACAGCCTGATCAGGATCACCTGTCAGGCTGCAATCACCTGTGACTGGCTCCACCTGCTTACACCACTATTTAACTCACCTCTGGTTGTTCTTCCTCGCTGGCTCGTAGTGTTCTGTTCCTCAACATCATGCCTGTCTGCTCCTGTTCCCGGCTCATCTAGTTTGGTTTATGTTTGGCTGCGCTGCTGATCTCTGTTCGTCCGTCTTGGTCTTGGTCCCGTTCCTGGTTCTGCAGCAGCCCGGCTCCCCTCTGTATCATGGACTACTGTTCCTCCGCTTCATGGACTCTGTACCTGCCAGCAAGCTCCTGCATCCTTCACCTCTGCCTGGTAATAAACTCCGGTTCTCCATGTCATCACCATCTACCTGCAATAAAGAGTAAGACCTACTCTGTGTGTGCGTGCTGTGTCCGGGTTCATCCAAGACAATATCATGACAGTGTTTAGACAGAAATTTCTGCTGTGCTTCGGGCTGTTGTCCTTCTCTCTCTGCTTTTGCTAATCACACACATATAGCATAAATGGGGTTGAATGTATATACAACACCTTGCACTACACAAGCCAGGAAGCAATGAGGTGTGGTTGAGGGGTTGGGCGATGGTGGCACTGAATCCACGTGTTTGCCGGATATAGCTTGTTGGTCACATTTAGGTTTAGATTGAGTTTACAGGGGTTGAATAATAGTTTCAAGGAGGGGGTGTTAGCCCGTCCACCCAAAACCTGGGTACATTGTACTCTGGTGATGTGCAACATCTAACATCATCCAACATCTAAGGGATATTAGATGTTGGATGAGGCCATGTCACATGTCTATGTACTGTATGTCACAGATGTGGCATACATAGACATGGGAAAAGGGGTAGATAAGTGGAATTACTAGTTATTCCATGGGCAGCATACTCACTTAGTCACCCACTTGGTTCACGAATTTGTCATTTTCACTTTTCAGAGATACCATTTGCTCAGTCTATCCAGATTTTAGGTCAGAACTCAATGACTATCTCTCCATTCTTGAAATAGCTCTCTGCTTTCGAGACAGCAATTCTTTGCTACCCAGGCCGCAGGTCCCTTGCAGCAATTTGATCAAAGGACATACTGGTGTACAGTGGTGTTTTTAGGGGTGCTCAAGCACAGAATCTGGATGGCATTAACTTGGCCTCTGGTAGTAAAGTAAAAAATCTTTGTTATTTTAGACCAAGACATTGTCATGATTTAGTCGAGGGTGAACCCGGACACAGCACGCACACACAGAGTAGGATTTAAGAGAGTTTATTGCAGGTGGATGGTAGTGACATGAGGAACCAAAGTTGTTACCAGACGGAGGTGAATGATGCAGGAGCTGACTGGCAGGTACAGAGTCCACGAGACAGAGAGGAGCTGGGCTGCTGCAGGACCAGGGACGAGACCAGGATGGAGACGGAAAAACTGAAGCCAGCAGCGCAGCCAAACAAAACCGAAACTTGATGGACCGGGAACCAAGACGAGGGAACAGGTGCAGGCAAACACGAAGGAGAGCAACAAACACTACGAGCCAGCGACGAGGAGACAACAGAGGTTAGTTTATAAAGGGAGCCTGACAGGTGACGGGAATGAAAACTAATTAGAGTAGGTGTGACGAATGGCTGTGGGAGGGAGAGCTGGGTGAACTACAAAACAAGAAAGAATCCAGACAACTTAAACCATGACAGACATGTCATTTAAATCCCATATTAAACAGGTTTCCAGAGTTTCCTTTTTTCACCTCCGGAATATCGCCAAAATTAGAATCATTCTGTCCAGGGGTGATGCTGAAAAAGTAGTCCATGCATTTGTTACTTCAAGGCTGGACTATTGTAATTCTTTACTATCAGGAAGTCCACAAAATGCAGTTCGAAGTCTTCAGCTGATCCAAAATGCTGCAGCAAGAGTTCTGATGAAAATCAACAAGAGGGATCATATTTCTCCAATTTTAGCTTCCCTTCACTGGCTTCCTGTTAAATCAAGAATAGAATTTAAAATTCTTCTTCTAACGTATAAAGCCCTTAAAAATCAAGCTCCATCATATATCAGAGCTCAGATTACTCCGTATGTTCCTAACAGAGCACTTCGCTCTCAGACTGCAGGTCTGCTGGTGGTTCCTAGAGTCTCTAAAAGTAGAATGGGAGGCAGATCCTTTAGCTATCAGGCTCCTCTCCTGTGGAACCAACTCCCAGTTTTGGTCCGTGAGGCAGACACCCTGTCTACTTTTAAGACCAATCTTAAAACTTTCCTTTTTGACAAAGCTTATAGTTAGAGTGGCTTATGTTACCCTGAGCTACCTCTATAGTTATGCTGCTATAGGCTTAGGCTACTGGAGGACATCAGGGTCTATTTTTCTCACTCTACTGATTTCTACTGTTCTCCAGATTTGCATTGCATTACATTGAAATGACTGTCATTTCAGCTTTTAGCTTTTTGTTCTCTCTCTTTTTTCTTCATAGTAGGTACACCTGGTCTGACGTTCTGTTGACTGTGAAATCATCCAGGGAGGACAGATCACCGACTATTACCATCTAATGTAGAACAGATTACTAGATCAATGTGTGCTTCTGTGCTTTTTGTCTGTCTTGTTGTGTGTCTGCTCTGTCTTCTGTAACCCCCAGTCGGTCGAGGCAGATGACCGTTCATACTGAGCCCGGTTCTGCTGGAGGTTTTCCTTCCCGCTGACGAGTGTTTTTTCTTTCCACTGTCGCTTCATGCTTGCTCAGTATGAGGGATTGCTGCAAAGCCATGGACAATGCAGACGACTCTCCCTGTAGCTCTACGCTTCTCCAGGAGTGAATGCTGCTTGTCAGGACTTTGAAGCAATCAACTGGTTTCCTTATATAGGAGATTTTTGACCAATCTGTATAATATGATTGATTTGACTTTGTAAAGTGCCTCGAGATGACATGTTTCATGAATTGGCGCTATATAAATAAAATTGAATTAAAGTTTAATCTCCTGTTCTTTAATAGTCGTACTAGTATATACCAATAGTATATTAATATGTTCTCATTTCAATGATGAAATGGACAACCACTCAGTTACAATTCAGTCTTGGTGTCACCCATCTTACTCAGAGTACAGTATTAGGTCCTCCATGCTGCTTATGTATTAAGATTTACTGCACATTTAAACATTGACAACTCACTATTGTTAGGGAAATAATTAGTTGTCTGAGAAGATGTAGGTAAGAGATGCTGTTATCTACACTTCAGATATATGATGTAAGAAATGTGTTTGGAATGTTAAGATAAATTACATGAAATGGGCTACACAGAGTAACTACAACCCAATTGTATATTTGTTGAAATTTGAATTAATTATTTGAAATGTTGTTAGTATCAGTTACAGTTCTACTTCCAGTGCAGAGTAAATACAGTAAATTTATTTGCAGTCCCTTGAATGTATAATTTTGCTGTGTTTTATGATGCAGTATCTTATGAGTATTTAGATAAAAGAAAATAAGGGTGGGGTTTATCTCTGCGCATTTCTATATCTTGAGCAGGTTAAGCTCCAGGTGGTTCTGACCGGACCAGGGGACCAGCCGAGCCACCTCATATCTGTATGAAGACTCATCCTTGCCTTGGATCAGACCAATAATTGTGGTGTCATCTTCAAGCTTCATGAGTTTTATAGACAGCTCCACTGAGATTCAGTCTTTTACGTACAGAGTAGATAGTAGTAGGGAGAGAACCCAACCCTGGGGAGCATTGCTGCTGATAGTTATTGTGGAGGTAAAGATGCAACCAAGCCTCATTTGTTGCTGCCGGTCAGTCAGGAAACTGGTGATCAACTTACAGGCAGAGGTTGACATTGTGAACTGGGTGAGTTTCTAGTAAACGATGTTTGCACTAATGGTTTTTCAAGGTCAAGCTGATATCCATGAAAAGGATCCAGAAACAGATACAATCAAAAATGTCTTTGTCAATTCTCCTGGATAGGTGTCAAAACATTTTCAGGAAAAACTGAGAGACAGTCCTGTTGCCTCGGATTTAAGCCCGTTTACTGTTGTGATAACTGAAAATTTGTACAGGCATGCTGTATTTGTTTCTGCCTTATCATTGTCCTTCTCTTTACCAACTTAATCTGTACAGGATCGTGAGGTCACCACACAGAACTGACAAGAAGACTTAAAGTTATGTTAAAAGCATTTTAGAGTGACCAACTAACCTAAGACTATTACCCCGTTTACACTACCCTTTTTTAACCGTGCTGAGAACTGTCCGAGCTCGGTAACTGAGATAACTTTCGAGTGTAAATGGATCACAAACTGAACTGAACCGTGCCAGACATAACCGGACCGCGCTAAATCTAGACCAGTTCGAGGTACGGGCTCGGCACGGTTCTCAAATAACAAAGAGCGCATGAGCAGACCGCGTCATCTCCTTACAGTCAGCTAACTAATTTCACGGTTTCAGACATTCATAAAAATACTAGCTTCCTTACCGTGCCACACGGTTTCCAGTGATGATTCTGCTTAGCAGTGTGATGAACCTCAACGTCTGTCGTTGTTTCCTGCATCTGTAAGCCCTGATTAGACGTTCGTTTGTCTTATCCACTTCCCAAAAGCTGACTCTGTCAAGTAAATTCACCAAAGGTTGCCTTCTTCACCTGACTCTCTGCATACAACGAAATATCATAATTATAACCAAGCATAACTTCCTGAATGTTACGGGTGCCGCCATTTTGATCTCCTAGAGAGCAGTAGTACCGTAGATTGTCAGTAAGAGGCGAGGAACCGCGCTAGCGTGATGTGTAAATGGTCGTCAGAACCAAGCTCGACATGGTTAAATGATCCAAGCTCGGTCCGAGCTCGGCATGGATCGGTTTAACAAGGGTAGTGTAAATGGGGCTTATATCTGTTTCTTCTTAATACAGAATAGTAATTTTTCCATTAGCAAGGGTAACAGTGCTAACAACTGTACCACCATACAGGCGCTGTTAGATTAGTCTTGTCAACTGTTATGTGAATTCTAAGATTTTCCAAGTGTTGCTAAAAAGCAAGACAAAAAAACAGAAACGTTAACTTTTCACATGGCTTTATTGAACATTTAACCATGGCTCGAGAATGCTTTTCAACAAGTTGAAAAGCACAGACCTTAAATATAAAAATGTGTTGAAAATATAAATGAAATACTTTCTGAAATAATTTCAGATCCTGGTTATTGATCCATGGTTTTTCATGTTTGCTGGAGGTGACGACCTAGGCGGCAATGAGGCGGAGGCAGGATGGTGGTGAGAAAAAGAGAGAATTTTAATGAAAGCAAAACTTACATAAACTCAGGCAGCAACAGCGCAGGGAAGAACACAAGAGGATGCAGAGGAACGCAGAGGGTGAACACAGAATGACCCGACAACAGGGAAAAAAACTGAGGGAACTAAATACACACAGGGAATAATAAACACAGGTGAGAAAAATCAACTAAATATGTCCACAGCTCGTGGGATCCTGACATGGTTTAGTAAGCTGTTAAAATAAAATAAAACCAAGACACTAGAGCTGTAACACTGAAACTTATGTTTCCTATATTAACAGTATTTGTGCTTTTAACATCTGTGCTGCTGATAAATAATCTGATAAATCTAGGTGTTACTATCAGAAGCACATTATTTTTCCAACATCACCATCACAAAAGTCAGACCTTAAAGGTAAGCAATTTATCAAAATAATTTACGTCTGTTCAAATATTTATTTCATGTCAGTTCATCTTAATGCTAACATACACATTTGAATCAGGGACATTGTTAAATATAGAAATGATGCTGCCCCAAAGAAATAAACTAAAAGACCTATTGAACTTCTTGCTGTAACGATCAGAGGCAGGTGACCCAGAATTCAACCAGACCAGCAGAGGTTCAGTACAGGCTATTTATTAACAAAAATCAAAACCAGCAAAAAGCAAACATGACCGTCGCACCAAAAAGACGGCAGAAAAACAAACAATCCAACAGGGCAGGAAAAAGCAGGTAACAGGCAGAACAGGATGGCTCAGATCACTGGAGGGAACAGGGTCAAAATCCATAAGCAAAAACAGAACATCTCTATTTAGTACCAACTTTAAGTGCTGACGTTCCTCTGAATACTTATTACTAGTGATGTTACGTTATGTGCCGAGGCTTCGAGGCGTGTGTCGAGTAATGGAGGGGGCGTTTCCGTGAAGCGCGTATCGAGGCTTGCTTCATTTAGGGGAGGAGCCGAAAACGATGATGTCTGAAGCCTCGCTGGCCGGCTGTACCACGTGACTGCTTCGGGAAGTGGTTCAGATTTCGGTGCGGGGTTTGACAGCTTTAGAAACCCCACAGGCTCCATTCAAAATGTGGGTTGTTGTAGGCGAGTTGCGGTCAGTTGAGAGAGTGGATAGAGTTTGGATAGTTTGGATAGCAGAGTTTGGATAGTGGTTATTTAGTTTGAGACAGTTAGTTTGGTGTTTGGAGAGTTTAGGAGAGAGATAGATAGGAGATCAGTGCTCTCAACTATCACGCATTGACCGTCACTGACTTCACACGGTCACACGCAAACATGGCATTTTTCACGCATAAAAATCCCAACGCCCATCTGGGCAGCGGACAATAAAAACTCCGCCTTCTGCTGAGATGTTTCAGCTTCTTTCACAGCTTGTGGCCATCAGTAATTCCTGCTGCAGTTCATGTTAACAGAGCAGCAGGAAGAGCGATCAGAGTTATGAATAATTTTAGTCTTAACCAGTGGTAAAAGTGAGCCGGTAAGGTCCTGTACTACGTACGCAGGAGGGGAGGGGGCGGGGGAAGAGAGCTGCTGCCAGATATTGCCTTCATTCAGAACCAGTGATGGCTGCACTCTGGATCATAAAACAGTTCTGCTAACCAGATGCAGTTTAAAACGCTACGTCTGGTTATAAGTTGTTTTTATTAATTCTGCATTTTTTAACTACATGCACAGTATTTCTGTGCCTCAGCGCTTCGATGCGCTTCTGCCTTGCGCTTTTTTCAGGTGCGCAAAATTACGTTACTTGTAATTTGGGTGTGCACTTTTAAGAATCATTTTAAAGAACTTGTAACATCAGGAGGCTGATCTCAGACCGGTCAGCTCCTATGATCACTGTATAGGAGCCATTTACAGTTTTTATTTATGCATTTCCACCCTGTTTATCCCTCGCACGCAGCGCACCATCGGGTAAAATCCTCCCACCTCACCGCCCAGAGCGCACTGAGGAGAGCAATAGAGATTTGTCTGGTCGACTGAGATGAGAAACCTGTTGCTGTGAAAGGTGATATAGGTTATAAACTGTTACTGTCTAGAATTGCATTGAGCTGAAAAGAGAGGAGACATCAGCAGCTGGATCGTGCATAAAGACGCAGCGGGAACCTCTGTGTGCTTCAGTGTTGCTGCTGAGGGGAAAATGTGGGACCGTATAGTACTGGGCTAATCATTGGTCACAGTACCCCAATCTGTACATACTTGCACTTATTTATTTATGCACCCCGGCATCATCTGTGCCATGTGAGCGTGTCTTTTCAAAGGTTGGAGAAGTAGTATCAAAAAAGAGAAATCATTTGAAACCAAAAACTGTGGAGAAATTGTTGTTTCTTAATAAAAATGCATGAAATCATCCAAGTTACACAAGCATCAGCCTATTCACTACCCCCTGCCTAGTTCCACAAGCACTTTCATTGTCCTCTGCCTGATTAAGCCCATGCCATTTTTCTAGAGTCACAGAAAAACATTATTACACAACATGCCATATCATGTCACTACTATTTTGGTAATAATTACACACAGACAATACATTCAAACAATGTTTTATTATACACATGTGTATACAAAATTTATGCAGACAAATTATTTCGTCCTACACCTTTTATGAAGTCATTCCCAAGAGTCATAATAGACAAAAATTCAATGCATCACACGTGTTAAGATACAGCTGGCTGTGATTATACACCTGGCCAGTAGGTGGTGTCGTGTGCACATGAAGCATCAAGAAATGAACCCTTTCTCGAACCAGTTGGCTCAAGTGGTTCAATGCCTCATGAAGCTTCATCTCACCATCACTACTTATTACATTCAAATAACACATGTTCCACTGTTTCCATATGACTACAGTAATTACAAGTCCCTATTCTGAAAAGACATCTATTAAGTCCAGTGTGTCCAATTCTAAGTCGAGATATGACTACTTCTTCCTTCCTCCTTCCATTCATACAACTATTACCCCCCACATTCTTTTGAATTTTATATAAATCTCTACCAGTGTCATGACTATCCCATTGCTCCTGCCAAACTTTACTGATTTTATTTTGAATGATAGATTTAACCTCTTGCACTGATGTCTGGTCTGAACGCAGCTTATATGGTGGTGGGAACAGGTGAAACCGGTGAAAGCTGATTACAAAGGGAGTGGAGCTGGGCAGGTGTGAGGAATGATTAATCAGACCAGGCATCAGTGCCGAGACCCAAAACAAACTCAGGAGCAGGCCAGAGACAGAACATAAACAATAGCTGGACTAAACAGGAAAATAACTCAAAACAGAGAAAACTAAACATTGGGCAGAAGGCAAGCTATAACACTTGCAGAACATCATGAAAAGACATCTTATCTTTACTGACGTTATGCCATATCCAACAAAATGCATTACATTCAATGTGATTGAAAGAAAGGAAGAAGATAAACTAGAAAGGCTACAATACTGTTTGTATAAAAGCTTTAAAAATTGACTTTTGAAGAAAAAAAACACCATCATTGTAATGAGATGACTTAAGTTACTGCACCCTGAGCTCAGAGATTTAAATCAAATCAGAAGAACTACAAATTCACATTAACATGCAAACTTTTTTAGACATACAACGGTTCAACATCCAGACTGACACATCTCAGCTGTTTTAATTAGCAAGACAAATGAAATGCATTATCATATTCAAATAGCATTGTGGTTTCATATATACTGATAAATACACTGGTATCAAAATGTCGGATGAAATGGAAAAAAATACATTCATTAAAACTGTCATCTTCCATTAGTACATTTTCAGTATAAATTCCTAAAAATAATCTTATGGTATGTCTGACTGTGATATAAGGTCTGATGCCCATTATCAGGTCTCTTTCTGCCTCACCGGCATGTAGCCATCATCACAGGACTGCTGCTGTGCACTACCTGAAAGAGCAATCTGCTTAAGGAAGTCATTAACATGGAGAGTTGGTAACAATGGACTGCTAGTTGACTCACAGATGTTTAAGTGCTGCTGTGGTAAGGTGATGGGAGGATGAGGAGGGAAAAGGAAGCAAGTCGTTTCAGAGGGCTTATCGTCCTCGTCTGTTCTGTCTTCCTGTCTCTTGTTCTCCTCAGCTGTCATGCTAACATCTTGCCAACCTGAAGTTTGCAGCCCTGGGATTTTTTTGTAACCTGAACAAATCTGGATAGAGTTTTTGCCCAAGATGCTCCCGCTGCCTCCAAACAACGTCTGGAAATCTAATTTTGTCTCATTCCCTTCCTTGTCTTCCTCCTCTATTTGTCCCTTGTGGGGTGTCTCCTCATCTTGTCCATCACTCATATTGATGCTGTCTGCTTCGATGCTTTCCTGACTGACTTCTTCACAACTGCACATGCCTGAATCTACACTGTGGAGCCTGTGGCGCTCGGCCTGTTGCTTTTTAACCTTCTCATAGTCTGAAACAACCACTGACACCTTTTCATTACCACTCATAAAAAGTAATTTGACCATTTCCAAATCTTTTTTTGCCACTAATTTACAGTCATGTTCAGTGTTTTTTTCTTCAGCTGGGCCCCCAACAGGCTTGTAGGGGGCATCAACTACACAGGCCTGCAGTTTATCAGTAGGCACACAAGAAGAAGTACACAGCTCAGAGTAACTGGGGTTGGAGAAGCTGGAGCAGCTCGAGTTGTAATTGTCGCTTTCTGTAATCCTTTTTACAGTTGGCTTGCAGAACTGCACGGCATCCACGGTGGAGGTTACTTCATAAGAGGCAATGTCCACTGAGCTAAAGAAAGATTGGACGTATTCACCAGTAAAGTGAGACCCTAACCAAGTCTGTGGAAGAAACAAATAACAAGGTCAGGGCGGATTGAAGAAATACACCCAAAAAGCAGCTCTTTTATATGAGTTTAAATGCCATCAAATTATACCGAGGCATTTCAACACATTTAAATATCATCAAAAGTTATTATGAACACTAAAATCCTTTATGACTTTGTTATGAGCATGGTATGGCTGGCCCTACAGAATTATGAACAAGACAGTTGGCTTGTCTGTGTTTTCTGTAGTAGTCCAGCAGACTGTCAGCAGCACCCTCCACAGGACGGTCCACCCCAAAAGTTAATTGTTAAAGAAGCTGGTGTTTCACAGAGTTCCTCAGAAGATTCACTGCAGACATTAAATCACATGCTATACAGTCATATTAATAGTAAGCTGAATGATGGGAAATGAGGGATAGAAAAAGTTAGTCCAGTAACACCCCAGTCATTTGTTTCTTAGCCACCAAGAGGTTTCTGAGACTTTCTGGTTCAGGAATGGCTAAACACAAGGAATGTGTCAGTTGTAGCCCATGTCCCAGATAAGGTTTATGTGGTGGTTCTTGAAGCGTGGACTCTGACATGGGATTTGCTTCACAATCTTCTTAAGGTTGGTGTTATAGTGTTATAAGGATGGTTACGCACCTTTTTCTACCATGCTTTTTTTATTCCACTCAGCTTTCCATTAATATTGGCAGATAAATATCTCTGGGAACTGCTAGCTTCATTTTAGCAATGACCATATTTTATATTTTTAACTTATTTTCCTTCCAAGTTCTTTGACAAAGTCTGGTTGTGTTTTTATCACAACTATATAATTTCATGATCTAAATGCTATCCTATTGTACCATAGCCAAGCTTAGCTATTGTTTATTTCCTGATTTTACTGCTTAATTTCTTTGACTGATGCCTTCAATCCAAAAGACCCATGAAATATACCCATTTACAAACTGCCACAGAAAAAAAATCAAACTGTTCTGATAAACATTTTATTAGCTTCAACTCAACAATATTAAGGCAAACACTAAAGAAGAAATTGACAAACCTACCTGGACTGCAGATCTCTCCGGTTTTGATCCAAGAGAATCTCCTTTATCTTTAGAATTCAGAGTAAACCAGTCCTGTGGGAAAAAAATACAGTTTCACAATTTAACCACAGTTAGCGGTTAGCATGTAGGCCCAAAAAAAATGCAGTTTTGGAATCTTCTTGTGCACCTCCTTAAACATATTTGCTTAGGTCCATTAGATGCTTTATTGTAGACTGCAAACAGGATTTGATTTCATTTACTTTTTTTTTTTTACCAGTTCTTGATAAAATCTGATTTATTTAGTGTACGACTAAAAGTTATGTCACAGATTATTATAAAAAGTTGTGGATCTCTGCAGTTATTCCAGTGTCACTATTCTCTAATGAACACTCTCCTTTGCCAGTTCTTCAGTCTAGATGGACGGTCCTAACTTTTTATAGATGTGTTAAACTTTTCATTGAGTTAGTGAATTGAACAATGCTTCTATAGATGTTCAAAGTTTATAATTTAACCCAATTCTGCTTTAATGGCTTGCACAACTTTATCTGTCTGCTGTGTTTCTTGGTCTTCATATGGGGCTGTTTGTTCACTCAAGTCAGATTTAACTGTGTTTCCCCTTATGTTCTATTTAAAGTGTAAAGAATTGGAAAAAGTTATATTCATTGTGTCAATAAGTATGATATCCTCTTCAAAAATCAAATGAAACAAAACTAAGTCTGGCAAACCAAATGTATGGTATAAATGTTAGAAGAGATCAAAACAAGAAAATAAAAGCGATACATTGGCTGTTAATGCTTTCTCTGCTGTCATTATACCATTATATTATTTAACTGGCTTTTTACACAGTAGATAGCCAGGTCTCTTTAACTCTTTTTGTGTAGCCTGGAAGCTAAGAAGATTTGGAAAGCATTGTTCCAAGTCTATAATATATTTCTTGACTGCTACATTAATCTTAGTTTAAGTCTGATTCAAGCCCTCCAGTTCATTTTTCCAGAAAGCCTTGTGATTTTCAGATGCACTTAAAACCTACAGGTTTCCAGCCTCTTGCCCTAAACATGGAGTCATTATTGCCACGATCTATATTGTCTACTTACTCAAACGTCAACAAGTAAATTGTGGTACTTTTAATTTTTCTTTGTGTAATATTTTATAAATTAAAGATTTACAAAAAAAAGTACATTTGGTCAAATAAACAGCTAGAGTAAATTAAAGAAATCCACGTGATTACCTGGAAGATTTCAGATTTCCCAGGGTCTGGTAAGGGTGGATCTTTAAAACTCTTCACCATGTAGATCCTGAAACAATTAAAACGTAATAAATTTTAACACAACAGCAGATTAACATTACATATTGCAATCTGATAAAATTGTTTTGTGAAAATTATCTTATGGTCTCTCACAGTGTCTTTTTACGTATTATCAGGACCACGCCAGTGAGCAAAAGACCCAACGCTGCCAGGGTTAAAACACCAGTTCTTGTAACTCCCATGCCCCACTCTGAAAAACACAGAACAGAGAGAGTAAAATTAGTTGAGATAAATGCTTACAATATTTATATTGCTGCAGAGATTCTGATTAAAGTGTGTTGTGGTTGAGATTTAGGCGGCATTTTATACATGGCTCAATTTAAAAAATAGATCTGCAACATTCCCTTAAATTGGGGGTGATTCATACTGTCAGGGTTCTGCGGGCAGCACCGGTTAGGTTGCTGCTGGCTTCCTCTCTCTCTCCCCACAGGTGGTTGCTGATTAGCAGGGAGGCGTGGATCCGCAGGTGGTCCGTGTTACACGGCCCTTGCGGGGAGCATAAGAGCGGAAGGCTGCCAGCACAACACTGCCAGAGTGTTAACCTTAGCGGTAATGGCTCAGTCGGCCTCCGTCTTTAAGACATCCCTTGTTCCCTCGACTAACCTGTGTTTCCTATGCTCCCGGTTGTATATGCTCCGGATCCCGTTCCGCAGCACTACCTCGTCAAAATCTCAAGCCGTGTCCCGTCAAAAACCTCTCAGTAATCTCCAGCTGGCAGCTGGCCGACTACGCTTCCTCAAGCCATCGGACCCTGCTCACCCTCCATCGCCCAGTCTCCCTGCCTCCCTGTGCTAACCTCTCATTCTCTGCCTCCGCAGTTTTGATCTTGTTCCTACACCTCCTGAAGATCTCGCCGTCTCTCTTCGCTTTAGACTCCATCGACCCCCTTCGCCATTATACACCTGCTTGCTTAATAAACGTTGTAACACCGTATCCTTGGTCTCCGGAGTGTGTCCTACATGTGGGCCAAGAACCTCAAAACCATGACACATACATTAGCTAAACTACCAAGGAGAGTTTAAAGGCTTACTATGCAACATTTTTCAGTTAATTAATGTGTTCCATACCGTTTTGGATGATTAAATGAGTAATTTCAGGTCAAACAAAGGTTTTCTCGGCCGCCCTGGTGGTCTGTAGGGGAAACACCGTAATGGCGTTCCGCGAGGGAGCTATTTTTAGAACGTGACGTCATATCACGTGGTACAGGTAGGGCAAATATGCGTTGTCCTCCACTCTTTCGCTGTACGTTACCCTTGGTTTTACTCGGTAAAACGACTGCTATTTCTAAGTCTAACACGTTTCCTAACCTTGGGTTTTAAACATTGTTGTTATGGAACGTGCAACAGCGACTCGAGGTACGCCGATAGGCCAAATATGAAGGATATTAAAGCCGCAAGCGGCGTCGATCGGCCCTCGCAGCCAAGTGCCGCTCTGGCCTATTGGCCACTGCTGCGGTGCTGGCCGGCCGGCGGCGTTCGCGCACCGCCGGCCGCCCGCCACCGCAGATGCTGTCACGCATTTTCCCCGCCCGTCCACCGGGCGATTCACACGAACGCGTAGGGAAAAACATCGACTTACCGTTCTATCAACTCGGCCCATTTTCCAGTCTTTCTAAGCCCTCGACACTCAAGCCATCGTTTGAGCTGAACGTTGGTATGTTCTTCAACAGTTCTACCAGTAAACTGGGCGCCTGGACATCCTCTTGCGATAGTTTAACAGCTGAAAAGTCGGTCATATCGTTGTATCTGTTGCACGAGTAATGGCTGGTTGCTACGTGTGCTCTCCCACTGTTTGTCCTACCTTAGCGGCAAGGGGCGTTGCTCATGAGATGGTGACGTCACGTGCGCGGTACGCCATTGCAGGAGCCCTCGGCCCGCACCCACAGGCTCAGAAGTCTGGTGCATCGCGAGAGTCAGTCTTGCTTTACGGCGAGAACTGCTACACGCCCCCAGTGAAAGGCATGCTAGTTGCTAGCGCAGTGGCGATATTTGTGCAGTTATCATGGCGGAACCAGCGAGAAAACAGCGAAAGCCCATGTCGGAGCAGGCAAGAAAGAGGAAAAGGACTCTGGACAGAGAGAGGAGTCGTACACGGGTGAACATCGGGCAAGCTTTTTCTCAATGGCGAGAGCTAAAAGAGAAAGAGAAGGCTGCAAGGCTGACGCAGACCTCGCGTTTCTGCTGATGCGATTGTAAGTAACATTGGAATGGTTTCTCTCTCTCTGTGTGCATGTTCAGTGTTTCCCGCAGGAATTTGCTTAGGCGAGGCAGTGAATTGGGGTGGGGGGGGCCACAAGTTTTGCGCGGACCGACTGGCGGAGCTGGGGGGGGGGGGGGGGTGACGACTAGTTTTGCTTCAAACAGACTTTAGCTTTTAAACTAAGGACTGTTGAGATTAAAATATGGGTTCAGCCAGACTGGATAACTTTATTCAATTTTCCAACATTTTACCTGATATGGGTTTCTGTGTTCCCACTGGTGACACCCATGACTCTGTGGGGCTCCAATCACTCCAGGTCCCATTTAGACCATGCTCAGAGACTTTCACGCGAACACGCGCTTCATAAGTCTCGTCTTTTATGAGCAAACTGGGGTCCAGCTGTACCTCACAGGACCTTTCACACCGAGGATCTTTAGTCTTAACAGAAGGATCCTGACAAAGAAAAACAATTAGCAGATAGTTAGCAGGCTGTTACAGTTTATAGGTTTCTCACTCAAAACAGTGTAACCTTAAATTATATTAGAAAATTAACTTACATTCCATGACTTATCTTTTTGCTTCCACTGTAGCTGGGAGTGGAAACGACCAATTCGGTAATGTTTTTTAACTTGGGTAAGCCACGTCACAGTAGTCTGGTTTACATTGGGTTTTCCTGGTGGATTCAACTTAACTGTAAAATCCAACATGCAGTTGTCAATAGCTAGGTGGATGCCAGTTAAAGCAACAAGAGGTTTTACAGTGGCAGGCAAAATGATTTACGCCTCGTTGAACTTTCTCAGATTTGTCACTTTACAACCACAAACTCCGATGTATTTATTTTACTGGGATTTTACACACTAGACGAGACAACAGCAACATGCAGCGCCAGAGTCCCATGTGGCTCCTTGGCTCTTTTACTGTGGCTCATAGAAACATTTATTAAGTAGTGTTTTTAGCCACCTAAGAAGTTCCACTGTATGTTTATGAAATATCTGTTTAAAATCTCTACAACCAAATGAAACTAATGGTGCAAGGATTTTTTGCCATTTTGTTTTATTAATTTGCAAACTATGTACTTCATTTTTTTATTAGAGCACCTATTTTTCTTTGAATTTAACTAAATATTGAAAGAACCTTTGCCTGTAAAAGATGGATTTTTTTTAACATCTGGAAATTAAAAACGTTCAGATTAAATGTTATGATTTATCTTTGACAGTGAAACATTTTACATAGTACAAGTTCATACAAGTTTATCCAATTTATTCTTGATGGGAATTCCTGAAAACCAGTATCACATTTGTAACTGCACTAAATTGGCTTGTTCTGATAATGTAGCAAGCCACATTTTTAAGTAATTGGTTACCTTAGCTAAATTTCCACGTATGTGTCTGTTGCAATAATGCAGTTGCACCTTTAATCAGACTAAGATTGATCTGTGGCTTTGTAGCTGTTAAAGACAGATTATTTCACTGATCAGTGGATAATTTTTCTTCAATTACCAACAGATGTGGGATCGAGATGTATGTAGCTAAACAATCTAAATTTAAAGCGACCCACAAACATCTGCAGTGGTGCTGATTTTTAGTTGTCCACTAAATGGATGATAAAAATCTTTACCCCACTGCCTGGGCCAAAGGACCACCAAAGGAGAAACAAGAGCTTTAGATAAGGAATGACAAATCTGCTGACAGCATATAAAGCATGACTTTGGATTAAAAAAAAATAGCAACATAGTTTTGCCCCTTTATGATTGGTAATAAGTTATTAATGAATGATGGCTAATGAAAAGAAAATTTCTCTCCAGGGACAACAATAAAGTTATACTGACTTATTCTGGCCTTTCTCTCCATGGCAATAATTTATTCTGTAAGCAAAAAATTACCCCAGAGAAATATTCAATACACAACTAACGAAGATCCTTTAATATAAAACCATTGAAAAAATAAAATTAACAGATTAAGACTTAAATGAGCATTTCCCTTTAAAATCCCACAGCGTTTTATCAGTGTTTAATCCCTCCCTTAGGGCACAGGGTGCTGCCACACTGAGTAGTGCATGGGCAGCAATCTGTGGTCAAGGGTTTTGCTCAGGGACCCAGAGTGACACACTGCAAAAAGGGAACTCAATGTATGTAAAGTCCTCTTGAAATTAGTGTATTTTTCATTGATTTGAGCAGGTAAATCAGACTATTTGCCAACGGAATAAGATGTTTGCACTTAAAATAAGAACAATTCATCTCCATCATCTTATTTTAAGTGCAGGATGTCTAATTATCTTATTTTAGGGGTAGATATTCTCATTCCATTGCCAAATAGTCTTATTTAGCTGCTCAAATCAAGGAAAAATATACTAATTTTAAGAAAATGTTACTTACTTTCAGTTCCCTTTTTGCAGTGCAGGCTGAGTTCAAACCAGCAACCCTTTCAGCTTCCCCAAGAGGCAGATGCCCAGCTCCCTAACCACTATTCTACCACTCCCACTTATGCTCACCCCCATCTTTGAAAGACAAATGATTAATATGTAAAAGCTGATGTTCCCTCATGCTTTTAACTAAGTTTTGATGTACAAGAGGCCATTTTTATTACAAATACAAATGTACTAGAAGTTGCCATTTGCCAAAAAGTTATACAACACATCTTTTTCTCCGAGGTTCAAGTAAGTTTGTTGCAGTGGGTAAATAAACGGCTCTTTCGATTGAAAAGACTGCTGTTTCCTGGGATAGTCCCACAAAAGTAATACAGAAACTATGAAAGGAAAACAACACAATACTATTTTCAAAAACAGTTGATTGCACTAGATTTTATTTAGGGTTGTCAGATGAAAAAGCTGTTAATGCCTAAGTATGCCACAGTTTTCATATTCATATTTGTAAAAACCTTTAATGATGATCCAATTTGTGTTGGTCTGGTTGAAAGTTTGTCGTTGTATAGTGACAACATTTAAGGGGCAGGGATACTTTTGTAAGGTGTGCATCAATACTCACTGTGACTCGATGGCTTGTAGGACATGTTTTGAATTTGTTTTGAATGTGTGCAGTTCGCCTTAATGGATAACTCATGATAGGACATAAACTGAAAATGAATTAAAAAAAAAGAATAATTTTTACATTTAGAAAGTACTCATGTACCAATTTTAAAAATCAGGTTATTCCTACGTAATGGTGAAAAGTCTCTCTTTTTTCTTTCTTAGCAAGTAAAGACTTTACAGGTTGAGTAAATATAAGACCGGATAAGATTCACATCGAAGAAAAAATATGCATGAAAAACAGTTTTAAAACAATAAAAAGTGTAGGTTTGTGACTGAATTTTTAAACAGTTTTTTTGGGGGGGGGGGAGCACAAGAAGACTGATTTTAATCCTGCCATCTAAGTTAATTCAGCATTTAAGTCCGACTAAGCATGAAAAAAGACAGATGGTGCAGTGGAAAGATGATCATGTTTGGTTTTTTGAAAAAAAAAGAGAACCTTGATGATAACGATAAAAAGCTATTTTAGGAGCAAAAACTGCCTCACACACCACCACCACACCTTCCAGCATGTGTGAATTTTATACCATTGATTTGTCTCGATGTGTACTCACAATATAATTCCCTTTGAAGACTAAAGAGAAGCTTTTTGAAGCTGAGTTCGAAGCATCAAATGGCTTCAAGTCACAGGAAGTCGTGTAGGGCCTTGTACTAAGAGAAAAATATTCGTGTTAATTAATTTTGTATACATCAGATGTTATATGGATGTGTTTAATGTCAAAAAACAGTACTGCTTGTTACCTCCTATATCTCCTTTTTTCTTCAACTTGTTCTGCTTGCACTGTGCACACATCATCTGTATGATCACAGACAGGTGACTCGTTCCACACACAGGTGATGGTATGATCATAGTCATTGTAGCAAGTAAGATCTAGAAAAGAGCATTGACGTTTTATTAAGGGAAATAGAACTATTATAGGTTTTTATCAAGTAATAAGTTGAAAAACTCACCCTGCAGTGGAAGGCTGTTGCAATTATCACCTCTAGCTCTGTAGAGGTGAAGAAAATATAGCAGAAGAGAAAAAGAAAATCCCATTCTAGTTCTCCCCATTATTCTGTATATGGGTTCTTCTTTTGAGAGATATGAACATCTGGGATGGATGGATTTCAAACTTCTGTGGCCAGAAGGTTTGAAGGCGTCTGCTTGATTGAGAGCATCAATCGCTGCCTAATTGATTTTCTTTGCATCCTCTAGCTGACAAATGAAACAAAGGGAAAAAAATAGTTTTACTCTTCTTCTCAAACTATCTCCTGAACATTTGCGTTGCAACATAAAGACATAATAATCGGGAAATGTTTCAGATCATGCTTTAGTAACTGCTGTGATTCCACCTTCACCTACTGAGAGAACATGTGGAGATGTGGTTAAATGTGCTATAGTAGAGTTACCACTTAGTTCAGGTAAGACCAACCTTATGAGTATTAAACTTCTCAGAACAACTGGATTCAAACTGAGATTAAATTCCGCAGAACAGATCCGCTCTGTTTACAAATTAAGTGACATCTTAACATTGGTTGCATTGGATTTCATTTTGGGATTTTAAAGTAGGGGTTGGGGGTTATAAATTCAAGACACAATTTCAGGTTTTTATTTGCAATTATACACAGGAATGTGTTGTTAAGTCATAACAAAATGCCATAAAGTTTGCGGTTTGCAAGGCGCTGTAGCAATTATGTGGTGGGGCTAAATGCATGTACGAAAAGATGACTTCTAAAGAGAGCGAAAAGGTGAAGATTTAACGTAAAAATATACTTAAATGTACCTAAGAAGTACTAGGAGTGAGAAAAAGCTATAAAGTACAAATAAGTTAACATTAACCACATTGGGGTTATTCCACATCCTATAAATGAACAATCGAAACAGTCTTCCATTGTTTCTGTAGGTGTGACCGTACAGCTATGCAGATTAAAATCATTTAGAATTTAAATGAATATTTTCTGCTGAAACATTTCCTAATAAATGTCTTTTATGCAAACCTCAAAACATGTTCTCTAAAAGAAAGTGCTCCCTCAATTGTCTGCCTACTAGCTCCTCTTCATTAACTCACAACAACATGTAATACATCTGCTCTTTTTGGAAGAGTAAAAGCCTGAGAGGAGACAAGAACTATTTAGCGTCTTACCTGCTTGTGAAGCAGCTCGAGATCTGCTTCAAATTCCTCAATTTCCCCCCAAGCACTGTGAAAGAGCGTCATACAGGGTTTTTCTCTGAACATCTATCACACAAAACCACTGATAAGATTGATAAGATAGAAACTGTCTGAACTATTGAAAGATCACTACTAAGAACTGACACCATAAAAAAAAGGTGTTTACCGTTTAGGTCCACCCTCTTTTCTCAAAGACGTCTGCACTGCATTAATATCTTCTAACTAATGGTTAGAAATCTATTTGACCTATTAGAGATAAGTGTTTTATTCTGTTACTCATCGGCTGATGAACAGGGATATGTTTATAAAAACACCTACTCTGGGGCTGACTCTGTACCAGTAGCATGCAGAGCGCATAATGTAGCATTACAATATATATGCATCTTCAATATAGATTTACATGCTTTGCCTATGTTATATCGTGCATGTCCAAATACTCAGGGTGAAATGCTTGCCTTATGCCATGCAGGTAAAACCACTGATGATTTTCTTGATGTGTGCTGCATAGGCAAGCACAAAACTAAACCAGATCATTCTCATTTTTTACCATCAGAATCACAAGAGCATTTGAAGTATGACACAAACAGGATGAAAATAAATACATATGTGGGTTTCATGTAGGATTTGTGGTCTGTGGTATTTTCAGTCAAACACCCACAGCCCCCTGCAGCATCTACTTTGCACAATAACAACAGGAGCAACAGATGCAAATAATTTCCAGTCATCTGTGCAAGTTTTAGACACTAGCGTAGGTTAAATATTCATCTATCATATTAATTTATGTAAGGAAGGCAGGGGATCTAATTCAGCACAACATTAACAATTCCAAACAGACACTACTGTGCACGTCTGTGCAAAAACACTCACAGATAAACTGAATCATTCTGCATAAAAACTTTTGCAAACTGATAAATGGAACAATTAGTAGGTGCACTTTCCATTATTTGAATTATTTCTGCACAGCACTGTGGATGTTTTCTTTCATTTCCGTGCACAGGGGGAAACACGTGTTCTCACCATCTCCGGCCACCTGTTTATGAGGTTTAATGAAGGTCAGAAGTTTTTTTTTTTTTTTCTAAAAACCATAAAATGTTCCATTATTTTGACAGGTGCACATCCTGCTAGGAACACCTCCACCCCAGTAAACGGCTTTAATCTGATTAGAAGGTGAAACGGTTTTACAAGCCGAACAAACAGAAAAGTGAAGTGTGTATTTTGAGTTATCAGAATATAGTTAACAAATACTAGTAAAGAGGAAGAAGATATTTAAGTGACATTTCATGAATATTCTTGGTGTTAGTAAAAGAAATTGCACTTATTTTTGTATCAGATATTCCATTTAGGCAGTTGAGCTACAGGTAGCGCCTATTGGGGATCAATAGATCTCTCAACATTAATTAATACCTTGCTATTGTTAAAAAACATCTCAATTCCAGACAGCCAAGATGCCTTCAGTACATGCTTGATGATTTAATTTGAGCATTTTCACACCTAAAACTGCAGCTCTGCAAAGAAACAGAAAAAAAATGTAAATGAAGCTATAAAGACCTAAAGCCAGCCAAGAAATTTGCTTGTGATGTCCCTTAAACTGTTCTCAAAAACAGGTGTATGCTCTTGCAATGCGTATTGTGTTTTCATAAGAATTACACTCAAAGTAGCCTAGTTTTGAGCAATGAGTAATAACTAGAAATTCGATTGACTCACTATGGTTGACCTTGTGTACAAAACAGCAGAAACATGTTACGGAACAAGAGACTTTATATGGCATTATTAAATCAAGAGTTCTGTCTTATCTTACGCTTATTTTAACAGTGTACCTCTCTATGGCTTAAAAAATATTCGTCTTCCTCTGACATTTGGACTTCCCCTGAACAAGTCCAACTGAAAAACTGAAAACGCAGACTCTCTCTTCTCACTCTGTTTTATAAAGACCTGAGCAAGAAAACAACAACAAACTACAGAAACTAAAGTGAGACAAAAAAAACTACTTCCTAACCTCTTTTTCTTCGACTTTAGTTTCAAACAAGAAATGTAAAAAACTATATATTTTGGTCATGTCCTGCTCTATATATTTTATTGACTGTTACATGTAATGTAATACTGAAACCAGACAGAACAAGTGCATGTTTTTTTTTCAAAGAGGTCCTCTTAAAAGTAATACTGCAGTTGTGCAAATGTTTTATCCAAAGTTTGACTGCATTAAAATCATGTTAGGCTGACATGCTGTTGCACTGTGGTGTAGTTGGTACAACTGGTGACTTGCAGCAAGAAGTTCCTGGGTTCAAATGTTAACTTGCATGGGGTTTGTATATTCTCTCTGGTTACTCCTGCTTCCTCCCAAAAACATGATAGTCTCTCCATATGTGCATGGTTGTTTGTCTTGTGTGTCTTAATTTCCCCTTTTCCAGAGGCTCTACTTAGGACAGCTTCATTCAGCTCACTATGCGAGCGTTTTCATTACTGTTTTCTGCCCCCACCTCCAGGAGATGTTTCCTCTCATCCAGCCATTCCTGGGTCAATGGAAAAACAACAATTTCTTGGCCGAGTGGCATACAGCTGCGTGGAGCTGAAACCATCAATAGAAAAGTAATGCATGGTACCCTCTGATGGACTGGTGAGCTGTCTTGCCCAATAACTGTTCAACTGTTTTGAAGCAGATTTAGGTTCAGTTCCAGTGTTCAATCTTCTTAGATAAACTCCTACTGTCCATTCTAGAGAATCTGATAAACCTAAAATTAATTTTAGCTGTCCTATAATTATTTTGACATTTGCTCATTTGCACCCTTTAGCTAAAAAGACATTACAGAGGACCAAATGATCTCATAGCACAAGGTATCAGCCATGGGAAGGACATAAAATATGACCACAGAATTATATTTATGCTACCGTGCATTACAGAAACTGAACATTTCTCTATAACTGATAGAAGGAAAAGGAAACTGATCAGGGAGGCTGCCAAGAACAGTACAACTAAAAAAAGCAGCAGGAATTTCTGACAAGGTCGGCTTCTACATGTGGCAATAACCTCTCGTATAATCTACGTATGTCTGCTTTATGTGAGTAAGGTTGGAAGGCAGAAACCTTTTGGTAAAGAATGCATTTGTAAAAGCACACCATACTCACATTGACATTTCATGCTTTTTCATGTTCTACAATCAAGACTCTGTATTGTCATTATGTGCTACCATAATGACATTTTTGATGAGATAGACACCGACTCAGAATGCATTTAGATTACGCACAACATGCAGTCAAACCCTTTTTTCCTGAAATCCGTTGATTGCACTGACCAACATGGCTGTCCAATTAGACATCTGAAGTCTGTTATTGTTTTACATCCCAAAAAGCTGGCATTTCAACAGAAGTGTGTATACTTCAAAAACAGAGGCAGGAAATCTAATAACTCTGGAAATTAAACCCTCACCAATATCATCTCCATTTCCTCAGCACAGACTTTGAAACAAAAAGCTACTTTTTTATCTCAGTTTTGGTTGTACATGATGCTTCCCTCATAGATGTCTGGTACTTTTTGATAGTTGGGTAAAAGTGGGCGGAAGGAGAAAATAGCTCAACAGCAGGATGTGACATGTGGGTGTTAGCAGTCTAAACCCAGAGAGTAGCAGCAGACAGTGTGCGTGTGACTGATCAGTGGAATAAAAGTGTTGGTTTGTTGCTACCTTTAGGATGCAGAGTGGTGCAGTTGGTAGCACTGTGGCTTTGCCAAAAGAAGGTCTTAAGTTCAAATCCAAGCCTGGGAGTTTGCACATTCTCCCTGTGCATGTGTGGGTCCTCTCTGGGTGCTGAGGCTTCCTCTCAAAGTCCTAAAGCAATGCTGTTAGGTTGAGTGGTCTCTCCAAATTGCCCTTAGGTGTGTGTTTGTGCTTGGCTGTGTGCCTGTATGTTGCCCTTTGATGGACTGGTGACCTGCTCAGGTTGGACCACCCACACCTCCAATTAGGAGAAGCGGGTATTGATGATGGATTTATGGTTTTATCTCAATTAATCTTTTAATCTCTGGCTTTACCAAATGGGTTAAATGTTTGTTTACTTAAAAAAAAATCTAAAATGATCTTGTATTTACATTCAACAACTCAATTGTAACCCCTTTGACCACGAAATTGACCTTTTTATACTAAGTAAAGTTTGGTTGTCTTTCGTTTTGGTTTTCCCATACGGTTTACACCTCCACAGTGCTGACGTTATTTCTCTTTCTTGTTACTTGCTGTTTATGTGAGTTAGGTTGGAAGGCAGAAACCTTTTGGTAAAGAATGCATTTGTAAAAACACACCATACTTACATTGACATTTCAAGCTTTGTCATGTTCTACAATCAAGAATCTTTATTGTCATTATGTGCTACCATAATGACATTTTTGATGAGAGAGACACCGACTCAGAATGCATTCAGATTACACACAACATGCAGGCACAACTGACGGAATCTTTCCAAACCCTTTTTTCCTGAAATCAGTTGATTCCACTGACCAACAACACTTTCCAATAAGCTTAAAGCAAGCAGATAGTGCTTAGCTTCTAGTAACACTTATTTTCGAGTCAAAAAACACAGCGTGTTCTCTTTACAGACAATATAGATTACCCTGCAGTTGCATATGTGTATCACATGCACACAGTAAAAATACAGTGCAATAAATTTAGATTTTCAAGTTATAGAACTGTGCAGTTTGCATGGCTGTCCAATTAGACATCTGAAGTCTGCAAATAGACATTAGAATGAGAGAGAGAGACAGTGTAAATAATTCTCATCAGACCAAGAACATGTTTCACCAGTAGTATGTTTGTAACATGTAACAGACTATGAACTGGGATGGTGGTTTATTTATTCTTAGCAGAGGATGATAGCCCTCACAGCTTTGGGATACTAGGGTTACACTTCTTAAGATGGCACTGGCAAAGTGGCCAAAAAGTGGATGCAACTATCTGCTCATTATGAGCTATTGTTTTACATTCCAAAAAGCTGGCATTTCAACAGAAGTGTTGATACTTCAAAAACAGAAGCAGGAAATCTAATAACTCTGGAAATTAAACCCTCACCAATATCACCTCCATTTCCTCAGCACAGACTTTGAAACAAAAAGCTACTTTTTTATCTCAGTTTTGCTTGTACATGATGGTTCCCTCATAGATGTCTGGTACTTTTTGATAATTGGGTAAAAGTGGGCGGAAGGAGAAAATAGCTCAACAGCAGGATGTGACATGTGGGTGTTAGCAGTCTAAACCCAGAGAGTAGCAGCAGACAGTGTGCGTGTGACTGATCAGTGGAATAAAAGTGTGGGTCTGTTGCTACCTTTAGGATGCAGAGTGGTGCAGTTGGTAGCACTGTGGCTTTGCCAAAAGAAGGTCTTAAGTTCAAATCCAAGCCTGGGAGTTTGCACATTCTCCCTGTGTGTGTGGGTCCTCTCTGGGTGCTGAGGCTTCCTTTCACAGTCCTAAAGCAATGCTGTTAGGTTGAGTGGTCTCTCCAAATTCCCTTAGGTGTGAGTGTATTTGTGCTTGGCTGCGTGTATGTTGCCCTGTAATGGACAGGTGACCTGCTCAGATTGGACCGCCAACCACCACCCACACCTCAGCAAGGAGAAGCAGGCATAGATGATGGATGAATGGTTTTATCTCAATTAATCTTTCAATCCCTGGCTTTACCAAATGGGTTAAATGTTTGTTTACTTTGAAATAAAAAAATATCTAAGTTGATCTTGTTTTTACATTCAACAACTCAGTTGCAAGCCCTTTGACCACGAAATTGACCTTTTTATACTAAGTAAAGTTTGGTTGTCTTTCGTTTGGTTTTCCCATACGGTTTACACTTCCACAGTGCTGACGTCATTTCTCTTTCTTGTTGTACTTTCTTCAGCCTTCCTCCTTTTACCACACATTTCATTTACAAAAAAGCTAAAGTTTCCCTTTCGTCCTCTCGTCTTTTCATTTACTCTCATGAGATACTTTTCGAAGCGGTGATTAAAGGTTTGTGATCCTTCACCAAGATGGAAATCTTCATTTTGAAAACATCGCATAGATTGACTTTGTCTCCAAGTGACATTTCTGGATATGTTTCAGCTCTAAATGACTGGTTTTATGTAACACGTTGAGGAAATAGACACAAGAAACAGACTTTGCGTTTAAACAATTTTGTTAAACTACACTATAATATTTTTACTGGCAGCTTTTTCTCCCTTAGCCAAAAACGTAAAACACGAAAACCCACATTGATAAATTCTCAAATACTTTATCAACTTCTACAACTTCTCACCACAGACTCATTAACGTCTTACAATGAAATGCCTGATTGACATCAATAACTACCTGATAAACATTAATAACTGTTAGCCCAAAATCAAACAGCAAAGGAGCCTACCTTCAAAATGGTGTTTTGTGAAGAGTTCTGACCTTTTCTGATTGTTTTGTATCTGTTAAGCTCAAAGTGACTAATCTGGAGTTTTCATGCATCTTACTCAGGCTCCCCCTCTAAAGTTATGACTGGGAAATGTTGTGCACAAAGCACTGAAAAAAAAGCTGTGGCTTAGTGTGGTTTAGTTTAGCATGTGGTTTAGCTGATAGTAATTGTGTGATCTTCAATCCATCAAGCAATGCAAAACAGCCGGGTGGAATCCCCAAAGTATATTTTCTGTTTCCTTTTTTCAACACTTCATCTCTATGCTGATGGAAGGAGAATCTGCCTTTCTGGAAAATGTTGTGTTTAATTTTTCGTGGATCAATTCACAAACTTCTAAGAAAGGTTGTGACTTTCAAATGTTGATGAAACATTTTTATTTTGAAAAGAGGAAGTTATACTGGATGCAAATGATCTCACAGAAGTACTGGGTTGTTCACGGCTAATGACTAAATAATTCAATTGAACAAATAAATAAAAATTCACACTCTTTACATTAGAACAATTTAAAGTCTGAAATGGAGATGGAAGAAGTTTCCAAAGATTTATCCGTCAAGTAATTCAGTTCCGAGCTGTGAACATAGCAACTTAGTAAAGTGGCAAAGACACAGCATTGTATGTATGCCTTAATAATGAAACTTATGTAGCAGTGTCCCAGCCAACATGTCACACAATTTTATGCTATGTTAAAGAAACTGTTCAACATTCACTTCAGCTGGCCTCCCAAACAAGGAAGTGGCTGACACGGCAGGGGAGCTTTTTTTCACCACTATTTCCGTTTCTGCTGTTTCTGTAGCAGGTTCTGGCATTTTTTCTAGGTCCAGATGGAGGCTAAATGGGACCTGCTGGTATAATGGACTTGCCTCTGTCTCAACTCTTTTTGTATTTTTTTTTATTTTATTTTATTAATTTTTAATGCAGTTTTTGTTTGTCTAGGACAATTGCAGGAAAAAAGGTTATTTTTTAAACAGTGTAAGTAAGCATCTACATATGGTGTTGACATGTAGAACCTTTGTCAACACAGTATACAGATGCTCACTTACACTGTGTAAAAAAAAAGTGGAACCTTTTTTTCCTCACTGACATTAAATAAAACTAAACTGTTATTGTTTAAGATGAGCAAGGATTACCATAATTGTCTTCAATTTTCTTCAAACTTCTAAATTCTTTAGTATTTGGCAGAACTGTATAACTTGGTTCAAACATTGTGGAAATCCTTCACCATGGGTGGGTTGGCTTAGTGGTTTCAATATAATATTTTGTCAAAAAATTTCTTGTGTAGCAGTCCCTCCAGCAGCTAAACAGTCACAAACATAATGCTGGGATGTCCATACTTCCTAGTGGAGAAGGTGTTTTCAGGCTTGAAAGATTCCCCCTTGTTGTTCCAGATGTAACAATGGTCATCATGGCCAAACACTTCAGTTTTACTTTTTTCAGATCACAATTATCCAAATGGCTCCAAAGGTCAAGGTGTTTGCCCCTAGGTGTACTTGAAAACTTTAACCTAGCTTTTAATGTTTATTTTGGTGTAATGGGATACAAGCATAGTAATTATGCTAATATATTATGGTAATATATACAACGCCAGGGGGTTTGAATCCAGCTAGCAGACAGCTCTTTGTTTAGGTCAGACCAGACGGCAGCCGCAGAGAGAAGCAAAGATGGGGGGCTAGCGATATACATCCACAACACCTAGTCCACAGCTGCAAATGTGATCAGAACTTTCTGCTCCCCTGATCTGGAATATGAAGTAGTTAAGTACAGACCATTTAAAGTTGTTAGAGAGTTCAGCTCTGTTATCTTCATTGCAGCAAGCATCCAGCCAAAAGCTTTATCACCAGACAGATTTATCACCCGTCAAATGAACATTAACCACGAAGCAGCTGTGGTTGTAGCTGGAGACTTTAATCACTTTGAACAAAAAGCTGCGCTCCCCGAGTTCCATAAATACATTAGGTTCCAGACTAGAGACAACAATATATTAGATCAAGTTTACTGCAATATCCCAGGTGGGACAGAGCAGGGAGGTAGTGAGCAGCAGCAGCAGGAAGAAACGACCGCCTCCACCTAGAGACAGACCAGCAAAGGCAACGCATGTCTGAAACCTTACCTGAAGTGCCGTGCTAGTTCTGTCCATTAAAGTTACTTACCTTTATGATGGCTCTGCATTGCCTTTGCTGCACTGTTGGTCATCAACAACCTCAAATCATGACACATACAGGTTTGGACAGAGGAGGCCTGCTCAGCTTTCCAGGAAAGTTTTGAAAACAGACTGGGGGGTGTTTAAACAGGATGCTGGCATATAAAGTTACACATCATCTGTGCTGTCTTATATTCACTTCTGCCACTATCCAAGGAGACAATCAGGTTTATGGTTTCCTAACCAGAAACCATGGGTAGATAGCTAGGCGCAGTCCCTGCTGAAGGCCCATGATGCAGCATTCAGATCAGGAGACAAACTGGCCTACAGCAGGGCTAGAAGTCAACTGAGAAAAGGCATCCAAAAGGCAAAACACATGTACAAGCAGCACATTGAGAACCACTTCAGCAACAACAACCCACGCGACATGTGGAGAGGCTTCAGAACCATCACAGACTACAAGCACAGCGACCACCAGCTAAGCAATGACCTGGCTCTTCCTGACACCTTAAAGAGTTTCTTCGCACGCTTTGACTCGCACACTTTGACTCGCACGCTTTGACTCGCACGCTTTGACTCGCACGCTTTGACTCGCTTTGAGCCCCACTGATCCTTAACACAAAAATCTCTTCACTCTTTTCACCCAGGACTGTTCGCCTAAGGAGGTAATAGTAGACCACAGGAGGTCCAGGAAGACGGAGCACGCTCCTCTTTGCATACAGGGTGAGGTGGTGGAGCGTGTTGACAGCACTAGGTTCCTGGGCATTCACATCTCCTCCGACCTCTCCTGGTCTATGAACACCTCCCACCTGGTGAAAAAGGCCCAACAACAACTATTTTTCCTCAGAAAACTGAAATGAACTGGACTTTCCACTAAGGTGCTAAAAAAAACTTTACATTGCTACAACAGAAAGTGTCTCAGCATAACTGTGTGGCATGGGAGCTGCAAAATGCAGGAGAAGAAGGACTTAGCATGGGTGGTGAGGACAGCGCATGGGATTGTGGGATGCCGTCTACAGGATTTTGACTCAGTTGATGTAGCACGAGAAGGGCCACCCTATCTCCACTGATCCAACCCACCCAGACAATGCACTGTTTGCCCCTCTCCCATCAGGCAAATGCTTCAGAAGCATCAAATCCAGAACTAATAAACTCAGAAACAGCTGCTTTCCAAGAGCTCTGAGGGCTATCGCCCCCTGCGGAGAAGACTGTGGTCCATCATATGTTACAGTGACACTACTGTCATTGCCTGTTTGCACACTCTTGTTCGCAGGAATATCAAATTGCACATTTATGTAAATGAAGCCTCAAGATCACTGCAGAAAAATGATCTCAATACTTGGGATTCATGAAGGAGGGACTAATCCACGTAACATGGCTCAAATCCTTTGCAAAGGGACTGATATCAGAGCTCTCGGACTCTGATACAAACTTGCATGCTCTAATGTGTGAAAAAAAATCTCTTATAATACTAAGTCTGTTGTCTCTGTGTGTCTTGTTATCTGTGTACATCCTAAGCTGGTGTCTGCCTCAAACTTAATTTCACCATGGTAACATATGGTGACAGTAAAAGATTCTTGATTATGGACATCATAACTTGAAGAAGTTATTTAAAAAGTTCTCACAAACAAATCTTTCTGCAACCAGTCGAGGGTGTAACCTGAACAGCTGCAGATCGGCGTGTATAGTCAATGCCTGGTTGATTTGATAATTACTGATAATTATAGATTGATAATCATAACATTGGGCAAATAGAAATGATGTTGTAATCTTAAATGACCTAAACGACAAAAGTCATGATTTAACTTCAGTGAATAAGAAAGTGTTACGTGTCTTTTTAAACAGTGAATATAGATATGTGGTTTAAACTGATTTGAGGTGATCAAGAGTTTTTTGGGTTTAGAATTTCTATTGTACACGTATTCTGATCATTTTGTTGTTCTCTCAATGTTCATCATTCGTGCTAGGTGTCTCAGCATTAGTTAATTTCTTAGCACTTAGCTGTTTAGTTTAATCTTGTGTGTAATTTCTGTAAGATATTTCCTTATGTTTTTCTGTCTACCCATCCATAACATATGTCCGCTTAGCCATGCACTGTCACGGCTGGGTTGGGCTGGTTCCCATCTCCAGCGGTTAGTGGAGGATAGAAGGGGTACACCCTGGCTTATCACTCTCTTTTCACCTGCTACTTGGACCAGCATAAGGAGACCCACTCATCTCCCCGTCAATGGACTCGAATGGAGTTCTACACTGGAGAGTGTGGCTAAGTCTGCAGTCTGTCTTTTGCGGAATCAGTCATAAAAGGAGTAAATGGAGTGGCATGTTGAACGACATAAAGACACGTTGAATAGCATGGGAGAAGAGACGAAATAAATGCCAGTTAAAGAGAAACCGATCCGTGTTTGTCGCTAAAGGCCCGTTTACACTACACCTAAAAACCGAGCCATGCCGAGACCGGTCCGAGCTTGGTCCAGTTAACTGAGATAAATGCAGCCGTTTACACACAAGAGTTATCTCGGTTATTTGTTCCTTGGTTGCTCCTCGCCCCCTAGTGGCGATCTGCGGTACTACCGCTCTCTGGGATTGAAGGCGGGACCGAGCAAATCAAAATGGCGGCACCCGTAATATTCAGGATGTTATTGTTAGACATAGAGTCGGCTTTTGGGACGTGGATAAGACAAATGAACGTCTAATAAGGATTTACAGACGCAGGAAACAACAACAGACGCTGAGGTTCATAAGCAGAGTCATCTCTGGAAACTGTGTGGCACGGTAAGGAAGCTAGTATTATTATGAATGTCTGAAATTTGTCTGAATGGAGTGTGAATCGGGACGTGCAGCCAGACACGCCGGGAAACCCGCTGACAGTCAGCTGACTGTAAGGGGATGACGCGGTCTGCTCATGCGCTCCTCGTTCTCAGGGAACCGGGATAAAAAAAACCAGTCCGAGACCTGGTGGGGAACTGGTCTGCAGTTAGCGCGGTCCGGTTATCGTTAGCGCGGTCTGGTTCAGTCTGCTGACCGTTTACACACAAGAATTATCTCGGTTACCGAGCTCGGACTGGTCTCGGCTCGGTTAAAAAAGTGTAGTGTAAACGGGCCTTAAGCCATATTTGTGGCAAATAAGAGATATTCAGCACTCTTATACTTAAAATGCTGATTGAGATTCTCTTCGTCATTGTACATCCCTAGTGAATCCAAAAAAGGGTAAAAAACAAAGCAACTGGACTTGTTTTCCGTAGTTGAAGACGTTTTGCTTCCACTCCAGGAAGCTTTCTCAAATCAAAAAGTCTGGAGTACTGTGGAGTAACAAGCTTTATACTCCTGCCAACAAAGGCCTTGCAATGGCTTAGATAACATGCAAATTCAACAGAAACAGGTCCACCCCTTAGTAATGGACAGTCGTTAAAGTCATTAAGCCAGCAGATTGAACCGAAACTGGTCCACTCCTCTGTAACGAGGAGTCATTAGGGTTGTTATTGGCCTGGTTTAAAGGAACAATGTTTTGATCCCCCGTATGAGGGTGAGAATTGAGGTGATGATATAGCTGGATTGTAAATTTTTGAGACTCTCAAAAACTTAATTCCGGCCAATCATCACCTCAATTCTCACAAAAAGGGTGACAAAGAAGATTTAAAAAAACTCTTTTCCAAAGAAGAGTGAGAGAATTTACGTTTTTAACATCAGCACTGTTAAGCTGCAAACAAAAGCGTCCCAAGTTTCACATCTTTATTTTCAGTGTGTTTGTATTCCGGCACTAAAGTTATTTCCTCATTTTCAGGATTAGTAACAGCACTGCGGGATCTTTAAAAAAAAAAAAATATATATATATATATATAAATACATATATGACCATCAAGGCATTTTTTCAAGGTAGCTCAGTAGGGTTGAGGTCACTTGACATTTTGTCATCCTTCCTGTCAGCACTTTAAATAGTCTTGTTACTGAAAAGTGCCTTGCCTCCCCTGTTTTCATACCCCTGACGTATGAAGAATCCCTTGATACTTTTGCAGTGCGTAGGATTAGGCATACCTATAGGTTGAGTTCATTCCATTTAATTGAAGTTTTGACATGACTGAAAGTCTACCAAACATATTATTGGATCCTTAGTCTGTCCTGTGATGGACTGGCAACTTGTCCAGGGTGTACTCTGCCTCTCACCCAATGACTGCTGGACAAAGGCACCATGGCACATGATAGGCACATGACCCCGCATGGATAACCAGGTATAGATATGGATGGATAATGGATGGATGGATGGGTTAGGCTTTTGTTAATGTCATAAAAACTTTTTTTAGCATCAACAAGCTGATTCATAAAGGGCAACAAGCTGAAAGCTCAGTGTACTGCGAGTCTTCAGCACAACAATAATTTATCTCTTAGGTCCTGTTACAGGTCTTTCTTGGACTCTCTTCCAATTGTTTAAAGAAATACAGTTTATCTGTTGGTCATTAGGTCTGACACGTGTTTTCCTCTGCTCAAACTCTCTTAATTCTCCAAGCACACGCTTTCCTCATACACAACTGTGACCACACTTTGTGCAAAGAATGAAAAAGGGTGAAAAACTTTGAAAATACCATCAGAAAGCAAACCCTTTAAAACGTTTAAAGATCAGAAGCTCCTTGGTAGAATGATATAAAGAATAGTGGGAAGTTTTTTTTTTTCCACAGAACCACATATATTGCCTAATGATACTACATGCTACACAAGTAAATGTATAGAATCACTCCCACTTAAATCAAGTGACACAAGAAATGAATTTAAGTTTGTATTGGTAGTAGAAATATATAGATTTTTGAGTTGGACTTCATAATAAAAGTGGACCAAACAGATACATTCCTAATAGTTTAACTGATACGCGTGTTTACGGCATGATAACATACTCACAAGTTGCAGCTGGAACAGTGAATCCCTCAGGACATAATAGCTGCCATGAAGAAGTTAGTTGACCATTATTCTCGTATCCGTAGCTACATGTGTATAAGGAATAGTTTGAGATTAAAAAACAGACTTTATGAAAGTACTGTGCGGTTTCAAAACTCACACACAAAAGAGGAAGAGACAAGCTTCCTTGTCACTATTTGCTGAAATGTTTTTTCCTCTGAACAGTTGGGCGTTCCACATGCTTCCATTGACCCACTTCAGACCAGTAATTGCTTAAGCAATTACAAACGTCAGTGCTTAAGAAACATGACAGTTGCCATTCAAGAAAAAAGAAGATGACAGTGCTGAGTCACTAATTACACAAAGAATATTTTTACCAAAACTCCACAGAAATTCCCATCGTCGTTTTCATAAGTTCATTGTATTGCATGTAAACACCGTAACTCTAGCCCATCACTCCTTTTTTACCGCTACCTCCCATTATAAAGAAAGAGAAGGAGCCAGCACTCTATTCTTTCTTCTCTCTTTGATATGGGAAAAGTGTTCGCTATTAACCCAAAGCAGAGAGACGTTTATACTGTTTACTTATCTTTTTTTATTGTAAGTCATATCATTATCACAAGATTCAGTATAATTATCACATTTGACGGACATTTTTCTTAATATTGTGCATTCCTAGAATCCAGTGTAAACAAAATCTGCCTAATCTCACAGTGCTATATATTTTACAGTCTGGGAATTTTGCACCTTATTGTTTTAATTAGTTTATTGTTGAATTATTTTTCTTTTTTAATCGACTCTGCAAAAGAATTCCACACTGTGGGTACAAATAACAAAACAAAGAGATACCTCAGAAAAACTTGGAAATACCCAAAACCTGAATACATATAAAACGCAAATTTGGTAAAGCATAAAATATATATATATATATATATATATATATATATGAGAGATCAGTTCAGTTTTGTAGTGTAAAAGCTGTTTAAATTAAAACTTTCTTTCATTAAAAGTATACTTCCTTCTTCATGTGCACTGGATGTATTTCTTACTGGGAACTATTTTAATATTGCAAGAAATTAAAGACTCCACAAGCAACATCTGTGCAAATGAGCATGAAGAATGTGCAGCTTAGAGGTCAGGAGTCCAACGACTGAGTTGTGCTTTCTAGCAAACACTACAAACAGAAGTTTGGGTCAGTGTTTCTACAAATCCAAAAGTACATTCAAATGCACATTTCATACTGATCACAAACAGGAATAAAATTAAAACATACACATTGTTTATTTTAAAATGAACATTCAGACTGTAAAAGTGAATAAAAATTTAATTTTGTATTCATTTATTGCTTGCTTTTCACTTTTATATGCATTATGTGAAAAGTACACTTTTGGATAAAGGTTCAAATAAAACATAGATACCTTTCTTAGCACAAAAGGGAGCAAAGACCTAGAGGATCTAGTTATCTGAACTGAATCCATGTGTAAACACTGCTCTATATTTATGGATCGGTAGTGTTAAGGTAGTGTCAGTTTCAAACCTTCTTTGTGACATTAGAAAGAAATTCAAGGCTGTTGGATATCTGTGTTCATGCCAGATCCACAGCTGGCTGTAACTTTATAATTTCAGGTGCAGAATGAGGTACAGGTAATCTGGTCCCAGTCCGATCTGGTCCCACACCACGTCTTCTCAGCTGGTCACACGTGCTTCCCCCTGCCTTCAGATATGACGTGCTCAGGAACGGCACGGGTGTACCACTCGGACCATGCACCGTCGTACACGGACACCTGCGGGTGTCCACACTCGTGGGCTGCTAACGCCAGGTGGCACGCCGTCACGCCTGAGCCACATGACACACAGATGGGATGGCTGAGGTCCACTCCAGCATGGACGAAGAGCTCCCGGAGCTTCTCCTTAGGCAGAAAGTGTCCAGACTCAGACAGGAAGGAGTGAAAAGGAATGTTGACGGAACCGGGGATGTGGCCGGGCTCTGTGTCTGTTAATCAGAAAGGAAAAAAGAAAATTAGAAAAATACCTTTTCTTTTCTTGACACAAGTTCATTCATAAAATAATATGTCAAAATAGTTAAAAGATGTATAAATAGGTTTGTGTTACTATAAGAGCTGTGTGGACTGAAACAAGACCAGTGCCATTTTATGACATTTTAAAAGGCAGTGGAAAACATAGTTTTATATGTTGGATAAACCCTTCGGTTCCCCATGTTTTCATCAGCTAGTTTGCAATTTCCCCTTACTTACTTTCATTAACAACAAAGAACACTGACAAACACCACTTAAAGACTTTTAAAAAAACGTAACAAAAGTAATTAAACTCCAGGTCTGAAAACCTAAACAAGATCAAAGGTACTAAAATCAAACCCAATCAAAGGCCTTTGTTTTTCCATTTGGGCATAATGGATATTAAAATTTAGGGTTAACTTTAGCGAAAAATTCAATACAGAAAAAACAAACAACGACAACAAAAAACAGAAGAAAATACCTTTTTGTGAAATGTAAATAAAAAAGGCAGTTTCTAGCAAGGATTAAATTAGGACTCCCATATATGCTCCCAAACTGATTGAAATCACACACAGATGCATTACGTCTGGTATGCATGAATACAACATCGTTCTCAGCATTGTGAAGGATGTTTTCCCTGCCTAAACCACAGGCATTCAGTATTTTGCGCTTCTGACTGTTTAAGTGAGAGTGAACACCATGAAACGACCCAAAGGGCTGCCAGTGGCGAAGTTAGCATGAGTTTCAATGCACCGCGCAGTCACATGCATGATCTAGAAGATAGCTCGACTGGCATGATGTGCAAGGCCAAAGGGATGCATAATGGGGAACTGATTATTTGGATGGACATATTAAACCCTGGAAGAGAACACATGAATTGACCTTATCCAAAAACATAATTCCAGGAAAAGAAGCTCAAAGCATTTGTGAAACACAGAGCTGAAAATGCCATTTTCTGTTTTTGCTTTGTAGCAACAAGAACTGGTCAGATTACCATCAAACAATGGATCATTCTACCAGGCATCTGATGGCACTTGAAGAGAATGTGAGACCATCTAAAAAAAAAACAGTTAAAGCTGAAGGAGAACTGGAGCGTTTTTGTCTTGTATCGGCCGATACGTGCATGCGTTGGTCGATCCTTTAGCGCATTCAGCCGCCATGCCTTGACGTCATGTGAAGCGCAAACATTGCCGCTCCCTCCCAGCAGAGAGTGCCTGGTAATCTAAGACTGGTTGTAAGACAGTAAGTTTTCAACTCTTTTTGTATTTTTAACTGTCTAATTTAGACCTATTTGCCCTTTAAATGTCTGCGTCTGTGTACGTGAGCGGGCTGAAACAGATTCTGTTTCACTCGAAGGTCCTCTGCGGTGCTTTTTTTTTTTTTAACTTTCTCTTTCACTCTGCCACTTAAACTCGTGTGTAAACGTTGTTTTTTTAAAATGGTGGTCATGCCGCTTAATGTCGGTATAAAACTCCTTTTCCACTGTTTAAAAAATGACGTCTGATCTCCAGCTAGTGTGCGTGCAACTTTTCTAATTGAGGCTCATTGTTAACGTCAGCTGGTCTGTGCGCTGGTCGTTAGCTACACTTGTGCTAGGCGAAAAACTGAGGAAAAGTACGGTTGCCTCCGATTTAAGCCTGTTTGCTGCTGTGACAGAGTGGTGTAGCTACAGCAGCTCTCTCTTTATTTGTCCCTTTGTTCTTGTGTGTGTACGTAGTTCCTTAGTTTCTTTAATCTTTAACTTTGCTTAGTAGTTTAGCTAAGTTTCACTAGCCTGTTAGAGCGGATTTGTTGATTGTAATATAATGTTAATTCAGATAAACAACATTCTATAGTGATGTTCCCTGGATGTGCATTTATTTCTCTTGATAAATTCTTGCACTTCAGAGAAGTTGTGACTCATTTTTTTTCTACACGTGTGCAGAGTTTGCTGCTAAAGGAACGCCATCGCTCAAATCATTCCTTCAACTATCCTAGCATCAGCCGAGTGAGCCGATATTCACCGGACAGTACGGAGAGTTATTTAATAAACATTAAATGACTTAAAAATATGCTTAATGGCACAACACACAACAACAGAAACGGGGACATTTTGAAACTGTGCTGATGTAAGAACAAACATTCGGTGATGTCATGGAAATTAACTGTATAAACGCAACCAGACTGTTCCGTTTTCACTAGAAAGCGTTGTTTAAACAAAGACCATAATTCTGGTCCATTTCTAAAAACTGCTTATGGAAATCCCCAGCTGTGCCACAACATTTTAAGATATCATGGTAGTCAAAGTGATGAAAGTATAAACTTTAAAATATGTTAAAAATATTTTACTAAGTATTAAATTTCATTAAAGGGAGAAATACTTGACATCTGACTCATTCACTTCCTCTGATGATTGTTCCCCAGTTTCGAAAAGAGATTTACCAAGAAGTGAATGAGGCCTCCCTCGAATCATACTGACAGAAAGCCTTACTTGATGATTAACTTTGCAACTTTAGAAAAGAAGCTGTTTTAGGTTTGTGTATTGCTCTATAATAATAAAAATTTCTTACATGTGACATCATTTGGTAAATGTCGCATTAAGGGGGGTTATCAACCTTAATCTTCCATTAAAGTTAATGTCCGGTATTACAGCAGAATGGGAACATTGTGTGGTGCAGCACTGTGCAGCCCAGTAGGGGAGTTCAGACCAGCAGAACCACAGACATATATACGTAGACGCGTCATAGGGCGCAGGTTCGCACGTCAACGTCACCGCCATATTGTATGTGGCAGAAAAAAGTTGAGTTCTGTTATTGTGAACGTGGATCAGAGAAGATGCCTCATTCCTGTGCTGCAATAAATACACACACACACACACATATATATATATATATATATATATATATATATATATATATATATATGTGTGTGTGTGTGTATGTGTGTGTGTATGTGTTATGAATATAAGGATAGATTTGTTAAATCTAAACATTGTGGTCTTGATTATTTCATAAAACCATGTCACATGTGAACCTTTAGGAACAGACTTTTTGGGTGAGTATTAAAGAGGTAAAATTAATAATATGAGCAAAAAAAAAATCCTAGGTCAATAAAGTAAAAATAAACAAACAAACACAAAAGTGATAATGTTATGATAAAAACATCATATTATGAGAATTAAGGGGGAACATTTCCAGAATAGTCACAGTTTGCAGAATTATTTCACTCCTGGAGTAATAGGGCCAGGTTAGATTATTTTAAATATTTTTATTCTTTAGGAGAATAAATTCAGGAGAATGAAGCTAAAGGGATACGAAAATAAACTTGTAATATTACAAAAAAAATACTACGAATACAAAGTATATTCAGAGATTAAAGTCCCTCTGATTCTGTTTAAGTGACTGAGTAACTGCAGATTTGCCACATTTAAGATGGCGGACGCCCTGACGCATTGCAGCATAGGCAGAACCCGCCCAATGACGCGTCTACTCTTATATTATGTCTATGAGCAGAACCCAGTCATCGGGCTGTCCGTTTCCATGAAGCTAATAACAGCTGGCATTAGCTTATGTTGTCTGGGAGGTTTACTGCTTCACTGTCGCAGAATCAGGATTTTTACTGACCTTTTTACATTGCTCTCAAACGTCTTTCTTGTTTTTCTTGTTTGTCTGCCTGAGAAAGTTCTTTCAAACAATGCCTTTACGTTTTCTTCTGGCTTTACTTTACATGTTCGCAGACTTTCTGGCTTCCAACAGCAGCTCATTATTTGGGTCAGGTGAGAAATGGGGAAAACCTTACATGTTTACGGCAAACAAAAAGCTGATGAAGTGGGCGGAGCTCCACAGAGTAGGGATGCAAGTTATTGATTAATGAGTTAATATAAAGTTGATTGATCTTAAAAATCGAATAACGATTAATTGATAAGCAGCCATTTTCTCTTGTATCAAGAGGGTCTTTCTATGACACGAAGAGCTAATTTTCTATATGACATGCCAAATTTTAAAAGAGACATGTCATTATATTTTAACCATTTATTGTGCCACATGTATACTGACTGAAAACTGTGGTTTTCTCTCACATCATTAAACTTGGACATATTTATAAAATATTACAAACCAAAAACCTAATAGGTTACTGAATAGAAACAAATAAGTTGAATAGAATAAAATATATGAAACACTAAGAATTCTCACAAAAGTCCTCACCATGTTAACATTTTTCTGTGCAATGCTTCTCTGTCGTTAGTGTAAAATAATCCCACACCAGACTCTGTTTGGACTGCTTGCCTACGCCATAATTGTTTTTTCTCTTACAGCTACTTTTCTCTGGCTCTACTTTAGAATGACCGGCAGTGCCCTCTTCTGGATGGCAGCCATACCATAACACTGAAAAAAGGTCCGTCTAAGCGGACGTTATCAGTTAATTGGATGGAACAACCTTTACACCTTTAAGAAAGCTGTGGGTAAAACATCAAGGCAGCAGGACGAGGAACTTAGTTGGTGTACGTTTTCTTCTAAGCTTTTGGAGTTTATTGGGCTGAATTGGGACATTTTTACCAAAATCAGTTCTAGTTGTTTGACGAAGTTAGGAAATTCACTGCAGGCTCTGGTGGAGTGGAGTTCAGATGTCCCATCACAGATATTAATTATTGGAGTCACATAAACCACATTTCCATGCAGTACAATATAAAAACAAGCAGTTTTCCAGAAAGGATCCTTGTCAGACCATGTTCCTTCACATACCATATGTTTTATGTTTGCTTCACATATCTGTATATGAGTTGTGTTTTTTGTATGTCATAAGTAAAGTTTTAGAATAAACCTAAAGACAAAGTACTAATGCTCTTGACGAAAATTGATTATTGGTCACCTCTGCTGTGCCGGCAACTGGAAAACAACTCGATCAATACATTACAGCATTATCATGCCCTGTTTATAATTGTAACAAATAGCAACACATTAAACTGTATAATATTAACCTTTAGTGGAAGAATAGTCTTTTTTAATTATGTAGAGCTTTGCTTTTTGGCCCAAAGCTTTCTTCACTAAGGTTGATCTGTCTCGTGCTTCATCCGGCCATTATTGATGAACAATACAGTAAGATAATTTAATTCCTTCTCTTGAGGGATGGACAGGCCCCTGACAGGCCCCTCTTGGTTTATCAGTGATGAGAAATGGCTCATTTTTTTTTTGCAGTATCCTATTGACCTTACCAGGCAGGCCATCAGATGTAGATAACATTTAAAAATGTCAGGCCCTATTTTGAGGTTTTACAGATAGTCATGATGCTTCTTTGAGCATTTTTACATGAGAAAGTGTCTGAAATGATGTATCCTAAATTAAAACAAGCGGCAAATCACTGTATTCAGTTGCTGGTGTATCTGTGTGCAACATACATCTTTAGAATGATCAATCAACTCCCACCCACTGGGCTGAAAATTTTATTTTGGTGTTCCTCATCTCCCTAAAACCGGATCACGACAAAAAATTAAGTTTAATGAAATCACTTCACTATCACAATCAATTACATTTTACACAATTTAGCCATCAGTTTAAGGTATTAAAACATTCTGAGTCATATTCTTAGACCTGAAGAAGTCGAGTACATCTGACTCAGCATATTTGTTTACTTGAAACCTCAGGACGGACTGTTTGACAAGTCCTACGTGTGCCCTGGCAGGTTTAGCTATTTTCAAAAGGCAACCGAGTACTTTTGCCCTCCAGTGATAAATAAGTGTTCTAGAGTTTTCACTCATATGGAAAAAAAGAATCCCACAAAATTAGAATTTCTGCAAAAAAAAAAAAAAAAAATTCTAGATTTCAGTGTCTTCAACAAGACCCATGACATATTTGTTTTTGAACATCGCTTTGCAATATTATTCATACTCATTGAACTTTCTCATGTTTGTCAAGTTAAGAACGCACGTTTCAGTGTAACATTCTCTCTGACCTGTTCTGTATGTTTTATAACAAACCTTCACAGAAATAAATGTGTGACGGGATAACAGAGTAAAGGCCGATGAACAGATAGGCAAGCCACACTATTATTTTTTTAAATACAAATATTATTATTTGTAAAACATTAAGAATAATTTCCACTTCACAGTGCCCTGCCCTGTCAGTCTATCACAGCAAATAACATAAAATACACTGAAGGTTTGTGGGTGTGATTCAACAAAATCTGAATAAATTCCAGGGGTGTGAATATTTGTTTCACGGTACTGTAGCTGTGTCCTAAACCAGAAATACAAACTTTCTCCAGGTTCCACACCCAAGAATTTACCGCATTTTAAACATTATTCCTCCAAGAAATGGCATTTGATCTTCACTATGTGTGAACTGGCAAGTGCCTCATTTTATGACAACAACCTCTTAAAATTGGAATACGCAGCTGAAAAACTGGATGAAGAGTTGTTTTGAAATGCACTCCAGTTTAAGTTACCTGACTAGTCTTAAATAAGACAAGGTGACTATGGAGGATGAAGTCACCTTGACACATAGCAGCTTGTTTACTCTCTCAAGAGTTGAAAGCAACTTAGGAGATAATCCTCCTACTCACTGTCTCTGGGTTCAGGGTCCAGTCCTCTGAATCGTCCCGAGGGCCTTGCATCCACCACCTGGAACTCTTTGGTGTCCAGGTTGTCCAGTAGATCCTCATAGGACTTAACCCAGGAGCGCTTCAGAGATGCCTTGTATTCGGTGGGAGAGGGTCTGACGTAGCTGTTGCTCACCGGTCGTCCCTCCAGTTCCCAGTTCCTGAACCCCCCGTTGAGCAGAGACACCGCGCCATGCCCGAACACCCGGAACATCCACCAAACGCGGGGCGCCGAGAACGCACCAAACTCGCTTCGGTCATACACGACGACGTGCGTGTCGGTTTCTATTCCCAAATTCCCAACGTAGTCAGAGAAAACTTTCTCCGACGGCAGCATGTGGTCCAGGGGGGAGGTCTTATCGCAGCACTGGTCTATGTCGAAGAACGCTGCGCCAGGAATGTGCCTCATCTTGAATTCGCTTTTGGCATTTCTCCGCAGTTTGGGCAAATACCAAGAGCTGTCCAAGATGCGCATTTTCCCCCGAGTCGACATTGCGTCCGCAAGCCATTTCGTGCTGACCAGAGCTCTAGCTTGAAGCGCCATGCTCGGTCCCGGAGAGTACAGTGAGTCACAAAGTGCCTGTATGGACCTGTGCCAAAGGTTGGATACGGCAGGCAGGGAGCTAAGGTAAACGTGGTGGAGCGCAGAGCGCGCATCAACCTTCAGTTCACAGCCCGGAGCGGTGAACAACGTAACGTAACACAACGGCCAACGCCTTTTTGAGTGGAACTTTGCAAAACAGTTTATATAAAAGCAAATAATAAGACATTGATTACATAAAAAAGAACAAAAAACTAAACTTCATTACAAAAACCAACACCGCACAATACATTCACAACTTATATTCCCATAACCCTGTCTTTTTATTTGTTTACATATTTTTTAGTTGCCCGGACATTTCTTGCAATTCGATATCTTCGTTATTGATACTTTATTTCTTCCTCTTCCTCGACGTCTTAATTTTAATTCACTCCTCCTCTTTTCAGCTTAATCTTTTTGTAATAATAATAATAATAATAATAATTATTATTATTATTATTATTATTTTTTTTTTTTTATTATTATTATTATTATTATTATTATTATTATTATTATCGTTGTTGTTGTTGTAGCTGTTGTATATTATTATGATCATTGTTGTTTGGTAGGAGCCAGAGTGCCGGTAGGAACTAATTGCAGATCAGCTGTTGACCGGGGAATTGCTTTTAGGGAGCACGCATGAGGAACCCGACGGACACACATGTTGTTTGGTTGTTCTAAAGCAGATATATTTTGATCCAGTTCGAAGACAGTGAAACATATCAGGTATTCTTAAGCAGGCATGTCGCTGTCGTTGATCAGGAGAGGTCTGGAGCTGCTGAACGACGACATTAAAGGTCAGTTTAGCCTGTTAGCTTGTTACTCTGCTCTGCGGAGCTCATTGAAGCTAACTTGATGCTAAGAGCTTGCTTTTCAATCTTGTTTCTATGAACCATATTAATGAAAATTGAAATAGATTTTTTTAGTAATCAAATAAAATAAATTACACTGCTCTAACGGAGTATTTTGAACTATTTATACTTGACGAAAAACATAATCTTTTTATGAGGGTTGTAGGCGCTTACGTTAGTATAAAAGTAAAAAAAAAATTAGTAAAATTGAAAAAAATGTTTTGAGTAGCTTCCATCCTAAACTGACGTTGCTGTCCTTCTTCCAGACAACAGCAGAGGGAAGAAAAAGAAGCAGACCCCCAGTTCAGCCGCTGCCATGGAACTGGTCAGCACCAAGCGGCAGGGGGTCACCAGACAGGTCAAGAGGCTGCAGGGCCGCCTTGGACCCGGAAAAAGCAAAACCACAGTCAAAGACAAGTGGATAAGATCGGCAGTGGGTCAGGACGGTTTTTCATACTTTTGTTGATAACACGTATTTGAATGTATTTATATGTGTGGGCTGCACAGTGGTGCAGTCGGTAGCACTGTTGCCTTGCAGCAAGAAGGTTTTTGGGTTCAACTTGGGGGTTTTTCCGCATGGAATTTGCATGTTCTCCCTGTGCATGTATGGGTTCCTCGCACAGTCGATAAATATGACTGTTGGGTCAATTGGTGACTCTAAATTGCTCTCAGGTGTGTGTGTGTGTGTGTGTGCATGGTTATTTTGTCCTGTATGTCTCTGTGTTGCCCTGTGATAGACTGCCGACCTGTTCAGGGTGTACCCCTCCTCTCACCCATGCACCATAGCTAACAAGTCACAAATGACGCCTTTTGCGCTCCAGTTTCCCTCTAGTCGGATAGTAGGAACAAACATGGACGCTCGTTCTAAAGCCATCATTAAACAAATACAGCCAACCTGAGTCACAGAATGTGTTATAAAGTAAATTTTATTGTAAAGCCTTTGTCCTTTTTTAAGTCATGCTGAACTGTTCAACTCAACATGAAACTTAAACAATAGGTGGCGATCCTTTATTGCTAATTTAGCCACTAAGTTATAGCTACCTCTTTTAAAACAATACCGACAGTAATGCTGTTCTACGCTGTATTTATTGCATATAAACAGAGCTGAAACATCTGGTCTAATGAACACTGAAAAGTAGTACGTGTCTGACTGATTTAGTGTTACATAAAAATACAAAACTGCTAAAAACAGTCAAAAGTATAACGTTTTTTTGTTCGTTTTTTACGTGTCCTGTCTGTGTAGAATTGCTTGCTTAATGCCAATGAGACTCCAACAGGTTTACTTTCACAAGTGGAGCATCACTGCTCTGCTATAGTGCTCTGCTTGATTTAAATACCTCATGCAGCTTTTCCTCCTTTTGGCACCTTCTTTTGATTATTGAGCCAATGTGACAAGTGGATTTCTCCACTGTGAGATCAATAAAGTATATCTTATCTTAAATGCTTTATTGGATATTATTTTGGAATTGTTTCAAGTTCAATGGACACAGAAACAGAAAGGTGAAAGAAAGGAAAACGACGAGGCAAAAAGTTAAAAGGGGAAAAAGGTGGATAGAATAGAGCAGATGAAGAAAAAGCGAACCAAGATAACATCATCAGTCTCCTGCTACGCATGTAGAAAGGAGATATAAAAATAACAGCAAAACCAACCAATAAAGTATTCGAGGTTCAAAATTCAACGCCTTTGATAACATCACTGAAAACTGCGCAGTATTGTTTAATAAGCTAATAACGGGGTTTAGCTCTATAGAAGTGTATCTGTAAGCATCTGGATCCAAGCACCTGAAGGTGTTTGAGAGTGTGTACTTGTATATGTAAAATTTATCCATAAGAAAAATGCTCAATAGTGGTTGTGAGGAGCCAAAGATCCAACTCCCAGAGCGCCGAGGCAGACGCCAGAGAGACCAGAACCCCAGACTTCCAAAAGGGCACCCAGAGCACAGGAACCCAAGAAGGACCTACACAGGGCTAGCTGCCTCCCCCATCCCAGGGAAAAGCAGAGAAGAGTCCCAGGAAACCCCCCAACCGCCTCAGAGCAGAAGCCCGTCAACAGCCAGCTATAACAGAGTAGATCCAGCCATGGGCCCAGGGACACACCGCCCCCCAGCGGGGCCCTGACAGAGCCAGGGAGCTCAGGCCGAAAGTATGATGTTTTACTCAGTATAGCTGTGAGTAGCAGCCACCAGGAAAATGGAAGTTGGTGGAGATGCTGCTGCACTAACTTTCCAACTCGAAAATTAAGGTCAATTTTACGGGCCATTTGAGTTCAAATTGCCGACTCGGAGGTCGATAATTCAAACTACCGAGGACAGATGGTACGAAGCATTTGTGTCCAGAACCAGGATTAGTTGTAGTATAATAAACAGCTGTCCAGATGGGGAGCAATGTATCTTGGTTCCTCAAATATTATTTGATATATAATATTATCGTGGAGATGGTCATAGCGTTGGTACTTTGAACAATAAGACATCGTTTTTGGTTTCAATTAATTTTCTTGTTTGTTGCATTTCTGCAGAGGATTTTAGGAAAAACCAGCCAAAGAGCCAGATGACTGCCAATCTGAAGTACTTTTTGGAAACTACCTGCAAAGCAACAGCTTCTGATTCAATGAAGGTAAAGAAAAGTTATATCTCTCATATCAATGTGTTTGCTTTTTAATTCAAAACTAATAAATACAGAAATGAAAATCAACCCAAAAAATCCCATAAGATTGATAAAATTATTACTGATCTTTCAGGCCCTTGAAAGGCTGTTTATGGTCAAGATGAGAAAAATACACTGAATTTGAATTTATGAGTTTCAGCTTTGTTAATTTATATTGTGCCAATTCAAAACAAATATCTTTTTAAGGTATTTTACGAGAAAACTGTTTAAAGGTGCATAGCCACGTTATTTGACTTTTTTATTTATTTATATGTCAGTGGCTCACTCTGTTTGCATATAAAGTTTTTATGAAAGATGATCACGTCCCGCTGGCGTATTAGTTGTTAACAGCTGCGGGAAGAACAGTTTATCCAGGTGACTAAGCCTATTGAGAAGGCTAAGCCACTACAGAAATGGTTCAGGATAACCTAATCTGCTGTAACTTTAAGCTTTAGCAAAAAGCGAAGTTTTAAACCAATTTTCTAAAGGCAGACGGAGTGTGTTCCTTGCAGACAAAGACTAAGCTGGCTCCACAGGAGTGGAGCCTGTTAACAGAAAGATCTAGCTTTCAATCTCAGAAACCACCGTGTATCTGGTCTGAAAGCGAAGTGTTCTGTTGGGAACATAAGGAACACGATAAATAAAGCTCTTGATTATTCAGGGCTTTATATATAAGAATAACAATTTAAAAATATAGTCTGCATTAAAGGGGGATCTAATAGAGACAATCTTAAATTGATGAAATATAATCTCTAGTTTTAATTTTTATCACAACTGTCACTGAATTATTTTGGTTTTAAGTTTTTTTTTCTTGGACTTGCAAATTGCAATAGTCCTGCCTTTAAAGTAACAAAGGCCTGGGCTAGTTTTTCCTGGATCCCTTTGGAATTGGATAATTATGGTTTTGGATATATCCGATATATTAAAGGTGTTCTAGAAACCTGTTCAGTATGGCATTAAAAGGAAATGTCTTTGTCAAAGATGACACAGAGGGTTCTAGCGTTCTGGGGCCCGTTCTTCGTAGCTAGCTGGATTTGATTGTTGACGATTTGGCATGATCTTGGATCGTTTGGTTCTTCGAAACTCATCCTGGACTTGCTGTCATAGCAACATGTGCGCAAACTTAAACCTGCTCGCGAGCAGGCTTATTTCATGTAACAGGGTTTCCGCGGGGCATTAAAAGTCATTAAATGAAATTTTCTAAAATTAAGGCCTTAATTGGCATTAAAAGTCATTAAATGTGGTTATCTGTGGCATTAAAAATGGCTTTTTTTTTTCTAAAAAAAATACGGTCATAAAACAGTTTCGTCAGATATATTATTTCAGATATAACTGATTCCGCGTTGTGCACGGAACTGCTTCCGGTTCATCGTAAAGCCATATGTTTTTACAATGTTCGGAAAAGGGACTCGAGGCGGAGAAAGAGCTAGAGACTGGGAAAATGCTAATTTCAACAAAAGCGGATGGAAAACGAGGAATTCGGTACATGGCTGCAGCCTGTCGACGGTAAAGATGACGAAGGATTTTGCCGTGTTTGTAAAAAAAATTAAGCTTTGCACAATGGGTGTCAATGCTTTACGGTCTCACACGAAGTCGGACAGTGTAGTCCAGGGTGTACGCGGGTATACGGCGCATAGCCACTTATTTTTCAGTCAGCATTGCCTATATCAACTTCTGAAGCGGTATTTGTGTCTTTTGTTTGAGCGCACAGTGAGACAGATATTCAGCGTTTAAACGTCACGCGCTCAAAACTGATAAACTCTTCTCAATCCACTTTGCTCGCCTTCGGTTCCGTGTCTGCCCGTGACCTGCTGCTTCCACGTTCAACACCAGCTGTGCGCAGCTCGCTGGTTTCTGTCTGTGCGCTCTTGACTTCAAAAACTGTCTTCAAAAAAAAAAAAACTGTCCACCTCACCAGCCAATCACAGACAGGTTTCTTTCCATCCAATCAGAGTAGGGCTTGCAAATACTGCATTCAGATGGATTAAATGAAAATGCTGGAGCTTTTGGCAGAAATTACTAAACATAACGGTGGGATTGAAGAAAAAACAACAACCAATAAACAGTTTAATATTTTAGCCTAAAATATTTAATTTAAAGTAATTCCTTGAGTTACTAAGTGAGGTGTGAAAAATCTTTTTGTCTCTTTTCTTTCCAGCTTCTGGGTGATGATGCAAAAGTTTCTTGTGATCATAATCATCATCATTGTCATCATTATTTAAAGGTATACTATGCAACCGGGGTTGATTTTCCAGCGAGGCTCCCCCCAGAGGGCGAAAGTAAAAGTGCACTGTCGTAAAGATGCTCAGCTGTTCTGGTTTCTCCGTCAAGACAGGCGCGGTTGTTTTGAGCTTAGCAGACAGGCGAACGCAACGAAAAGTGGAAAAAACGGCAGTACAAACAATGACTAACACAGTGAAGGTATGAACATCAAGCTTCCCGCAGCGCTATCTTGGCGGCCGCCTCGCCAAGCCGCGGCTGCCGCCGCCGCCTCGCCAAGCCGCGGCTGCCGCCGCCGCCGCCGCCTCGCCAGTTTTATTATTATTATTATTATTTTATTTTTTTTATGTTGGCGAGACGCTACCGCCGCCGCCTAGCCAAGCCGCAGCCGCCGCCTCGCCAAGCCGCAGCCGCGGCCGCCACCTCGCCGCGGCCGCCGCGGTAGCTACTCGCCAACATAAAAAAAAAATAAAAAAATAATAATAATAATAATAATAAAACTCGATATGCTTGCATGTTTATTTGACGTTAACACGCGGTTCTTTGTTGTTGCTTTCGCGCGTGCATATAGTGAATGGCAGGGCAAAAACACATGGAGTTCTCGCCGTAAAGCGAGACTTCTGTGTGTGCGAGCCGAGGGCTCTTGCATTGCAAGTGCGGTATTTCCCCCACAAACCCCCAGGGCGGCCGAGAAAACCTTTGTTCGACCTGAAATGACTCATTTAATCATCCAAAACGGTATGGAACACATTAATTAACTGAAAAATGTTGCATAGTATGCCTTTAAAGAGCACTTTAACAGGAGGTACAACAAAATAACATCTAATAAAATGACTTGAGTAAAGAATCAACAGTTTAAAACAACAATAATAATAAGCTGTTTAAATCCTTAAAAACAAACAGAAATTCTTTAAACTGAACTCTAAGATAAACAGGCAAGCAGTGAAGGGAGGCCAGGATGGGGTAATGTGCTTTATTTTATGTTTTTCCATTAAAAGGTGTGCAGCAGCGTTTGAACCAGCTGCAGACGTTTGAGTGAGGACTGACCGATTCAGAGATAAAGAGAATTACACAAATCCAGTCATGATGAAATGAAGGCTTAGAGTAGTGTTTCCATATTTTTGCCTTGAAAGAATAGGTTTTACCTTTGCTTTGTTCCTTAAATGGTAAAAATGACTTAACTGAGGCCCCTTCTTGACTGTCAAGTTTAAAATCACCGTCCATTTTAAAATCGAGGGGCTAAACATTCATTGTCAGGGTGTCTAAATTAACAGGATCAACAGTTGTTTGGATGTTTCAACTGGTATATTTGACAATTCCTCATTTGCAAAGACAGAGATTTGAGTTTTGATGTTCTCCTCGTCATTAACTTTATCTCTTTCTATAGATTCTCTTTCTCATTCAATTTAGGACTTTCCATATGCCTTATCATCTAGGTCTATATTGAAAAACCTACAGTAAAGTAATGAAATGTTGATTCTGGATGTAGTGTAGGAATTCCTTCAATATAAACCAAAGAAATTTTTACATTACCTGCCAGAAGCTGGATAAAATCTTTAAAAAAGAGACAACAGTATTTTCACAGCTCACGTAGTAGCTCAAGGAAATATTGTAATCTAAATGTTTTAGGCTAAATATTTTAGGCTAAAATGAGTAAACCTTAGTGATGGATTTTTGGGTAAACTAAATAGAGCAGTGTTACATGTCATTGTTTCTAAAACAGCATTTTTCTGAGCTGCGTCTAAAAGGGCAAACATTGAGAGTATACCTACTTCTCCAGGGACCACTACACCACTGCAGACAGCCACAGATCAGCTGCAAGGGGCAGACAACAGCTAACAATGTCAAGTTACTTTTCTGTAACCAACGCTGTCACGTCCGCATTAGCTACCGCAAACAGCACAGCAGCAGCTGGAGCAAAGTCTACTGCCACTAACGTCGGGAAATCAGACAGTCTTCGAACAACATTTGGATCCAATGCAACACTGCATGCGGAGGTACTTGTTGATGGCTATGTTCAGGTACTGAACATAGCCATCAACAAGTTCTCTCTCTCTCTCTCTCTCTCTCTCTCTCTATCTATCTATCTATCTATCTATCTATCTATCTATCTATCTATCTATCTATCTATCTATCTATCTATCTATCTATCTATCTATCTATCTATCTATCTATCTATCTATCTATCTATCTATCTATCTATCTATCTATCTATCTATCTATCTATCTATCTATCTATCTATCTATCTATCTATCTATCTATCTATCTATCTATCTATCTATCTATCTATCTATCTATCTATCTATCTATCTATCTATCTATCTATCTATCTATCTATACAGTTGTGGTCAAAAGTGTACATACACTTGTAAAAAAATCATAATGTTATGGCTGTCTTGAGTATTCAATAAGTTCTACAACTCTTATTTTTCTGTGATAGAGTGATCGGAACACATACATGTTTGTCACAAAAAACAGTCATAAAGTTTGGTTCTTTCATAAATTTATTATGGGTCTGCTGAAAATGTCACCAAATCTGCTGGGTCAAAAATATACATACAGCAACAAAATTTGTCAACTTTGGTGATGTAGCGAGTTGTGTCAATCAAATTAGCTTCATGTCATGGCCTCTTCACTTCTTCTAAGTGATTCTGATTGACTACAGCTGTTGACTTCTCATGAGCCCATTTAAATAGGGCTCATTTGACCCAGTGATTAGACTCAGCTACAAAAGCTATAATGGGAAAGTCAAAGGAACTCAGTGTGGATCTGAAAAAGCGAATTATTGACTTGAACAAGTCAGGGAAGTCACTTGGAGCCATTTCAAAGCAGCTACAGGTCCCAAGAGCAACTGTGCAGACAATGATACGCAAGTATAAAGTGCATGGAACAGTTGTGTCACTGCCACGATCAGGAAGAAAACGCAAGCTATCGCATGCTGCCGAGAGGAGATTGGTCAGGATGGTCAAGAGTCAACCAAGAATCACCAAGAAGCAGGTCTGCAAGGATTTGGAAGCTGATGGAACACAGGTGTCAGTCTCCACAGTCAAGCGTGTTTTACATCGGCATGGACTGAGAGGCTGCCGTGCAAGAAAGAAGCCCTTGCTCCAGAAAAGGCACCTTATGACTCGGCTGAAGTTTGCTGCTGATCACATGGACAAAGATAAAACCTTCTGGAGGAAAGTTTTCTGGTCAGACAAAACAAAAATTGAGCTGTTTGGCCACAACACCCAGCAATATGTTTGGAGGAGAAAAGGTGAGGCCTTTAATCCCAGGAACACCATGCCTACTGTCAAGCATGGTGGTGGTAGTATTATGCTCTGGGGATGTTTTGCTGCCAGTGGAACTGGTTCTTTGCAGAAAGTAAATGGGATAATGAAGAAGGAGGATTACCTCCAAATTCTGCAGGAAAACTTAAAACCATCAGCCTGAAGGTTGGGTCTTGGGCGCAGTTGGGTGTTCCAACAAGACAATGACCCAAAACACACATCAAAAGTGGTAAAGGAATGGCTAAACCAGGCTAGAATTAAGGTTTTAGAATGGCCTTCCCAAAGTCCTGACTTAAACCCCATTGAGAACATGTGGACAGTGCTAAAGAAACAGGTTCATGCAAGAAAACCATCACATTTAGCTGAACTGCACCAATTCTGTCAAGAAGAGTGGTCAAACATTCGACCTGAAGCTTGCCAGGACCTTGTGGATGGCTACCAAAAGCGCCTAGTTGCCGTGAAAATGGCCAAGGGACATGTAACCAAATACTAATGTTGCTGTATGTATATTTTTGACCCAGCAGATTTGGTGACATTTTCAGCAGACCCATAATAAATTTATGAAAGAACCAAACTTTATGACTGTTTTTTGTGACAAACATGTATGTGTTCCGATCACTCTATCACAGAAAAATAAGAGTTGTAGAACTTATTGAAGACTCAAGACAGCCATAACATTATGATTTTTTTACAAGTGTATGTACACTTTTGACCACAACTGTATATGTATATATATATATATATATATATATATATATATATATATATATATATATATATATATATATATGGGTACTTGTTGATGGCATTAAATTTATTTCTAAGAGCATTAAAAAGCATTAAATTGGGGTTACTCATTCCTGTATAAACCCTGTGTAAACAGGATTAGATCGCGGCTTTATAAGGGGAGGAGATAGGGAAGTCTGTCGTAGCCATGTCTTGTCCATTTTTACGGCAGCAACCTGTTGCGGAAGGTGCAAGAATAATTTGCAGAGCTTTTCGAATTAATTGCATATTGCGCAATAGACAGGATCCTTTTAGTGCAGCGCGACAGTGTAATTGTAGAGATTTTTCTTGGTGGCTGTTTAAACAGACAAACATAATTTAAAAGTGCTTTTTAAAAAGAGGAAAAAGTGGCTTTTTAAAATACAGTATAATAATTAAAGGCTACCATTTTGTAGAATATTCTTGTACTTCACTTTTTTCCCCATGTTGTAGTGGGTCAGGTGGAGGCTCTGACATAAAAGAACAAAGTAAATATGAAATTATTAAAATGCAAAAATACATACTGTAGAAAGTGATAGAAACATCTACCATGGACAGCACTTACGCATTTAATTTGTCTGCTACTTTTTGCCAGCCCTCTCTCCTGGCTTTAGCAGACTTTGAGGTGTTCCCTGTTGTTTTTTTGTTTTTGTTTTTTTTTTTATACTTTATTTTTGTCATTTTAGTAGTTTTAGAAATACACATGCATACATTGAACAATTGGACTCCCCTCCAACAAAGATTACAGAGCAACTAGTTTGACAGGAGCAGTTGAATAATAATCCCAAAAAAAAGGAAAAAGTAATTATATTACTTATACAATTGGTGTCAAGTTCCGATGAATCTTTTATCACTCCTGACCAGCAGGGTGCGATCTTAGTACATTCCCAGAAGACATGAAAATGTCCTGCAGACACATTCCCACAGTTCCTCCAACATTTTGCCTTCTCAGTGTTGTAACAATGTTTACTTTTAATGTTAGGTGTAACAAAAAAACGCACCATGCATGTCCAGGAAAATTCACTCCATAGGTCAGAACTTGACGTGTGGATCACAGAATTACAAATATTTAACCATACATAATTAGTTATTGTTATTTTAGCTTCTTTTTCCCATTTAACCTTAAGATATGTTGTATTACATTTTCTCTCTGTTTGTAGACATGAGTATAGTTTGGATATTGTTTTTTTTTTGGTAGGTCTTCCGTTGCTGGAATCTAATAAGATTTTAAGTATACCTGTCTCATCCTCCTCCAAAAAAAAAAAATATTTTTATTGTAACGGTATCTTAGCTGAAGGTATCTAAAGAAATCACATTTTTCCAGGTTATAGTTATCTTGAAGTTGTTTAAAACTCTTTAATTCACTATTGCTTGTAATATTCCAGTAACTTTTTTGTGGCTACTGTGTAAATGACTCAAATTCAGCATAACCTTCCATTAAAAGCTCTTGTTCTGCTTGGGAGAAAAACTGTGGGCGTTCTTTGGCCATGATGAACAGCCAATAGCAGCGCTGCTGATCATTGTTTCTACTATTTCACTACTACTACACATTTCCCCTTTTAAACAAACGCATGAACGCGCAGTTGTCTCAGATAACTCAATCCAGCCATACTAATCGTAAACAACAGGTGTGTTCGAAGAACCCAATTAGCCGGATCATGATTAGCCGGATGAAATCATCTTGGATGTCTCATTTGATCTCGGATGTTTTAAGCAACGTACGAAGAACGGACCCCTGGAGGCTAAATGAACGCTTTTCCCAGTACGTCACTAAGACGTTTGGGGTTCAGATGTCCTGCAATGTAAAATACTTTGATTATCCCTTCACAAAAATAAACGAGCCATAAAATTTGGGTCCATCACACATGATTGATTTTCTTTCTATTTTGGTTTGACAGATTTTAAGCCACAATAAAGGGAGGCAGTCAAGAAATCGCCCGAACAAACCCGTCAAAAAGACCAAGGAGGCTAAGTCTTTATTCACTGAAGAGGAGTTCCAGCAGTTCCAGAAGGAATACTTTGGCAGGACGGTGGAAGACAACAAATAACACCAACTCATAAAAAATAAATAAGACTCTCCAACTACAGTTGAAGGAGCGGGGCTGTGTTTCGTGGATCAAAGTGAATTGATCCAGTCAGACTGTGTACCGGAAGTCGGTTCCACTACAATTCACAGGAGAATTGTTCTGTTAAGAATACATGAAACACAAACTTTAACATTATAGATAATAGATCACATTTAAAAAATTACTGTGGAAACAATGGATATGTGCTGACAATGTAACATATGAATAAAACTTTATTGAATTCTTGTTTCACGAATAGATATTAAAATATCATGTTTGAGTTTAAAATGTTTGATGCAACACGTTAAAGTGTGAAGAAGTACATTATATTGCTAAAGGTATTTGCTCAGTCATCCAAATAATCAGAATCAGGTGTTCCAATCATTTTCAGAAGTCAGCAACTTTCTGCAGTCAGTCGCTATACGCCTCATGTGACCTTCAGATTTACCTCAACAACTGCAGGAATGAGTTTCCATGCCTGAGAAGCTGCATCCAAGCCACACATGTCCAAGTGCAAAGCATCTGAGGCAGTTGTGCTTTACAGTTATTGTTTACCTAAATTAGTTATTCTTTACCTGAATGAGTGTGGCCTCTGCCTACCACAGGTCAGGCCCTAACCTAAGTGCTTCAGTTTGGTTATATCTTTGTCATTGATATAGTTTGCTATGAGAATTTAAGGTTGAGCTCACGTGGATCAGTGATGCTGCTAAATTTTTAACAGTTCGTGGATTGAAATTGAAACCTCTGGATTACACTTTGATCCTTTCTAACTATATTCCTCAAGATACCATGCTGTATTTGGGGTTAAAAAAAGATGTCACTTCTTGTTCCTTGGTATGCTTACGTTTTGTAATATCGAAAGTCTGATCAACACAAAGTACTGCAATGTAAGAAAACTTACTGAAGCTCGTCAAGTCTGGAGATCTTTAAGACCAATGAACCATAAAACAGCTCAAATATCTTGTCCAACAAGAATAACTTAACTTCAATAACCTCAAGTTTCCCTTTTGCTATAAATGCAGTTCGCCATAGCACTTTTTACAGGTGTTCGTCATATTACCATAAATAATAGTTAACCTTTGATAGAAGCACTTCACAAAAGCATGAAGTTGTTCAGGGCAGAAAGCCACTTGTAAAACAAATCCAGTGTGACTGGTGATGAAGAAAAAGTGGCTTTTTAAAATGCAGTATAATAATTAAAGGCTACTGTTTTGTAGAATATTCTTGTACTTCACTTTTACTTGTCCCCATGTTCTAGTGGGTCCCGTGGAGGCTCTGACATAAAAGAACAAAGTAAATATGAAATTATTAAAATGCAAAAATACATACTGTAGAAAGTATCCAGCGATACTAATCATAAACAGGCGTGTTCGAAGAACCCAATTAGCTGGATCATGATTAGCCGGATGAAATCATCTTGGATGTCTCATTTGATCTCGGATGTTTTAAGCAACGTACGAAGAACGGGCCCCGGTCTTGAAGGCTGATACACCAAATTTCAAATGTATTTTGGTGCTAAGTCATTCAGTTTATAAACTAACAAAAGTGTTTTAAAGATTGTTCAACAAGGTAAGATAGTCAAGGCACATCTTGCTGTTCTTCTTTCCAAGAAGAAATCATGGATTCTGACAAAACAGATGTGATAGCAGCAGCTACGTATGCGTCATCCTGTGTTGCCATGCTTATTTTGATTCAGCATTAAGCTTGGCAGCTATTGCTTTCATCACAGCTGGCATTTGTGGCCTTAAACCAAAATACTGCAACGTGAAATGCCCAAACCGTTTTTGGTTTGGTCACAAACGGTTGAAGTGATACAAGATGGATTCTCGTGTTTGTGAATGCACAAATACCATGAGAATTCAGCTTGCAGGCAAGGTTAATGTAAAGTTGCATAGTTGCACAAATTATCCCTGTTCTTCAAGTAAGACTAATATCAGTCAAGTACTGTACCAGAAAGTCCGACAGTTCTCCACTGATTACAGTAATAGACCATGGTGGAATACTGCTCTGAGGTCCAATAATGCCAGCACTGTTGTTCTTCCACAATCTATATTTATGCAGATATTTCTGAACACCTCAACAAAGGTGTTCTCAGTTCAGTGGTGAGGATGGAAACCTGACTGGAAGACGTCTAAGCAACTCAATTCAATTTTATTTATATAGCGCCAATTCATGAAACATGTCATCTCGAGGCACTTTACAAAGTCAAATCAATCATATTATACAGATTGGTAAAAAATTTCCTATATAAGGGAACCAGTTGATTGCTTCAAAGTCCCGACAAGCAGCATTCATTTCTGGAGAAGCGTAGATTTACAGGGACAGTCGTCTGCATTGTCCATGGCTTTGCAGCAATCCCTCATACTGAGCAAGCATGAAGCGACAGTGGAAAGAAAAACTCCCCATTAGCGGGGAAGGAAAAACCTCCAGCAGAACCAGGCTCAGTATAAACGTTCATCTGCCTCGACCGACTGGGGGTTAGAGAAGACAGACAAAAAAGCACAGAAGCACACATTGATCCAGTAATCTGTTCTACATTAGATGGTAATAGTGGGTGATAGTGAAAACTCGTCATTGTTAAGAAGGCAACTAACAATTCAAAGCCAGCTCTTCAATAACCTTGCCAGTGAATGGAAGATTTGAGATGGACCTGCAATTTTCAACTTTGATAACTGCTGCTTGTAAGCCCTGAAGGAAAACTGAGTTTATTATGTAAATCAAATCCGATGCTATGACAGGCAAACATTCGTCTGGAAAGCTGTGGGTAAAATGTCGAAACAGAAGGAGGAGGTGTAGAATTTCACTTAACGTTTTGCAGCTGAAAGTGAAATTGAAAATGCTTTTACTTGAAATGTAGCCTACGAATGCCAGCTAAGCCACATTTGGTTCAAACTCAGAACAGCAAGACACTACAGGCTTCATCATGGCACAGGTGAGAAGAAAATTTGTATTTTAGGTTCTCTACCTATAAGAGCAAAAATGAAAAAAAAAACATTTAACTTAATGAAGCACAGGTTTCATAATCATACACACTTAGAAATTATTCTGGTGCAGAAAGTTTGCATTCAGTTTAAGATTTTGTTAAGAAAAACGAAAACTAAAAGCAGCTTTTACTTGTTTTCATATGCGCATCATCTTGGAAATCATTTGGTTCAAAAATCCTATTTTGCTACAAAACTATACTATTAAAGGGTTCTTGTAACAAATGTCACATAAATATGCCAAATATCTTATCCAGCAAAGTCACTTTGCATTAAAAGAGAAATAACTAACACAATGAAAAGAAATACTGAAATAGATGTTCTGTATACCAAAAACTTTCAAAATAATACTTATAATAGTCTGACTTAAAATCAAGAATAATTTAATGTCACTTTATCAACTTTAACTACACATTACATAGACATATTACCCTTTTTTTATTAACTGTGTTGCATGACATAGTTATGGTTGATAAAACATATAGACTAAGTTATTAAAATAATTTGAAAAACATTTTCTGATCTTTTTTTTTTACACCCACAGCCTTTAACAGTGACCTATTGCAAGCATTTTTGTTTGTTTCTGTAAAAAAACATAATATTGGTACTGACATTTTTTATCTGACATAACTTTCTGAGAAATTTTTCTTTTAAAGTTAAAGTGAAAGTATTAAATCTGGATGTATCAGATTAAACGTTGAAACGTGGTGGACAAGCCATTCAAGATTTTTTTTTTTTTTTTTTGCAGACTTGATAAGCTTGGGTATGTTTTGTAAACATAGTGTTATGCCAAAGCAGAGAACCGGATGTTCCAGTCAGACATAGTGTTGTGTTTTAAAAGGTTTCTTAAAAAATAAATAAATCAAGCCCTATTGAAGGCAAACTGGCAGCTCTGGGCAGGCTCTCCCAGACATGTAAAAAGATATCTGGGAAAACAAATAACTTTTAATGCATTTTGGCCTGTTACCCACACTAAAACTCAATGTTACATCAATAGAAATGATTATATCTCAAAGATCCAGCCAAAGTGAAGATTTCTTAAAAACTCAGATTTTAAGCATAGCAAAATTAGTTTTAGGGTCTGGCGCATCACAATCTCTGACAAATAATGCCACGCTAACTCACATGTGCAACCATTAGAATTGGCCATGCAGTGGAGGAAAAATACATGCTGTCAGAAAAGAGATGTTTTTTATGTTGGTGTTGTGACTGATCAATGTTAAACTGGACACATTTACTGCTACAAAATAAACGGCATTGCCGATCGTTTAGTTTTAACTGACGTTACCTCGGCACCACACAGCATTTCCTGCCTTAACAGCGGTATCGAGACATTAAAGTAAAAGCCCATAGAATGTTATGAACATTATTGGTTCGGAGGCTTTTTGCTTGTTTATTACAAGCCCAGTTGCTCCAATATATTGAGGTGCGAAGGAGAAAGAGCGCTTGGAGGTTAGATGTTTTATACAAATTCCCTTCCAGTATGGAGGCACAATGCCGTTCAACAACGCCGTTAGTTTTAACGGTACTACCCTCAGTTGTATATTTGTGTGGATGAAAACAATCTCGTGTGTACAATGTTATTTTTAAAGACAATGTGGGAGAGATATTTGTTTTTATAGAAACCTGGCTACATGCTTACAATGCATCAGGCGACTCTGAGCTGGCACTCTCTAAAGCAGGGGTCACCAACATGGTCCCTGCAGGCACCAGGTAGCATAGACATAATATAAAGAGTAGACCCCGCATCAACCGCTTTCGCCTATGTGCGCTGACGGGATTTGGGGGCGCCATCTTGGGGCGGTTGACAGCTCAGCTCAGTGTAATGTTGACCAGGCGCAGAATCAATTTTAATCAACTATAACTCGTTGAATATTGAACTAATTTTCCCTTTTTTTTTTTGCTTAAAACTTTAAAACTATAGCTATTATAACAAATGGTCCAGTGCGTTTAAATAATCTTAGTAGGGTTAAAAGTAATAGAATATTCTGACTGGATGTATGTATGTTGCAAAACACAGCCACTCATACATTGCGTCTGTAAATCCTTATCAGACCTTCGTTTGTCTTATCCACTTCCTAAAAGCCGACTCTGTCAAGTAAATTCACCAAAGGTTGCCGTCTTCGCCTGACTCTCCGCAAACAACGAATTATAACCAAACATAACTTCCTGAATGTTACGGGCGCCGCCGTTTTTATTTGCTTGATTTCCTCCTTCAATCCCAGAGAGCAGTAGTACCGCAGATCGTCACTAGGAGGCGAGGAAACCAAGGAACCGAGATAGCGTGGTGTGTAAACGGTCGTCAGAACCAAGCTCGGCTTGGTTAACTGATCCAAACTCGGACCGAGCTCGGCATGGATCGGTTTAACAAGGGTAGTGTAAATGGGGCTAATGTCTCTAGGAAAAAAGTAAGAGGCTTAAATGTTGGAAACACTGATCTCTATTATACACTAGATTGCTAATAGCCCGCTGTTAGAACGAGTCGCTTTGAAGCCACCAGCCGCCATATTGGTACTCCCTATTTTCTCCCAATAACTAGGGAATATGTGCGCTACAGCATCGAATAACGAGGATTTTCTCATGTTCAGGGGGGGCTTAAAACTTTTAAAATGTCGAATGCCATATACTTTTATGTTATGTACTAAAACTATCAAGTACTGAGAAAGTCATGTGCTGTTATTTATATATATATTATATGTGTAAATATATGTTTTTGTATATTGTTATTTATATATTTATAAATGTTATTTTTTTATACATATATATATATATTATATATATATATATATATATATATATATATATATATATATGTATATATATATATGTATAAAAAAATAACATTTATAAATATATAAATAACAATATACAAAAACATATATTTACACACACACACACACATATATATATATATATATATATATATATATATATATATATATATATTTAATATGAATAACATGTAAAATATTTCAGCACATAATTTCCTAGTAGTTCATAGTGTTAGAACATCCACTGACTGTAGAATTACCTGTGAAACGTTTTCACACAGCCAAAAACTGCTTGTTGTTGCAACCGAATCCTATGGGATTCTGTGAGAGTAGAGAGTAGCAAGATGACGGCCAGTGACTTTAGTTTTTCGGTCAAATCAGCAATCCAGTGTATAATAACGCCCGTTTACACTACACTTTTTTAACCGAGCCGAGACCAGTCCGAGCTCGGTAACCGAGATAACTCTTGTGTGTAGATCAGTGGTCGGAAACAACTGTTTTCCACGTCTATGTGTAGTGAGGTGTAGTATTCTTCATATTATCCCTATACAAATGGCTCGGTCAAGAGAGCGGTGAAGTGGCCAATGGATGGTGAAATCTGCACAGTTAGAGTGGTGCGTTCACCACGCTTCATGCGGGTTTTCTCAAGGCTCAATTATTGGGACACATTTATTTACGGTCTGATTTCCATATCTACGAACTTGTAGTATTATGACACTCCCTGCCTTAGTTATGAAGATGATAAACAACTTTACATTTCTTTGTCACTAATGGCTCCAGTTAAATATAGTCACTAAGTGTTTCCATAAAATCTATGATTGGATGGGTCAGAATTTCCTTGGGCATAATGCAGAAAAAGACATAAAGCACTGAATGGTCTTGGGCAAAGATACAGTTCTCCTTTCTGGGCCTGAACCATGAGGGCCTCAGCTCATCAGAGACCCGTTTCATTAGTGTTCCCTGGACCAGAACTAAAAAAGAGAAGGTAGCGTGTCTCTCAGCTTTAAACCAAACTACCTTAAACCTAAGATGTGCAGAAATTATTCAGGAGTTTATTACAGTTTACCCACAAGGGCCATAGATTAGTTTATCAGTTGATTTCTATTATGTCTTACATATTCATCTGTCCTCATTTGAACCTTTCTGTTTATGGCTATGATTATCTAATGCAGGGGTTTTCAAATGAAGGTGAGCCTCCCCTAGGAATAGGTAAAGATAACCACGCCCCCCCCCCCCCCCCCCCCCAACCACAGACCTACCCCACACAAGTCCCTGCAGTAAATGCATCTTACTTTCGTGTTCCTGGAATGCTGTGTTTCAAAAACTACTGATAGCCCAACACATGTTTTTTTATTGTATTTCTTTTAACAAAGTACATTCATTAAAAAAAGGCCTATTAATAAAATATCCATCCAAATATTTCCATTTTACAGGCTACTTTTACTGAAACATCACGGACAGAGGGCCTACTTTTAAAATTGAACTGTCATTAGAGCAAATTCATAAACTATTGTTTTCAACAGCAGACAAACTGAACTAAACAGACGCCAATGATAAATTGAACTCACGTCAACAGGAGCTTCAACTGAAATATTAATGATAAAAAAGATAACCTGAATTTAACAGATGTCAACATATTACATATTCCGATTTACATATTTAGGCTAATTATACACAGTTTAAACCTATTGCTATTTTAACAACCAAGCATTTTATTAGATATTATTTCTTATCTGATGTATTTCTGATGTTTGGCACTTTGTTTTACCTTTTGTTAAAGTGCTCTTTAAATAATGATGACAATGATGATGATTATGATTAGAATAAACTTTTGAGTCACCTCCCAGAAGCTGGAAAGAAAAGAGACAGCTGGTGTTAAGCGTTCAATGAGCAGGTCCAGCGCGCGAGGTGCGCAGGTCCAGCGCGCGAGGTGCGCAGGTCCAGCACGCGAGCAAAGTCGCGTGCGCGTGCAGAGATGGAGCTGAGCGCGAGAGGACAGAGCGTGGGTTGAGGTTGAGCTGTGAGAAGAGTTTTTCAGAGTTGAGTGCGCGCCAGACCGGTTTTCAGCGGGCGCGTGTTGTCTCACTGCGCGCTTGGATTGGTTTCTGCGCGCTCAAACAAAAGGCACAAATATCTTCTTCTCCAGCACATTCTTCGCGCCTCCCCTGTGACTCTTTGGCGCCCCCCAGGGGAGGCGCGCCTCACCTATTGAAAACCCCTGATTTAATGCACTCCTTGTCTTCATTGTATTTGTCTGTTCCTTTGTGTATTTTCCTGTAAAATGCTTTGTTTAACCGGTGTATGACTGGGACTGTGCAAATACCTCTGACATACCCTACTATTTGCAGCCAAAGCCTCCTGTTCCTCTTCCCAGGACTAAGATCAGCCTTCCAGAACAATCCGTGAAGAATGAAAGACAAAGATGTGACTCCACTCCTCCTCAGTCTCCTGCTAACTATGATCAGGTTTATGCTACATAAATGAGATAAATCCTTTAAATACATACTTGTATGCAGTAGTGGACATCAATACAAAATTCTTGGCTATCAAGACATTGTTCAAATTCTTTCATCGCTATGGTGATGTTCAGCGTTTTTTTTTTTTTTTTTTTATCAATACTCAGAGAGGTTCGGGAGACCCCACTCCACCACCAGTGCCCCCACGGAGGTTTATCGGACAAAATGAAATCTTCAGGAAAAAACAAGTCATGGTATCAGGTTTTTTATTATTATTATTTATTATTAATAAAAATTTTGGTAAAGAATGTCCCTTTGTCAATTTGTTTAATATAATTTATTTATTAAAAAAAGTTTGAATTTCTTGAATTTTATAAAAGTCATTATTTGATCATTTGTTAGGACAAAAATCAAGGAAATTCTTCTCACAATGTTTAGTCTTGTAAATTGCATATGGATGGTAGGACATCCATGAATTAAGCCTATTCTTGATAAACAAAGTAGCTGACCAATAAACATAATTTTTTATGGAGGATAAAAGAAAAAGAATAGATTTATCATTATAAGTGGACTATTACTTTTTTTTCTTTAAAGGTGGGTAAGGAGAGCATTAAATCCCTACCTCCTCCCCGACCGGCTAAGCCACCAAAAGAACAGTTTACAAAGGAAGCTGACAGCCTGGTAATTACTAAAAACTGTTATTGCACAATATTAGTTTTAGATGCAACTGAAAAGAGTCGAGTGATGGTATACACTGTTTTTCTCCTACAAGGATGATACATCTTCATCTGATGAGGAGATGAAACGTGAGTAGGACGCCTCCATTAGGTCCGTTTCAATGTTTTTACATAGATTCTCTTGGTTGCTAATTTGCACTTTTGTTGAGTGCTTTTTTAAGATGTTAAGATTGGTCATCAATCTCTACAACGCCTCCCTCATTGATTCAGACCCCCCCCACACTGTAACTGACATTTATTCATTCTTTGCACTGTTCTTGCACAAGTCACTATCACTTTACTTGGATTTATAGTTAAACATATGTATATATATATACATGTATATACAGGACTGTCTCAGAAAATTAGAATATTGTGATAAAGTTCTTTATTTTCTGTAATGCAATTAAAAAACATGAAATGTCATACATTCTGGATTCATTACAAATCAACTGAAATATCGCAAGCCTTTTATTGTTTTAATATCGCTGATTATGGCGTACAGCTGAAGAAAACTCAAAAATCCTATCTCAAAATATTAGAATATTTCCTCAGACCAAGTAAAAAAAAATTATAACAGTCTTTAGCACCTAAAGACAGTTACAAGGTCGGCTTTCTATCACCTGAAAAATATTTCTAGGTTTAAAGGACTGATGTCTCAGCAGGATCTGGAAAAACTAATCCATGCGTTTATTTTTAGTAGAATTGATTACTGCAACGGTGTTTTCACAGGTCTGCCTAAAAAGTGGATCAGACAGCTGCAGCTGATCCAGAACGCTGCTGCCCGCGTCCTCACTAAGACTAAGAAAGTAGAGCACATCACCCCAGTTCTAAAGTCCTTACACTGGCTCCCTGTATCTCAGAGAATAGACTTTAAAATACTTCTGTTAGTCTATAAATCCCTAAATGGCTTAGCACCTAATTACATCACAGACTTGTTATCGGTGTATCAACCTGTATGTATGTATATATATATATATATATATATATATATATATATATATATATATGTATATATATATATATATATATATATATATGTATATATTTATATTACTTTGTGTGGAATGTTGTAAATATATATATAAAATGTGTGTATATCTGGAGCATGTAACAAAAGTAATTTCCCTCTGGGATTATTAAAGTATGTCTGATTCTGATTCTGATTCTGACACAGCGTGGAGAGAAATAGCTAAAGAACTCCAACTTAGAGGATCCTCTGAGATAATGCAAGTATATTATTTAATTATTTTTATTGAACACAGAAATATGCTGAGACTGATGACAGAAGCCGTACCACCATCTTGGTTCAGTTTGGAATGTTTAGAAGGGAAGACCTGTGGAGTTATCTGCTGTCAATATTTTACCCGCAGCAGACATTGACTAACCAAAGGCCACATAAGGGTGGTAAGAGGTGTTATCACATCAAATTAAGTACACTGCCCCCCTCAAACATTCATATAAAAATTATAATTTTACCATCTGGTAGTGTATTTATCCCCTTTTTACTGTTTTGCCAAACCTAAATGTATCCAAAACAATTATTCAAAACCGTTTTTTTGTGTAACGTTGCACTATGAAAATAGGTGACTTCATAAACAGTCCCTCTTACATTAAATCCTCTTTAAGTTTTAGAAAGAAGTGAACATATTCCTGGCAATAAATGGACATCTCTGATTTAAGTATCCTTTTAAAAATCTTAGAGTCATCAATACTCAAGCTGTAAAGCTCTACAAAGCCATTCAGATGTACATCCGGCTGATATCTGAACATGGTGGGGATCTTAAGTCTCTGATCCATGAGCTGAACAGCATTTCTGACAACTTGGACAAGGTAAAGTGCTTTTTTAAGATGTTAAGATTGAAAATCAGTTTTTTGTAAAAACTTCAACATTTATATAAAAAAAATTAATTAAAATATCATGGGATGTTTAAAACTTGATCTGGATTCCTTTAAGTTTTCAAAGAACACGAAGATTGCTGGGATAACTGGAGGTGCATCGACAGCAGCAGGAGGGGTGGCAGCAGCTGCTGGGGTTATTCTGGCCCCTTTTACAGGCGGAGCTTCTTTGGCCCTTACAGTTGTTGGTGCCGGTGTAGCTGCAGCCGGCGGTGTCACTGGTGCATCAGCGGCCATCGTAAACAAGGTACAAAATAAACCTGACAATGACAAGACTTTAAAATTTGTGTGCATTAAAAAACTTTTCTCCTCTGTCTGACATCTTCCTCATTTGTTTTTGCAATGATTTGTTTCTGTTGCACTACTTTATTTGTTAGAATTAGCCATCGTTTAGATCTGAAAAATATGCAACAACAGAAAAAAGTACTCATAGTTTTCTAATACCACTGCTTGTCTTTTTGATACTGAGACCAGGGATGACCAGAGACAGTATTGCTATGTAATATTTTTGCCCAGACATGCATTTTTTTTATATCATTACCACAATTGAAAGATATAAACTGAGAAATCCTACAACCAGCCATCAATACTTTAAATCTTTTGTGTAACATTTTTTAAAATCTATTTTCCCAGGCGAACCTAAATCAAGACAAGAAGAAACTTGACAAAACGTTAAATGACTTTAGTGTCCGATATGATGAGATTCTAACCTGCCTGAGATACATCAATGAAGGCATGGACCTGCTGAAGCAACACGGTGTGGCTTTTCTTAACAAAACCATGATGGATTCAAAGGCGGCGGCCTGTGCCGTGAAGCTGGCTACTGGGGAAGCAAGTGCCATGGCCTCAGAGAAGAGCAGCACTGCTTCTGGAATGCTGAAAGGCTTCGCAGTTGGTATGGATTTCTACTTCACACAAGACAAAGACGGGCAGAAGCTGAAGAAAGGTCTTGAGTCAAAGCTCGCCAAAAAGATCCGCAAACTGGCGGAAGACCTTGATAATGGATTGAAAGAGCTCATGAATATAAATGATGTGTTCAGTAAGCATGTTTAATAACATTCTTTTCCTACTTGAGTACTGTATGTGCCTGGGGTTTAAGTAAAGGCTGAGGTTTAGTATTATATATTTACACACCTTTAAAATGTTTAATCAGGATTAAAATGTTTAATCCCCGAATCAAAGCATCAATGTTTTTGTCAACCTGAAGGGTTATAGTCAAAGTGTCTAAATGCCTGTGACTAGGTTTCAAAGTACTGCGTCAAATCTACAAAAATCAAAGCATGACTGGTAATCAGACATACCTGACATGTGCTCATTGGGCTGGCGCACCTTTGCGCCGATACATTTTTTATCAGCCCAGAAATATCTAATTTGACAGAGAGAGAAAAAAATATAACAATAGCAAAACAGTGAGAGGCTTTCTCTGTGTGACATGGTCTGTCTGCTCTCAAAGACATGATGGACAAAAACATGATAAATTCACAGCCTTGGCAGTTCAGCTAGCTATAGGGGAGGATAGTGCCATGGCCTCTGAGAGGAGCGCCAGTGCCTCTGGAGTGCTGGATGGCTTTGCACTTGGTATGGACATCTACTTCACCAAAGATAGACAGAAGGTGAAGAAAGGTCTGGAGTTGAAGCTCGCCAAGAAGCTCCGCAAACTAGCAGAAGACCTTTGAACATGGATTTACAGAGCTCAAAGACATTAGAGATGTGTTCAGTAAGCATACTTAAAAACAAATCTTTTTCCCATAAGGTTGTGGTTTTAGAATTGATTGTGGTTTGATTTGCATTTCTTCCAGATTAATGCAAAGCTTTAAAATGTTCAAGCTCCATAAATGCAATGATTATAAACACTGGAAAATAAATCTGTATTTACCTTCCCTTAATATAGTGGTTTCTTTGACAGTTCCTGTGCCTTTTATGAATCAACTTTCTTAATAAAGCCCTGCAGTCAATGATCAACAATCACAGTGGAAAAAATATCGCTTATTTGTGTCTGTTAAAATTTTGTTTTGTATACATGACATAAATCAAACTAGAAATGTACGCACGCATTAACCTCTAGGGGGCAGTGAAGTTTGCCAACAGCTGTACTAAACAGACTGAAGCTCATGAGATTGTTTAAGAAACTAACAGACAGAAACGTGTGTTATGGAGTAGAAATAAGATGTATCTAAACTTACATCATCACCTAAACATTTACTGACATAGCTCAGTTGAAATATTTTAAGTTTTAAGTGTGTTTAAGTCCGTCCGTCCGTCCGTCTTCTTCCGCTTATCCGGGGTCGGGTCGCGGGGGTAGCAGCTTCAGTAGGGAGGCCCAGACGTCCCTCTCCCCGGCCACTTGGGCCAGCTCCTCCGGAGGAATCCTAAGGCGTTCCCAGGCCAGCCGGGAGACATAGTCCCTCCAGCGTGTCCTGGGTCTTCCCCTGGGCCTCCTCCCGGTGGGACATGCCCGGAACACCTCACCAGGGAGGCGTCCAGGAGGCATCCTAACCAGATGCCCGAGCCACCTCAACTGGCTCCTCTCGACATGGAGGAGCAGCGGCTCTACTCTGAGTCCTCCCCGGATGACTGAGATCCTCATCATATCTCTAAGGGAGAGCCCAGACACACTACGGAGAAAACTCATTTCAGCCGCTTGTATCCGGGATCTCGTTCTTTCGGTCACGACCCAAAGCTCGTGACCATAGATGAGGGTAGGAACGTAGATCGACCGATAAATCGAGAGCTTCGCCTTTTGGCTCAGCTCTCTCTTCACCACAACGGATCGGTACAGCGCCCGCTTCACAGCAGACGCTGCACCAATCCGCCTGTCGATCTCCCGCTCCATCTTCCCCTCATTCGTGAACAAGACCCCAAGATACTTGAACTCCTCCACTAGGGGCAGCACATCCTCCCCAACCCGGAGAAGGCACTTTACCCTTTTCCGGTTCAAGACCATGGTCTCGGATTTGGAGGCACTGATTCTCATCCCGGCCGCTTCGCACTTGGCTGCGAACCGCTCCAGTGAGAGTTGTAGATCACGCCCTGATGAAGCCAATAGGACCACGTCATCCGCGAATAGCAGAGACGCAATCCTAAGGCCACCAAAATGGATCCCCTCAACACCTCGGCTGCGCCTAGAAATTCTGTCCATAAAAGTTATGAACAGAATCGGTGACAAAGGGCAACCTTGGCGGAGTCCAACTCTCACTGGAAACGAGTCCGACTTACTGCCGGCAATGCGGACCAGACTCTGACACCGGTCGTACAGAGACCTGACAGCCCTTATTAAAGGGTCCGGTACTCCATACTCCCGGAGTACCCCCCACAGGATCCCTCGGGGGACACGGTTGAATGCCTTCTCCAGATCCACAAAGCACATGTAGACTGGTTGGGCAAACTCCCATGCCCCCTCCAGAATCCTGCTGAGGGTGTAGAGCTGGTCCAGTGTTCCACGGCCAGGACGAAAACCACACTGGTCTTCCTGAATCCGAGATTCAACTATCCGACAGACCCTCCTTTCCAGAACCCCTGAATAGACCTTACCAGGGGTCTATAAGGTGTGTTTAAGAAATTTGATTAAAAAAGACACAGAATCATGTTCCAAGCATTTATTTTATGTTAATGTTGATGATTAAGGCTTACAGGTCATAAAAACACAGTTTGGTTTCTGACATAAATATCACATTAAGTTAATTGAAAACAGATTTTTAATACAAAAATATTGTGTTTTGTATTGTAGCTTAAACCAGGAGTGTCCAACTCTAGTGCTCAAGGGTCAGTAGTCTGTATATTTTAAATACTTTCATCCATAGCTGAATTAAATCACTTAATTGGATCCTCATAATCATATCAAAGTCAGCATGAGCTTGGTAATGATAATCACTCAGGTTTGTTGAACCGTGCTGAAATCTGCAATATGCAGGATACAGACCCTTTAGGACTGATGTTTTACTCATTTCAAGAGTTGCTGAAGTCTTCATCTTGCTAGAACTTTGTCCCTCACCATGCATCTTGGAAGTAGGTGAAGTTGTGCCAGAAACTGTTGAAAACTACTAACTACCCTCCACAAGAAGGGTAGGCTACAAAAGGTCATTGCTAAATAAGCTGGGTGTTCAGTGCTGTACCCAAGCTTATTAAAGGAAGGTTGAGTGGAAGGAAAATGTGTCGTAGAAAACATTGATGCCAGTCACCACAACCCTGACAGGAACACGAAGCAAAGCCCATTCAGGAGTTTACAGGCAATTTACAAGGTTTAAGAGCTACCACATGTATGGGGCACGAGGCTACAACTGTTCAGGGACGACGTCAGAGTTTTTTTTTTTATTTATGCTAAACAGAAAAAAATATTCAACTGTTCAGGTTGTAGTAAATTTCACATTTTATTTTGAAATCAAGTTCTGAGAGGCTGGAGGATAACTACAGCGGCACAAAGTCCAAGTTGGTTGAGGTTCGATGTGAACCTCAACCAACCACAGCAAAACCACCTGGTGATTTCCTTCATGTTATGCATATGGACCTCCAATTAAGTACAGAGTGAATATCTTGTAAAAGCCATGGGCATACGTTTCAATGGTGAGAGATTCCTGTATTTAAAATCCTTTATGCCAATTTAAATATAAAATCATCTGATATCTTATTCATATACAGTATATAATAAGAAACAGAGTTGTAGGTTTTCACTGGCTGAGTTATAATGATCATTATAAATACATAGGAACCAAATGCAGGCTGACAAGAGGCTGAGGTGGATGCCAAAATGCAAAGTTTAATCATAAAAAATAAAAACATAAATTGAGTAGGTCCTATGGATGGGTTCTTGGTTGAATCGTTTTTGCTGTTCTTTAAAAGACTACTTTAGTCTGAGGAGTAACTCCTCCAGACGACATTTTCTTTCTACCTGGATTATTGAGATGCATCGGGACAAAAAGTCAAATAATTAAACAGTAACAAAATCTCTGTCCAAATGTTCAAATATGAGAAAATGAATCCAAAAACAAACAAAAATCAAAGTATGGAAACAGGTACAAATGTAAAATAGTGTTTGAGACAACAAAGAACTAAGCAAATTATGGCCAATGAAGCAGAAGGCGAGGTAACCAGAATGGAATATATACTAAAGAGAGACGATCTGCTGAACAAGACACAGGTGGAAGAATACTAAATAAAGTGATAGCAGCTAAGTGGGAGGGCTCAGATCTGCTTGAATGAATGGGAGAACAGAAATTGAACAAAGACCAGAAAACAGAATACAAACAGAACTACACCCAATATGAAAAAGACTCAAAACCCAAAGACCAACAGGAAACTGGGAAACTACAAAAGAGAAAGAAAAGAAGAAGTAAAGGGAATTAAAACCGCAAGCGGTGATGATCGGCCCTCGCAGCCAAGCGCCGCTCTGGCCTATGGGCCACCGCTAGGGTACGCGCACCTCCCGCCGCCAGCCACCGCAGAAGCTGTCATGCATTTTCCTCACCCGTCTACCATGCAATACACACGTATGCGTTGGGCAGCGCTCCCCCACGACTCACAAAAAATCTGGTGCAGATCGGTCGATGCACCGAGGAGACACAGCCGTTGAATAATGAAAATGCATTTGGCCACCGGGCCGGACTAAATCGTTCGGCGGGCCAGATCCGGCCCGCAGGCCGTACGTTTGACACCCCTGGTTTAAACATTAGTATACCAACTTAATCAAAGGTATCTTACTAGCTGTTAATCCAGCTTCATGTGAAAAGTTAACAAAACCTTTTTAGTTATTTAAAGTTAATTATTTCATGTGTTTAAGGGTTTCGTTTCTTGCATTAAGACAGCTTTTATGAAAGTTTGACAGTTAAATTGGTGGATACACACCCAAAAGTAATAATGTAAAAGTAACACTTTAGCAATTGGAATATTGCTAAAGTAACACGTTAGCAATATTCCACATGTGTATGTTGTGTACAAACTTTAGTAATTTCTAACAGACCACTTCACTCTCAGAAAGCAGGTCTGCTGGTGGTTCCTAAAGTCTGTAAAACCAGAATGGGAGGCAGATCCTTTAGCTATCAGGCTCCTCTCCAGTAGAACCAACTCCAAGTTTTGGTCCGTGACGCAGACACCCTGTCTACTTTTAAGACTAATCCTAAAACTTTCCTTTTTCCATCCATCCATCGTCTTCCGCTTATCCGGGGTCGGGTCGCGGGTGTAGCAGCTTCAAGAGGGAGGCCCAGACCTTCCTCTCCCCAGCCACTTGGGCCACTTCCTCCGGGGGAATCCCTAAGCGTTCCCAGGCCAGCACAGTCCCTCCAGCGTGTCCTGGGTCTTCCCCTGGGCCTCCACCCGGTGGGACGTGCCCAGAACACCTCACCAGGGATGCGTCCAGGAGGCATCCTAACCAGATGCCCGAGCCACCTCAACTGGCTCCTTTCAATGTGGAGGAGCAGCGGCTCTACTCTGAGTCATCCCCGGATGACTGAGCTCCTCACCCTATCTCTAAGGGAGAGCCCAGACACACTATGGAGAAAACTCATTTTGGCCGCTTGTATCCGGGATCTCGTTCTTTCGGTCACGACCCAAAGCTTGTGACCATAGATGAGGGTAGGAACGTAGATCGACCGGTAAATCGAGAGCTTCGCCTTTTGGCTCAGCTCTCTCTTCACCACAACGGATCGGTACAGCGCCCGCTTCACAGCAGACGTCGCACCAATCCGCCTGTCGATCTCCCGCTCCATCTTCCCCTCATTCGTGAACAAGACCCCAAGATACTTGAACTCCTCCACTAGAAGCTGGCTCTTGGGACTTTCCTTTTTGACAAAGCTTATAGTTAGAGTGGCTCATGTTACCCCGAGCTACCTCTATAGTTATGCTGCTATAGGCTTAGGCTGCTGGAGGACATCAGGGTCTATTGTTCTTCAATTTTGCATGACTGTTGTCATTTCAGCTTTTAACTTTTTGTTTTTTCTATTTTTTCTTCATAGTAGGTACACCTGGTCTGGCGTTCTGTTAGCTGTGACATCATTCAGGGAAGACAGATCACCTGCTATTACCATCTAATGTAAAACAGATTACTGGATCAATGTGTGCTTCTGTGCTTTTTTGTCTGTCTTGTTGTGTCTCTTCTCTCTCTTTTGTAACCCCCAGTCGGTCAAGGCAGATTACCGTTCATACTGAGCCCGGTTCTGCGGGAGGTTTTCCTTCCCGTTAATGGGGAGTTTTTCTTCCAACTGTCGCTTCATGCTTGATCAGTATGAGGGATTGCTGCAAAGCCATGTACAATGCAAACGACTCTCCCTGTGGCTCTACGCTTCTTCAGGAGTGAATGCTGCTTGTTACGACTTTGATGAAATCAACTGGTTCCCTTATATAGGAATTTCTTTTACCAATCTGGATAATCTGACCGGGCATTTTCCCGGTGGGCCGACGTGCTGTTTGGGCCGGCAGACCCGACATGTATATTAATATTATGTATTATTATTATTATTATTATTTTATATATCTGCCTCGTTATATTTGCATAATGCATGAAGAAAAATATCAGCAGCGCAAGAGTCTGTTCCAATCATCCGGCCCTTACCACAGGCTACTGCAGCCCATTGGTTATCATCCCTGACAGTCTAAAGGGCTAGGCCAATCATAAAGTAGAAAAACACCTTCACGCTCCATGTGGAACTTTGTGCAGCGGTGTTCACAGTAGTAATGGATAAGAAACGCAAGGGAGGCGCAGAGAAACTGCACGAAAAAAAGAAACGAGTTCTTCAAACGGACGCTGCGAAATGTGTCAAACTGACTGACATGTTCCCAACAGCAGGCCCTTCATCTGCTCCGGTGTCTGGTGTAAAATATGGTGGTGGTTGTAGTCAGTGACGTGCGGTAGAGTTCATAGCTGGTGAGGCACTGCCGTCATCAGAGTCAGATTTACAAATATATACACTCTACAGAGTAGACTCGTTGCAAAGTGCTGAAGGAGACTGATTGAGCCAAATAAATTCACCAAGATACATGGAAAAATATTGGTTCTTTGATGAAAAAAAATTGTCATTTGATTGGTAACAGTTTATGAGTTATGATGGATTTCTGCATTTGTAACACATTCTAAAACTATAACCCACATTACGCACATTTTATCACAAAAACAAAACATGAATAAGTATCGCTGTCTTACCTCTACTTATAATTTAAGTCCCTGTGGCGCTCTTTCTGAACAAAAATATCATCATTTTCCGGTAAAAGTTCTCTTTATCTTCTTCAGTTTTAAAAGTCTCTCAGTCTCAATGGAGCTCACTGCCAGGGAGGAAAGCCTTCCCTGATCAGTCCTGTTCCAGCTGTATGTTTAGAGTCTTTTTAGTGCTTTACTTGTTTAGCAAAACTCGCTAATAAAACATCAATAACTTGTTTTGACTCTACTATTTGGGGATCACGAGCGGTGCCCCTTGAGCGCCCCCTGCCTAGCGGCCAAGGAACTGCCGGCCTCACCTACAACCAGTTCTTTGCTGTTTATGATCGGCCAGCACCACGAAAACATGTTATCTGCACACAGTTTGATGACCAAAAGACAATTCGTAATCCACATATAATAACTTGTGGAAAATCAGTTCATCACTGTTTGAACAATTGAATTTATGATCTAGAGACAGGATGATGCATTCACAGAATGGAAGTCAGCGCAGTTAACATGGGATTGCGCAATCCCAGGGGAGGCCAAGCTCGCTGCGGCCTCACCGGCTTCGCTATGAAGCGCCACCAAGGATTTACATGAAAAATAGCGAAAAGTCTGCGATTTTAAAGAAAATATGATCAAAAATTAGGAAATTAGATAAATAAAATACTTATTACAAATGACTGAGTAAATCAAAATTTATATTATGTTATTATATATTTTCTTTCTTTCCATGATGACAAGTGAGGCATTTCTCTGGTTCATTTTGTCATTGGCATCCTTTTTTACACAGTGAGTGCACATTAGTCCAATGTTACCATACAGTATCTGGAAGACTGAATAGATCTGATGAGCAACTTACAATAACTTCTTATAATGATGTAACGTGATAATATGTGTGATTGACCGTGACACCTCTCTTTCTCTCTCTCTCTCTCTGATCTAAGAATAGTTGCTGTGCTGGGGTGGAGTTTACATTTTACAGTGTTAATAAATTAAGATTTTGGAAGTATTTTAAGTGTCCACTCTCACTAATTTCCATTATCCTGACCTCAAGGTATTGCACAGTTGGTATTGCACAGTTGGTATACACATTCAGTACACAAAAAAAATGTGGTGGGCCAGTCTAATCCAAAATGGCAGGGCCAATTTTTTGTCCCAATCCACCCCTGATGACATGTTTCATGATTTGGCGCTATATAAATAAAAAAAACTGAAATGTATTGAACAAGAGTTTGTCAGTTTTCAAGCAGGATTTGTATATCTGTTCAACTTAAATATATAAGGAAACCAAAGAGTTAAGATCACTTACTTACCAAGAGAAATTCCTTTGGGGTTTATTTGTGGTCTCTTTCTGCCACCTGCTGGATGATGATGGTATTTGATACCATGCCAACATGGTGTCAAAATTCAGATTTCAATCTAAAATGGCCAACTTCCTGTGATACTTGCACTATGACATTAATTGTAAATTCTGAGCATCTTGCTGAGATCTACAACTGTACAAAATTTCATTACTCTACGATGAAGTAAGTGAATAGCAAAAGGTCCTTTGAAAATTGCTTGGTGGCGCTATAGAGAAACTAAGTCCCGCTCACTAAAGTTTGTTATGGATTCCTGTTGGGGGGTGGATAAGGATGCATCCAAATGAGTTTTAGGCAGCTCGGCCCAAAACTGTGGAATTCAGAGCCAAACGTATGACAGCAGCGTTTGAGGTGAATATGCCACGCCGCCACGCCCCCCTGCTCCATCGAATCCAGTTGAGCCTGAAATCCACAACATACCAACATGTGTTCTGTCTGTGGACACAGTTTCATGTTGATTAGCTCAGAGGGGTAACATAGCGACCGCTTACAACAAAACATGACACTTCCTGTTGTCAGGGGGCGTGGCCTAAGCAATGTCATCATTTGACCATTGGATATTATAGGAGACCTTATGGTGATCAATTACTGAACGTTTGGTGCCTCTGTGTGTTTCTGTGTAGGAGATATAACACTTTTATTTTTTGTGGCGAATAGGTGAACTTTGACCCCTGCCAACGCCCCTTCAGCATGCTCAAAAACTCACCGTTTTGATAACTTTTGATTGGCCATGCCTTATGATCAGACTGCCCGAGTTTCAAGCCGATCGCTCGATATCTCTAGGAGGAGTTAGATCTTATACCAATGCTGTAACTGTCAAAATTGAGGTCAAAATCAGACTTTCAGTCTAAAATGGCCAACTTCCTGTGATATTCCTATGACATTAATTGTAAATTCTGAGCGTCTTGTTGAGCTCTACAACTGTACCAAATCTCATGTCTCTACGATGAAGTAAGTGAATAGCAAAGGGTCCTTTGAAAATTGCTAGGTGGCGCCGTTGAGGCATTTTTCTTTTGATTTTTGTGACGACCTTAAAATACAAAATTTTTAAACAGTCTTTATGCATCTGCCAAGTTTGATGAGTTTTTGAATATGATAAAGCCCTCAAAAAGGCCCCTCTTTGGGGTGGCAGATTAATAATAATAATTAAACACTACAGATACAATAGGCCTTCGCAGCGCTTAGCTGCTCGGGCCTAATAAAGAACAGAACGGCATTAACCAAAACAATACAAGAGTTTGTGAAGGCATTAGATGCCTTAGAAGTTAATGTAGCTAATAATAACATAGCTTATGGTGGAGCTAGACTGAAGCTGATACATCGAGCAAACAAAAGTAGGAATGGACGACAGCATCTCTGCTACTGGGCTGATCAATAAAGACAATATTCAGCAAAAGATTCACAAAGACAGAAGTTAAATAGGGCTGTTTCTGAATACATTTGCATGGACTAGATATTTGTTTACATTGTAAAGGAATTTATGTTTTGTATGCGCTAGATCCATGTTTGTTTTGAAACAAAATGTATTTAAGTACATAATGGCTCACCCTCAGCTGTAAAGTTTCTTTGTATCAACAGCATATAGACATAAAAAAGGAAGCACAGGTTGGTTCAGTAAACATAAACAACTATATTAAAATATGCATGGTTCTACAAAAAATGTCCTTATATTAAGTGTTATCTTGTCTACTGTTCTTCAAACCAAAAAAATTACACTTTTAAATGACATATTTTTCTGGAAAAGAACTGGACTTTCCCCTACCTAAAGCTTTTGCCCTAATTAAGGAAGTAATTAATCATATTTTTTGCCAAAAGGCTTCAGAAAATGTTGTTGCGGTATCGAATTGTGTTTCAGATAAATTTTATGTTGACCAGATTGTAATTCATTTACAAGTTCATAAGAACATCAATAAAAAAATAAACCTGTTAAATTGAGGTGTTAAATGTAATTTAGTTACACCTAACTTTTGTGGTGATGCATCTAAGAAAAAAGTTTATGCAAATTCAGTGCAGCCAGTGCAGAAAGTTAGTTTAGAGCCCTGAAACAGCTGAGTGAAGAAAAGTGTGTCTCCCAGCAGACTAAGTGTATTGCAACATAACTGGCTCAGCATATGTTGCATAGCCTTATCCTAAAATGGCTCAGGATAATCCAAGCCCACTCTAACTTTAAGTTACTTAAAAGCAGACAAAAATTTTGAGCTGGCTTCACAGGAGCTGATAAGATCCAGCTTTCTGTTTTTTTATTTACCACCATAAACATGTCCTTTGAAAGCAAAGTGTTCTATTTGGAACATATGACCAGATTTCTGCTAAATATGATGGGTCTTGATTATTCAGGGCTTTATATGGATGAATAACTACTTGGAATTATACTCTGAATTAAAGACGGATCTAACAGAAAAACCTAAGTTGAAGTAAAAAAAGAAAATCTTCAGCTTTAATCCTCATTAAAACTATCACTGAAGCATTCTGGATAAATTAAAGTCTTTTTACCAATTTATTTTTTTTGACTGCATGATAATAGAGAATTTTAACAAAAGCATGGATTAGTTTTTCCTGAATCTCTTTGGAACAGGATATTTCTCGTTTTGGCTATGTTAGACAGATGAAAGGTATCCTACAAACCGGTTCAATATGGTATTTAAATGTCATGCCCAGGTCAAAGATGACACAGGGGTTCCTAACATCAATTCTGGAGGCTAAATTAATGCTTTTCCCAGTAAATGACTGACTAAGCAGTCTGGTCTCCAGATGTCCTGGAATACAGAATCCTTTCATTATTCCTTCACAAAAATAAACAAGTCATAAACTTTGGGGACATCACACATAACTGATTTACTTTCCATTTTGGACGAGTTTCAGCACTTCCAGGAGGAACACTTTGGCAGGATGGTGGAGGACAAGAAATTACCAACTCTGTAAAAAAAAAAACTCTCCAGCCAGAGTTGAAGGACTGTTGAAGGACTGTTTTTGTTGATCAAAGTGGATTTTTTTAAGTCAGGCTACATACAGGAAGTCAGTTCTACAACAATTCACAGGATAATTGTTTTGTTGAGAATACAGGAAATACAAACTGTAAAATAATGGGAGATACAGCTTTCAGAACTTACTGGGGAAAACTTGGATATGAGCTGACAATGTAACATATGGATTAAAAATATAATTTTTATTTTTATGATAAAAAATGTAATTGACATGATCCCCAGGTGTTTGTCTATTTTTAGGTTCCTGGCAATTGGACACTCTGTCAGTAGCTATGTTTACATGCAAAAAATTTCACAATTGGATTAAAATGTATTTGGATTAAAAATCAAAATTAGTCAGATTGTACTGTTTACATAGACACTCAATCAATTAATCCAGTCATGATGTGTGTTTATATGTAACTGACTTTATTTAGAATAGAACCACTCTGACATGCACAGTTATCAAATTTCCCTAAAAAGAAAAACTGCAGAAGAAGTATCTCCGTCTTTGCTGAGCAACAAAAAATAGCAAACAAAGCTGTATTGTGCGAGTTTGTCTTCCGAGCGTCCAGGCAGAACGTGCACGAGGTTCTAATTATGGTTGAGACGTTACTGAACAAAGAATAATTTTGAGCTCTTTTAATGTTTCGAATAGAAAGGTTGTATCGGGACCACAGACAGTTTTGCTCCCTGACCTATTTCTGCCCCTCAAAGCAGAAATACGTCACGCTGTGCTAAATTTTTAAAAACTGATTGATAGAAACGTATACCTCTGCATTACACCTTTACCCTTTCTGCCCAACACTGTATTCTTCGATACACATCATGCTGTATTTGGGGCAGTCTTGGGACGTTAAAAAAAGGTGGTTTGCTGTTCCTACGTCTACTTTCATTTTGTAATACCTAAGGTCTGATCAACACAAAACAGTACAAAGGACTCTTACTCAAGCTTGTCAAGTCTTGAGTAAGAGTCGTTGTTTACGACCAATAATTCATAAAACAAAGCTCGGATATCTTGTCCAACAAGATTGACTGATTATCTGGTTCATCCAGGTTTATAATAGTTTCACTTTTGCTATAGACACAGTTCACCATGGTGCTTTTTTACAAAGGTTCATCATATAAGTATAGATTAGTTTAACTGTAAGCCATATTAGGGTTTTTATAGAAGCACATCATAAAAGCATGAAGTTGTTCAGGGCAGAAAGCCACTTGTTGCAAAACAAATCCAGTTGATTTGAAGACCTAAGGTCATATAGACTTTTAATAGCTAATCAGAAAGATCAAATGCTTGTAAAAAGGTTTGTCAATAAAAAATAAATGTCTCTGCAGTTTAATAAAAATGAACATTTGATATGTTAGCAGATCTAAACAATATATATAAAACGTTTTCAATGTTTTACCATTCTCACAGGAATCCAAGGGTCTAATGTACAAAAGAGTGCACAGCTCTCATACTAAAAGTAGGTGATGGTAGGTTGTATGTGATTTACCCCGGTTTTTCATTCTGGCACTTCCACATTTTTTGAACACATGGATCCCTTCCAGTGCACAGGCAACAATACTGAAGTTTTCCAAAAGATATTCAGGAGGGTAAAAAGAAATGCTGAAGAAATTCAGAAATCACGGCTGTGTAACGCAGGAAACCTTTACTCTTAGTCTGCGTGTGTATCTTGGGCTGTCCGCACACGGAGCCTACTCTTATTTTATTCCAGACACAACTAATATAATGAAAATAATTATAATAGTATGGCAGAATCCTGAGTAAAGAAGGCCAACACAACACAACGTATCAGGTCACTAGTCCATCACAGGGCAACACAGAGACAAACAGGACAAACAACCATGCACACACACTCATACCTAAGAGAAATTTAGAGTAACCAGTTAACCTAACAGTCATGTTTTTGGAATGTGGGAGGAAGCCAGAGTGCCTGGAGAGAACCCATTCATGCACAGAGAGAACATGCAAACTCAATGCAGAACCACCCCAGGGCCTTCTTGCTACAAGGCAAGAGTGCTACCAACTGTGCCACTGTGTAGCCCTAAGTTGAAAATGTATAAAATAAAACTGCTTTCCATTCACAAAAGCAAATTAATTTACATATGGGCCACCGTGTAAGGCGGTGTCCTTGGCAGCATGATGGCCTCAGTAAATCGTCTCCCCCTGAAATGTTTGTGATGTATGTTATGTTATTTTTATTTTTAGGTTTTAGGTTTTATTGAAACAGTAATTTCCCTCTGAGATTATTAAAGTATATCTCATTCTGATTCTGATTCTGATTCTGATTATAGCAGTATGAGAGCAGTCATAGCTTTGATTACATTTGGAATTGGCCCCTTGCTACAAATGAGACCCACAGTTAAGGGGACTTTTATGTATCTTAACAACATGGATGAGGCCCTCTCATACAGCTGGCAGGACACAGGTAAAGGAAGCCTGAAATACCCGACCTGTCAGTCAGCTTTTTCTGAAAAGCTCCAGTTTTAAAGAAAGCAGCATAGTTAGAACCTGAACCGCTGACACACGGTTCCTCCCAGTTTCCCTCTGTAACAGAGTTGAGGGTGATGTTATCCAGGTACAGAACTAAATAATGTGATTTTAATGAATAATTAACAAATAATCTAGAAAAAGAATGTCACCAATAAATGACCCAGTTCTCCAGTCTCTCCAGTAATACACCATGGTCAACAGTGTTGAAACCTGTGCTGATGTCCAATAATACCAGCACTGTTATTGAATGTTATTGAACACCTTGACAAGGGCAGTCTTGGTACTGTAGTGAGCACAGAAACCTGACAGGAAGGCGGCTAGTCATTGTTAAGAAGGTATTTTACTGTAGAAACAGCTTCTTTCAATAAACATGAATGGGAGATTTGGGATGGGCCTGTAACCTTTCAATAGAAACTTGTCCAGATTGTTTATTTTCAGCAGCGGTTTGATAATTGCTGTTTTGAAGGCCTGGTGGGAACTACTGACAAAAGGGATTAGTTTATTGTTTAAAACAAATCAGACGTTAGGACAGGCACACCTTTCTTAAAGAAAGCTGTAGGTAAAATATTGAGGCTGCTGGAGGAGGAGCTTTATTGTTGTATAGTTTCTTCTATGCTTTTGTTGCTGAAAGTGAAATTGAATATGCCTATATTTCAAAAGTAAGCTATGGATACCAGTTATACCTCATTCAGTTTAAACTCAGAAGAGCCAGTGATTGCAGGCTTCATCGTGGCACAGGTAAGAAAATATTTTGTCAAAGGGTGTTGAGTTCCTCAGCTGTAGGAGAGAATGAAAGTTACAAAATATTTAACGCAATGAAGCACAGCTTTCCTTTTTGTCTTGAATGCATAAATTCATAATCATTCACACTTAAAATTGATTCTGATGCAGTCAGTTTGGATTTATGTTTAGATTTTTTTTTATAAAGAGGGAAACTAAAAAGCAGATTTTACCTGTTATTTTCATTTACACATCTCAGAAACCATTTATCTCAAAAATCCTATTTTGCTTTAAAACTATAATGTTAGAGTTCTTGCATAAATCAATATTTTGTTAAAATGTTTCATAAATACACCGAATGTCTGATTAGAATTCCTACTTTTCACTGAAAGAGAAATAAGATTCACACAATATAATAAAAAATGTGATACTGAAAATAAATGTGTTCTATACCAAAATAAAACAATACCTATTATAGTCTGACTTACAATCAAGAATGTTGTTCATGTCCCTTTATCAACTTTAACTACACACTGCATGGGCATCTAACAGTTTTTTCAAATCTATTGCATGAACTATTATTAGATAATAAGACATATAAGTTATTAAGTTGTTAAAATAATTATGAACAGCCTTCTCCTTTTTAAAATCCACAGCCTTTGACTTTGAACCACTGCAGGTATGTCTGATTTGTTTCTGTAAAAAAGCATAATAAACATTCATATTGACATAATTTATGTTTATCTGACAGAACTTTCTTTGTGAGAAATTAAAGTTTTAAAGTAAAAGTGAAAGAAATTTGCATGTACCAGATTGAACGTTAAATCGTGTATAACAAGTCATACAAGATCTTTCTTATAATTGTTCATTGGTTTTTAATTATAAGAATTGAGAAGCTTGAGTATGTTTTGTGAGAATGGATTGTCGTCGATTCTTTTTTGTTGATCAGGTTTTAGATTTGTGTTTAACACAGGATTCTAATGAAAATACACAAAGCAAATCAATATACCACTTTTATGAGCAATGTGCAGGTATCAAAGGATCCACCCTATGTAGACCGGGTCCTTCGAAGGATCCAGCCCCTGAATTCTGACACAGCTTACATAACCACATTTGAGCACCCATACGGAGCAGATTAATTCCCAAGTGGCCTTTGAAATTAAGTTCACCACCCAAATAATTTATTTTTAAAAACTGGAACTTTGTGAATGGCTGAAATCAGTGTCATGGGTTACAGAATGGCCAATTGGATGCTCACATTATTTGTTTTTATACTGCAAAGATTAAACCTCTCTGAAAGAGGCCTAATCTGAAAGCTTTAACATAAATAATTACAGACCTGTATCGATTCTTGCCAAACAGGTTTTGACAACTCATCACTAAGAGCACATTGGTAGAACTCCTAACGTAATGTAGAAGCCTTTAAAATTTCTGCTTAGTCATTACTAGATTTCAGTGCCATATTTGATCATAACATTATGACTGAATGATAGGAAAACTGGGTAGAATTTCCTTGTACTGTACTAAACTGGTTTAAAGCTTCCTTAACTGATGACATTTGGCAGCTATAAATTTAAATAAGGATCACTTGTGGGTTTTCATAAGGCTCCATTATTGAGTCACATTTATTTAGGGCAGGCTAGGCAAGTTTATTTATAAAGCACTTTTCAGTAACAGGACGATTCAAAGTGAGATAGGGTCTGAATCCTCTGTCTCAGAATATGTCGTATTAAGAAAATTCTTACTTTGTGTATAATGATGATGACATACAGCTTTACTTTTGTCACTACTTGACTGCAGTTAAATATAGTTGGTAAGGATGTCCATAAAATCTAAGCTTGAATGGGTCAGAATTGTCTCATGCATAATGCATAAAAGACAAACATTGTTAGACCTTCACAAGTACATTTAAGAGGCTAGCCTCAATTGAACTCAATAAGATTAAAAACCACCTGGACTCACCTACATTTCAAAAAGTGAACAATTAGTTTAATTATCAGGAAAGGCCTTCACCCCTCCCTGAAATCTAACCAGATCTCGCAGCAAACATCAAAATAATCACACAACGATTAAATGAATTAAAGTTAATGTGATGTCTGAAGTTTATTACTGCACTTTTGGAAAATCTTACCTTTCATCAACATTGATGTGTCAGAATATTTTCAGAAAACGTTTGGATAAAAAAAGACTTTCTGATCTCCTGTGTGACAGACATATACACTCATCGGCCACTTTATTAAGGGGGTCCAACCCGTTACATGCTAGTAACGGGTTGGACCCCCTTTTGCCTTCAGAACTGCCTCAATTCTTCGTGGCATAGATTCAACAAGGTGCTGGAATCATTCCTCAGGGAGTTTGGTCCATATTGACATGATGGCATCACACAGTTGCCGCAGATTTGTCGGCTGCACATCCATGATGCGAATCTCCCGTTCCACCACATCCCAAAGATGCTCTATTGGATTGAGATCTGGTGACTGTGGAGGCCATTTGAGTACAGCGAACTCATTGTCATGTTCAAGAAACCAGTCTGAGATGATTCTAGCTTTATGACATGGCGCATTATCCTGCTGAAAGTAGCCATCATGGGTTGGGTACATTGTGGTCATAAAGGGATGGACATGGTCAGCAACAATACTCAGGTAGGCTGTGGCGTTGCAACGATGCTCAATTGGTACCAAGGGGCCCAAAGAGTGCCAAGAAAATATTCCCCACACCATGACACCACCACCACCAGCCTGAACCGTTGATACAAGGCAGGATGGATCCATGCTTTCATGTTGTAGACGCCAAATTCTGACCCTACCATCCGACTGTCGCAGCAGAAATCGAGACTCATCAGACCAGGCAACGTTTTTCCAATCTTCTATTGTCCAATTTCGATGAGCTTGTGCAAATTGTAGCCTCAGTTTCCTGTTCTTAGCTGAAAGGAGTGGCACCCGATGTGGTCTTCTGCTGCTGTAGCCCATCTGCCTCAAAGTTCGACGTACTGTGCGTTCAGAGATGCTCTTCTGCCCACCTTGGTTGTAACGGGTGGTTATTTGAGTCGCTGTTGCCCTTCTATCAGCTCGAACCAGTCTGGCCATTCTCCTCTGACCTCTGGCATCAACAAGGCATTTCTGCCCACAGAACTGCCGCTCACTGGATGTTTTTTCTTTTTCGGACCATTCTCTGTAAACCATAGAGATGGTTGTGCGTGAAAATCCCAGTAGATTAGCAGTTTCTGAAATACTCAGACCAGCCCTTCTGGCACCAACAATCATGCCACGTTCAAAGTCACTCAAATCACCTTTCTTCCCCATACTGATGCTCGGTTTGAACTGCAGGAGATTCTCTTGACCATGTCTACATGACTAAATGCACTGAGTTGCCGCCATGTGATTGGCTGCTTAGAAATTAAGTGTTAACGAGCAGTTGGACAGGTGTACCTAATAAAGTGGCCGGTGAGTGTATGTACCTTCAACAAGCTCCACTCTGACAATGTGAATGTTTCTCCATGAGGTCATTTTTTTTCCATGTGCATTAAACAAGAAACCTTTTGTAATATTGTCATTGACGACTTATCATTATCATATCGTTTCATTGGAAACTCACAAATGCATTGGTGATCCTTACAGCCGTTTCCCACTTGCACTGAAGCTCAGCTAGTATTTTTAAATCCAACCCTGTTTGTGAGCATTATGCTGGACACACAGGTGCTGTTAAGGTGTTTGGGTTTTGTTTTTTGTGTGTTTGTGTTTTCAGTATTTCCTTGTTATTTATGTTCATCTAGGTCAGGGGTATGCAACTTTTACAGTCTAAAGAGCCATTTTGCCTACAGTCCACTTGAATTAAACTCGTTCAGAGCCGCAAATGTTGTCTGGCCTTTTGAAAAAAGACAAGTTATAATTTTTGATAAAGATCGACTGATGGTAATATGTGGTCATTGTTAAAGAAACACCCTTTTATGTCTATTTTGAGATTTAAAAAAGAGGATGGACAGGATGTTATTTGTGGATAATGATGTAAAAAAAATCATAGTTTCTAACATAATGAAAAAATATTGATTTAAAATTAAATATTACTGGCACTTTTAGCATCATACTGTTGTGAAAATTAAAAGCAATTATTCCAAGAAAGAACTGCTAAAACCTGCATTTATTATCATTATTACAGACCCCTGATCTAGGTCATGCCATATTAGTTCATGCTTTTGAGTTCTGTTTCTTAGTTTACGCTTATGTTCTGTTCTTTGTACATTTAGTATTTTTTCTGTTACATCTTTTTTCCTTGGTTGATAGTTTCTTTGTGCATCTGCTCAGCTCTGTTTGTGTTAAGTCTCCCTCCCCGCTGCCATAGCTGCTCTAGATCTCTGATCTCCTCTGATTGCTCTTGTCATTTCTCTACCTCTACCTCAGTATTAAAGCTCACTGCTTGTCATCATGCTTTGCTGGATTCTTCAGTTTTTCTACTTCCATGTTCTCCATCACCCCATCTACCTTCCTGTGCCCTGTGTACTATGTCTTATTATAGGTTTGTAAGTTTGATTTTGTAATCATTAAATCCTTACATTCATATTGCTGCTCCAGAGGTCTTGTCTGTGTTTTGGTCCAGGTCGTAACCAACTAGTCTTGACTGGTGTTTGCAACATCCAATGGTGTTTTATAAAGTTTTTTATTTTATTTTTTTGTTCTTTTTTTTAGGTTTCACAGGTCCAATACCTAGAACTTTTTACAGTCCTAGCTGCTTGTACCTAGAACGTATTAAATTAATACAGCTTGAGCAACAACTCATCTGTAGTTCCATCTTGTAAGAATATCTGATCAGAAAACATTAAGTTGACCAGTCAGGCCAGCAGAGTGAACACAGACCAACAAGATAATACAAGCTGCAAAATGTCCCAGGTAAGGAAAAGATTATATATACTGTATATATATTCATGGATCTGTCAATGCATAATATTACATCATCAAAATTACCTGTTCACGGTCTCTCCTGGTTCTTTTATCTGGTAATGTGGTGTTTCTATTGTAGACTTCTGTAGTAATAAAAAGACTCTTCAAACCATAACAATATTTTAACATGTTTAATCTAAAAGGCAGAGGGATGTTTACAGACAGTACTGGGTTCTCATAACAACACAATATTATGAGAATAAAGTCAAAATATGAGAATAAAGTCTAAATTGCAAGAATATAACTGTTTGGTCAATCATTTCTAAGTCTTGATACTAATAATTTGGTGCTAAAAAGATTTAGTATTTACCTTCTTGTAAATATAATCCATTTCTTGTAAAACCAATACAAAAAGATAACTTTTTTTTCTTTTTCTTTTTACAAGATTGTCAGCAATCTTTATTTTAACACAGGGAAGAAGGCTGCACTTTGTTGTAAGAGTTGGTCGCCAGTTCTGGCACTGTTATATTCGGACTGAAAAGTTTTGGAACCCCTGACTTAATCCATTCTGTGGCGTTACTTTAAACACACAAATACAAAAATCCTTCCTCATCCTTCAGCAAAACAGAATGTGCTGATCTTATCCTACATAGGAATTATCTGATGAGAATGGAAGGCCCTACCAAAATCAATAAGATACCATTCACTTGGATATTTTTTTAATTTTAAAAGGTTACACTGGCCAGATGAACATTTTATGTTCCATTTTATACCACTCGTTTTTCTTGTTGAAGCAAGACCTTCTGCAGCTTTGTGTGGAAACATTATTTACTATGTTAGAACTGACTGATTAAAATATCTTTACGGTTTAAAGATAAAATTAAACATATATGTAACCACTACAAAATTTTTAGCTTAAACCTTTGTTTTGGCTCTGTTCTGTCAAATCATTAGCTGGAAAACAGATATTTCTCATCAGTGTGATTACACTTGCAGTTATGATCTAGAGATAAAGACCCAATACTGAAGAAATATGAACACATCTGAACAATCCTTTTACGTTTGTCCTTTGTAGGCTGGATGGACATTCGGATTGTAATGTTTTGTCTAGTCCAGATTCCTGACCAGATCAAGAGCCTGATTTATAAAGCTTTGCAACAAAAATGCACAGGAATGATTCTTGTCAAATCCAGACCTGCAGTCTTCTGTAACTGGAATACAAACTGCGCGCTCTTCTCTCTGGACATTTTTGTTAATTTCCGTGAGGTGGGCTGTGCTGATATGTCATATCATGCAGAGGATTGTGGGATTCCTTGTAGCTCCTTAACGCTGGTAAGGGACATTGTGCTAAAGTGGCTGTGAGAGGAAGCATACAGGCTCCTTTTCCTACCTCCTTCCTTACTGACTGCACTATTCAGACAGCACTTATCATGGTGACTGCTGACACACTTCTGCTTTGGCTGAAGAGTCCTTACCCAGAAGACGTATCAGGATGGGGCTATAAAGCAAAATTGCGTGCTGGTGTGTGTGCGATTGGTTTTATAAATCTGAATTGTTTTTAGCGTATGCCATTGTACTCTTTTAGTATGTATTCTACGCAGTGTTTTATAACTGAGACCCCTGAGCTTTACACAATGTTATGCTATTTAAAAAATCGCCAAAGATTCTGTATGTTTTTCTTTTGTAAGACTTAATTTCCAATCAATGTTTGAGTTCAGATAAGAGCAAGTTCCTTCAGTATTCTAAAGTAAGCTGAAAGATCTGAAATAGTAATTGTCACTCTTTTCCTTTAAAATGATCATAGCATAAATAATAAAATAAGTTTATCCTCCGGCATAATTCCTTCTGAAAAGTCCCGAATTTAGCTGAAAATACTTTATAGAATGCAGCCATAAAGTGCATAAATAAATGGCTTCCCTCTCATTTTAACAGCAAAATCCTCCTGTTCCTGCTCCAAGGAGAAAGATTAATCTTCCATCACTGTCTATGGACGATGAGCTGCTTAGCTATAGCGCCACTCCACAGTTTCAGGTTTGGGATGTAATGAAATCTAATAATAAATACGAATTTTGTAAGTGAAAAATGAAATGCAAAAATTAAAGAAATTAAATTTAGCAGGTTCCAATTGGTTTGATTAATGTTTTGTTCATGGATGTGGACAATGGTTCTTGTTTTCTTTTAAACTCAGAGATATTCAAGGGATTCTTCTGCACCGCGTGTTTTACCAAGGAGTTTGTCGACACAAAATGACAGACAGCTGAAGGTACTATTTTTTCAGTTAAACTTTACTTTTTATACTATGTGACACACTGTGATTTTTCTTATCAAGGTTAGACTCAACAGGACTCCCAATATTTACATGTCATGTGTCAGCACCAAATCAACTGTAGCTCTGTGATAGACTGCCGACCTGTCAAGGGTGTACCCAGCCCAATAACTGCTGTAGATAGGCACCAGCCCTCCCACAATCCTGAACTGATAAGTGGCTATAGGTGATGGATTGATGAATATTAAATATTAAAATTGTCCAAAATAATAACTTTATCAGTAGCACCAAATCAGATTAGAAGTCTAAGAGGACATGAGAGAAAGTGAGGACATGGTGGATTATGCCGAACTACAAGCAGATAATTGCCAAAATACAGATCAATAAATCTGGTTTGCTAATTCTTCTGCTCATTGAGTACTACTAGTAAATGTGAAAATTTTGATAGGAGTTGACTCTTTCAGACTTTATTAGTGTTATCATCCTGCTGCAACTAGGTTTCCATAAAACAAAAAATAAACAGATTTTCACAAATCAAGCCATTTCAGATTACTTTTGGAACATTAACTTAAATCTCACTATTAAAATTTAGCCGTCTACATTTGGTTTTGATATAGTGACTGTTTCCTGTTTCTGTTTAAAACACAGATATGTTTAGGGGATTCTACTCCACCACCTGTTTCACCAAGGACATGGTCAAGACAAAATGCTGCACTATATGAAACGATTCATGACATAGAGGAGTACAAGGTAATACATTTTTCTCTCTGGGGCAGAAAAGTCAGTTTAAAGTGTTAAATTATAGGGTTGATACAAAGTGGTCAGAAAGAAATGGTTATAAAGACAAAACAGTTTTTTTGTTCACACCCTGGAGAGTATGTGATCTGTCAGCACAGGATGAAGTGTATGTTGATAGGAGCAGATAGAGTTGTGAACATTTAGATGAAGCCAGAATAGTCTAAAATGAAATGAAGGCCACATCAAGGTTTTAGTTAAACTTGCTACATGAATGTTACGATCCCTTAATATATCAATCAATCAATCAATCAATCAATTTTTATTTGTCAACTACAATTTGCATTGTAATCGAAATTTCAGTTCCAGTACAACCGTCCATCACATACATAAACGAACATTTTGGGGGAACGATCAACTGAGGCCTTGCGTTGCCAAGGAACACAGCCAGTCGGCCGCTACCATTTCGACACAGCCGTTAGGCGCATTCCTCCAAACTGCCACGGACCCCGCCTTACACGGTGCCCACAGGGCGCTGCCCTTGAATCTGTGGAAAGATAGATGCCACAATAAGGAAGGAGAGGAAAGAAAAAAAGACAGATATATCACACCCTATCTTCTCACGGTACAGTGTGAGATATCCGACAAAAAAAACTCTTGCACGAGAAGCACAAATATAACGAGACACATATAAGCAAAAGGTCAACATTGGATATTAGTCGCGTGTACGTACATGAGATAAATGAGCATCAGTAGTGTGTGCTTGTTGTGTGGAGTTTTGTATGTCCATGAACGCCGTCCGGCAGGCAAGTGTCCTTGATAAGTTGGAAAGTCTTTATCACTTCGCAGCCCAGCTTGACGCCTCCACGGATGTTTGCGGGGGAGGAGGGAGCGGGGGGAGTAGTTCTGTGCCATTCCGCCACAACATCCAGGGGGAGAATTTAGAAAGTGGGAAAGTCTGATTAAAATACACTATTTGTTATGAGAACAAGCTGAACCAACTTTTCCTTCAGCTTTAAAGTCTTTTCATCGCTGGCTCCAGGATCCAATATTCCAAATTAGTTGGGCTTTTTCGCGTTTTCACTTCCAGATTTTATCCCATCTCACCTCTGAGTTCAACCACCGCAGCCAGCTTATTCAGCTTACTGTTCTGTTCATTCACCGCCTTAGTGATCGCGTTGTAAGCCGCCGGCAGCCTCATCAAGGCCATATTCGCTGCCAGCAGTCTCTGAAGTTGCTGATACATCAGAAATCCTCCGAATCCAAAAAGAAGAAATCCAAGTATCATAAATCCAAACATGTATACGTCTTCGACGTCCTCGACAGAAAGAATTGAGAGGCACACCGTGGACCATTTGTCCCATGGTTCCAAGATGTATCCCGCAAAAAAAGTACCATCGGGACAGGCACGCTCCCCCGTTTTTTGCTTTCCAGTTGCAAAATTTTGATCAATAGCATTGAGAGACCAGCTGACGAGATCCATAATTTCCTTAGCTTCGGTTTCCGAGCTTTCGGTTGCTATGAAGAAATTGCACTGAAATTGCACTAATAATGACTTTATTAGTATTTAGCATTAAATTAGATTAGTTGTCTAAGAACTACACTCAAAATTGACCTGGAGGGCAATCCAAAAATACCAACAATAGGTTTTTGTGTTACTATTGGAGAAAATTTCAGTTACATAATAAAATAGACATGTAATTGTTTTGTTTGTAAACAAGTCAATAAATCTGCTTTGAAGATGTCAGCCTCTTCTTTGGCTAGCATTTTAAATAATGCTAAAATTTTGGAAGAGGTTAGCTGATTTACATATAACTCTGCTACGGTGGCCAAGTGTCTGTGAGGCATATTCATTAATTTGATTAGTTAAAGAAAATGAAGTCATAAATTAATTTTGCAAATTCATACATAAATGTAAAAGATGTCATAATTAGTCAAAATTTAGTGGTCCCTATTTGGTTTCAGTTAAAATTCCGTTTATTGATGTGGTAATTGTTCTTGTTTGTTGTTTAAAAAATGTTTGGGGTTTTCTTCCCCAGCGTTGATGATGTGATCAAGATAAAATGCTGGATAAAATTAAGCTATCAAAGAAAGAGGAAAGAAGAAAGCATCTGTTTTGCTTGTACATGTTTTATTTGTTTGTGTGATCCATTTGAGATTGTGTGTTTGCTTCTTATTTCTAAAGTACCCAAAAGGAAGTTTGGATTTAATTTTTTTTGCTAATCTCATAACAAACTCCCACAGAAACTGAAACACCAACATTTACTGTTCCAGAGAACCTCACGCAATCAAATCAGACAGATTGTTTAAAAAGTTTCATATCTAAGGAAGCCCAGCAGATTGCGTCGAGTCTTCACTCCTCCTGAAAGAGCGAAGAGCCACAGTGGACAGTCGTGCAGTACATTTCTTAGTTAATGCTCCTTTAACTTTGTAAATTCTGATTTTATGTCTTGCATATTTAAAGAAACTGAGCTTACACTTGTTGTTAATAGAAATATAATGAACTGATATAATGACTCAACCGCAAAACTGGACCGGAATTTTGTTTTTCTTGTAAGGTTGATGACGAAGTTAAACTACAACCTCCTCCATTGCCAACCAGGACGCCAAAAAACCAACTTAGCCCAACAACGGAAACACAGTATTTACAATTTACCTCAATAGTGCCTCCAACTACAGCTTTGAAGTTGTGCTATAAACAGGCTGTCTGTGACCAGGATGTTTCCTTCCAGGGAATGACACGTGAGTGACTAGGCTGAAATATTTTAACCTTTGACTATATGAAATCTATGTGTTAAAGGTGTCAGTCATTTTATCCACTTGCCATTTCTAAATGTTGCCATTTTTTCTGTTTTCATATCCAATTTATTCAGGTATGGAGCCAAGGGACAATTTTAAAAGCCCAATTGTCGGTTTGTACTCGCCTTGAGCACGTTTTGTACCTACTTTGAAAACTGATGATTTTAAAGTAAATTCTGTATAATCTGCTCATTCTCTACTTTAAGGAAATACCCTTATGTGATTCCATTAAGTAAAATGCCCCAACAGGTGAACAGTGATTGTTTTCTCAGTTTAGTAAGAATCATAATCTCTCATGCTTAATTCCAAAAAAGTTAAAAAACAAAACAACTAGACTTTTTTTTTTTAAGTTTGAAGATGTTTCGCTTCCTATCCAGAAAGCTTTCTCAATTCAAAATGTCTGGAGTAGTGTGGAGTTGGAAGCTTTATAGTACTGCTCAACAAAGGCCTTGTAATGGCTTAGATGACATGCACATTGAACCGAAACAGATCCACCCCCTTAGTAATGGGGAGTCGTTAAGGTCATTGTTGGCCTGCAAATTAAACTGAAACTGGTCCACGCCTCTGGGATGGGGAGTTGTTAGGGCCGTTATTGGCCTGGCTTACCAGAGCGATGTTTTGATCACCCATATGGAGGTGAGGATTGTGGCGATAATTGGAAGGAATCAACCCTATAGCTGTGCTGTAAGTCTTTGAGAGTTGGAACCTAAGGCCTCCTCCTCTGTTTAAGGTTGTTTTTTCTCTCTTAACGTAGATGGCTTCCTTCACACCCCTTTCAAACCATCTGTCTTCTTTGTCCAAAATGTGAACATTTTGGCCCTCAAAAGAGTGTCCTTTGTCCTTTAGGTGTAGGTGGACAGCAGAGTCTTGTCCTGAGGAGGTAGCTCTCCTGTGTTGAGCCATGCTTCTGTGGAGAGGTTGTTTGGTTTCTCCAATATAAAGATCAGAACATTCCTCACTGCACTGAACTGCATACACCACTCCGCTCATCTTAGGTTTGGGAGTTTTGTCCTTGGGATGCACCAGCCTCTGTCTGAGGGTCCTGTTTGGTTTGAAATGTACTAGGATTTTGTGTTTGGAGAAAATCCTCTTGAGTTTTTCAGAGACTCCAGCAACATATGGGATGACTATGTTTTTTTCGTTTATTCTTCTCACCATTATGTTCTGCAGCGTGTCTTTTGGATTTTCTTGCTGATTTGACATAAAGTTTGTGCTCCAGTGGGTGGTGTGAGTCAAAAAGAAGATATTGGTCTGTGTGTGTGGGTTTCCTATACACTTCAGTGTTGAGGTTTCCATCTCCTTCCATGCTCACCAAACAGTCCAGAAAAAGTAGCTTGTTGTCGTTGGCATCCTCTCTGGTAAACTTGATGTTGTTGTCCACTGAGTTGATGTGTCTTTTGAAAGCTTCCACTTCTTTTAACTGGATTTTGACAAATGTGTCATCCACATACCTAAACCAGTGGCTTGGTGGTGTTCCTTTGAAGGTGCCCAAAGCTCTCTTTTCCATATCTTCCATGTAAAGATTGGCTACAATTGGTGACACTGGAGGTCCCATGGCACAACCATGCTTCTATCTGTAAAAATGATCACTGATCTTGAAATAAGTTGTAGAAAGACAAAGGTCCAGTAGGGTACAGATCTGGTCCGGAGTGAAATTAGTCCTGTTGTTTAGGTCTCTGTCTTGTTGAAGAGATTTCCTGACTGTTTCTACTGCCTCTGATGTAGGTATCCAAGTGAAAAGTGAAGTGACATCAAAAGACACCAGAGTTTCTCCTGGTGCCATCTTTAAATGTTTGATTTTGTTTGCAAAGTGTTTGGAGTTTTCTAAGTAATGTGGTGTGTTAACCCACCAGGGAGCTAAAATACTAGCAAGCTGTTTAGTGATGTTATATGTTAATGAGTTAATGCTGCTGACAATGGGTCTGAGTGGTGTTCCTTCCTTGTGAATTTTTGGAAGTCTATATAAGCATGGAATGTCCTCCCCTGGATATAATCTATAATAAGATGAACGGTTAATTACCGGTTAATTACAACTAGAAAAAGACAAGGTAATTAACCGTTCATCTTATTATAGATTATGTCCAGGGGAAGACATTCCATGCTTATATGGACTCCCATCTAAGCCATTACAAGGCCTTTGTTGGGCAGTACTATAAAGCTTGCAACTCCACACTACTCCAGACATTTTGAATTGAGAAAGCTTTCTGGATAGGAAGCAAAACGTCTTCAAACTTTGATAAAAAAAAAAGGCCAGTTGTTTTGTTTTTTAACTTTTTTGGAATGACCATGACTTAAATGACTGAGAATCTTCACCAGCACTCTCATGCTTAATATGAGCCAACTGGCTTAAACAAGAATCTTACAACCAATATAAATATGTCCAAATATAAAACATTCAGCAAATGGCTTAAAATTAATCTATTCACAAGATTTATTTATCTCAGTAGTTATTTAAGTCATATAAATAAACCAGTTTCCCAAAGTGGAGGTCGAGAGTTGGTACCCCCTCGGTGTTCGCACAATGATCCAAATTTCTGACTTTACATTGTCAGTGATATTATTGCTTTCATCCATCTATCCATCCATTCATGGTGCCATGGTCCTGGTGCCTATCTCCAGCTGTCAATAGGCGAGAGGCGGGGTACACCCTGTACAGGTCGCCAGTCTATCGCAGGGCATATACTTGTTTTGATATTGTAAATTTATGCCTTTAATCATGGAAAATAATTTTTCTCAAAAATTTACTCTTTGACATCAGAAAACGTTGCAAATATGTGACATTGATCTAATTATTACTGAGGGTTTTTTTGTGGAAATATACTCCTTCGTGGTCAATAATTTATTGTCTTTAATCTACAATGATTCTAATACAACGTAATATTATGAGGATAAAGTCAAACGGTTGTTTGCACAATTGTCTCATAGTCCTGGTGCAAATAATAATTTGATGCTAATGTGCTAAAAAGATTTAGTGTTTTGTTGAGGAAAATATCTTAGTTGTTATATTAATCAGGCATTTGTATGGAAAGTAATAAAATATGTCTCCCCTTTCAGGGCAAAGAAAAACACACAGTTTACAGGATGTGTTGAGAGCTAGTTTATGGCTTTTGAGGCCATTTGGCTTGACTCCTTTGAGTAATAAATTAGCCGTACTGCATGGGAACCTTGAGAGTTGATCACAGCTTGGAGCCTCCATGTCTGCCCCCCCTCCCCCCCCAAACTAACCCGGAGGGGTTAGTTAGTGTGATAAAAAGGATGTCTTTGCGAACCTTTGATTAGACAAAACTGCAATGCCTGGGAGAAGAATGTGGGTAACAATGAGCTTGTAAGTTTTGTCTCTTCGGAATTCCAAATGAATTAAATATGCATATTTTAAATGTTTGCCTCTGATAATTGTTTCTCCTTTACTGCCAAATCTTAAACCGGGGTAAGACGGGCCTTCAGAAATAAGCAGGAGCAGGCCCTTATTAATATCAACAGTTTCCTTATCAGTGAAACCAACAAGGAAGTATAACTTAACAAGATGCTCAACATTTCTCATTTTAACACAATGTGGAAGACAGCAATTTCTTGTAACAGGTCTTGCAAAACTACTGCCTTTATTTATTACTTTATTCTTGTAATTTCCAAAAACCAACAAAATATGACTCCCTAAAATAAACAAATAATAATAGTTGACTTCAGGTGTTTAAATAGGTCATTTTTAAGGGTAAAAAAGAAAGGTATGAATAAACGCATTGATGTGAATATTTGAGTTTGACAAAGGAGCAAACAAACCAGGGGCCTTTGGTTGCTAACCTGTAGTTTTATTAATTTGCAGCATGGAGTGATATATCGAGGGAACTCAAACTTAAAGGATCACCTGAAACACAGTAAGTAGACTATTACATCTTGCTGTTTTTTTATATGTGGGATATTTTTATAGAATAGTATAGAACAGAATACAATAGGGCTACACATTGGAGTAGTAGTTGCCTTGCAGTTCTTTCTTCATTGTGTTTGGATGATCTCCCCTGTGCATGTGTGGGTTCTCTCCAGGTACTAAGGCTTCCTCCCAAAGTCCAAAAACATGACTCTTAGCTTAATTGATTACTCTAAGTTGGCCTTACTTTGAATTTAAATGAACATGCCATAAGTAACTACTGTCTCTTGTTCCTCACTCACAGTTGTTGGCTTCAAATTGTTCAGGTTATTCTCAAAATAGTCACCGTTGCAGTTTTCTTTTAAGCAGATTCTGTTTAGAGGAAAGGCCAATGTGCTTGAAAAATTCATATTTGGCTTTTTGTCCACTTAGTAACTGCATCTTACTGATGAATGGTCAGTGCCACAAAAGGCAACAAAAATGCCAACATTGCTACTTTTAGCACAGTGGCACCATGGCTAAGCCAAAACACTAGTTCAACCCGTAGTCTACAGTGTTGTTCTTCCAGAACATAGCTCAACAACTAGCTCAACAAGTATAGAAAATAAACCTTACCCTCTGTGGTAATGGTCACTGTAACTAGAGGAATGTTTTTGCCGAACTGAATATGTGCAAATTACTCAAATCGTCTAGTGATGTTTCAGGACCATTACCAGTAAAGCTGAGCAGCTGTACAAAGCCATCCAGGTGTACATGCAACTAATGTCTGCAAATGGTCAAAAGCTTGAGGATCTTATCATGGAGCTACAAGGCATCGCTGACAACTTGGACAAGGTAATATTGCACAATACACATCTATGCAATGAAAAAAAGTGAAAGTCTAAATATGCAAATCAGACACCTGCAGACTACACGGCTGCCTTTCTTCTTTTAGATAAAGTCTATTTTCTTTGACTGAGCTTGATTCATTGTATCATGTGTAAACTATTTTACTTTCAGGTCTCTAAAGGAACAAAGATTGCTGGCATTACTGGAGGTGCATCATCAGTTGCAGGAGGGGTGGCAGCAGCCGCCGGGGTGATTCTCGCTCCTTTCACAGCCGGAGCCTCACTGGCACTTACTGTTGTTGGAGCTGGTGTGGCTGCTGCCGGGGGTGTCACCGGTGCATCGGCAGCTATCGCAAACAAGGTAACCTGAAGGTGGTTATTTGGGACTTATTCAGACTTGTTGTTTTCAATGAGGCTGTCTGATACAGAAAATCATGCAGATGCATTGTCTTGTGTTAAGCTTCAGTTAACCCACTTTATCTTAAACCTTCTCCTTGCATGAAGGAGCATTATGGCACATCCTCCTTCCTGCAGCTTTTAGACTTCATGACCATCACTTCTCCTAACAAACTCAATAGGTGTTTGTATCTCTGCTGTTTTCTTTCATTCTCTCTCGTAAATCAACATTTTTATGCATAAATCTACATATACATTTTAACCATCTTGTGTATGTTTATGGCAAAAGACTGAACACGCCACAAATGGCCAAACACACTGCAGACACATGAATAATATAAACTCCAAAACACACAAAAAACAAATACAACAGAGAAACACTGCAATCAGAAAATAGACAGAAGCAAAATGAAAAATTCTGCAAGTACCAACAACAGCGAGTTAAAAAGCTGCTAATTCGCTTTACAAAGGGGAAGCGTACACTCTTTAAAATCACCCTAGTTGCACACTTTAATTTTATGAGTGCACTATTTTTGAATAAATGTACAGTATTTTCTTCTTATGCTGTGAATTTGCTGTCTGCTGCTGGTACACCTGAATTTCCCCACTGTGGGACATTAAAGTGTGATATGAGTTAAAAACCAATTTGTACAATCTAAACTTCTAAAATCTTTTTTTTTCAGGCCAATTTAAATCAAGACACAAAGAAAATCAACAAACTCTTACAGGAGTTTAAGGATAGTTATGAAAAAATATTAACGTCTCTGAGGTTCATCAACGAAGGCATGGACCAGCTGAAGCACCATGGTCTGTCTGTTCTGAAAGAAAAGCTGGACAACAACATGATACAGTCAAGGAATGCTGCCTCAGCAGTGCAGCTGGCTATAGGGGAGGATAGTGCCACGGTCCCTGAGAGGAGCGCCAGTGCTTCAGGAGTGCTGGACGGCTTTGCACTTGGTATGGACATCTACTTCACCAAAGATGGACAGAAGGTGAAGAAAGGTCTGGAGTCGAAGCTCGCCAAGAAGCTCCGCAAACTAGCAGAACAATTTGATCTTGGGTTAACAGAGCTCAAAAGGATGAAGGAAGTGTTCATCAAGCATGCTTAAAAACAATAAATCTAATCCCATCAGAGCTTTTGGTTTTAGAATAGATTGTGGTTTGACTTGGGTTTCTTCTAGATTGACACTAAGTTCACGTTTAATCAGCATAGATGTAATGATTATGAACACTGGAAAATAAGTCTGTATTCACTTTCCCTTAATAAGGTGGTTTCTTTGACACTTCCTGTACTTCTTATGACTGAGTCTTCCTAATAAAGTTCAGCAGTCAATGACCAACAATCACAGTAGAAGAAATACTGCTTATTTGTGTCTGTTCAGTAAAATTTTGCTGAGGTATCAAGTAACAATGTACAAATACTTTACTTAGTTAGACATTTTTTACTCCATAGCTACTTTACTGGAGTAAATATTTTCCAGCAGCCCTCTGTCCCTCATGTTTTTAGTCGACTTCTTACTTCTACTCCTTACATTTCCGTGCAATTATCTGTACTTTCTACTCCTTACATTTTGAAAATTGCCTCGTTACTTCTATTTTATTTCAGCTTGTTTTTGTTCCAGCTTGTCATTGTTCAAATGAATAAACAAGAAAGGAAAATAGCCAGGTAAATAGCACCGCCCGGACAAAATTAGTTTGATTGGGGATGGAGGCGGTACTGCACCAAGTTACCTTGGATACAAGGATCAGCTGCATCATACTACATCTTCAGTTGCTAATAAAAGAAGTTGTTTGCCAATCCTCCCTCCCCCACAAAAGAAGTTAAAGGTCATATGAAGGCTACATTAGCTTGTGAAATAACTGTAAATGCACTACAGACTTAGACTTAGACTTAGACTTAGACTTTCTTTATTGTCATTTTGTATACACAGAGTGCATACAGAACGAAATTTCGTTTTCACACAGCTCAGAAAGATTGCAGTAACTCTACAGGATACCTTGCGGTGAATTTCAGTACAGGATAAAGTGCAGTGATAAATCACAGTCACTTACAGGATAAGTTTCAATTGACTTCCGGATAAAGTGCAGCAGTGAACAGTAGGCAGTTGAAATGTAAACAATGTAAAACAAATGTAAACAAATATGCAGTAAGGTGCAGCAGTGATTTAAAAGTAGACAGTTGCATTGTACACAGTTTTGCAGTACGTTTCCCGGTAAGGTGCAGCAGCAATTTTGCAGGATACAATACAATGTGCAAATGTGCAAATCAGCGAGTCGAGTGTGGTACACAGTTTTTATACTTCAGCAGTTCAGCAGTTCAACAGTCTGATGGCAGCAGGGAAAAAGCTTTTGCAGAACCTAGTGGACCTGCAGCGGATGCTGCGGAACCTCTTTCCAGAGGGCAGCAGGGAGAATAGTCTATGGTGGGGGTGTGAGGGGTCCCTGATGATGTTACGGGCTCGAGACACACAGCGCTGCGATGAAATGTCTTTAATGGAGGGAAGAGGAGCCCCGATGATCCCTTCTGCTGTCCTCACCACTCTCCTCACGTTCTTCCAGTCGGAGGCACTGCAGCCTCCACACCACACAGAAAGACAGCTGGTCAGAATACTCTCTATGGTGCTTCTGTAGAAGGTCGTGAGGATGGGCGGGGGCAGGTGTGCTCTCCTCATCTTCCGCAGAAAGTACAGTCGCTTTTGTGCCCTCTTCACCAGTGACGTGGTGTTCACAGTCCAGGTGAGGTTGTCCGTGATGTGCACCCCCAGGAACTTGGTACTGCTGACCACCTCCACCGCTGAGTTGTTGATGAGCAGTGGAGCATGGTGAGGCCGGTTTTTCCTGAAGTCGACGATGATCTCCTTCGTCTTCTCCACGTTCAGGATCAGGCTGTTGTCTCTGCACCAGCCCACCAGCTGCTCCACCTCCTCTCTGTAGTCCTGGTCGTTGTCGTCTCTGATCAGGCCCACCACCGTTGTGTCGTCTGCAAACTTCACGATGTGATTGGTGGTGGACCTGGGGACGCAGTCGTGTGTCATCAGGGTGAACAGCAGGGGGCTCAGGACGCAGCCCTGAGGGGAGCCCGTGCTGAGGGTGATGACATCAGAGGTGTTCTGTCCGACCCGGACTGACTGAGGTCTGTTGGTGAGGAAGTCTAGCAGCCAGTTTCGTAGGGGTGTGTTGAAGCCCAGATGCTCCAGTTTTCCCACCAGATGTTGTGGGATGATGGTGTTGAACGCTGAACTGAAGTCCAGGAACAGCATCCGCACGTGCGTGTTCTTCTCCTCCAGGTGTGCCAGGCTCAGGTGAAGAGCGGAGGAGATGGCGTCCTCAGTGGAGCGGTTCCGTCGGTAGGCAAACTGGAACGGGTCGAGTGTTGGGGGGAGACTGGAGACGATGTGTTCCTTTACCAGCCTTTCAAAGCAATTCATCATGATGGGAGTCAGTGCAACAGGGCGGTAGTCGTTGAAACAGGTGACTTGAGGTTTCTTTGGCACCGGAATGATGGAGGCAGACTTGAAGCATGCTGGCACTATGGCTTGGTCCAGCGAGGTGTTAAAAATGTCTCTGAGGACACCAGCCAGCTGACCTGCACACTCCTTGAGCACCCGCCCAGGTATGTTGTCGGGGCCTGGGGCCTTCCGCGGGTTGACTCTCCTCAGAGTCTTCCACACGTCGGCGGTGTCAAGGCAGAGGACCTCCTCTTCCTGATGGGGAACAGCCTTCACTGCTGGTGTGCTGTTTAGTGCCTCAAACCTCCCAAAGAAGTTATTTAGTCCATTGAGGAAGTCAGCATCAACTTCACCCACCGGGGGGGAGGGGGTGTTGTATTCAGTGATCGCCCGGATGCCTTTCCACATGCTCCTGGTGTTGCTGGCGTCATGGAAAAGCTCCTGGATTTTCTGACTGTGGTTCCGCTTTGCTAACCTGATGGCACGGTTCAGGTTGGCTCTCGCTGTCCTCAGTGCCTCCTTGTCACCAGACTTGAAGGCTGAGTTCCGTGCTTTTAGCGCTTGACGGACCTCCGCAGTAATCCAGGGTCGTTGGTTGGCTCGGGTGATGATGGTCTTGGTGGTGCTGACATCCTCAATGCATTTGTTGATGTAGGCTGACACAGTCATGGCGTACTCATCAATGTTGATCTTGTCCTCATAAGTTGCCGCAGCTTTGAACATGTTCCAGTCAGAGCACTCAAAACAGTCCTGGAGCGCCTCCATTGCTCCCTCAGTCCACACCCTCACCTGCCTCGCTGTTGGTTTTGCTATGATCAGATATACATAGTAGAGAAGAAATTAATAAAGAAGAACATAGCAGCTGTATGTAGCTCAGCATGAAGATGTCTGTAGCGGAGATTACACAAAATTTTAGCGAAATGTGCCACCAAGAATCAGCGAGGAGGTCGGTAGCCAAGGAAAGCAAACTCTTGTACAACCCAGGGTGTATCTGGAAGAATCTTTCAAGATATTTAGATGCAAAGTTAGGTTTTACATTGTTGCCATCAGCTATAGAATTTAACACAATATCAGGAAGGTATCAATAATGATTATTATGTTGGTTTTTTTAAATAATTTAGATTAATCGTTTTTGACAGCACTGTATGCTTTTATACAGACAACCATGCTGGAATAATTGTCCCTAAGCCTGACCTGAATATATAACTTTTCTTGTCTAGCTTATCTTACATCAGTTGTCCTCAGATTCCTGCAGCTAAGCATGGATGTACATTTACTTTCCAATAAAGGTTATAGATAACATGCTTCAGCATTTTGGCTTTTTACACCATTACAATACTCATATTATCATCTGCTCCATGAAACCAATGTCAATGCTCAGTGGTACACATATACGTAACATTTAATGTATTTGCATTGGACTTAACTGCGTTATTTTTCAATGGACACATGTGCAGGCTGAAACAGGTAGACTAGTGCATCCCAAATCTAACAATAACATCTTAATATAACTTTATAGTCATTATGGCCTTTAGAAATATGTTTTTTGTTGTTGCTGCTGCCAACAGCTGTCATAAACAGACTCAACCCCTTGAGATTGCCAAATAAACTAGCAGCAGACAAAACATATCTTTTGGTTAAAAATAAAATGTATCTAAACTTACATCTTCACTTAAACATTGACAGGTGTGGCTCAAATAATTCAAATATTTAAAGTTATGTAAAAATTATTGTTTTTCAATCATTGTTATTGCCATGTTTGCTGTTTGTGCTTGTTGCTGTGCCAGCAACAAGCACAGCTTGTAAAACCTACAGACAATGATGTCTGATCTAAGAGAAGAAATGCCTTCTTTCAAGATATCCTTTTCAATGATTTTATGATTTTCACAATTTAAGGATTAAATCAAAAAAGGTAATTTTTGCAAATCAATAAAATACATAAGTAGTAATGAAATCACAGAAAATGAAGCACTATGTTAATGATTAAAATGGTCATGGCACATTAGATAATAAGTTTTATTTTATTTTGTAGCCTATATGTTTTATGTCTAAAGTCAATCAAGCTTATTATAATACCCGCAAGATGTTCTTTTGTTTTAGTCACAGAGTTGTTATTAGTAGAGCTACAAGAGGGTCAAACACATTTCAAGCAAGAGCTGGCTCAATACAATGATGATATAAGCTCCTAATATGAAGGATTTAATTTCAATATCTTTAGTTATTAACAAAGTTCAAATATAAATCACATAGTTTTTTTTTTAGTATTGTACTAGATGTATTTGATTAGATGGGAATAATTTACAATCAATAACGTAGTTAATTTATTTATTTATTTGTGTTCTTTCACTTTCTTTTTTCAGATTTCACTTTACACACGTCAGCTTAAATAATAGTACATATGATTTAGCAATGGCATCTAGGTGTTATTCGATTATATCTGTTGCTTTATGTCTGTTGGTTGTGCTGTTCTTTTTGCGTCTCTTTCCAGGTGATGGAGCAGACGGAGAACGTTTTATCACTCTCTCCCTTTTATCTCTTCTTTCTTTCACCTCTTCTCTTCTCTTTCTTTCTTTTTTTTCTCTTCTTGTTCTTCCTTTACTCTCCCATTGTAGTGTCCATATAATTTGAAATTCTCCCTGCAGGAATCACAATAAAGCTACTTACATGCATAAATCAAGCGGAGCACTATGGCGAAAGCTGTTCGCTCCACTTGTGAAAGCAAAATCTGTCGAGCTCTATCTGGCATTGAGACATCAATTCCTATTGCCACATCGCTAGACAGGACACTGGGAAAAAATAAAGTAAAAAAAATAACGTAGTTAACGTAATGGCAAAAATTTAGATTTAAGTGCCCTTATATTTGGCTATGCTTGAATGTTAGACTGTTTAGTGTATGATGATTCTTTTTCAAGAAGGTGACCCTGCCAGGTTGGATGATAAAGGAAGAAACTGAGACGGATGAAGAGAACAACCTTTAGGGTCTACATTGACTGATTCACATGTTGCTTAGACAGAAATTTCTGCTATTCTATGGGCTAGTGTTTTTCCTCTGCCTTTCTTAATCACGCACATATAGGATAATTAGGGTTAGCTTGTCAAACAACACTGCACTACACTACCCAGGAGGCTACCGGAAAGATGGCGCTTCCGTCCTTGGAGGGGGCAGGACGGAATCCACGTGCTAGCTGGATGGAACCTCCTGATGATATATAGGTTTTGTATGGGATAACAGGGTTGAGTGATTGATTTTTCTAAAAAGAGGGACAGACTAGATGTTGACATTCCACGAGTCCACCCAGATCTGGTTGGTTATCTTTGGTGATGTGTCATTTTGGCACATCATCAGGGGGATCTGTTAGAAATGGGACTAATGAGTGGAACGTCAGTTATCCTGGGAGAGGCATGCTCACCTAGACAGTCTGGGACACAAGGCTATGGCAGAAGGCTATCAGATAGCACCCCGGTGGTGACACATTTTACTGACGACATCTTAGGAAGTGTACAGCCCTTGCATGGGCGTGTACCTAGACTTCTTTATAAAGCTTAAGGGAGGATCAGTCGAGGCTCTTGCTACATTCATTTTCCTTGCGTTGTTTTCAATCAAGAGCCTGTCAGCGCTGATGTGTCTGTAAACATTTCTCTGACTTTTCTAGATTAAACCAATTAAAGTATAGATTTCTGTTTCATGCGTCGTATATTCAAAACACTCTAAAGTACAAGTGGGGTCGCCCTAGGGGAAAAGAGCTGGGGCAACCAAAGGTGTTTCACCGCCGACGGTGCGGTAGCTCTAACAGATTCAAAAAGACACATAGCCTCATATTCCAAGCAATTATTTTATGTTAATGTTGTTGATTAAGGCTTACAGCTCATAAAAACACAATTTAATTTCTGATAAGAAGATCACATAAAACAGATTTTTGATTTAAAAAAATGTGTTTTGTGACATGGCCTAAACCAGGAGTGTCCAACTCCAGTCCTCAAGGGTCAGTAGTCTGTATGTTTTAAATACGTTCATCCTCCATAGCTGACTTATATTACTTAATTGGATCCTCAGAATACCATCAAGGTCAGTATGAGACTGGTAACTATAATGACTCAGTTTTGTTGAACGGATGTCACATCTGCAATATTTGCAGCACTGCTGGCCCTTAAGGACTGACGTTTGGCACCACTGACCTACACACTCATGCGGAAGACTGTTTACTTATTGCAGGTGGTGCAAGAGCCTTCACCTTACCAGACCTTTGTCCCTCTCCATGCACCTTATAAGTAGGTAAAGTTATGCCAGAAGCTGTTGAAGACAACTAACTTAAGAGTTGTCAGTCAGTCACTGACACTCTCCTCAAGAAGGGTAGGGTACAAAAGGTCATCGCCAAAGAAGCCGGGTGTTCAGTGCTGTATCCAAGTTTATTAAAGGAAATATGAGTGGAAGGAAAACAGTGGTGGAAAACACCTTTTACCAAGGCTAAACTGAAAAAAACTATATATATATATATATATACACACATTCACACATCCCAATTTGCCTGGAATAGCTGATTTACCCCGGACTTTCATTCTGGCACTTCCACATTTTTTGAACACATGGATCCCTTCCAGTGCACAGGCAACAATACTGCAGTTTTCCAAACGGTATTCAGGAGGGTAAAAAGAAATGCTGAAGAAATTCAGAAATCACGGCTGTGTAACGCAGGAAACATGGTTTACAAGCGCTGAGTGGAAATCTTTAGTCTTAGTCTGCGTGTGTATGTTGGGCAGTCCGCACACGGAGCCTACTCTTATTGTATTCCAGACACAACTAATATAATGACAATAATTATAATAGTATGGCAGAATCCTGAGTAAAGAAGGCCAACACAACACAACGTATCAGGTCATCAGTCCATCACAGAGAAACACAGAGACAAACAGGACAAACAACCATGCACACACACACTTACACCTAAGAGAAATTTAGATTTGGGATGGGCCTGTGACCTTTCAATAGTAATTTGTTCAGATTGTTTATTTTCATCAGTGGTATGATAATTGCTGTTTTGAAGGCCTGGTAGAAACTGCTGACAAAAGGGATGAGTTTATTAGACGTTAGGACAGGCACACCTTTTTTTAAGTACAGCTGTAGGTAAAATATTGAGGCTGCAGGAGGAGGAGCTTTATTGTTGTATAGTTTCTTTTACGCTTTCGTTGCTGAAAGTGAAATTGAACATGCCTATATTTCAAAACTAACCTATGGATACTAGTTATGCCTCATTCAGTTTAAACTCAAAAGAGAAAGCGACTCCAGGCTTCATCGTGGCACTGGTAAGAAAATATTTTATTAAAGGGTTTTGAGTTCTTCAGCTGTAAGAGAAAATGCAAGTCACAAAATATTTAACGTAATGCAGCACAGGTTTCCTTTTTGTTGTGAATACATACATTTATAATCATACACACTTAAAATTGATGCACAAATCAGTATTCACACAATATTATGAAAAATGTTATGTTCAAAACAATACTTATAGTCTTGACTTACAATCAACAATGTTTTTAATGTCACTTTATCAACTTTAACTACACATTGCATGGGCATCTAACAGTTTTTTTAATCTGCTGCATGAAGTATGATTAGATAATAAAACATATAAACTAAGTTGTTAAATAATTACAAACACCCTTCTCCTTTTTAAAATTCATTGCTTTCCCCTTTGAACCACTGCAGGTATGTCTGATTTGCTTCTGTAAAAAAACATAATAAATATTTGTATTGAAAGAATTTGCTTATCTGACAGAACTTTCTTTGTGAGATATTAAACGTCTAATGCAAAAGTGAAAGTAATAACTCTGGATGTACCAGATTCAACGTTAAATCTTGTTGGACAAGTCATACAAGATTTATCTTTTAATTGTTCATTGGTTTTTAATTATCAGACTTGAGAAGCTTGAGTATGTTTTGTGGAAATAGATTGTCGCTGAATCTTTTTCTTAAGAATGCAGCTGGTGAACACGATATTCAGCAGAACACAGTGTTACGTTTAAAGGGTTTATTGTGAAGATGATGAGTAATGGCAGGTGAGGCAGGCAAGCAGAACCAGACTAGTCAGATAGTTCTTTGGCTGATGGTGCAGGCAGGCAGGGATGAGCAGGAGACCAGAAGATGCAGGTAGTGACAGAGCAGAACAGGCGATGTGGACCGGGGAACCACCAGAATGGGCAGATGATTCCAAATGAATACCACTTGAGCAACATGTTAAACTAATCTGACTTTCTATCTTGTAAGATTCTCTGACAAGAAAACACTGAGTTGACCAGTCTGACCAGCAGAGGGAAAACAGAGCAACAATATAATACAAGCTGCAAAATGTCCCAGGTAAGGAAAAAGATTATAAAGAATTTTAGTTTTCTATGTCAGAGATTATGCATCTGCCAGTGCATGATCTTGCATCATCATTACACAAATAAAATATATTCTGCACAATGTTCAAATTTAACTTGCTTTAGAAAAAGGAATCAACAGAATTTTTGATCTCACTTTTTAGCCGCAATGCTGGTTTTATTAAGGAATTGTCCTGCAAACTCAGTAATTACATTAAACACAGAGCTGCTTCATATTGGAGTTTTGCTGTTGAGATGTTAAAATCTAATAAACCAATAACAGAGCAAATTTTCTCTGCACTGAGACATGAGCAACTTTTAAACACTCACACTGTAGCATTTTAAATGGACCAGAGCCATGCTTGTTCCCTGTTTATTACCGCAATAAGTTGTTAAATATCACTTTTGATTATGCTAATGGAATAATTAGAAAAACATCATAGCATTAAGCATTTAATAAATCTGATTAGTTATCGGAACATGAAGGAATTCCTTCAAATCAAAAGGATTACTGTTGATTTACGTTTGCAACCAACTGCTTTCCATGTTGAACAATTATTGCATTTTCTGTGTAAAAGCCTAAAACAGAACATAGCTAAAAAATTATTTACAGTATGTTATTGTGATAGTATTTTTCTTATTTGAGTCAACTGGGCATAAAACCAAAACAGCATAAAACCTGGTTAAACAAGCTTCCCTGCACCATCTTTTTGGACAACATGTACAACTCATCTTCTTGTTGAACCAACATCTTCTGCAGCTTTTGTGTGTAAACATTATTTATTAAGTTAAAACTGTCTGATAAAATATCTTCATGGCTTAAAGGTAAAATAAAACATGTATGTAACCACTACGGCATTTTTTTATTAAATACTTTGGTTTTGGCTCTGCTCTGTCAAGCCACCAGATAAAAAATAAATATCTCTTCAGTGTGAATACGCTTGAAGTTATCAACACTGAAGAACTCTGAACAATCCTTTTGAATTTATCCTTTGAGGGCTGAATGGACATTTGGATTACAATGATTTGTCAAGATCAGATCCCTGACTCAAGCTGAGCTTTACACAATGTTTTGCTATTTAAAAAATTCCAAAGATTTTGTAGTAATTGACACTCTTTTTGTTTTAAATTATCATATCATAAATATCAAAATAAGTTTAGCCTCCTACACAATTCTTTCTGAAAAGTCCTGAATTTAGCTGAAAATACTTTATAGAATGCAGCCATCAAGTGTAGAAATAGGTAAATGTCTTTCATCTCATTTTAACAGCAAAATCCTCCTGTTCCTGCTCCCAGGAAAAAGATTAATCTTCCATCGCATTCTATGGATGATGAGCTGCTTAGCTCTAGCTCCACTCCACAGTCTCAGGTTTGGGATGTAATGAAATCTAATAATAAATATGGATTTTGTAAGTGAAAATTAAATGCAAGCATTCTTAAATCAAATTCACTTCCTTCCACTTCACACATATATACATTTCTTTGTTTTGCTCTGTCACACAAAATCCAAATAAAGCACATCAAGTTTGTTGTGCTGACTTGATAATGTGAAGGAATTCAAGAGTTTGGAAGACTTCTACAAGATATAATGCTGTGAGATTGCACCAAATTGGCAAAATACATATTTGGTGTGCAAAGTGTAAATGCATTGCTCTTGGAATGCAACAAAACATCAAACATTGTGGTATGAGCAGTCCCTTGGGTTACTGTGTTGCAAAGGTGACTTCAAATTGACATATGAAGCTTTTGCAGGGGTATACAGCATTAAATGTTTGCTTTTTAATATACCTTTCGTTAAATATATTTGTTTTATCTGCAGCTAATATGAAAAAGTATTAGATGTTAGAATATATTTCAGATGTACCTTTTTATCAGTACAACAAACCCAAAAACTACACCATGACCAGTCATGAGTAAAATGTTTCTGTGTGATTTCTAAACTTCTAAAATCTTTTTTTTAGGCCAATTTAAATCAAGACACAAAGAAAATCAACAAACTCTTACAGGAGTTTAAGGATGGGTATGAAGAAATTCTATCGTGTTTGAGGTTCATCAACGAAGGCATGGACCAGCTGAAGCACCATGGTCTTTCTGTTCTGAAAGAAAAGCTGGACAAAAACATGATACAGTCAAGGAATGCTGCCTCAGCAGTGCAGCTGGCTATAGGGGAGGATAGTGCCACGGTCCCTGAGAGGAGCGCCAGTGCTTCTGGAGTGCTGGACGGCTTTGCACTTGGTATGGACATCTACTTCACCAAAGATGGACAGGAGGTGAAGAAAGGTCTGGAGTCGAAGCTCGCCAAGAAGCTCTTCAAACTAGCAGAACAATTTGATCTTGGATTGACAGAGCTCAAAAAGATGAAGGATGTGTTCAGTCAAGACCGTTTTGGCTACCCTAGGCGTGTTGGACAAATGGCAACCCCCTCTCCAACAATCTGTATGACCATGACCATATGTAAACCCCCTTTAACTGCAATGTCCAGCAGTTAAAGGGGGAATAACTTTGGCAAACTTCTCAAAAAAGCTCTCTGAGAATCACTTTGTTCTGGCCTCACCGAGTTAGAAACCATTCCCCAGTCTTTAAGCATTTTCTTTATTTTGAAGTAGTTTCCATGATATTTTGTACACATGCAAATATTTTTTGTTCTATTCTACGAGCATCCGGACACACAGCTGCTCATTAGGTGGGACGCTGCTGCATATTTTGATTGACAGTCGACGCAGCTCTCATTGGCGATTACTGCAGTTCTTCCTTCTGTATTTCAGGAAAGGGCATGTCGATTAAGTTTTTGACTTTTCTGAATCTGACCCAGTCAATTCAGGACATTGTTTCATTGTGTGTGGGACAAGAGTGAAAAATGCAGCACAGTCCTGCACAAATCAGGACATATGGTCACATATATTACTCACAATGTGGGTAATAAAGATATCCCACTCATTCAAGTTTTAAAGCAACAATTTCTTCACATCCTTACTTTGGTCCTTTTTATGCTTCTCCTCATCCTCTCTTTTCTTTTGCAATATTGTGACCCTGAAGCTTTTACCTTTTCATGGTGGCAGTATTAGTGACACTAAGAGTCAGAGGAGACAGTGGGGGAGGTGCGGCAGATGCCGCAGTGGATTGGGAAATTTACAAGTGTAAATGAACTGGGATCATGGGTGTTAATCTATTTATGTTTACAGACGTCTTTGGAATTTTAGAACATGCTTCTGTTATTATAAAATGGTTTCGGATGATGTGTAATGTTTGCAGCGATATTGCTGTGCTAGATTGAACCAAATTCTCATCACAGTAAAATCGTAATATAAAAAAACAACATAATTTGTTCCAGAGACCCTTCCGTGGTTTGCCGCCCAAGGCAATTGCCTAAGTTGCCTATACGACAAAACGACTCTGTGTTCAGCAAGCACACTTATAGCACAATAAATGCTTTCCCATTAGAGCTATTGGTTTTACTGGTTTGACTTGGGTATCTTCTAGATTCACATTAATGTCTAATCAACATATATGTAATTAAATTAAATTACGGGAAAATAAGTCTGCATTTACTTTCCCTTAATATATTGGTTTCTTGACACTTCCTGTGCTTATCATGAATGACCCTTCTTAATAAAGTTCAATTCTCAATAACCAACAATCACAGAAAAAATACTGCTTATTTGTGTCTGTTCAGTAAAATTTTGTTGAGGTGTCAAGTAATGAAGTACAAATATGTTGTTATACTTCGGGTATCTATATTTTACTGGAATAAATATCGTTTTAATCAATTTTTTATTTTTTTGTTATTTTTTACGTCTGTTCCTTACATTTTCATACAATTATCTGTACTCTCTACTACTTACATCTTGAAAACAGCCTTGTTATTCCCATTGTATTTCAGCTTGTTTTTGTTCTTGTTTGTTGTTTTTAGAAAAGAAAACTATCCAGATAGTTTTTATCTGCTAGATCAAGGATCTGCAGCCTGCAGTTCCAGAGCCGTAAGTGGTTATTTGGCTATGTGGCTCACTTATTAAACGGTGAAATATTGCCCTGTTTTATTTAATTCTTTTCTTCTGTGCCCCCATGAAAAAACACTGTCCTCTCTGTGGTCCCCCTGGTAAGTTGAGTCTAGAACCGCCAATTTGTTTACTTCAAGAAAACAAAGAAGAAGAACATACCAGGTGTCTGTAGAACACCATGAAGACAATCTCTGTAGCAGGGTTTATAGTCATTATGGCCTTTAGAAATATGTTGTTTTTGTTTGTTTGTTTAAGGACATTAAGGACAAAAGCCAAACCTTTTGTCCTTAATGACATTTATATATATTTTTACATTTACTTTTATTTAGTTTTGAAACCGACACTTTTATATTTTTACTTGAGTAAAAACCTGGAGCTGGTACTTCAACTTCTACTGAAGTACTTTTAAACCCTTGTATCTATACTTCTACCTGAGTAATAAATGTGAATACTTGTGACGCCTCTGAAATTTTGTTGTCTGTATATGACATCAATCAAACTATAAATGTAAGTCAAACGCACTTATTAACCTCCAGGGGGCAGACAGGTTCCTAGCTCTGCCAACAGCAATCCAAAACAACTCAACCCCATGAGACTGCCAAATAAACCAACAGCAGACAAACATATGTTGTGGAGAGAGAATAAAATGTATCTAAACTTACATCTTCACCTAAACATTTACAAGTGTTGCTAAAAAAAAATTTATATTTAAAGTTATTTAAAAGTTCTTGTTTTTCCAGTCATTTGATTCAAAAAGACAGACAGACTCATATTCCAAGCATGTTTTATATTAATGTTGACGATTATGGCTTACAGCTCATAAAACACAATTTGGTTTCTGAATTAATATAAAACCAAATGAAAACAGATTTTTAATACAAAAATATTGTGTTTTGTATCATGGCCTAAATCAAGAGTGTCCAACTCCAGTCTTCAAGGGTCCGTAATCTGTATGCTTTAAATACATTCATCCCCCAGAGCTGACTTAAATTACTTAAATGGATCCTCAGAATACCATCAAGGTCAAGATGAGCTTGGTAATGACAATGATAATAACTCAGGTTTGTTGAACCGTTGTGACATATGTAATATGCAGGACACTGGCCTTTTAGGACTGTTTGGCACCACTGATCTACACACTCATGGGGAAGACTCTTTACTTAATTCAGGTGTTGCAAGAGCCTTCACCTTGCCAGACCTTTGTCCCTCTCCATGCATCCTGGAAGTAGGTGAAGTTATCCCAGAAGCTGTTGAAGACTATTAATTTAAGAGTTGTGTAGCAACTCAGTCGCTGACGCCCTCCATAAGGAGGGTAGGCTACAAAAGGTAATTGCTAAAGAAGCTGGGTGTTCAGTTCTGTGTCCAAGCCTATCATTGGAAAGTTGAGTGGAAGCAAACATGTAGTAGAAAACAGTGATGACAACCATCGCCTTGACAGGAATGTGAAACCCATTTAAAAGTTTACAAGTAATTTATAAGGCAGTGCTTCAAGAGCTACCAGGCAAAGACATATCCAGGACATGTGCTAAGGCTGTCTGGTAATGTCACAAACCTTCTATCAAGACTAAACAAACAAACAAACAAAATCAACTGTTTCCGGATTGAAGTAAATGTCCCACTTTATTTGGAAGTCAAGGTCTCAGAGACTGGGGGAGAACTGCAGTGGCACAAAGTCCAAGTTGGTTGAGGTCCAATGTGTCTCTCAACCAACCACAGCAAACCCACCTGGTGATTCCCTTCATGGACAGCTGATTAAGTACAAAGTGATTCTATTGTACAGTCCGTGGGCATACTATTCAGTATTTAAAATAATTTTTGCCATTGTAATAATCAAATTATCTTATATCATATTTTTATACGTCATAAGAAACGGAGTTTTGGATTTTCTCTAACTCTGAGCTATAATGATAATCATATTGGAACCAAGTGCATTGGAACCAAATGCAGGCAGACAAGAGGCAGAGGTGAATGCCAAACTGAAAGGTTTAATAATTAAACAGTCACAAAATCTCTGTCCAAATGTCCAAAAATGTGAACCTGAATACAGAAACAAACAAAAATCCAGGTAAGGAAGCAGGTACAAATGTGAAAATAGGACTTGAAACAACAGAGAACTGAGCAAAATTATGAACACTGAGCAATGAAGCAGACTTAGACTTAGACAACTTTATTTGTCATTTTATTTGCACAGAGTGCGTACAGAACGAAATTTCGTTTCGCATACAGCTTGAAAAGTTACAGTAAGTAGTAGTGAATTACAGTACAGCAGTGATTTCCTAGTAAACAATTGAAATGTAAACAATGTAACAGTGCAGGAGAAAAACGACAGTGGTAACAGAGTTCGGCAGCATTTGTTGTGCTAGATAAGGATGCAGAGAGATAACCAGAATTGAATATATTCTAAGAAGAGAATGAGAGACAGCTGAATGAGAGACAGGTGAAAGAATACTAAATAAAGTGAGAGCAGCTAAGTGGAAAGAGCTGAGGTAGATGGAATCTACTGGAATGAATGGCAGAACAGAAATTGATCAGAGACCAGCAAACATAATACAAACAGAGCAACACTCTGTAAACAAGACTCAAAAACCAACAGAAGGCTGGGAAACTCAGAAACAAAAGATAAAGAAAAGGGAAGTAAAGGTAATAAAGAACAGAAAGGTATTAAACTACAAATAAAAACTCAAAAACTAAAGACTATCGCTCTAAAGGCAAGAAACCTAAATACACAACAGACTAAACACAAAATCCAACCTATCTCATTCACGCCAGCTTTATTTCTGAATCACTTTAAAACGCCATACTTGACCACAGTGCTATTTATGATTAAAATGAACAGAAACAAAGAATACATCACTGTGTGTAATGAATCTGAAACAAGAGTTTTACTTTTTCGATTGGATTACTGAATTTACTGATAATGACTTATGAGGAACCTTACCGGGAAATGGCTTCAATACTGGCAATACAGGAACACACACACACACAGAAAAAACCCAGATGACAATATTCCAGTTTTCAGCATCATTGAGCCATCTTCAGGTGGTGCATTTAAACTCTGGCGAGTACCCCACAAAGTATTAGAGTTACCTTCAGCCTTTTAAAATCTGACCATCATCAGTCCAGCCCAGCAAACACGTCCAGGTGGGGCCCATATGGGCCTAACTTGGGCTAGATGGGCTTCACCTAATAAAAACATGAATAATGGCATGGCATTTTTATTTATATAGTGTATAGAGACAACTCACAGTTGATTGCAACAAAGTCTTGACAAACAGCATTCACACAAAATAATACAAACAAAAGAAGAACCCCCTCCAAAATTAAATAGTTAGCCTGTAATAATAAAGGTTACTAGCCTGGGTACAGTGTATGAAATAAGGACCCATAATCAGCCCACGGTCCAGCTAGTGTGGGTCCCATGTGGGAGAAAACTGAGTTGCCCGTGTAGGCTTTAAACGGGGCCCATGTGAAACCTACCCTCAGCCCATGTGGGCTTGCCCACAAGGGGCCACCATGGAACCCCCAGACAAAAATAGCTGGGACCCAGCTGGGCAGCCCAGATGGGGCCCACTCACCAGCCCACATCCAACCTGCATGGGCCCTGCATGGGTGTGTTGGCAGGAAGTGTTGTCGTCTAGTTACTCTGCTGTCAACATTTGGCCAAAGAAAAACTCTCACCTAATGCTTCTTCCCCAATCTTACAAGGAAGAGAATGGGATACAAAATCACACGTTCTTTAAAAATTAAACACAATCTATTATTAAAAAGTCATATAAATACAACACAATTAAACATGTATAAAATACACAGAGAAAGGATTCGTTCACGCGATCCACATAAACACTGCGTTTTGTGTTGAACAATATTTATATTGGGGCACAACTTTTAACCGTTTCATGATGATTTGATGTTTACGTTTCAACATTGGCCTACTTTTGATTCGTGACTTATATTTTGAAACTCTGCCAGCTGTATAGACGGAACATCAGTTGATCTATGACGCTCACAAGGATACGTTTGCTAATAGTTACAGGAGTATCCGTGCGAGCGGAGCTACCCGTGTCTGCTCGTACAATCTTGAACGGAACTAGAAATTCCGCTCACTCGCGCTACCGTTTTCATTAAATGCACCCAAGAAAAAAAACCGCAGCCGCGGAGGAATACAGTAGGCAGTGCTTCGGTTTGGACGCTTTATAGCTTGGTGTGGCCGTCTCCGCCTGTTCTTCGGTTCTTTTGCTGTGTCTGAGTTAGGATAGTCGTTAGAAGCTGTAAAGCCCAAACATGGCAGTGTAAAGGCGCGCGGCAGCAACTTTTGCAGCGGCAAAAACTCGCAGTGCAACGGCTAAGTGCACTGGCTATTTCTTGCAAAATGGCGTAAGTATTTTTGATTTACAATTTTGTAATTCCGGTCTGTGGAAGTGAGTCTTATGTCCTCCATTGTTGTCGGAGCTGTGTGGCCTAAACAGAATTGTGACACATGGTCGATTTTTATTTTTTTTTTTATTTTTTTTTTTAATAGGCTGGGATATTTAAAATTTTATGGGGTATAAATGGGTTTGGTGTGGCTGATCAGTTTGTGATGGCCGCACCAACAATGAAACTCTGGCCACATGTCAACAAACCTAGTTTGTGGCTGTGGAAATCCTCTTTATTTATCTGATAAACCGCTTTTACTGCGGTAATGTTTGTACACATGCGGTAATGTTTGTCAACGTGGCGTGGCCAAAATGGCGCGGACGGTCTTTTCTCCCTGTCTCCATCGCCTCGCACAGATGGCCGTGTTGTGAAAATGGCGGTCATCCTCCCACTCCTGAGCTGTGACTCACGGAGGAGGGCGGAGCTCGCGGCCAAAGCATGACCAAATTAGGAAATGTTTTCCCCCGGTGGAGGGCGGGGTGCTTCCCATCATACACGCTTCAAGCGGGATTAGCTAGAATTGTCCTCCACCCAGCGGTCTAACTGTTAGACTCAGAGAAGTTGCATTGTTTGCACAAGAGTGAAATGGCTGCACTTAAGGAAGTAAAAACGGGGAGTTGGTTCCAGCAGCAAAACTGGCCAAACCAGAAACTTTGCTAATCATGCGGCCTCAACGTTTTATAGCTTTGACTTCCTTGGGTCCCTTTAACTTTATGCTCCACTGGTCTTTTGGACCAAGCAAATACACTGTTGAAGATTTCCATAGAAATATTTTTTCTGCCATATTTAGCTTCCCTATACATAATAACCACCAATTTTCTGAACTTTTACTAGCTTTAGTGTTTTTAATTTAAAAATAAATGTTTTTTCTCATTTAATGTACATTTAATTTTGTAAGTGGCCCCACTTCTGAGTTTTCAGTTTGTTCAAGTGCAAAGTCATGTGCGCACATTTAATACATTTACAGAACATGAAAAATTCTCCTCCCCTGGTGGAAAACGGCAAAACCTAAAATTTAGCATTGCAGTCAGAGTTGCGCATATTTGAAACTCGCCAGCGTAACCACGAGCACTTGCTCAAAATGTTAGTCTGCCTTTGAGCAATAACAGCTGGTGGTTGATCAGTGAGTTATTTTGAATCTTTAAAACGTCATGTTAAATACCAGCAAGTATTTTGTGGGTTGTAGCAAAGAATAAGCTTTAAATGGGAGCCACTGGCAGTAAAACCCCTGAAGGGACAGATTGTCAATCATTGTAAAGGGCATATGAATGACATTTCCATGAACACAGTTAAAAGTAAATTCATAAAAATGTCCAGGGACCCAGAATGGTTCCATGTGACTTGTATATTAAGATTCCTAGAATTTAAATTTCAGAAGTGCTCCTTCATCCCGCAGTAAACATTTGGAATAATTCAAATTAAAACATTTGTTTATGTCTATATTAAACATTTCCATTAACCCTGACATAATCCTTTCACCCCAGGTCTCTCTCAGCAACCACCCTCAGCTTTGCTGCCCTCGACAGCAGTACCGGACCCCTCGACTTGACGTTAGAACCCAGTTTGTTTTCCTACACCCTACTGAGGCTACCACTGAACAGCAGCAGCCATGACGCTCTCCCAGCTTGCCTTGGAGGACATGGAGGCCCTGTGCTTAGGTTGGTGTTTGGGTGACAGGTGTTCCTATGCAGAGTGTTTTAGAGACGTTAAAAACTTGTCTTAGACCTTGACATTCACAAAAAGATGCATCTTGTACCTCACTTTGTGAACAAAGGGGTCATTTTTTTGGGGGGAAATATTTGCAGTCATTTCAGTGTGCTTATAAAACCCGCTTCTCTGCAGGGTCCTCGTTTTTGATGGCTGACCCCATAGGGCCCCTTCTGGACCAAGATGAAGAAGAAGCTTTTTCTCCTTCCTCCTCTTTTGAGGTGAAGGCGCCTGCTTCGCCCTCCCTCTCTTTCTCCTCTTCCTATGCATCTTCCACATCTCCTTATCAGATAATGTCATTTTCCCCGCTCCGCTCCACCTCCCCACCTCCATCTCCTCCTCTCGCTCCTTCCCCCACCTACCTGGAGACCAAGGCCGACGCGGACCTGCTGTCCCTCTCCCTGCTGGGTGCCACTGATCTGCTCAGTGGCCACGGAGCAGGCGATGGCAGAGGTAAACGGATGTAAAATTAATGTCTGATATGCTTATTTGATGAAGTCTTACCAGAGGAAATGATTATCATTTATTTTTGTAACAGTTGATGATTTGGGCGACATGGACTGGATGTCGGAAAAGATCGACCTGAGTGACTTTGACCTGGAATCCCTCATCGGCTCTTGTTCAGCCGACGAGTCCCCCAGCTCCCCGGGAGATCTCCTGGCCTCCCTTGATTCCCACATGGATCTCGATTCCTTTGGCACAACAATCTCATCCCAGCACTGCAGCCTAGAACCACCTCTGCCAGAGCCAGACATCCCCTCCCGCCCCCTGGAAACTCCTCCCATGGCTAAAGATGAGGAAAATGAGGTGGTTGCTGATCAGGAGATTGTTGTGAAGTCTGAGCCTTCATCCCCAGAGCCCTCGTCTCCCTCTTCTCCAGCCTACACATTGGAGCTGGGGAGTGAGGTTGATGTCCTGGATGTTGAGAAAATGTCCCCGTCCGTCACCCCTACCCTGATCTCTGACCCTTGTGAAATCCTTCAGACCTCCAGTCAAATTTTGGTCTCTCTTCCCACCACCGTTGTAGTGGTTCTTTCAAACAAAGATGAACCCCCCGTCATCTCTCTCCCTGATCTGTCCATCAGCAGCTCTCAGTCGAGCGACTCTGAAAGCGACTCCGGCTTCGAATCAACTGCCGGGTCGCCCACGCGTCTCCCATCTCCTCCCAGTTCCCCAGCCACCGGTTCCTCCAGAACCAAGCCCTACTGCAAACCCGAGCCGCTCTCCCCCAAGACCCCCAAAGTCAAATCGGTGTCTGGCGCGCCCAAGGTGGTCGAAAAGAAATTGAAGAAGATGGAGCAGAACAAGACGGCTGCCACTCGCTACCGGCAGAAGAAGAGGGTTGAGCAGGAGCATCTGAACTCAGAATGTGAAGAGCTGGAGAAGAGAAACAACGAGCTGAGAGAGAAGGCCGAGTCCATCAGCCGAGAGATCCAGTACCTCAAGGACCTGATGGAAGAAGTTCGCAAGCACCACCGTGGGAAGACCGCCGTGGCTTAGACAGCAAGATGTGGCACGAACTCCTTAAGAGTTGTGGCATGTTCGTTTTTGCTTCTGTGTTCATATGCTCTAGCAACAATTTGTAGCATCAGGCATTCATTTTAGGAAATTAAAGGTCTGTGAAGGTGTTGAAACGGATTCCTGAACAGGAAATGTTTGAGAGCTTTGAGAAGAGTATGAAAGTTCAGACTAGTTAGTTAGCAGGGGTCTGGGAGGTAGTTAGGTGAAGCATCTGTACATGCTTGTCTCTCAGTCCCCTGTTTGATCCCTCTTTGACTCCCTGACTTTCAAACACTACCTGTACAAACAGGCAGGCAGTGTTTCTTTTTTTTTTTTCTTTTTTCTTTTTTACTAGACTAGGCATGCAAAACAGGAACCAAAGTAGCGCCTGGTAGGGTTGTAGATTTTCACTAACAGAGTATTTCCACACATGCTCAGTGCCAGTTAAATGCCGGACCCGTGATAAGGATAAATTTCTGTGAAGCATGATCTTCCTCCCACCTTGATATTAGTTTTTTTTTTTTTTTTTTTTTTTTTTTACCTGCTATAACCTCCAGTTTCATCTTCTTCGACAGCTTCGTGTCCAGAAAGGGGCCTAATGATGTTTAAACTGTTGGTCAACCATCAACATGAATTCTTGTGAATAATTTTGTTTTTCCTTATCCTTTGGTTGTGGATTGTGACTATTTAATGGTAGCTAAATCTTTATTTGCTGTAGTTTCCTAACTTGGTGCATATAGTTGGCTTGTAAATGGCATTGCGTTTCTTTTTTTTTTTTGTTTTTTTTTCTAATAAAGATCTATCTATACTAAAGCACTGTGGCGTGCCTCCCTTTTTTTAATGATTAGCAGTCAATAAGTGGTTCAGGTCTTTACCTGTTTAGTCGGAAAATAATTCCCAAAAAAAACTATGTAATGCATTGTGCTGAAACTGCCGTGCAAAGGTTAAATGCATTGTGGTGTAAATAAGCAGAGATGTTTGTCGGAAATCCCAGATTCATATCTGAAAATCGACTACAACGGGCGCTAAAGTCGGACTTTCTCAGAGTTTTTTTTTTTTTTATAATAGCAGATTGTCGTATCCAGCTATTGGCATCGACAGTAAGCTGCGATAAAACATGTTTTATTTTACAAGACAGTTTTGAGAGTGGCTAAAATCAGCGTTGCATGTAGCGGCTGTAATTCTGGACCGAACAGATTAAGTGACGTTGGCATGTGGAAAATACAGCTTTAAAGGACTTTTATCAGTTACTACAAACAAGCTTTCCTGCCCCTCGCCATATTGGAATTTTTACTTATACTTTTAGATTTCCCAGGCAAATGGAATAGGTATAAGATGTTTGATTAAATCTTGCCATTCTATATTAAATCAGAAACATTCTGTGGTGTGGGTTAAAAAAAAACTTTGCACTAAAAGTAATGGTAATTTCCTTTAAACAATGCTTCACGGAAATAAATCTTAAAAGGCTGTCTATTTCCTCCTTAGCGGTGCCACAAAGGCTTTATTTGTGCCACAGCACTTGAAGCATGCGGCGGTTACGCTGCGTCTTTATGCATGATCCAGCTAATGACCTTTCCTCTGATCTGCTCTTGTAGATTGTTACATTTCATAACCTTTATCATTACCTTTAACAGCATCAGGTTTGTCATCTCAACGTGCACCCTGACCAGACATTATTTCCCCCTGTATACAGGTAAAAGCCAGTAAATTAGAATATTTTGAAAAACTTGATTTATTTCAGTAATTGCATTCAAAAGGTGTAACTTGTACATTATATTTATTCATTGCACACAGACTGATGCATTCAAATGTTTATTTCATTTAATTTTGATGATTTGAAGTGGCAACAAATGAAAATCCAAAATTAGAATATTGTGTAAGGGTTAAATTTTGAAGACACCTGGTGCCACAAACTAATCAGCTGATTAACTCAAAACACCTGCAAAGGGCTTTAAATGGTCTCTCAGTCCAGTTCTGAAGCCTACACAAACATGGGGAAGACTTCAGATTTGACAGCTGTCCAAAAGGCGACCATCGACACATTGCACAAGGAGGGAAAGACACAAAAGGTTATTGCTGAAGAGGCTGGCTGTTCTCAGAGCTCTGTGTCCAAACACATTAATAGAGAGGCAAAGGGAAGGAAAAACTGTGGTCAGAAAAAGTGTACAAGCGATAGGGATCACCGTGCCCTAGTCAAGATTGTGAAAAAAAAACCATTCAAAAATGTGGGGGAGATTCACAAGGAGTGGACAGCTGCTGGAGTCAGTGCTTCAAGATCCACCACCAAGAGACGCTTGAAAGACATGGGTTTCAACTGCCGCATACCTCGTGTCAAGCCACTGTTGACCAAGAAACAGCGCGAAAAGCGTCTCACCTGGGCTAAGGAAAAAAAGAGCTGGACTGCTGCTGAGTGGTCCAAAGTCATGTTTTCTGACGAAAGCAAATTTTGCATTTCCTTTGGAAATCGAGGTCCCAGAGTCTGGAGGAAGACAGGAGAGGCACAGGATCCACATTGCCTGAAGTCTAGTGTAAAGTTTCCACCATCAGTGATGGTTTGGGGTGCCATGTCATCTGCTGGTGTCGGTCCACTCTGTTTCCTGAGATCCAGGGTCAACGCAGCCGTCTACCAGCAAGTTTTAGAGCACTTCATGCTTCCTGCTGCTGACCTGCTCTATGGAGATGGAGATTTCAGGTTCCAACAGGACTTGGCGCCTGCACACAGCGCAAAATCTACCCGTGCCTGGTTTACGGACCATGGTATTTCTGCTCTAAATTGCCCAGCCAACTCCCCTGACCTTAGCCCCATAGAAAATCTGTGTGGTATTGTGAAAAGGAAGATGCAGAATGCCAGACCCAACAACGCAGAAGAGTTGAAGGCCACTATCAGAGCAACCTGGGCTCTCATAACACCTGAGCAGTGCCAGAAACTCATCGACTCCATGCCACGCCGCATTAATGCAGTAATTGAGGCAAAAGGAGCTCCAACCAAGTATTGAGTATTGTACATGCTCATATTTTTCATTTTCATACTTTTCAGTTGGCCAACATTTCTAAAAAATCCCTTTTTTGTATTAGCCTTAAGTAATATTCTAATTTTGTGACACACGGAATTTTGGATTTTCATTTGTTGCCACTTCAAATCATCAAAATTAAATGAAATAAACATTTGAATGCATCAGTCTGTGTGCAATGAATAAATATAATGTACAAGTTACACCTTTTGAATGCAATTACTGAAATAAATCAAGTTTTTCAAAATATTCTAATTTACTGGCTTTTACCTGTATGCGCAGGGCTTCTCTAGGCATAATTATGCACACCGAAGGGCGGGTTTGAAGTTCTCCGAGCAGATGTTTCATGTTTGGGCTCCAAACGAACCCAATGAGGCATGGACTCCTGCTTTGCCTTTAACCCACTAGCAATAGTCTTAAGCCTACAGGAAATAACACTTTAGGAAATGGTGCTTTTATGTCGTATCGCCAAAGTATGGCCGAAGCCCTTTAGGCTCTACGCTTCACTGTCTGTTTTCCACACAGATAAAGAAATATTGAGCTAAAATTAAATTTTTCAAATGAAACCTTTTGGCCTCAATTGAACTCCATATATATATATATATATATATATAAAAACAATAGGCTATTTGGGACCTGATTATCCGGTCGCGGCATAATTTATGCTCTATGATACCAGGTTGAGGTGGTGAGGGGAGTGGAAACTTCTTTTCAGTTCTGTGCTGAGCACGAGGGATAAACATTGTGGTGTAAATGCATAAATCTAGACTGTAAAGCATTTTTTTTTATGAGGGGTCTGGGCTAAAGCTGAAATGTTACAAGACCCTAAAAATGCCCCTTAACATAAAACCCCAGTATTTCCGTGTGACTAAATTGATTATGAGCACCTGAATTCAAGTGCAAGGCAATGGAACAGCTCCACAGCGCGCCTACGCCACCTCTTCTGTTTCGCGCCCCCTAAGAGGACAGTCCTGTCCGGCACACATGACAATATCCAACACCATCTTCAATGCTGACGGTTTCTCAACAAGTGTGATGTTTCCTACATCTCTTTGCATTTGGCTCATTACAGTCCCACGGCTCTTAGGCGAATATCTCTCTGCGCTGCCGGTTTACTGAGAACATGAAACCTGCTGTTTTCATGTTTGGGACAACCATAAATTCAGTTTTATTCTGCTTCATTTTATTTTATGATTTTTATGATGACTAAAGGTGACACCCCTGGAAAAAAAAAATTATTCAAAGGAAAGCCACTTCATTGGGTGGGCCCTGATACAAATTGGGTGGGCCTAGGCCCCACCCATGGCTACGCCCCTGGTTGCACCCATGCAAAATCTTCCCAGTTACTCCCTGCCAAGGCCAAACTGCTTTAGTGAAGGAAGTGTGATGGTAATGGTTAACAGTAACAATCCCATATCTCCACCTTTTAAGGACTGATCTCTTCCTCAGGATGTCAATGCTGACTCCTAAAGCTAGGCGTCTCAGAAGCTGCTGCCACAGTTTGGGAGTGGAGAAGATTGTATGGCCTGCCAGCTGTCTTGACTATGAACCAGTTCAAGCACTGAGTAAATGTCTAGAAGAAATCAATGCATGGATGTGCCAAAATTTTCTTCAATTGAATAAAATCAAAACTGAAGTAATAATATTTGGATCAATAGAGGAGAGATCAAGAGTTAGCACACAGCTTCAGCTGCTTCAGCTAGAAACCACTGATCAGGCCCGAAACCTGGATGTAGTGATGAACCTCCAAAAGCATCTAAAGACAATTACAAGGTCGGCTTTCTATCACCTGAAGAACATTTCCAGGATTAAAGGACTAATGTCTCAGCAGGATTTGGAAAAACTAATCCATGCGTTTATCTTTAGTAGAATTGATTACTGCAACGGTGTTTTCACAGGTCTGCCTAAAAAGTGGATCAGACAGCTGCAGCTGATCCAGAACGCTGCTACCCGCGTCCTCACTAAGACTAAGAAAGTAGAGCACATCACCCCAGTTCTAAAGTCCTTACACTGGCTCCCTGTATCTCAGAGAATAGACTTTAAAATACTTCTGTTAGTCTATAAATCCCTGAATGGCTTAGCACCTAAATACATCACAGACTTGTTATCAGTGTATCAACCCTCCAGACCACTAAGGTCTTCTGGCTCCAGCCTTCTCTGCGTACCTAGAACCAGAACCAAAGAAGGAGAAGCAGCATTTAGTTCCTATGCTCCATTTATCTGGAACAAACTTCCAGAAAACTGTAAAAGCCTGAGTTCCTTTAAATCAAGATTAAAAACACATTTGTTTAGGATTGCATTTGACTGTTCTAGTTAAACTATTTTACTGAAAGATCATTAGCTCACTTTGTAGTCCAACTGTTTTTACTTGTTTGCTTTTAATTTTTATTCTCCCATGCTTTATTTTGTTTCTGCATTTTATTCCAACTTGCTTTTATTCTGTTTTATTTTCCTATATTTTAATCATGTAAAGCACTTTGCATTGTCTCTGTATTGAAATGTGCTGTATAAATAAATTTGCCTTGCCTTGCCTTGCCTTGATCCCAGGAGTTGAACACTGGTGGGATCAAATTGGTTGTGCTGCTGGTGCCAGTCACCAACACAGCCAAATCGGCCAACTTTCCAGGTCATTGTATTATGTACCGTTCTCTCACGCACTAACCTCTCCTGTTTGTTAAAGAAGTAGATTGTTATATTGTCAGCATGTCTTATTTCAATCATCCAATCAAGTAAACAACCAACTCTGCTGCTTAACCGCAAATGTATTTTCTCTACACAATTAAGGCACTACATCAACAGTCTTTCCAGAGATGAAAGTTTTATTGCCAATTAGTTATTAAAAAAAGAAATGGTTAACAAAAGGAAAAACGATTGTTCAAACAAAAATATACTAGAAGGAAATTTGAAACTCCCAAATATATAGGCTACTTTGCATTTCATACATCTTCAAAACATGTCTAAATTACTTTAAGCATCAGTGTTTGTGGTAAATTTTCAGTTAAATTGTAAAAATCTTTTATTGTCTTTATTAAATGTAGTGTGTGAGGCAGGGTCACTTGTTAACACTTTGAGCTAAAACTGCATCTGTCTGTTATGAAACGCGAAAGAGGAAGGTGAGAAAACAGAAGAGAAACAGCTGGGGGAGCAGATTTGTGCGAAGGACCTTGTAATTGTGAAACCAGACTCGTCTCTCACATGATGGCCTTCACAGGTGGAAGTCTGGGGCGGGGGGCAGGAAACAGACAATGGGGTTGTGTTCAGTGCGATCTCTAATGCAAATCCCTCATCTTTTACTTCTTTTTTTAATACTGGGCACGATTGCAACATTTGCTTTGGTGTGGAAAATGAAATAGTATTCCAGTCTTGGCTTTAAATACAGCTCAATTTGCTGACTTGGGTTAAGCCGGTGTGCAAATGTTATTCTGGCACTAAACCCCTTTAAGCACACAAGTAAAACAAAAAAAACCAGGATGGTGTAATTGCAGCCAGCAACCCTGCCCTCTTTACAGGACACAAATAAGAGAAACAGATAAACAAAAATAACTGATTTATTATGAAATATAATGTAAAAAAAACGAGGGAAAATCCATTTTTCCTTATCTGACAGCTTGTGTTGCGCAATTTTTAGCTGACATAACTTTAGTCAGCCACTTCTTGTAGCTAACTACTGGTTCCTGACATTGGTCTGAGGAAACTTAAGGGATTTCTTACATGAACGGCATGTCTTAAATCATCCATCAAATGCATTTCAAGTAAGATGGAGATCTGGGCTTTGACCTGGACCAGGATTTTCCATTTTTCAATGCTCATTCAGTCCTTTTTGTGGGTTAACTGGTAAGCTTTGAGGCGTTCTGCCTCATCTTTATACAGATAGTTTTCTTTCAAGCATCCTCTGATATATAGTAAAAATCATTGTGGATTTAATGAAGGTGAGCCAGCTAGGTCCTGCTGCAGCAAACAACCCCCAAACTATGACACTTCCACTTCTATGTTTTACAGCGTACAGGCGTACGGTTGTTCTCCTTGAATTAAGTATTTGGTTTATACTAACATGTCTGCTTTAGGGTCCAAATATCGCTGTTATAGACATACACATTCCATGTAAGTGTGGCACCCTTAAGAAAGGTATTATCACTTTTAAGTTTTAAGTTTGAAAGATAAACTCTTTGGTTAAAGTAGATGTTTTATTATTTAGATTTTTTTATTGTACCATTTTTGCTTTAAGATAGTACAGAACTATTGTTGTGGATTTGTTGTTCTGGGGACCTGTAAAGCGATGCCTTTGTCAGGTATTACCTTAGAGGTAAACTCAATGCATCCTGTCCTTGCTTCTCTGCTTCATACAGGTCAGAAATGTGAATAATCCCCCCACATGGTGCTTTATAAAAGTATTAGGAAAGTTCGGGATGATTTTACTTCATTGTGTTCTAAGTTATATCAGACAGAACAGGGTTTATTGACAGTGGTGGCTGGTACACTAGAGGCCAGGGATTGCAATACAACAATAAACTCTACTTGAATGTAAAGGGAGGCTGGTTGCCCAGCCTCCCTTTTTTTTGAAGAGCTGCCCCCCGAGTACAAGTTAGAGTTAGAGACCAATGTGAAGTCAAAAGTATTAGGACATACATACACAGTCATTTTTCTGGCACCCAACAGTATTGAAACATTTAAAGTAGGAGGTCTACACACAAATATATACACCCAAAATGGAATGGAAATGGTAGAAAATCAAAAGTTTGACACATTTTCTGAGAGAGCAGATGTTTATTTCGTATTTATTTTTGTGGTGGCTAGGTTTGTGTGTAACTGCGCCCATTTAATTAAAATGCACTATGTTTTGTTGCAATGAGCCTGCCCCAGTTTTATCAGTGGAAAGTGGGAAACTATTTCCGGGACTTTTGTACCTTATTGCATGTGTTAAGTCACAAGCTAAGAGCGATGTTTTATAAGAATGTTTTGAAAGGTAAACGCTGAAGTTCCACTGTTTAGCTTTGTTTGATAGCTGTTATAAGAAAAGAAGGTAAAACATATTGCATAAGGACATTCTGTAAGGCCATTTCAATAATCTGTAGTTTACAGAGAATTGGCTGATGGGTCTCAATTCTTAGTGGATCATGTACTATAGTAAAATCCCACTGACTGTTAAGTGTTCAATAAGTCAAACGCTGTAAAATGTAAAATGTGAATTTTTTACACTAAATAGTTAATGGAAAAATGATGAACATGTGTTGATCACAGCCAGGAGAGGAAGAAGTGTTTTGATGAGACTGTGGCACAAAGAAGTTAAAGTAATTGTAGAAGGACATTATAAGTGTGATTATAGGGAGCAGAAATGCACCGTGTATTGAGTTTTGTAAGTTTCTAAATAAACAGACTCAAACTGGAGGGAAACACGATGCATCCTGTCCTCATTGCTCTGCTTTCCCGTTTCATACAGGTGACCCTTTTTTGTGAATATGGTTTGGACTCCTGGGACCCGTTACATAAGCTGAAATTGTGCTGTCTGTTTCTGATTGTGGAGACATGCACTTTCATATCAACAGTAGCAAGAGCCTGCTGCAGGTCCCCTGATGATATTTTAGGGTTTTTGAAACTCCATGACTGTCCTCCACTTGTAGGCTGTTTTCTGTACAGTGGAATAGCTGACTTCAAATTCTTTGGAGACCTCTTTATATCCCTCACTAGACTTATAGGCTACTACAATCTTCCTTCTGAAGGCATCAGGCAGCTCTTTAGATCTTACCATGTTGTCTCTTCTTGCTTCACAAGTCAGGAGCACATTACACTAGATATCTGAGGTTTAAACAAAGCAAGATATCTTCAAAATCCCTTGTAGTTCTAATCATGATCATGTGATTTGTTAGCCTATGTGTAATTTTTACAATCTTAGCAAGGCTTAAATTTGGTACTTTCCTAATTTATTCTTAACCAGAAATGGCACTTTTTAAAATTACAACTTATCTTTTAATTTTGTGGTATAATTTGGCTATTTGAATTTCTTAGTATTCTTAAAATTGATGTTAAATATCCATTTAATATGGTTATTTATTAAATGTATATATATATATATATATATATATATATATATATATATATATATATATATATATATATATATATATATATATATATATATATATATTCTTATCTTAAATAGGATTGAACTTGGGTCTTGTTTAAGAAAAATCCTGTTTCATTTTACTATATCCTGATGAAAAGGGACATTGAACATATGGTTTAATAATTCACAGAATAACGTTCTTAAAGTTTAGCAAAAGTTTAATTTAATTTAATTTTTTTGCATAATGCTTGCACACCCATGTTGAACATGGTCAATGACCAGTTCTAATGGGAATCAAGATATCTGCCGGTGTTTATGAATTTCTTTATGCTCTGACTTTGAGTGACAATTTTGTGTGAAAAACAAATGCTCTTGAAATCACCTGACAATGAGCTCTACATACTTGTTGAGTATAATTATCATAAGTAAAGCGTTCAAAAGGTTTCATCACTAGACTACAAATACACTTAGAAGTGTCTAGTGGACAAAACACATCCTGCAAGTTTCCAAGAAGTATTTGCACTTGAGATCTTTCATAGAAACATTTCCTGCCCTGTTACATTTCATAGGAAAGACAATGCATGTGCGCAGGAAAGAAATACAGGTCCTTCTTGTTCTTGCACATTTCTCTACATAAAAAAAGCAGTTTCAGTTGGTCATTTGCCTGCACATTTACATTCATGCACGTGTTTATTTTAAACAGAATAGAGTTTAGAAAAGGGAACAGACCCCGTGTGCAAATTGTGCCAAAACTGCACACCTAGAAAAAAAATGCAATATCTGCAATCATTTTCAAGAAAATATTTTAACATTCACTTATTTTTGTAATGTCATTCACAAGGTGAACCAAATGATAGATTAATAACCCACAAGCAGATTTTTTTCAAGTTTTCATTTCTCGTAATTATGATGATTTTCTGCTTGCAACCAATAAAAAGACAGTTAAGATTAAAAAAAATGCATCAATCAATCAATCAGCTTTATTTCTAGAGCACATTTTAAAAACCACATGGGTGACCAAAGTGTTGTACATTAAAACAATCTACCTGCATCAGACCAAAAGAACAAAGCAAGACATTTTTTTAACAACTGTGGGCTTGATGAAAAGTATGTTTAATACCTCCTTGAAGGTTATTATTTTCAAAAGGTACTTTTAATCTGAAGAATAAGCCTCATCGTAAGGCATAAGTCTAATTTATTCAGTATGACTGTATTTGCTAATCTGCAGAAATTGTGCATTTACCCTATATTACCATACCTAATGTCCTCATGATATAGTGTTCTGTAAAAGAAAATTCAACTATTCTTTATAGTGGGTAGTGGATTTTTGTGGTAGAAGATGTTAAAATCCACTGTTTCTAACTGATGGGGGGTTCTAATATTTTGTCTTTTTTCAGGACGGGGTCCTCCATGTGCACCATGTTGACCCTGAGTAAAGGATCATAATAAACAGTCAACTAGTTTCCCACAGGCTCAAACCTTTCACGTCATCATGGGGCCAGTGTTGTGTCAAGTGTAAATATTGAGTCTGTGAGTTTGAGTCATCCTGGGAAAAGGTCATTTTGGAGACACCTGGTGTAGCAGGAACTGCCACAATAAAAGCTGGAATACTTTGGCAGGTGCGTGTATGTCTGTCTAAATAGACTTTACCATCACAGCATCATAACTGTCAGTTTCACTGGGGAATTGAATTAATTATTAATCTATGAACGGCATAATAAACGGATCTACAATCATTGGTCATTTTAGAACTTGCTGAAAGACACTGAACTCATTGTACTGTAAAAAAAGGACATTTTGAGATCATTTGACATGGACTATTATCATGCTAGAAGTAGCCATCAGGAGATGAGTACAATGCGGTCATAAAGGGACAGACATGGTTCCCACCATTGGTGAAAGATGTCTTACACTATAATACCACCTCCACAAGCTTTAACTTGTGATACAAGTAGGGCTGGATGATAATTCAATAGTGATATATATTGATCGATAGACGTATATCGATTATAGAAAGAATGGTCAATAAAAATTTCAATAGAAAAACAGTTTTCCTTCCTTTTGCATTCTAGCCTTTCATGTCTGTTAGTACTACAGATACTAGATCCTCCCAACCAATCACAAACACAGACCCAGGAACGCTCAATCACCAAGCTTCAAAGAGATCAGAGAACACGTGTTGTTTTTTAAAGACTTGCAGTTTTGGTAAAAAGTTGGTTGAATAAAAGGTTTATGTTTGAATTCAGTGTTCTTTATTTAAAACAGATCATTAAGCAACAGCATAAAATGGTCAGGGCTGCACTTAAAATAAAAAAGTTTTGAATTTTGAATATGATTTCTAATTTATCGATATGCTATTTTTTCTATATCGTCCAGCCCTAGATACAAGGCAGGATGGGTCCCTGCTTTTATGTCTTTAATGCCAAATTGTGACCTTATACCACCTGAATGATACAGCTGTACTTGAGACTCATTAGACCAGGCAACATTTCCCAATCTGTTGTCAGGCCTGTGTGAGCTGTGGCCTCAGGTAACTGTTCATGGCTAACTGGAGTAACACCTGGTTTAGTCCTTTACAGCTGCGGCCCATCTGCTCCAAGACTCTCCTTTACGCCTTCAATAGGCCATTTTCATCCACACACTCGCCAACGGCTGGATATTTTCTCTGTTTAAGACCTTTACCTATAAAGCTAAGAGATGGTTGTGTGTGGGAAATTCCAAGTAAGTCAGACATTTCTGAAGTTATCAGAGCAGCTCATCAGGCACCAACAACCATGCCAGTCTCTGAAATCCTTTTGCTTCCTCATTCAGATGCTCCGTCTGAACTGAAGCAAGCCGTCTTTCCCACATCTAGATGCCTAATGCTTTGAGCCGTTGCCACGCGATTGGCTGATTCGCTACTAGTATAACCCATGGAACAGGTGTACCCAATAAAGTGAGTGAGTGAGTGAGTGAGTGTACACCGAGGGTTATTGTTTGGTAAAAGATTGGCTCCAACTTACTCTTCAGAGTTGAAGCTTGGATCAAAACCACAATACCCAATTCAAACTTGTGCCCTTTGCAGCATTTACTTCAGTGGCAGAAGTATTGTAGTTCAAGCTGTAGTGACTATCCTTAACTATGTTTCACTCCAGAGAATATGGTATTTGTGCAGCCAGACTTGGAAATCGTGTGAGGCTGAGGGGCTATTCATAGTAGCTCTACTGTAAGGCGGAGGAAGCCAAGAAATCTGACACACCCTGGATGTTAACATGTCTATTTCTGACTGATCTGAAATGCAACACATGCAGCGTATAGTGCTTCATGGCTGCAGCAATGGTTTAGGATGATTTGAGAAAATTAATTCTTCAGTAATTTCCTTTTAAAGGGAAGCCGACCCTTACCACTAAAGAGTCAACATTTTAGTTTTTGTTTTTCAGCATATATTTTCTGGTCATTGCATTTGAAAAAAATTACCTTTATTTTGCATCATAAACACTTACTAACTTCAATTTAAATGAATATTCTAATCTCTGGTTTTTGTTTCATAGACTTGTAGGGAATTTTATATAAAAGCAATGAATTAGATCTGAGAGTTTTCCCCGCCCACATATCCCAGGTTTGTTTTATGATGCGGATTGCCACAGTTTACTGTAAATAAGGTCGATTCTGGTGGTGAGAAAAGCTCACTGTACATAACATACAACTGAACAAACACATTAAATCTGACAGTAGCCACAGTTGTTTTAAAGAAATACCTATTTCTAAGATCATTTACCACAGTAACAATAAAACATTTCAACCAATAACTCAGTTTTGATTATAATTAATTTTATATGGAAATGTCTGATAACTCTTTTTACAGGTATTTGGATGTGACAGATTTAATTTAGAGACATATTACAGCCCAATAAAAACTTCTTTAGACTGTTACTATGTTGGTTCTTGCTTGAATGATGCCCAGGGTGCCCTAAAACAATCAAAACTCCAATAAATCCCTTAAAATCTGCATTGTAGGCCCCCACAAAACATGTTAAATAATCCCCCTATTCTCAGCAGCAACCACTAACTCCCCACTGACTGCACATGCAAATGCTAAACTTCAAGTTAGATCTGATGCTTGTGTCCCTTTTTTTCTCCTATTGTCCTCCTAGGAAATTGCCTGAATGGGCCGTATCATGGGCTATTGCTGCTGTTAAATTAATTGAGTTTTTCAATAAACTACAGTTTTAGTCACGCTAAGAATGTTTTTTATGTCCATTTCTCTCTATTTTAGTTTCATAATTTTTTTTCATTAAAATGTGTATCTTCTGTCAGAATCAAGGTTCTCCCCACACTACATGTTTTTACATACGTTTTGTTGCAACATCCCTGCGCATTGCCACAGGAAATTCTTTTTTTTTCTCTGTTTAACACCTTTGCTCTTTACCAGTAAATGAAACAAAAAAAACAGAAGCTTGCTAAAAGAGGAATAAGTGAATCAGGTGTTAAGGGGTTTAACCTTTAATCAGACAACTCTTGTATTATGCAATTTCCTTATAGGCTTTCTTCATTTTGCTTCTTGATCTGTAGTCTGCTTTTTACTTTTTTTATAGTATTACCAGAAACCTTACTGGTCTTAAGGTTAAACCTTTATAGACCATACAGACAGTACCACCCAAAAGTAGTCATATTCCGCAAACTTGTTCTGGCTTTGTGACGTTACGACCACACATTTCATTGCTTTTAATACGATTTTCATGATTTTCTCCAAGTCAATACATCTTGTAAATGGCTCCAGGTCATTCACACTGGATGGATAATGTCTGGGAACATAAATCTGGACTTTGACTGGGCCAAGAATGTCCCCTTCTTCCAGAATTGCCCTGTATTTATCTCTAGCTATCTCCACATAAACTCTGACCAGGTTTCCTGTCCCTGCTAAAAAGCATGATGCTGCCATATCCATACTATGTTCAGTGTGCTTCTGACCGGCCTATAGTGTTTTCCATGTGGAACAAAACATTTCAGTTTTGTTCTCATCTGTATTTCTTAAGTACTTCTCAATGCTTCTTTTCATTTATCCCTGCAACTCTTCCAAGTACTCATGTTTGGATTTTACAGCTAAAAAATATTTGGTCAACAGATTCTCTTCCACCTGAGCTGTGCAACTCCGTGGCTCCTCCAGAGTTACCATACCACACCATAACACCTTTATTTATAAAGCACTATAAACATATTCTAAGTCAACAAAGCACTGTACATGTACAACTGAAAATAACAAGACAATTAAAAGAAATTGACAAATTAAACACAGACAAGCTAGAATAGACTAATAAAATAGTTAATAACGGTTACAACAGTTCAAACAGAGTCAAGCTCTCAAGATGTGCAAAAGTGTTCGGAAAATAGGTGTGTTTTAAAAAAAGCCTGAAACTCTGAAAGAGAACTGGCCTGCCTGACATGCAAGGGCAGATCATCCCATGGAAACACAATTCCCCAATGAAATACATCAACGTTTGTGGTTGTGGCAGGCAAAATCACAAAAAAGCTTAAGAGGTATAAATACTTTTAGAAGCCAATGAAATGTCACATTTCAGGTAACATTTCTAAATTTCACTGAGTCTGTCCCTCTATGTTTACTATCCAGGTGAATCATCCCCCCGGTCTTCAGCTGCCATTGTCCACAGAGGATACCTGAGCAACTGAGCTCATTACTGAGGTCATTGGCTGCAGATTAGGAAGACAGATTTACTCATTGAAAGTGGGACAGCTCATTTGTTTAAGATACCAAGGTAGCTTGGTGAAAAAAAAGATAGATAGATAGATAGATAGATAGATAGATAGATAGATAGATAGATAGATAGATAGATAGATAGATAGATAGATAGATAGATAGATAGATAGATAGATAGATAGATAGATAGATAGATAGATAGATAGATAGATAGATGAACATTTAATCTATCTATCAATTCTATTCTGTATGTTCCTTCCTAGACTGTACGTGGACTGGGTGGCTGTAAACAAATTGTCCTTTGAAATAATTAATTAACTTCTCCTGACCGGACCTGAAAATACAAGGCTGAAAGTAAAGATACATGCTAGTAGATTGTGAAAGATAAAACAGGGAAGTTGAGGTTTCTCGTAAATACGATTACAAATAGAAACAGCTGTGTGTGTGTGTGTGTGTGTGTGTGTGTGTGTGTGTGTGTGTGTGTGTGTGTGTGTGTGTGTGCGTGCGTGCGTGCGTGTGTGTGTGTGTGTGATGAGTCATTTTAGGCTTAAGTCTATCAAGGTGTGATCACTTCTTGTTGACATTTTGTGGAAAGAGGATGTTGTATAAATTTATATTTAGGTGAGTTCATACTGGTGGAGAAAGTGACAGAGACGAACATAAAAAGCTACGTGTATTGCAGCTCATTATTTTTGTAGTTCAAGGTCGCCCCCTAGTGTCAGCTCTTTTATGTACAAGCATCAGTTTTGTGGAATAACTGAAATAAATTGATGTGGAATCATACGACGACGAAGATAAACACATATATAACATAAGCTTTCACAAAACAATTTCTATCTAACCGTCCAACTTAGTTTTAAAGCATAAAGAGTTTCAGGTCCACCAATAATGACATTAGAAAATGACTTATTGAAGATCTTTTTTAAATTTTGCAATACATTTTGCAATACATACATACATACATACAATACATACATACATACATACATACATACATACATACATATATGTATCTATATATATTTAGTGTTTTATTTAGTTTAGTTTTGGTCTGTCTGTTCCTTCCTAGACTGTACGTGGACTGGGTGGCTGTAAACAAATTGTCCTTTTAAATAATTAATTAACTTCTCCTGACCAGGCCAGACAATACAAGGCTAAAAGTAAAGATACACTTATTTGGCCTAGACTAGATTTCAATCGAGTTTCAGAGCTCAGATATCTATTTAACTCTCTTAAAAATAGAAATATATATTGTCCACTTGGATTTATTTGGCTTTTTTTGAGAGCTGTAGCGCTATCAAAAGAACAGTATTTTTTTGTGTTGAAGCTTCTCCCCATTTTATCAAGACTTCAACTTTTAAATGTCAACAGCTAATCTAATCAGCATTACTGTTTGTTTTAGACTGTGAAAGAAAATAAAAAATGTCGTTCAGTACTTTGAGACTGTTGTTCTACATTCAAGTACGTAACAAGTAATTTGTCGTAATTTCATTGGTATCGAAACATACTTATGTTGTCCTGAAGATGTTCATGAAGCAGCAGACTATTTCAGTCATCAGTCACCACCATCTTGACCTCCAAGCCGCAGGGGGCGCTATAGCAACAAGGAAACAGCGTGTGTGCGCTGTCGTTCAAACTTAAACCTTGTAAATATATCACATTCTATGTTTTATTTGAGTTGACCATAATGTATTGCTTAAAACCCGTCTCGTAAAGCCGTTCCCACTAGTGAGGCATCTAATGCACGTGTGCACTACTTTACCACTCCGTGTGTGTTTTTTCCGGATTATTACTTCCGCTTCCTGCGGAGCTCCTCTAGATGAGCAGCAGGGTACAGGAGGTGTTAGTGTGTCATATGAATCAAAGATACCAACAGATCGATGCCGCCTGTACCTTTAGTGAACATCCAGTTTTGGTTCCGATGCGATCGATGCGACTGGGAGCTTCTGTCCTTTCCGCCTTTTTATTTTTTTGTGCAATATCTCACTTCCGGCGGACTAAAGAAATAGAGGACAGGTTGGTTATCGGATAGTTTTTCTTTCCTGCACGTTTATGCTGGTTAGGCTCATTTTTCGCAGGTAAGTGTAAACTTTAACTTCTGACTCCATGCAGCAGCCCGTAGCTGATTAATAAGTACTTAATTGATTGTGAAACCATAGTTACACGCATTAGTTGTAGAAATTAATATTTTTTTTATATATATATATTTCAAATGATGAACGTGTTCTTCAAACTTTGATTTGATTCATTTATTTATCGAGGAGGCATGTAAGTAACTGTAACACAAACTGAAAGAAAAACTTGTTTTCCAAGTCAAAGGATTGGGTAAAAGTGTAAACTTATCTCCACTTCTACATCAACCTGTCTTTTTATTAACTATATAAATTAGAATCAGAATTTCAGAAATTATTTAGATACATAGAGTGATCAGACATTTCCATATAAAATTAATTATAATCATCATTTGAATATATTAAATGACATGGAGATTCTCCAAAATACACATGGACACATACATAGTTACATGATAGGCATACCTACAGACAAAAAAAAGTATCAATATTTGCCTTTCAGCCCAGGTTTCTATTGATTATTAGAGTTTAGCAGAGCAATTTGAGATCCTTCCTTAAAATCACACCACAGACTGGTGGTACGAACTCTTCTAGCTTCAAATTGAAACTTTCCCCGTCATGGATAGGATTCTTGTTGGGAATGGAACGTTCTTCAAATGTTTTCTGGTTAATGATTATTTCTTGGTTTATACATGATCTTTAATGTCTGAAACGTAGCTATATACATAGATTTGACCAGTTTAGATGTATTGAACAGTGGGTCAGTACAAAACCTGCTTTCATTACAAAACATTTTGTAGCAACTCCTTACTGACTTCCAAAGAGCCCCCAGATCACCACCCTGCCTCTACCATGTTTCATCGGTGGTATTAAGCACCGTTCTTGATGTTCTCGTTTATAAAATTGTCACAAACATTCAGTTTGATCTTGGGGCTTAGACTTCTAAAATCTACCACTGTCCTAAAAATACTCTTGTCGATTTTAGTATTTTCTTTTAGTTGACTTGGTCTGACATGTGGCTTTTTCTAAGCAATTCTACGTGTAGTCCATCATTGTGACGTCACCGCCTGACTGTGGAGCCTGGGGTGCATGAGAAGTACTACTTAGGGACACTGTCAGTTGAGGACCTATGAGGTGTCTTTGTCTTTTCACACAGAATAAACTTGTTTTATAGCAAACAACAACATAAAGACAGGTCTCCTTAGACAGTTCTTTCTGGCAATTATGAGCCTTTAAGTAATCAAACAGCTGATGCTTCAGACACTAAACTAACCCTCTGCTTGGTTTTCAGCTGTGTGACACAAGCTCTTTATTTGACAATCCCCTGATAAGTTTTTATTACTTATTTGTGAACTACACAGAGTTGTTTTAGGGAAAGACATTTGCAAGCAAACATAGACTTTGGGACAGTTGTACCCCCCCCCCCCCCCCCCTCCCGGGTCACATGGTGAAGTAATTCGGGAAGTTTTCAGGCACGTGGTCTTAAAGTGTAATGACCATAAGCTGAGTCACAAGAGGTTTTGAAATTCAATATGACTGAGGACATTATTTAGTGTCTGATCTCTGCTTCTTGGTAAAATATGATTTTAGCTGCAGTATTTTCTAAAACCACCAACCAATTGTTTCACTGTGAATTACAGGAAAATGTAAATGTTTGTCTCTCCTGTTGTCAGAATATGTAAGAAATCGCCAGTTTAAATCCTGTCTTCCATCTCTATTGTTCTCATCTGCAATGTATTTAAATGGCATTACTTCATGATAACTTAAGAGTCTCCAGGCCTACCTTTTTAATGGAATAAATTTACCAAAGTTTACATGCTTTTCACAGCACCGTCTCTCGTCTCTGCAGCATGTCGTCCGCTCTATCCCGTCATGTTATCTGGCAGTCAGAGGGGCTGGTGGCCTACCTGAACCCCCAGCCCTGGACCCCGGGCTCCGTCATCCTGGAGAGCAGCGCCCCAGGCGGCCCAGGAGGGAGCATCTTCCACCTCAGCGAGTCAGAGTATTTAACCTGGCTGCTGGGGGCGAGGACCGTAGCTGAGCTGCTGTGTGACAAGCTGGGGGTTCGGAGGTGTGCTCTGGTTAGCAGACCCCACAGAGACCGACCTGCTCAGGTGAGAATTACTCTGGAGTAAAACCAGCAGAAAAATACACACAGATTTACCGTATATGCCAATAGTCAATAGCCAATAGTTTAAAGCTCTTCAAATGAGAGGCCACAGAAGGTGCAAAAGAGATCTGCTTTTTTTTTTTTTTGGCTATTTGGAGCAGTGAGTGTGTCACTTTCCCAGCCTCTCCCATCTTTTATTGTCCACTGCCATTCAGCTGGCTGAAAGAAAGCTGCTACACTCTCACCTTCTTTGCAAGACAGAAGAAAACAAAAATCATAAATGTTTCGAATCATAGAAAACACACTAAAGGAAGGCCAGCCCTCACTCCCACTAAAGTAACCCTGATTAAAACCTATCCTTTCAAACTAGAAGAGCCCCATCTGTGGGGAAATTCCAGCAATTCCTGTTGCAAAATAAACAGAAAGTCATGGTACAGAAACTGAAGCACCACCCATTACTTAAAAACGTGTATTTAGTCTATCCTAAATTGATAAGTAAATAGTAGAACTAGGTTATTGTAACTGTACTAATTAATATCTTATTGTATATAATTTGAGAAGCATTTGGGATTTTTTTCTGCTTTAAATAAAAGAAGTTAGATCATGTTATAAGTTTTTGCTTCATGTTCATGTGGCAATATGTTAAAATTGTTATTTTTTTACTCCAAGTCATCATACTGTATGTGTCTCCTGCTGGTCAATGCCTTAACAATAAGTAGATGGATCAGATTTCAGTATCTGTAAAGTTTTAAATTATTTTTTTTTTTTGTTTAACAAACTTGCAAGCGTCACTTCAGCTGTGCAAACCTCAAGCCCAAATATCAAACATTTTTACCAGATTTATCCTTTAGCATTCATCACTATTACAGTAGCCATGAATGCATTTTAAGAATGATTTACTTGTACAAAATTGGAGAAATGTATATAAACAAAAGGATATTGACAATGCATGTTACGGTTTTTAGCGGGATTGTCCTCATGACAAAAATTGTCCAAAAATTGTTTGTGTCTGTGGGGTGAGGCTGTGGAACAGCTTAAGGGTGGAGCTTAGGCGATGCCCAAGGATGATCCAGTTTAAGAAGTAGTATAGAAGTATGATTCTTAAGAAGAACAAAGAAGAAGAAGAAGCGTTGGCTTCTCTGGTTGCTATCACAGAATATTTGTTTGCTTGTTTTCTCATCTTACTCCTGCGGTTTGTTGTTTCAGGGAGGTTTGTTATGTGGGTGTTGGATTAGGTACTCAGAAGTGGAGAAACGGGCCGTATTAGCTTCTGCTTATATCTGCACCTTTTCGGACACGTTTATATTTGTATTCTGTTCGATTGCTTGTTATTACTTATTAATTAGCGGGAGCTACGGTTTATTGGCTGCGATGGCTTGACTGATCCAGGTGAATTCCCTTTGGCCCCATTAGATCCGTGTCCTGCCACTTCATGGTCTGGATGCAGAGTGGCGCCCCCACCTGGCCGGAGAAGAGGAGCACAATGCTCGTGACCCAGGCTACTGCACCTCCAAGACGGCGCCTCGATGGAGCGATGCCAGCCTGACGGATGTTCGGGACAAAATCAGGGCGAAGCTGCCGCTCCCCAGCGCCCCACCTGATCACACGTTCCTCGGGGACGATCCGGCTCACGCCGGCCTTTTCTCACGCATCGTTCGTGGGGAGGAGCAGCAGTGGCGCGTGTGGGAGGATCAGAGTCACGTGGCCTTTCTCACGCCGTTCCCCAACTCCCCCGGCTTCACCGTGCTTGTTCCCCGGCGACCTTTGACCTCTGATATATTCAGACTACAGAAAGGAGACTATGAAGCTCTAGTGTTGGCTACCAGGAAGGTGTCACTGCTCCTGGAGGAGGGGCTTGGCGCCTGGGGGGTGGGGCTTATTTTTGAAGGCTTTGAAATCGACTACGCTCACACCAAGTTGATCCCGCTGCTTCCACCTTTATTGTCAAGGGCAGAAAACGATGCCGCCAAAGCGCCGACCCCCCAGTTCCACCCCACTTACCCTGGTTTTGTCACTTCAGAGGACGGACCTGAGGCCAACTCAGACAGTCTGAGGGAGATGCTCGTTAAAATTACCGGAGCTTGACGTTGCTACATGGAGTTTATTTCACACTGAATCTTTGTTCACTTGGTAATTAATGTGCCTGGACAGCTTTGACATATCACGACAAGATATTAATGATATTAAAATCAAACAAGTAATCTGTTTAAAATCTTAAGGATCCTAACATGTCGGTTAATTTATGCATTAATTAAAGAATGTGATCTTTACTAAACAAGACTAAAATGTTTGTGCATTTCAAGTGATTTTTTTAACATTTGTTCTGTAAAGTCTGTATATTATATTCTGCGTTGCAAAAACAATACCACCCCCTTCACCTCAAAAAACAATTGTTTTTAGAAACTCGAAAAAATTGCAAATTCTTAAAGTGACTAAAGGATAGTTGTTTACAATGCTACCTATCATTGGATGAGATATGTATTACGTTTGTTTATGTATTTAGTTAATCCTCTTGCCTAAACCGGTCACTCATTAAATCACTCCTAATTGGTCCCACTGGGAAGTTCTTCTTATCGAGCTAAATTAAATAAATCCTAAGTGTCCATTAAGTGTTTTCTAAATCACACTCTGCTTTAGGCTGTCATTAAATTAAAACTGTTCAAAGTGTTCGTAACAAGCAGCAAAGATCAACTATTAACAGATTTAAAAGAGAAAGTAAATTTAAAAGCCAACTTGCACTGGTTGTTAGTTTTATTTTTTTTACTTGCTTGCAGTAGGTTCAATAGGAGACCTTCAATATTTCAAATTTTTATTTCATGTTGTACAACATTTTTTTTGCCCAAGCATAAATTCAGAAAAGTAAATGATCAATCCATGCATTTTTTTTGGCTTATGCAGAAAAAAAAAGACAAATGCACTAATCAAAACATTCTTTAGATAATTTGGAGGTTAATTCAGTTCTAAATAAGCTTTATATGTCCATTACAGAAATGTCCCACTATATTTTATTAATCAATTGAATGTATAAAGTTAGTTACCCACTTGTTAACAGATGATGGATGAAAGGAACCCACAGACTTTTGATCTTCACAACATTTATGGACAACAGTTTGTAGTTGATTTTACTTGTATGGCACCAAGTCACAACACGCATCATCTCAAGGCACTTCAGTGGTTTTCACTCCTTGGATCTTCATCAGAACAAATGGCAATAAATGCTGTGGAGATCAAGTGTGCTTGGCTCTTCTCTGTCCTGATTATTAACCAAAGCATTGGAATAGTTTTTCTTTTCGGGGTACCTGACCTTTTTCATTTCTTTCATCCAAAAATTGAAATGGCTTATTGGGTGGTTGATTCACATAGCATGTCTATTTCTTTAAATGTGCAAAAATAGAAAATTAACCACTACATCACCTTATAGATCCAAAATTGTTTTTACTGCTGCAAAACCTGCCTGGTAAACCAGTTTAGACCTGACCTATTTAACATGGAAGCTGTTGCATAGCAATAAACTTCTATTTGCAGGAATAAAAAAACAAAATGGTAGTTAGGCTTGCTAGTTAAAGAAGAATTATGTTGTTGGATATTTTGAGTAGAAATATTTTTGTCTGTGATGAAAATGAGCCAGTCACTGGCAAAGATGTGTCAATCTGAACTGATCTTTCATTGCAGCGGCGTAATATAAAACTTAAATATTTAGAGAAAAAAGTAAGTACATTTTTCAGTGGGGAGAACAATTGAACCTTAAAAAAAAGTTTCAACATTTTTTTTTCGAATATATTTTTTCCTTTGTGAAGTTATGCCTTGTTGATTGGGTCAGCTAAAGCCAAAGGAACCTTTTTAGTGGCCTTCCCGTTTTCCACAGGTACAACTGCAATGCGACACAGAACCCCTTATCTCTTATGATATACTGAGTCTCCATAACTGTTTATTTTAAGACACTTGTATGCATCTCTACCATTGGGGTGCCAATAAATGTGAAGGGCTTTGTATTAATAGTGGGAAATAAATTTACACACGGCTCGATTAAACCTTGACATCAGCCGGGCTTTCTGAGGCCTTCTTCTTGCAGCACATACCAATCAGTGCATCCAGCTTTCTGAAGTAGAGCAGGGGCTCAATGCTGCAGCTCAGATCCATGATGGAGAACACGCTGATGCTGATCTGACAGCGGTACTCAAAATAAGTATAATAGGACACGAAGGGCATGAAGGCCACGGGTGGCAGGTAGTTGAAGACAATGATGCCCAGGTTCTTCAGTACCATCTTAAAAGCTCTCTTCTTCACTGGGTGCATCTTTTCTCTTCCTGCCACCGAGTGGCGGAGGACCCAGATGACGGAGATGTTGCAGAAGACCATGACCGCAAATGCAAAGAGGATGACCCCACCGAAGATGCCGCTGACGCTCATAATTCCCCAGATCCCCTTAATGACGCCGTAGGGGATTGTAAACATCCATACCACGGCACAAATGCAAATGCGGGTGGCGGTCTCTTGGTAACTTGAGAAAAGCACTGGGTGTACTACAGCCATGTAGCGATCCACACAGATACACACCTGGGGGTGCACACAAGAAGAAAGAAGAGGTCATGGTGTTAGCTGTTTATGTAAACCAAACCATCTGACATCGACCATTTATTGTAAAGAGCTGACACCGCCCAAAGGTGGTTATGAGGTGATAAAAAACTATTCTTAATAGTTCTTATGTAGTTTCCATTTTTAGGAGTGTAAAAATAACTAACTTGTGCTATAACAATGTTTTTACCCAATTTCAAGTGCCTATGCCAAATTTTTGCAAAAACCGTCAGCCCCAAATATTAAGAAATAAGAAGTTATTCACATTAGAACCACAAACTTCAACATCGTTATGTAGAATAAAGATGGTGAAGTTTGTGGTTCTAATTCTTATTTCTTAATCTTTATTCTTCAATCTTTATGTAGAATAAAGATTGTGAAGGAAAATGGATGATTTTGAAAAAGTTGTAAAAATAAAAGCTTGAGAAGTGTGGTATTTGTTCACCCAAGTTGATATGTTTACAGTCTCTCTGAGATTGTAAACTAATAAAGGTAGTTACCAGGAGATAAAGGTGTAGAGCAGCAGAGCTTTGTAATGTTAGAATGAACAAAAGCTGCTGCGCTTGATCTGCACTGACAGCATTTTGATCCAACTGTGATGTTTAAAAGTGAGACTGCAGGTTATTACAACTGCTGGCCAGGTTCTTCCAAGGTCAAATCACTTTATTTTATAGCGCCAATTCACAACAGATGTCATCTCAAGAGACTTTACAAAGTCCATTCGGTCAAATCACACAAATTGGTCAAAAGGTTTTTAAGAAAACCCAGCAGATTGCGTAAATGCACTGAGCAGAATCTGCTCCTCTTGAAACATCGCGTAGCCACAATGGACAGTCGGCTGTGTTGTGTCGTTGACATTGCAGCAATCCCTCATACCGAGCATGCATGTAGCGACAGTGGAGAGGAAAAATCCCCTTTAACAGGAAGAAAAAACCTCCAGCAGAACCAGGCTCAGTGTGAATGTCCATCTGTCACGACCAACTGGGGGTTTGAAAAGACAGAGCAGAGACCCAAAAAACAGCACAATAGTGGCTCCTGAAGTGGCTTCATCTAGGATAGACACACAGCCAAGCCGACAAACTCCAAGCCAGCATTCAGGTCATCAGCGGCCCAGCCAATGTCCACCTCCAGGGCAGCGTAGCTAAACAAATTGGCGGGCAAGATGCACTTAACAAAAACAAACAAAGCAACTAAGCTTGTGATGGTAGAGGGGAACATGAATCAGAATCCTGGAGGACGATCAGATTCAGTCTGCAGGAGAACAGAGACTTCGGAGACTTTGTCACAAACACTATCTGCTTCATAGCCAGGCGAGAGCAAAAGGGCCGCTTATGTCTGGAGCTGAAGGCGCGCTCACCGCGACCAAAACCAATCATTCTGTTCCTAATGCCACGTTCTAAACTTTTGTCTTAGTTTGGCTTCATCTCATTTAAGACAAAACCAACAAAAGGTCAGATTAGTAATGGGAGAACAGGAACACTCTCTCATTGTCCTGCTGCTGGTTTTAACTTCACGTCGACAAAAACCGAAGCTGCAAAGATGAAAACGTCTGAGCTGGAGATGAATAACATGAGTGGACATCATCAGGTGTAGACCGTGCCATCAAAGACGCTGTACGGTTTACCTCAACACGGAAACTGAGACCTTAAACACTTCGTAAGATAATGACCATCCACTGATGTGGTCTAAAAAGCAAGATAACGTCCATTCCTTCAGAAGAGGCTGCAGACGGGAAGGAAAACAAAAAAAGTGTCAAGTGTTCACACATTTGTCACAATGCCTATAGAGGCACCTAAACGACAAGGCCAACATGGCTCAGAGAAAGTAAGCAATGCGTTTAAATGTGAAATATTCAGACTGGGTTGTGGACCACCACCAGATGTTTAAAAGAAATACGAGAACAAATTATAAGGAGAGTTCTTGAGGCAAATGGTTTCAATGCATTTTTCAGGGATATCTATGTAAATGGGAGTCAACACAAATGCGCACTATAATCAGATTGTTTATTAAAGATACATTTTTGACACCGTTTAGCTTTTCCCTACTACTTATGAACTGCTTTGTGTTAGAGCATCGCAGGAAAACGCCAGTAAAACACACAGAAATGTGTGGTTGTAATCTGACAAAATTTAAAAAAGTTAGTGGGATAGGAATATTTTTGCAAGCCGCTGTAAGCGTTACTTCTAAAATGGTGTTTGCTAAACAATCTATTATGCTAAGTCAGTTTAAAAATATCTTCACTTTTACATTTTCAATTAGTCGTCATAAACATCAGAAAAAAATTAAAACAAAATGAAAGAATCCTGTATTTCAGTCAAACCGCAACTGCTTTTATTCTCAGTTAATATATTTTTGTAAAGTGGGCCTATTTGACCTCTTTTTGGTTTAAAACAAATGACAAATACCTTCTTAACTTACGAGAAAGAGTGGTGCTAGGTCCTTCACCCCATACGCAAACCTCTGGAAGATCCAGACCTTTTCATCGCCAAACTCTATCCTGTTGACCAACTCTATCGGGGTCATCAAGCAGAAATAGGCGTCCAGCACTGCCAGGTTTAAGATGAAGATGTCCGAAGTGGAGGTGTTCTTCTTCTTTGAAATGATCTGCCAGATGACGTAGATGTTTCCTGGAGTCCCAACGACCAGGTTGAACACCTTGACCACAAAGTAGAAGACAAAGGGCTGAGGGGCCACGACACATTCTGGGTAATGATACCACAGCGGGCGAACACGGCCCCTGGTGCTGGTAGAGTTGTCATAAAAGCTGGTGTTTAACATTGTAGGAAAGACGCTTTAAAGCTGGAAGGAAATAAAGGGAACGCTAGAAAAAAAGAGGTGGAGTAAAAGTTAATATATCTCATATCTATCACGTTAAAGCTAATACTTCATATAGAAAGAGCACTTCAAACACCTTACCTCAACACAGCACCGGTCTTCTTGGCTTACAGTCCTGCTATCCTGATGATCACTGGGACAAAGAACTTACTCTACAAGGACCAATGTACAGTTTTGGAAACGGGGTAGTTTTTAGATCATGTGATTCATGTTCATAACGTTAAGCTTAGTTGTAATTGGCTCTTAACGTGAACTTAAGTAACTCAGATGTCTTGAGCAATTGGACGGTATGGAGATGCATGAGGGGCGTGCTGTAGGCTGCGATGGATCGCTGAGCTGAAAGGCAAAAATTAACGTGTATCAACATGAAACATTGTAAAAGCTCTTATCCAAATCTTTTTTTTTATTTAAAAAAATATTATTTATCATACAGTCTCTATTCCCACTTCCAGCAACTTAACTGCCAACGTTCCCTTAAGCCATGCACTGATGGCTGTTTAATTTTTCTCTCGCAGCACAATGATTTTCCCATGGGTATTTGATCTACAGCAACTCTGCAACTGAAGCTTCATTTCACTGATGCAACTTTAAACTGTAAACAGCTGATGTAAGGCAGGAATATGAGAAATCTAATGCAAGGTGTTGCTGCAGCGCTTCACCTTAGGTAAGTCCACCATCTTCAAATTGGTGCCACCAAAGTTAACGTTGATGGAGTGTTAAGGGTTTCTCACCTGTTTTAAAATGCTTTTAGACTTTTTCCTCATATGGAGATTGGGATTAAACATGAGTCAGTGTGGGCTGGTATGACAGTTGCCCCTGCACCTGACCAAAAACTAAAGTTGTTGCACTGTTATGAATCTTTTCCAGAGAATGTTCGAGAGAACAGAAAGATTTTATATGAAATTGCTTCAATGCAAATCATTTTATTTCATTAATTATACAAAATCTAATGTAAACATAGCTTTTTATTTCTATTTTAAAGAAACATTAAAACCAGCAACCATGTGTTTACAGTAGTTGTCTCTGATTCAGAGGCAAAAAGGCTTAAAATGAGCCGTAAAGTCAAAATGTAGCCTTTTTCTGAGGAGGTTTTTCCCATTTATGCCTACATTTAATTGAATTTATTTATTTGGTACCACTTTACAATAAAGATCCCCTTATAGATGGCTAATAAATAGTTTACATTATTAATCTGTAAATTGAGAGCCAAAAACACTTGTAAAGTGTTTACAGATTAATTAATAACATATCTATAAACCATTAGCCATCTATAAGGGGATACTTTTTTTTAAAGTGATACCATTTATTCTAACATCAGTAGGAAACAAGAAAAACATGTTATAATCCTTTATTAAGCATCATCTGTATAAAATTATACAGTTTATCAAATCAATTTAAAAATTAAGACAGATGAATAATTTTTCTGCTTTATCTTAAATGAGGAGAAAAAACAAACAACGCATCTTTTCATGTTTCACATAGATTTATTTTTGCAAAAGCTTAGGAAGTGTTAGATAAGTTGAACAGTCAGAAGATGAAATGAACCAACTGAAAAGCCTGCAAAACACCCCAACACGCTGTTAAAAAACAACATTTACGACATAAGCATGAGATCTCAGATATACCCTGTTTAGTAACATCGGTTTATGGATAACTAAGCTACGTAACTAACAAAAAAAGTTTAGTGGCAATCTGTTAAAAAAACGGTAACACTTTACCCAACAACAGAGACGCTAACAAAACAATTATTCCAAAATTTCATTTTATTTATGCATTGATTTTTAAAAAAGTGGATGTTTATGATTGAGTCAATGTCACCATAAACTTTGCATTGATCTCAAACCTCTGCTAAGATCTCAGTAAAGAAGCAGAAGCCAAAAACTAGAAAAACCAAAACTTGATCCTAAGTTTGTAATTTTTGTCCAAGTTTGAACAGATGAGTGGGAACAAATTATTTTCCCATCATATCTAGTGCATCTCAGGATAAAGTAATACATATTGTTCTTCTGAATTATGTTTAAATATGCTGCACAACATGTAAACAAACAAAAGCTACCGGCAGTTCTGCCAGTTAATGTGTCGAAATGAAACACTTGGTGCTTTTATGAGAATTGTTGATAATTTAAGAATACAGTTGTTGTCAATCCTATCCTCCAAAGCAGGTATATTAAGAATTTATAAATTAAATATTGTCTACCAAAAAAACAAAAACAAATTAAAGTGGAAAAGTTATATATAAAATCCTCTGTACAGAGAAGCAGAAAGAGATCTTTCATGCATTTAGCACGGCGTCTTTCAAAAGAGGTTAGCAATAAAGATTTTCAAGTATTTCAAGTACCTGAAATAAAATCAGAACACCAGAGTCTCCTGTTAAGAGTGCAAACTATATCATACAAAGCTGCATATTTTTTTTTCTTTTTAGAAAAATTTATCAAATTTACAATAAAAAAACAATACTGCTTAAAAAAAAACTGCCTCACTGCTGCCTTCAATGATTCTCACTCGTCAGTCAAAATGTGGTACATCACAGCAGTCACAACCAGCAAAAATCTAAAATTAGTTTCAAAACGTACGGATGCCGGGTTTTTTCAGACCTTCGTTATTATAAAAACAAGAAATAACGAAAGCTTTTTAGCGTCCAACATGGACGGAAGCTGTTAGCCACAAGCTGATTTCTATTCATTTTTTTATATTATCTAGGTCACGCTATTTATTTATTCATATTTGCTCAGTTGTTTTAAAATCAAGATTGCCCCCAAAAAAGGCCAGAATATCACCTATTAAGGTACAACGAGAAAAGTCATCACATAGCATTCATTGTACACTGTAGGACAATGAAGCAGGAAAGTCCCCATAAATACAAATAATCAATAACAAAATATTAAAAATGATCTAGTGGCACGCTCATAATTGTAAGCATAAAGTTACCAGAACCTCATGCTATTGAAAGGTTTTACTAGGTAGATTCTTTTGTCAAACTTATTTAATTCTTTCATCTGCAAAGCCGAATGTGCACTGCACAAAAACTTGTTTTAACGTCTGTAACATTTGTATGAAACCACAAGAAAACCTGTAAAAAGAACAAAAACAAACGGCTGTTTTACACACGGCTTAGCCATGGGAGTAACATTCCTCAGCAGCTGTTCAGTAGCACTTGCTCCTCAACTCGTCGGACCGTGAAGGAGAACTCCCGCGTCTTTAAGCACGCGAAGCAGAGGGACTCTTATCCGGAGGCGATCCTTCCGTGAACACGGAAACGGTAAAGACACGTGTATTCGACTTGACCCCAGTTAGAGAGAACCCGCAGCTCAACGAACCGATACACCTCGTCGCTGGGGTTCTGCGTGAGAGCGGGGGGGAAAGAACAGAACAGGCAGACGGGAAGAAGAGGACAAGAGGAGATTAGGAGGGATAAATGTTTAGTGCAAAAGTTTTCTGCAGTGGCGACACCCAAAACAAATTTACAGAGCACACTTTCATTGTTCGCTATTACCGCTGGGTGGGGCCGTCTTGTTGCAGAGAAACAAGGAGGCACTTCATATTTGTGAATATTTATATTAATATTATATTTAGAAAAAAAACAGATTTTAGGCGGTTGCATCCATTGATTTTATTGTATTTATCTGCCAGACCTAAAAGGTCAGTCCGTGAAAACAATTGTCTGATAGTAGATCGGTCCAGGGCACAACAAAAGGGTGGAGACCATCGCTGTACATCATGTAAAATGCAAATTGGAGCAATCTCCTTTGATGAGAGGAGCTTTGCATGCTGCATTCAGGTACAGCTGGGACATTAGGTTGTTTGGATATCTAAATAACTTGAAGGTAATTTAAACATGTTTTATTGTGAAACGTGAGCAATTTTTTTTATAAAAAATGATTTACATTAGCATTGACTGTTTTCACGTGGATTTATATTGCTGTGTAGTCTGTCACGCTTTGGCTATGCCTGCTTATACTACGTTTTCACTTAAATAAATCCAACCAAATCTCCAGACAGTTCTTTACTTTTTTTTTAAGTTTTAGAACTTTTTAAAATCTAATTAATAAAAAAACAAAAAAAAAACATTTGTAGTTTACTGCTGAGTGAAGTCAAAAATCTAAATTTTTAATTTATTCTTCTTGATTTGAAGCGCACCAAACCGTGACTTTAAAACCCAGATAACCGACAACATGATTTTTATGTACCATATTTTTCAGATCATATATTATACTGTGGGTATACTGTAAATTTAACATGTCTTTGTCCACACATAAGCCGCACCAGATTATAAATCACGTTAAATATTTTTCCCAAGTGTGTAATATCCCTCTGCCCCTTCACGTACAGAGAGAGGGAGAGCTATCCACCTCTGTCGGGAGGACAGAGTAGTTGGACTACACTGTCCTGTTTCTAACATAAGGCCAAAGTAAACGTAACTTTTATATTGAATTAACTTACTAGGTTTATTGTTGCTAGCGCGTACTGTGGGTGCGGGCTGCCTTACATGAATGCACTTCTAGTTTAGACATTACAGTCAGGCAGTCTTGTAGACAGCTCAGGGGTCCTATCAAGTAGTGACACAGTGTACCGTAATGCTCCGGATGTCCATTGAGCAGAGCAGCTTCATTGCTTACCAAAGTCATACTTACACATTTTAACAGATTTTGAAGCGCACATAAAATCAGTCAGTAAGCACAACAAGTACAGTAATCATATATAAGGCGCACCATACATTTTTGAGAAAATTTAAGGATTTTAAGTGTGCCTTATAGTCCGAAAAATACGGTACAGTTAGACCCCTACTGACTATTTAGACCAGTTTGAACTTACGGGCAGTTTAAAGGTCTGACTTGACTCTCCTTTGTCATCGTAAGTGAACGTCCCGAGCAGAGCTCCTTCCTCCGTGTCATTTTTCAACCCCTGAAAGAGAAAGAAACAAACATTACCTTAAGGTTGAGAAAAGCTGCAGGACGGTCTCTCTCTGCTTGAGTTATTAGAGTGAATCATAATAAACAATGACGAAAACACCGTCATAATCAAAATGATACATAGTCAGAGCCAAGACAACTCAGATGTTTCAGAGTGAAATGGAGGTTTTATCAATTTAGAAACTGAGGCATGAATTCATCTTAAATATGCTTTTATTGCATGGCAAAATTTTAAATCAGTTAAACTAATGAATTAGTCAATGCTCTGACTACATATTGTAATGTTATGATTTTTATAATTTTTTGTTTTTTTTCTTTATTTCCCTGGTTTAGCCTTTAGTTTTTTGTGTCTGTGCGTGATTTTTATGATTCTCGTGGCCAAATTGCTGCTGCTAAATCACACCAGGCAGGAAATGAGACAAAAAAAAAGTGTTCGGTGCTGCACTGCTGGAACATCAAAGCACTCACGTAGACTTGAAAGTCTTTTGGTGCGGAGTTGATGTGGCCGGTGGGGGAGTTGTAGCGTGGCAGGTGGTCCACAGTCACGTCAGTTATCCTGATGGGGTGTGACAGAGAGATGACCAGGGTGCCTTGGACCCCCTGGAACGCCCAACATTTCCCTGGAAGCAGAACCGGGTAACCCTGGGAGGGAAGGTGACAGCAGGACTAATTAGCAGACCATGGGAATGCTTATCTTTACCTACAGAGCAAACAGAACGCTGTACCTGGATCACAGTGCGCGGGCTTTCAGATGGATACCAGAGGGGAAAACCAAAAAGAGTCAGGCATGCTGAGCGAATGCGATACGTCTCTGAACACCGGGTGCTGACAATGCTGGCACCTACACAGACACACGAGATATGGAAAAATAAGATTTACATCTTGAAATGAATATAATGAAATGAATAAAGGGTCCACATGTGCTTTTAATCCATAAATAAAAAGAATCTTACACAAACTAATCAGCAGCCATTTATTGTGTGATGATATTTTCTGGTTGTTTTGTGCCAAAAATTCCAAATAGTGCAGAAATGGTAGAATTTTAAAGACAGACAGATATGCAGAATATATTAAAACACGTCTTCTGACCTTGTGTCTCAAGAGCAAAGTCTGCCATTTTGTCTGCAATGGGGCGTCTGCACTCTGTGCAGTCTCCTTTGTCTCCAAGCCTGATGACGTCCTGTTCCTGATAGAAAAATAACAGACTTTGAGTAACATTTACATGTACGGTTCATCAAGTTTCATCATGATTTACAGACTGCTTACCCTGATGCGGTCAGTGAACCACTTCTCCATGGCCTGTTGGAGCTCAGGTGTAAGTTGGTTGTGAACGGGGGGTGTGCTGGTCTCAGGGCAGGGGGCTTGAGCAGGCATCACCTGGATAGATGATAGCTCCTGGGCCAGCTACAACAACAAAGGGGGGCCCACAGTGAAATCGTGAAAAGTACAGGAAAAAAAAACAAACCTAAGCACAAGAAGGATAACTAATGGGTCTAATTTCTCAGTGTTTGCTCGTTAAGTTAGATATATTTTGCACCAACCCTGTTACCTTAGCATTCTGGGCTTCCAGAGTTTGGATTTTGAGGCTGAGGCTAGCGTCGGCAGAGCGGCTGTCTGTCTGGTGATCTGCAATCTGTCTCCCCAGCCCAGAAATCTCCTGCTCCAGGTAATGGCGAATGTCTGAGTCGGCTGCCTCCAACTTTGATTTCATAAATTCCACGTCCAGCTGATGTCTCTCTTTCATCTGTGGGTAAAAAAAAAGACAGAGGAGTTCAGCGTATTTATGCTTAGGCTGGAGGAATTGTGTGACTTTAAATACACATTTTGTCAATTTATTTATATTATCAAAGTATAAAAGTCAGTAAAACTCAAAAACCATGCTACATTTTAAGCCTAAAACAGCAAATTTGAGAATCCAACAGAAAATGTCATGTCTGCAGTTTCACATCTTCAGCACTAGATGTCACTCTAATCTAACCCCATTTGTATTAAGTTAAGATGAGTCTAAAGCCAACTGGAGTTTTTTTTTTTTATTTAAGCAGGATTTTCTATAAACAATACAAAAAGCTCATCAGATGACAGTAAAAAAGGTAATGCATATATATATATATATATATATATATATATATATATATATATATATATATATATATATATATATATATATATATATATATATATATATATATATATATAATAAAAGAGTACGGTAGTACATGGGATTGGGCTCGAATTCTGTATACTGCTGTTTTCTAGCCAATTTGTTGATACACGGATATAAACAAAAATACTCTGTCGGGATACTGTATGGTTTGTAAATAATTGGGATGTGTTTTTAAAATTTTTAATCCATGAAAACATTCGTCTCTTTGTTTCATTTTTGAGTCTGGTTATGTCAATGCCAATTCAAGGGAAACAGATCTCCACCGCCATCACCTTCTTATACTCAACTGAACAAGGTTTAATATGGTCAATATATGTAAGTGAAGGTTGTTCTGACTTTTATCTAAATGTTACAAAAAAATGACGTACAAACAGGAAAGTAAACTAACCTGAGAGAGAAGCTTTTCCTGCTTAAGCTGAAGCTCCACCTGCAATAAAAAACAAAAGTAAAAATCTTGTTTTTGGGTCGAGGAATCCAGCCTTGAAGCCATTCTAAGCGATTTCTTCTGTTCATTACTGAGCCACAGCTTTCTTCATTTTCCGTGATATTAAAAAATTCTGAATGCTAAAATGTTCTTTTGTTTGTTTATGCGTTTCCTTTGTCTTACCAGAAAATGTTGCATCTTTGCTTCTACAGCGGCAGAAATGACTCCTGGATCCTGAAGAAGCAAACAACACAACGTGCTGTGTTAGCAAACCTGAAACAAGTGGCACTTTTTAGGCAACGGAGATTGCAAATAAATGTCTACACCATGTCATGCTCTCACTGCACACTGAACGTGACTTAAAGTAATGATATAAATCAACTCCTTCTGTTTAAAACCCCACACTGTTTATAACGAAGGCTGCAGGTTTTTACTTTTCAGGGAAAAGATCCTTAAGGGTTAACAATTTACATTTTAACCTCCCATATTTTTCCACATTAAAACTTTCTGGATTTTTGATAAATGTTTGTAATTGTATATATATATAATAAGAACACCCAACTATTTATTGTAAAGCTACAGTAAATGTTTTTCATAACAGCATCAAGTCTCTACACACCAAAAACTATCAACAAGCAACTTGATTTTTTTTTTTTTTTTTTAAATATTCTGAACTTCTTAAATTTTCCCAAAAAGGTTTCTGGTCTTTATCAAAATATTAACCTTCTTAGGGCCCACATAATTTTCATTTTGTAAAGGTATGTTACAACAAACAAAAACTATGAATTATTCAGGATTATTAAATATAGACTGGCCCATAAGGTGGCTTTTATATTGTATTGACTTAAATCAGGACTTTTTCCATTGATATACATTGACTTTGCAAGATTCTATGGAGAAAAAAATGTGGCTTTTCCTTTTGTTAAATCTGTGGAAGGTCACAAACACTTTTCCTGTTTGAAAAAATGTTTTTAGTGGAAATTTTGTGGAAACACTGCTGTTTATCCGTGCTCTGTTTTCTTTGTTGCATACTTATCTTTTGTATTTAAAAACACAATACAATTATGAGAACAAAAAATAAAATTTGACTAGGATTTATTACTTTTATATGTGACAGGTTGTTGTCTGCTTTATAATTGTTAGCATGTATTAAAAGCCTCTAAAGTGAGAGTAGAAAATGTTACTTTAGTTGCGTGGAAGAGCTTACCAACATCTACAGAGTTATGAAAATGTATTTGCCCATTTTACCCGATTTCATTTTTTGGTTTTGCTTTTTTTGTGACACTTTCAATATTTCAGATCATCACACAAAATTTATTATGAGACCAAGATAACTCAAGAAAATACAAAAATCAGTTTTCAGATGACAATTTCATTCATTCATTTAGGTACAAAACAACTATGCAGGCTAACATGTCTCTATGTGAAAAACTCAATACCCCATACTGCTAAGAACAGGTTGTCAGTTTAAGGTCATATCATCTTAATAGAATTTAGTTCTGGACTTTGACTAGACCGCTCCAGAAACTTTTGAAAATATTTTTTAAGCCATTAATGTGTGGACTAATGTGTTTCAGATAACTGTCCTGCTGAACAGTTGAAGTGAGCTTGAGTTTATGGTCACAAACGGATGACCGGAGGTTCTCCTTTAGCATTCAGAGTAGAATTCATGATTTAATTACAGTTTAATTAGAGCAATTCATCAAAGTTACAAGACAAAAGTTACAATTTTTCTTCACACAATGTTTTGCCAAAAGTCATTGAGTCCATCAAGAGACTTTTTGCAAATGTGAAAAGAAGTGTTGTGCTCATTTGGTTGCCATTGGTTTTTGCTTTAAAGGGGAAGTCCGGTCAACAAGGAAAAATCAGGGTATCATTAGCTATAACTAAAACTAATACGTTCGTGGTTATTTAATGAACTTATCTTTAATCAATAAGAAAATAAAAACATAAATTGTCGTCTGAATCACTGTGTATGGGGGCTGACATTACTGCCCATATTTGGGCAGTAAGGGGCGTTTGACATCACATCCTGCGAGGTAGAAAAGCGGAAGCGGCGACAGCATTTCTCTCCGCTTTCCATGCAAAGTCAATAGGAGCCGTTCTACACAGCTGCGATCATCAATAATTATTTCGGATTTCCAGAGGACTTCACCGCTGACATTCCCAAGAGCTATTGCTGAAGCAACAATGCCCACGTGCATGGCCATCGGATGTTCCAACACAACTGGTAAAAGTGGAAAAAACATTGCTTATTTCAACTTCCCGATTCATGAGCCACCGGGCTCGGCGCTGGATTGCCAACTTGAAGAGAGCGGATTTGCCATCTAACTTCTGGCCAGAGAGAAAACACGTCATATGCAGTGACCATCTCGAAGAAGAATGTTTTGAACATGACATGAGGGCGAGGATTTTCAGTAAGTTATTTTTAAATTTTCAATTTTTAATTTAGAAGTTACGGGGATGGTTACCGACCAGAGGGGCGGAGGGATACCACATGGTATCCCTCCGCCCCAGCATGTGCTGGAATGCTTTTATATTTTAATACTTATACAATAATGACCACCTGCCCTATTTGCTAGGGGGCAAATATATAACTTAAGTCACTTCAGCGCGATCTCTCCTCCGCTGTGTGTGTGTGTGTGTGTGTGTGTGTGTGTGTGTGTGTGTGTGTGTGTGTGTGTGCTCTGCTGCAGCGCCGGCAAAGCCGTGCTCCGCCCAGCATGTGCTGGAATGCTTTTATATTTTATTATCTATACAATAATGACCACCTGCCCTATTTACTAGGGGGCAAATATATAACTTAAGTCACTTCAGCGCGATCTCTCCTCCGCTGTCTGTGTGTGTGTGTGTGTGTGTGTGTGCGCTCCGCGCAGCGCCGGCAAAGCCGTGCTGCGCGGAGCGCGCGCGCGCACACACACACACACGCGCGTGTATATATATATATACTGTAGGACCCGACTGAGTTTGAAATGAGAATAGGTATGGCTGGATTCCATCAAAAGTCCGGTTTCTGTCAAGAAACTCTTCTAAAACATCCATATCACTATCAGATGATGATGACTCCACGGAACTCTCATCACTGTCACTAAATACTTCATCACTCTCTGCTTCGTACAGAGCCCCAGTCGTCGCCATCTTGGAAAATAGTGCGCCGTGACAAACAGAGCGTTGAAACTTGCTCAACAGCGGGTCCGCCGAGTGACGTAAAAAAATGGGAGGTGACAGTACTATTCTTGACCAAGATGGATTCCTCCACATAAACATGATTAAATGAGAATTATTCTTAATTAAAAAAACGTATAATTTTTTGCACAGTATGTAGTAGTTTTATATTTAAAGTACTTTCAGCAGTTTGAATTCTGATTTTGACCGGACTTCTCCTTTAAATGTGTCCTATGGATGACGTTTTTGCCCAGTCTTTCTGTTAATGTTGAACCATGAAGTTTGTAGTGAGGCCTATGTGGTGTTCTGGGTTCTTTTGTGACCTCCTGGATGAGTTGTTGATGTTTTCTTGGAGTATTTTTGGTTGACCGGCCCCTCCTGGGATGGTTCACAACTGCTCCATGTTTTCTCCATTTGTGTATAATTGGCTCTCACTTTGTAATTCTTTCCAGGCTGACTGATGTCCACTTGTTCAGTTAGATGGGTTCTATTTACACTGCAAAAAGGGAAATAAAAGTAAAATTTTCTTGAAATCAGTGTATTTGCCCTTAATTTGAGCAGGTACAAAATATAATCTGCCAATGGAATGTGTATTTTGACCCCTAAAATAACACTATTAGATATACTGCCCTTGAAATAAGATGATGGGGATCAGTTGTTCTATTGGCATATCATTTAAACCTGCCTGCTCAAATCAAGAACAAATACACTAATTTCAACACAATTTTACTTACTTTAGTTCCCGTTTTGCAGTGTAGGTCCTTTTTTTGATTGTACAAGTCATAAAAGTGACTAAAGTTGAACTCAACCCCCCCCCCCCCCCCAAAAAGGTTTTAGGTAATAAGGGACAAGTTCATTTTTCACATAGAGGAAAGTAGTTTGGATAGCTTTTTTTTCCATCTTATTTAGTAAAATTTTCTTTACAGCAACATTGCGGATTTAACCAGGTTATCTTCGATATCAGAATTAATTTCAGGATCTGAAACATTTCCGTGCGTCAAAGCAGCAAAACAAGGACCAATCCGTAAGAGGGAGAACGTAGTTCTAACAGCGCCGTACATCGGATATCAGTTCAAGCAGCACAGACACACGGTGAGTTGCACACAAGCTGTAGTTGAGCCCTACCACCACAGGTGTGGGAATGACGTTGAGTTGAGGAGGAACACTGGTGGCGGGGAGAACAGGTTGAACCTTGGGTTGTGTTTGTGATGGGGACTTTGTGACGGTCCTGCGGGAGATGAAAGAGGAGAACAAAGGAAGGAGCAACCAAATACCTGGAGAAAACAGGAGGGACAATGCTTCAGATAAATCACTTAGAAACAAATGAAATAACTACAGCTGAACCCCAAAGACACGTTCAACTGGTGCGTGACAGCGAGGCGGCATACGAAGCAGGCCTGCTTTGAGTCGAAGGTGATTTGTGGCAGACCCTACCACCTCCTCTGATTTCCTGGGGGGAAACCCTGCGCTTGATATAACGTATACCATTCACATGAAAGCAGCTCTAGCGGAGGGTGCACGTTGCAAACGGGCGTGTCCTACTTTCAGTAAGACGACATGGAGATGGAGAACGGTCGCTTGAGTTGAAGAAACCGCCACAAATGTCCTTGGATGGCGAGGCTGAAACATTGACCAGACAACAGGCAGCGTGGAAGCTGTTAAATGTTGATGTTACTTACACAGAAGTATGAGGAGGAGCAGGAGAGCCAGACCACAAGCTTTTTTCGTCCGGTCGCTGACTGGGGCTTTAGCTGGAAGAAAGAGAACACGTTTTTTTTTAATAAACTTGAGCCAAATGACACGAAGCGATTTTGACACACATCGGTTTGTGGAAGCAGCTTATAATGCACGACCCCTATTTAAATGTGGACATGCAATTAAAAACATGCCCGGGAAAATTATTCTGAGTGGTGTCCACTGTGAGAAACTCGCACGAAGACAAACTGAAATGACAAACCTGAAGATTTGACATGAAGCACTTTTTTGTGTACCTTAGCCACCATCACCGAGGCCGAGTCTGTCAAAAAGCAAAAACTAGTTATTTCCGTAGCCTTCTCTAGGAACACAAACACACATATGAAACAAAAAGTAGCCCGCACCCATTAGATGATAAAAGGCATCGTTGATCTTGCTTTTGTATCCTGGACTGGGAGCTCCACCACTACCGCTGCTGGTTGTCCTGGGTGTACTGGTGGCGGGTAAAGGCTTCCTGTAGTGGCCCTCGGACGACGAGTACCCTGAGCTGTCCACGGCGCTTTGACTCGGCTCCTTGTCTTTGTGTGAAGCCGGCAGACCGGCGCCGCACGGGCCGGAATGAGGGCTCTTCTCTGGGGTTCTTGAGTGGCGTCGCACGGACGCGTGACAAGGGGTCGATGATGGAGTCAGAGCCGGCCGGGGGGTCGGCGCAGCAGGGACGTAAGGGACAGTCCTCATGGTGGGCTGAATGTGACTCGTCAAAGGGCTGCTTACTGGAATCAGACCTGGAAGGGAACAGAAAGACAGGAAAAATGAATACAGACTAAAAACTCATGCTGTGCCATGCTAAAGTATTCCTACCTCCTTAACCGTTTCACATGTTGGCACGTTACAACCACACACTTCCCTGTATTTTATTCTAATTTCATGTTATAGACTCTCACATATTAAAGAGTTGCTGTTTAATGGAAGGAAAATGATTCGCTCATTTTCAAGATTTTATACAAATAAGTTTGGCACACATAAGTAAAAAGTTAATTTACATATTGTAATACTATAATACCTTATAACTCTTTAAACTCCTTCCTACTGTTCTGTTTAATGCCCTACATGAAGGACTTTGGTCAAACGTTTGACAAAGAATAGCAATGCTTCAATTCCCCAGTCAAACTCCCAGCAGGTGGGGTGAATGAATATCAATAAGTATTTTTCCAGAAGGTGAAATAAATAAAGTCAGGAAGTGAAAGAAGCAAAAAAATGAAAAATACAAAAATGAGGGTCTAAATAAGGATGATTTGACACAGCAAAAAGTAGATTTTGGCTGATTTAGGACTTTAGGCCAACATTTGAGATGATTACATTTGAGATCGCACTTGAGCCACCTGCAGTTGGAGCGCTGCTGTTTTTAAGGACCTTAGAGGAAGGGCCATGGAGGACGGGCCTCCGTGTTCTTAAAAACAGCAGCGCTCCAACTGCAGGTTGCTCAAGTGCCAGCCACCAGAATTGACAAATACTCCTGGATAGATTCTTGTTATTTTTTAACCGGTCATAAGATTTTGATCAAGAGTGTATGAAAGTGCTCTAAAAATTAAATCTGACTGATTGACCAAAAGTTCAGAGGTGATAGAGTCAACATGTTGGTGTCATACTGGCCTGGAGTGACTGGAGTCTCGGGGGTGGCAGAACTGCCATTGCTGTTGGTGCGGGAAGCCGCCTTACGGGCCCCGGACTTCTTCTTGAAAACCCTGAAGAATAAAGGAGTGTTAGAGAGCAATCACATTTGTGAGTCAAGTTGCCGGTTGAATTTCCAAGCCAGAATCCACACTTTGCACACATGGACGCACACAAACAGGAAGTCACTCACTTGACTGGGTTTTCTCTGTAGGATATGTTGGTCACGCTACTTGAGTCCGATTCCTCATCTGAATTGTAGTAGCCACCGGACACCAGGCGAGAACTCCTACGAGCCATGACTGGAACACAGATATAACACAAAGGACAAAGAGATTCTATAATTAATGTAGTTTGTTAAAAGTATTGCATGATTATGAATATTAATGCATAATTTTAAAGTAAAATTTCTTGCATCAATATAAGTTTGATTTTAATGAAGCTCATGTTGATTGTCCCGTGGACCCAAGAAACTATTAAAGGTGAATAGCCACGTTATTTGAATTTTATTTATTTATTTATACATCAGTAGCTCACTCTGGTTGCATACAAAGTTTTTATGAAAGATTATCACGCCCTGCTGGCATATTTGTTGTTATTTCGGTCTTTTATGCTTTGTTTTTGATTAATTTGTTAGTAAATAACGCTTTTCGTGTTTATTTATAATAACAATGGAAGTACGACACTGCAGCATGTGCAGCAGGGGATTAAGAAGGAAGCGGCTAACGACTATTAGCATCTCCCAGTGAAGTAAAGGAAACAATCAAGAAAGGTCCAAAAAATAAATAAAATTATTCCACGAGGGAAAAGACTGGAATTGCGCTGGGAATACAGTATGAACGTTGGTGTTCACTGAGGCGGATGCTAAAGCTGCCGATCGCTCAGATGTGACTGTGATAATAGTAATAGCAATGCTCTTCTTACCGTCTACAGTCTTAGGTACAAACAACATGCGTCTCTATTTCTGTTTATGAACGGGAATTTTATTTCTCCATGATGTTCTGATATGAGGCTCTTAGAGTTGCTGTAGATGGGTTTATTTAATTAATAACGGTTGTTCTTTGATCACGCCAAGCTGCCTCTTTATGTCTGCGAGACATTGCAGAGGGGTCAGGCTCGGTCTGGGATTATTTAGTAGGGATTTATTAGTCGGCATCTGGCTTTCTGATAGTTCTGCGATACTGCCGGTAGATGGCGCCATGTCTGTTTATATCTGCTCATCGCGCCTATTGCTGGGGTTCTATTCAGGCTCAAAAAGGATTCTATCAGAATGGACTCTTGGTGTATGTAACCTGTTTGATCATGATCAAACGTTTTTTTTATAAGCATATAACATGGCTATATACCATTAAGATGTATGTAAGTATACTGATGGTCACTATGGGATCCTAACAGCAAATTTCCTCTGTGCCTTATGTTCTTCATATCATTGATAATATGTAAGGACAGCTGGTCAGTTCTCATACGACAAAAAAACTGAAAGGTTTCTCTCAACGCCTGGAGTTTCATTTGCAGATATTGTCAGTTCATAGACAGATTAAACAATAGTTCGAGATTCTGTTAGATCTTCAGTGCAACTATTGACCATGGGTAATATATTACTACATGCATGTCTTGAAGAGCTAAAAACCTGGATGACTTAAGATGTTATGCTTTAAAATTCAAACAAGACAGAAAAAACTGCTTAGTCAGTCACTTACACTGAATTGCATAATCTTGGCCTCTGATAATTATATAAAGAAACTTGGTGTCATTTTTGACCAAGGCAGGTTTCAAAGACTTCCTTCTCTCACCTACGCAATGGTGGCAGATTAGGAGAAAAAAATAAAATAACAGACCATGCAATTTGTTACAATTAGTTCATTTGACAAGGCAGGGGTTTTGCAATTCTTCACTGTAAGGAAGTTTAAAAACTTCTGTTAAAAGCCTCCAGCCAACCTAAAACACTGCTGAAAAAGTTCTGATGAAAATTAATAGTAACCAAATTAAATCGTAAAGTTCCCAAGAATTCCCACCACTACTGGTCATCGTTCCTTAATCAAAAGATTCTCACAGTTTATACCAGTGGTGTCCAAAGTTGATTCTCAAGGGCTGGTAGCCTGCGCATTTAGTTTTTTTCCCCCCCTTGTTTAACACAATCAGCTTCTGCAGACCTTGATGACATGTTGGACAGGTAACTCAACTATTTCAATCTGCTGTGTTGGAGCAGGGTCACAACTAAAACTGCCAGGTAAGCAGCCCACGGGTTTACACACAACAGCAATCACTCAATCAATCAATCAATCAATCAATCAATCAACATAATATTGTTAAACTTCCATCTATCCATTCATTGTCTATACCTGCTTATCCATTGCCTGTTGGTGCCTATCCAGGGATCATTGGGTGAGAGGTGAGGTACACATTGGACAGGTTGCTAGTCCATCACAGGCCAACATAGAGAACATAGAATCAACAAGCATGTACTTTCACACTCATACCTAGGGGCAAATTAGAGAGACCAATTAACGCAACAGTCCTATTTTTAGGCAGTGGGAGGAAGTCGAAGTACCTGGAGAGAACATGCTTGATCCATGTCCACAGAGAAAGACCACAGGATAGGATTCAAACACAGGACCTTCTTGCTTCTACTAACTGCGCAACTGTGCGGCCCCTACTCCTGTTTAGGGTAATGATGGAGCTGGAGCCCATCTCTAGATGTCAAAGGCTGAGAAACCAGGTAAACCTGAACACGTCTCCTGTCCATAATATTGCAAACACAGAAACACACAAGTGACACACACCGTAATAACTCAAATCCATGTTTTTGAATGGTGAGAGTAAATAGGAGCTTCTGGAGAAATCTCCCATTCACAGGAAAAACATGCAAACGCCACACATAAAGTTCTCCAGATGGGATTAATTGCACTGCTACACTGATTCACGTACCCAAATGAATAGCAGCTGATACAACAGTAAGAGCAGTACCCATCTTTAGTAGCAGCGCAGCAGCGAAACATGATAAAGTAGCAACATTAAGCCCGTGACTGGTGGTGGTAGTAATGCCAACAGTTAAGTCTCTAACAGATGCTTTTGTAGTTAATCTTGGGCACGTGAAATCCAACTGCTTCTCAAACGCTTACTGGGATTATGCAGCAAGAATGAATACACAAAAATTCAACTCTACAGCGCATGCAAACAGAAGAACAACAATGCTCCTTTGATCGGATGCGAACACTAAAAACACACCCACACACAACTCCCCCATACCTCAACAGAGCCAGCACACTTGAAGAGAAATCTTAAAAGAATATGTCTTACAGCCCAGTCAAGGGAAGATTCATGTGAGGAGGGAGCAACCTGGTCTCAGCTGATTTATTACCTTGTGGACACACTTGCTGGATAGGGTCAAACCTTAACTTTCAGCAACACACGGCACCCTAAAGATTATGTAACAGGCCTTTTGAGCGGAGCAATCTGATTGGTTGAAGATGTGGTCTTACAGTGCAGATAAGCAGCATAAACAGCTCACGAGCTTTACTCCTTGCTGCGCCAACGCTCTGGTAAGTCCAGTGCTAAAAATACACACATCTAATAGAGTTTCATTTTCCTTTTGATTTCAAAAATCTTTGCTTAAAGAGTAAGGAATTAACCAGTTTCTCCTTTATACTGTGATAGAAAATAACAAGGACTAGCTACAAAGATGAACCTTTTTAAGTTTCTTCTGTCTACAGTACGCTGAAAAAGTATAAAACCCAACATTTTAACATTTGCTCAAGTTAAAACAATGCTTCATGTTTAGAGGAAAACATGTTAAAAGACCTTAAATATGCAGCCAAAGCGTGTTAGAATGGCCCAATCACATCACAGGGCTGGACTGCTTATTGCACCTCTCTCCAAAAGAAGGAATTAAGTTAACTGTGAAATACAATGGAAAATCTCTCATTTAAGTTTATGGTTCTGCTGGAAAAACCTTATTCTATTCTGCATCAGCCCAGTCCAAAGGAAGCATCACTCCAAGTCATCATCTTACTGGAGTGGAAGCAAATCACTCTCGTATATTTTGCTCTTGCCCTTTGCCAATTCCTTTTTGGAAAGACGCTTCTGAGGTTTTAAGAACTAGGAAATGGCTTAAGCCACGTATACTTCACAATAAATGAATGGGTTGATGTTTTTTATGACCTTTTCCAAATGGAAAGAAACACATTTTGTATTGGAATGCAGCAGAATATATAGGGTTGGAAAGAGGGCAAAGATGGACTGAGTTTAAAACACCAGTAACAATTTTTGTTTGAAAAACCTATATTTTGTCTTCTAATGGGGCAATTCTCAACTGACTTCACATTTACCCGGAGACAGCCGTTTACCGGCTGGTCGGACAAAGAGTGCAAGCTGTAATGGCTACAGCCTTAATACCAATCATTTTGGAAGATGATAACGTCCAAGGAGCTTCATTTCACCTGATTCAGTCGAGAAACCCAGCATAGAACAGTTTAAACGTTGGTTGAAATGTAGAGGCCTCAGAATCAGTGGAAAGAAAGGAGAACTAGAAGAAAGGTAGGAAAGGCTGTCCTCTCCTCTCACAATGGATCAAACTTGGGGAAGAAACCTGCTGAATGGGGTTTGCGCCGCACGATAACCTCAAAAAGGGCTTTTGCAGACATTTCTCGGCAATCCTTTGAGGTTTTGGAAAATCAATGGAAAAAAACTCCCTTCATATGGTCATGAGCACCATATCACTAGTCACTCCAGCAGATACCAATGCAGCAGCGTTTTGTTGTTGCCATATTATGTCTGTTGAGGCGATATTCAGGACAGATCTGTTCACTATTTGACTCATACAACTATCCAAGCGTTACCGCTCTACTTGTACGACCACAAGATGGCCGCGATGCATGCGTCTAGATTTAGTCATTTGACATCATTTGAGGAATGCCCTATTGGCTTTTAGCCATGTGGTATTTTATTAAAAGCACGCCCTATTGTTCAGTGTGTTGTTAAATTGTTTTTCTCTGCATCTGTGTTGATATAAAATTACTTAGTAAAATTAGGAATTAAAATAAAGAATGGCCCAGTCAAAGTCCAGACTTAACTCCAATTAACAAAACTTTAAAATGACACTTCATAGATGCTCTTCATTCAATCTGACTGATGTCGGAAAAAAAAGGGCAAAAACCTTTAGTCTCCACATGTGCAAACCCGGCGGAGATCCACCTCAAAGTACTTGCAGCTGTGATTAGTGAAAATACAAATTAATAGTGACTGAGTGGGGCTGAAAACAAATGCAAGTCGCACTGTTTAGATATTTACTCGTAAAAACTTCTCAAAAATATGCAACTTTAAGTTTAAGTATCACACAAAATACCAACCAAAAATACTTTGAGGTTTGTGGTTGTAAAGTGGAAATATGAGAAAAAGCTAAAGGGGTGTGATTACCTATGCAAGTTTTATAGGTAGAGACAAGCTAGCATGCTAAGGAGATCTAACATTTTAACCCAGCATCCCAGGGTGGTAGATGTCACTTTAATTAATAGACCCACATCCTGACTTCCAAACTCTATTCTGCAAACTCAAACAAGCTCTAACATAGAAAGTGCCCAGACTTTGACAGCTGTAATCATTAATCTACTGTATGTTGTCAACAGGGTGTCGCCCAGCAGTGAGACGACCTATACGGACATAGATGCCTCCAACCTTCAACTCGTACTAACTTAACTGACATGTCAAACTTTGGAAAGAAGAGAAACTTAGATCATCAAAATTCTTACCCTTGTCAGGGTTGACAGCTCTGGAAAGCTGCAGTCATGAGTCAGGGTCCAGATCTGCAGCTATGCAGAGCGTAACTACAACACTGACTAAAAAGAGCGGCAGATGATGACAGAAAGGGAAGCTGTGGCAGTCCCGACCCAACAGACAGGAAGTCAGTATGACAGCACACATGCACACAGAAATCATCGCCTTCCAAACACTGCATTTGGATGAGTTCGCCTCAGTGAGACAAAGAGCTTGTTTACTCATGACAACAAAGTTGTTTTTTTTTCCCCCAATGAGATCTTGGCTTGCTGGCAGGCTAAATATTTTCTGGGCATTAGAAAAGGTCAACCAGGAAGGTCTGGCAGAGAAGAGAGAGGAGGTGCCGCTTATGCAAGCAGACAGTAATAGCATCATCGTGCATTACTACGCCTTCCAGCCGTCTATGCGGTGGAAACGGACCTTTTTCTGTTTATGACAAACAACAACAGGACAGTGCTTGGCTCAAACGGAGCGTTTCTTTCCTTTTTCATCCTCCGAAACACTTCTGAACCGTGCAGCACACACAGAGGCGTGCCTCCACACTAGGAAATATCTCTTCACACGGCAAACAGGTCAGAACTGCTGCGCCGAGATTAACCAACACACTCCGGCCGAGTTTAGGAGTTATTACTTATTTAATCCTATTCCTCTCGTGACAACCACCAGGCTTCTCGTGCAATGGGATTGCTAATGTAGATGCAGCCTCTAATATTTCTATCTTATCAGGTGTTCAACAGAGGCAATAGGGGAATGCAATGCTGATGTGTTGGGCAGACAAAACTACAAGTAAAGGGTGTGGTTTAAAAACTGCAGAAAATGAGATATGAGATGGTGCCATTTTAGAAAAAATTATATTATGACACACAACACTAATCCTATGAAACAACCAAGATGCAACAGTGACAAATATTTGGACTCCACAGCAACAACCGCCTGAGAGTAGAAACACCGTTTTAGCATTTCCTTTTTCTAAATACATCAGGAGGCTTTATCTCAGCGTGCAGCGAAGGGAGCAGTCTGTACCGCAGTTCTCTCAAATCCTCCCTTCCACCGTGAGAGGCGTCTCAGGCAGCCCGGCTGAAGCACATTAACCTTCGTGAACATGCCAGCTCCCTCCTCTGTGAGCATGACACGACACCCCTACCCAGCGCGCTCTCTCTTACTTTTACTACTGCATCTAACAAAGCCAAATTAAACATAACAGCCTCTCTCTGAATGTGGAAAGTCGTATTTGTAACGAAATGGGGTACCGCACTTCTTCAAGAGCCTTGTAACTATCCGTGCAGACATGTGAAAATGTGAACAGGCCAGGCTCAAGAGAAAAAAAAATGAAATTGGATTCAGGTTCAAACAGGGATCATGTGCAGACAAAAGCCACTTTTCATCCAGAGCAGGCAGCACAACCTTTTAAAACAATGCATGTGAAGAGCATGTGACATTGTGGCATAATAACCCTGGGGGACAGCGTAAAGGCCTGACAGATCTGGTTGAGATACTATAGTGAATTAAAAACAACAGCATAAAGACCAAGGAACACAGCAGACAGGTCAGGAATAAAGTTGTGGAAAGGTTTAAAGCACAATAACCTTATAAAACAACATAATTAAATTCTAATATCTCCCAGAGCACTGTTCAAGCCATCATCTAATAGCTAACGTGGTAACTCTGGAGGAGCTGCAGACATGCACAACCCAAGTTGTTAAACATGCCAACACCGTAAGTATTAGTCCTACACTTCACAGACCTAGCTTTTATGAAGGAGTGGCAAGAACGTCATGAAAGGTCACATCTACAGTTTGCCACGAGCCGTCTAGTGGACGGATCAACTGTGTGCTCAGCTCAGATAAGACCAAAACTGAGATTTAGGACCACAAAAACACTACGCATGGCATCGACGTAACACCAGCTCTACAGCAGAACATAGTGCGGCAGCATTATGCTGTGGGGGTGCTTTTTCTTTACTAGGAAATGGAAAGCTAGTCTGAATGACTAGAAGATAACGCGGGCAACAAAATAAAGGTTGCTAGACAATTAAATTCTTCAACGACAAAAGAGCAAAAACATAAAATTGAAGGGTTTAGATCAGTGGTTTCAAATTCCAGTTCTCGAGGGCCAACGTCCTGCAACTCTTAGACGTATCTCTGCTTCAACACACATGACTCCAATATGAGCTCATTAGCTCTTCCATCTCTAGACGTGCAAAGCTGGTGGAGACGTACTGTAACCGCCAAAACTCGAGTGTCTCTTTAAAACTGCTTAGGTCACTGAGCATTGACGAGACAAATGCACACCTGCTCTGCTGTATTGTAGTTATGAGACTGTGACTTAGAGATGGACTTTAAAACTTATTCTCCCAAACTCAAAGGGACCATATTTTCAGTCCATAAGGCGCACTTAAAATCCTTAATTTTTCTCAAAAATTGATGGTGCACCTTATATATGATTACCGTTGTGCTTACTGACGGGTTTTATGTGGTACAAAGGGCTCAAAAATCTGTTAAAATGTGTAAGTACGATTTTGGTTAGCAACAAAGCCACTCTGCTCAATGGATATTCAGAGCATTACGCTACACTGTGTCACCACCTGATCGGCCCGTAACAGGAGCCCTGAGCAGTCTACAAGACTGCCTGACTGTAATGTCTAAACTAGAAGTGCATTCATGTAAGGCAGGCCGCCCCCGGAGTAATTAAGTAAGTTATTTCAATATAAAAGTTGTTTATTTTGGCCTTATGTTAGAAACAGGGCAGTGTAGTCCAACTACTCTGTCCTCCCGACAGAGACAGACAGCCCTCCCTCTCTGGAGGGAGCGGTATAAGGTGACCAGATTTGATTTCTCCAATCAAAAACTGGGGACGTCTCTGATTTTGTTAAGCACAGAATCTCTTCCTGGGGGTTGGTTTGTTTTGTCTGAACTGCAACGCCGACGGGACGGGGAAGGTGCGTTCGGCAAAGCTCTTCTACATTGGGACAGCAGCAGGACCGGGTAAATACCTCTTGTTGCGCTAAACTTTTTTTTCATGATACACTGAAATCCGGGACATTTCCGGGGACGTCTGGTCACCCTACCGGAGGGGTGGAGTGATATTACACACTTGGGAAGAATATGTAATGCGCCTTATAATCCGTCTTATATGTGGACAAAGACACACATAGACACGTAAATTCACGGTGCGCCTTATGATCCGAAAAATACGGTAACATTATGTGTGACATGGATCTTGTTTGCTTCATGTATGATAAGATGGCAGCTGTCCAACCGGGCCTTGTAATATACTGTGCAATTCCCAGCACCAATTTGAGTACCAACACACTCAACCCTTTGGATTTTTGTTTGTAAAAAAAACATTTTGAAATCATTTTGTCTTACTCCTACCTCACAATCACAACTACACATAAATTTGTGGTTGTAACGTCCTAAAATGTAAAAATGTTTGGGATGTGAATACATTTTAAATTATTTTAAACATGAACATGTTGGGTTCTAAGACTGCTCTCAGAGAACGTAAAGGAGCAAAAAAAATAAATAAATAAACTGATTAAAAGAAGAAACAATCTGTACTAGTCGGCTGTCAGTCTCTCATCTCCTCTAACAAGATTTACAGCAAATCAAGTTTCTGCTGTGCTGTAATGCAATTGCTTCTATCTGGGAACAATGTGCTCTTAACTTGGGCTCCATTTATGGGGATTTGAAAAGATAAGAATATTAAAACAAAGCAACTAAAAAAAAAAAAAAAAAGAATCACATAAGATCTAACACACACCGGCTCACGTAAGAAATTGGCTGAGAAAACACTGAAGAACTTTTTACTTGAAAAGTAGCATTTAGTCCGGAGCAGGCAGGGTGGGGCGCTTCTACTCGGACTAACTACGCTGTCGAAAAACACAAAGAGGGAAAAATGGCACAGGAGCAAAAAACATAAAAAGAGACGGAGCTAAAAGGAGAGGATGAATCAGAGCAAACAGGGACAATAGCTGTTAGAGGCTCGACTGATGAAGTAGGGACAAATAACAGGTAGCAGAACAGACACAAAAGATTGGCTGGATAAAGGGATAAAAGGACAAGAAAAAGTAAGAAAGATCAAAGAGAAATTCTGCATGAGAACTTTTTGAGGTAAGAAACAAAACCACATGAGGGAGTGGATGGAGCCCAACATTGCCAGGCTGAACACCGGCTAGAGAGCGTTTAGGTTTAATTTGAACGGGAAAAGGCAGAAAAGCAAAATGACAGCTGTAATCATTAATACGGAAAACATCAAGAAAACCTCTTGGAAAAATGTGAATACGGTGGGAAGGGGCGAACTTGGACTGGAATGCAGTGAATCGGTCCTAATCAGACCCAAACTGACTGGTACATATTTGAGGCTGTGGCTAACGCTGCTGGGACAAAGCCAGTGAAATGTGACTAAGACAGACCGAGCGAGTGAGTCATGTGTGCTCTGGCACCCAAACGCCAACCCTGAAAGTTGTGTAGAAGTTAAAGGGGGGAAATTGATGTTGGTATTTAGTTTAGTAGCTGCCTAATAAAGGCTGGTTACATCAATTACATCCAGATGTTCCCTTTGCATTCTCTCACTTTAGTTTTTTCTTACCGATTTGTCTGTGCCACTTGCAATTTTCTTTGTTTTTGTTCACAAAACCCAAACGCCGATGGGCTCCTCAGCATCTCTCATCCATCCACATGGAAACACTGAGATCTTAGCCAGTCCATTGTGGCTCTGCTTGTATGTTTAGGGTTGTTTCCCTGGAGGAAGGTTAGACCCAGTCTTTTGCAGTCGGTAACAGTTTTCTTCCAGTCGTGTCCTGCATTTAGTTGCCATCCACTCTGAACATTCCCTGAGCGCCATGACACCCCCGCCATGTTTTAAGGTGAGATGTGTTCAGTTTTCCACTACACACAATGTTCTGCTTTTAGACCAAAAGATGCAACGGTCATGTCCCGTCATGAGCTGTTCACTAATAATGTCTAACAAACCTATGAGGCCTTCACAGAAAAGCTGGATTTCTGCTGATCTTAAATTACCCACGGATAGACTCCACCTCACAAATCAGGGGGCTTCTGTGGGCAATTAGTCGCACTGCATTCTATTTTAGCATACCTTAATTAAGGGGGCTGAATACAAGTGAACGTTGCAGTTTTCACTTTTCTTAGTCTATCACTTAAAACCCATATAAACTACATTGACAAAGTATTATGTGAAGAATTGTAAGGTTTCATATCTACAATCCTACTTATGGAACAATTCATTAATTACTTCTGATCACCAATAATAAAATGCCACATTATTTATCAAGGACAAAAAAAAAAAAACTCACTGATTCCATCGTGTCATTACTTATTAAACAAAACCAATATGGAAAAGGTTGTGAAAAATTAAGTACAGACCCAAAACCTAAGATGTGTATAAAATACTACAAATTTAACCTTTTAGTTAAAAAAAAAACCCATGAAGAAATAATATTATATACAGTGTTTGATTTTGCAACTCGTCTTGATAAATCTGTGTCCAAATGTGGCCATTTCAACATTTAATGTTAAAAAAAATGCGACCAATTATGTCTTTTAGTTAAAAGTGAAATTCATTAAAACCTTATTATAAAACAATTATTCTAGTGTAAGTGCTAACCTGATTTTCATGGGTAAGGCTGCAAGATAAAATAGCAGGAATAACAGATAACCAAATGCAAACTATTTAAACATTTGACCAATTCGTTTTTTAATCAACGATTATCATATCTACTACTTTAATTTTCCATTTTACAAATTATAGAAATATTTATATTGAAATACATTTCTTTAATGTATATGTTGGTTATTTAATCTAAATTATCACATACATAAATATTTGTCTAGACCTTATTTGTTAAATTGTGTTAGTTTTCACAACGATATCATTTGTTGATCTACTTTAACAACAGAAAATACATTGAACAAACAAACTAAAGATGGAAAAACCCTAATCTGGTGTTGTGTTTCTAAGGAAACGCTACACTACAAAAAGGGTAACATGGCCTTCTGCCCAGGATATAGGGGGCGCTAATATGGAGGGGAAAGTTGTTTTAGTCCTTTGTGATTTAAAGAATCTAAAATGTATTTTAGCAGCTCAGGTTTAAAATCTTACATGTGGTCAAACGAGTCCAGGGGTCTGCAACCTGTGGCTCCTTAGACCTTCCACAACGGCTCTTAACGGGTAAAAATGGTGATAAAGAACCAACTAGTGTTTTTAATAATGCATACAGTAGAACAGCAAATGCAGGAATGACCTGCTTAGTTTTGTTTTTCCACAATAGAATGTTTGCCTGCTACTGCAAGCTGTAAAACAGACTGCCCTATGGGGACAATAAAGATTCCTTGAACAGTCAATAGATGACACTAAAAGTACCGGTGATTTCACATTAATTTTTCTTGTGATTATAGGTTGAAAACAGTTTTTCCCCTACCATCATTTTCCACAAATATCAATATCCTAAAAGGAAAAAAATCGTATAATTCTGTTTTTGCAAAAGTTTTTTCTTTCTTTCTGTATTTTAAAACCTACAAAACAAAAATAAAATGGTGGTTCTGAGAAAATGACAACACATTTCCTGTACCATATAGGAAATAACTTACATAGATATTTACCAAAGATTACTTGTCTCTTTTCAAAAAGCCACTCCAATGTGCAGCTCTGAACAAGTTTTACTTATTTGTTTATTGTTTTACTGCTTCAATATTTTTAAGTATGCATTTCTTTCAGCAAATCAATCATAAAAGTAGTAGTAGTTGCTTGTGCTGTGCTGTATGGAGAGCAGCAGACGGAGGGGGACTCGATCAGAGCAACGACTGCGATTGGCCAGTTGAATTGAACACGGTAACCCGCAACCCGGGGTAGTCCGTGAACGCAACAGGATGCCCAACCAACAAAAGTATCATCACGAAGAAGAAGAGCGGCGATGGACGCCGACACATGAAGTGTGTGAAACGTGAGAGTAAACCTTATCAAGGCACAAGTAACAGATGTTTTCTGGTCGTTCACGACTTACCTCGTCATGTAGTGAAGTCTGCCGCAGATCAGCAAAAACAAGTCGCTAACAGCCGACACAACTGTCAGTTTGTAGTTGGTCAGGAAATGATAATCCTCCTCTTTTACAACGGCTACATCCAATCACCGAACTTCGTCATAATCTCGTTCAAGTCTCTGCTACGAAATATCCAGAGCAAAACTTAAACTGTGCTTAATTGCATTAAGTTAAGCGTGCATTTTGCACGACATGACAGACCGCTACAGTAGCGGTGTAAGCACTGACGCTCGTTGTGATGGCTTCGTTTCACCGCTGCGACTGTTGACAGCAGTCAAGCTGACAAGCTAAAATACGCACTTCCGGAAAAGATTTTCAAAATAAACCTCTGGAACGGGTATTATTATTATTATTATTATTATTATTATTATTATTATTATTAGTAGTAGTAGTAGTAGTAGTAGTAGTAATGGTGAAGACGATTAATGATTAATACTATTACTACTATTACTACTACTACTACTACTACTAATAATAATAATAATAATTGTCTTTTTTAAAATGCCTAAGGTTAAAGACTGTAGTGCTATAAGAATTCTTATAAGACATAGGCAGCACAATAGCTGTAATTTTGTAATTTTTATTAAGGGTCCCCATTAGCTGTTGCCATGGCAAACAGCTAGTCTTCCTGGGGTCCACATTAAAAACATACAATAAAAAGCACAGTCACAAATATAAAATTTACAAAAATGTCATTTCTCAACATACCATAGTTTAGAAATTATCAGAGAATGCACAAAAGAACAAGTAAAATAAAACAGCCAATAAAACAAGAACAAATATAATAAAACAGACAATAAAACAAAAACACCTCAGGGCATCAAATGGAGTCTCAGATTATTTTTAAAAGATAATTTACTATGAGTGTAGCTTGTACTGAGGTAGATTATTCCAAAGATGCAATGATCTATATATAAAAGATCTCTTTAGAGCATTGGTTTTTGGACCTGGTAAAACAAGCTGTGAAGGTTCGGAAATGATCATACAACAGCTAAAACAAGTAGGAGAAACATGAAATAACAATGTTACAGCCACCAACTGAGTCCATAGCCGGAGAGTAAAAGTGATTTTTCGAAGGAGTTTTAAAAACAAAGCATGACACAGTTTAGGAGTTTGTGAGTTTGTATTGGATCTTTGAAACATGGTTCAATCGGCAACGAGACGGTACATAGCAGCAGTTCAGACAGATTAAGTATTGACCATAACTATTAGCAAGGGAATAAAATTACGTTAAAACGAATTTAGAAATGCATGTGAAGGCCGTGAAGGGCTGGCAAATGTGCTTTTCTTTGCTTGTAACAGTTGCAGATGTGGTTTATTTATGGTAGATAAATTATAGACCGGCCTATGTGAAAACTTAACAGTAAAACATTTTTTTTGCTGTTTTCAATAAAAAAAAGCTTAAAATGGATTATACTGTTAATTGGTATACTGTACTGTTTTACCTTTTTCTCTTGTTATTTCCTTATTATTACATTTTTTATTGTAATTACAATACAATTTTTTTCTAAGAATGTTTTATGGAGAGCTTAGTTTATTATTTTGCCAATTTTATTCCACCGGAAATGTGGACGGCAGCCAGCCCCCTTTTATATAATTTATTTATTTACCGGCAGCTGTACACGACCACACCGGTGATGTTGCTCACTTTTAAACTGCTTCCGGTGACGTTACAGCATTTCCCAGCAGCATGCAGCTACATGTTGACGCTCCCTACTGTCGATAGCTGGCATCTCTGTGCCAGCTGTAACTTGAGACAGCTGCCACAAGGGGGAGCCATTTAGCTTTTACAGATTACCCGCAGGCTTCTCTGTTACTGGTCCAGAACCACACATTTGTTTTCAAATGAGCTAGAGTGAATCTCAAAATTGTCGTGGTATATGCAATTTGCCTTTTGAATAGATGTTGCAGTTATTCCACACCGTACGGCATGTCGGAAAATAGATTGTGCACCATTGACTGTTTGTGGCTAATTTATTATCAGCAGGGAAATCATTCAAGGAAGAGAGCAAAATGAAGGCGCAGTACTAATTCTAGTATGAGTTGCACAATAAGTAAATGCAGTCAGAGGACCTTGCAAAAGTAAAACAACATTTTAAAGGTATACCAGTGTTCAAACAAGCTACAGTTTCAAGAATATCCCAACTTTTCAATCATAGCATTCCTATGGTTTTAAGTTCATTTGATCCCCCACTTTTTGCTGCTCACTGTCAGTTAGCTGGCTGAAAAAAGAAATTTTTCCTTGGCTTAAAAAAAGACTAATTTTGTTGTGTTTTCTGGTCTCTAAATGTTAATTAATGCTATAGACAACATTATTGTAAGTAACCGTAACAATCAATATGCATTAGGAATAATGATCATGCTATTAAAGCAGTTCATTCATCTTGTATATTATTTCTCAGATGTTAGGGGTTAATATTGTTATAAAACATTTTTTACAACAGGTTATCACATCATAACATTTCTTATGATTTGATTTTTAAGTGAAAAAAGGTATCCAATCCAAGCCCTCCATGTGAAAAAGTTCCACCTCCCTAATTAAATAATAGTACAAATTATTGTATTGAACATGAAATGGGAAATCAAGAAATGCAGTCTAATAACATGAATTAGATTAAAAGATCTCAAAAAGCAACACATCATGTTTTGATCTAAAGAAATTGAAAAACAGAAGAGAAAAAAATGTATGATATTAATCTGGAAATGCTTAAAAAGTAATTTCTAACGCTGCTTCAACAAAAAGTAAGAGGCTATTTGCTGGAACAGTGGTAAACCTTCTAAGGAGTGCCAACCTACCAAAAGTATTGAAATAACATATCAATGAATTATTCAGGAGGCTACCAAAGAACAGAGACCAACATCTAAAGCTCTGCAGGCTCCACTTGTCTCAGTTAAAGTCAAGGTTCATGATTTAACTGCACATAAATTGCACCCTTCTGAGAGGTTCAGGGCAAAACCACAGCTAACCAAAAAGAACATCAAGGTGTCTTATATTGACCAAAAATCATCTCGATGAGACTTCTGGGGAAATGTTCTGTGAACAGCCAATGCAACATGCAACACTTTTTGAAAGGAATGTGTCAGATTACATCAAGCATAAACTAACACAGCATATTAGAAGTATTAGTGCTGTGATGTTTGGGGGTCTCCTTCGCTTGTTCAAGACTTCAGGACCTTTTTATCATTTATAGAACTTAATTCTACTGTTTTGCAAATAGCCCGACCATCAGTTTGTGACTATAAGATCAAGTCTTTGTGGGTTATTTAGTAGGACAATCAATTGAAGGACACCAACGAGCAAGTCCATCTCTGAAAACCAAAAAACAAACAAACAAACAAATATCTTTGAAGGGGTCTAGTCAAAGTCCAAACTTAAATCCATTTGAGTTGCTCTGGCCTGACGTTGAACAGACTGATGCACCAAAACTCTTAATTTTTAAAATACAATAAATTTCTTCCAAAGAGATTTTAAAGACAGTTTTTGTCATTGCTTGATGGTGTTTTTTTGTCTCCAGGGATGGCACAATCAGTCGCTCTATTTAGGAGGGCAATTACTTTACTCTCTATTTATATCCACGTTGTTTTGGATATGTTTTTTCCTCAGTAAATTAAATCTTTATTTGAAAATGTCCTGTATTGCACAGGGTATCATTTTCTGCTTTTAAGATGTGTTCGATAATCCAAAACATTTAAGTTTGTCAAAAAAAAAAACCTGTCAGTGAAAGTGAAATCAGCGAGGGGGAAACCCCTTGTACAGCACTGTACATCTATATATTATACACCCTAACAATTTAATACCTCTACACAAATATTAAAACAAGTATGCATAGTAAGTCATCAAATGTCACTCTGCCATGGCTATTTATGCAGTTGCTCAAGTCTTACATGTTATATTCTGTTTCAACGTTGCAGCCGGCAAAAGAAAAAGAAAAACAACTTTCCCTTAAGCAGCAGGTAATGTAACCAGTTGAGGTCAAACCTTTTAGAAAGCCAAACTAGGTGCTGCCACACGTAAGGGACACAAACACTCATAACAAAACAACAGGCTTTTAAGGAAATCCCACAAGGTTTCTCTAAATGGAGCCCAAAATAAATCCAATCTGACCCTGTCACTGGGCAGACAGAGTTCAGACTGTATGGGTGGGTGGAGCATTATTCTTTATTTCAACAAGTGATTTCAGGGGGAAACAATACACAAAGCTAAGAAAAGTTAAAAAAAAAACTTTGATTATTGAATTTTTCCTAATAATTTCAGAGGTTCTGGAAACGAACGACATCACCTTCACCACCACACGGTGCATCAGCGGGTTTATGCGTGTGGGCATTTACGCCATTGTCTCAGAGGGTGTTATCATTAGTCTGCAGTTTCCTCTAGCTGGGGTGAAGGGGCAGCAGAGACAGAGAAATAAAATTACTCTCAATCATCGTTTCCTCAACAATAAAGCGTCTGTAATAAAGCCCACAAGCTCATCGCTCCCAATGCCAGCTGCACTGATTATCCGACAGAACATTTTAATGGCCTCTTTCATGCCGTGGCATTTCCCTCCTCTTTTCCCTTCAACACTCACATTGCTCTCACACACACACACACACACACACACACACACACACACACACACACACACACACACACACACACACACACACACACACACACACACACACACACACACACACGTAGAGAGGGAGACTCCCACCCTTCTTATCTACCCAGCTTTTGCCCCAGACACAACCACAGCATGCAAACAAACAGCTGACGTCATAGGAACACATGCACACATACACGAGCTGAAGTCACTGGGCTGGAATGTGATCAAAATAGAGTGAGTGACAGGGAGGGGAACAGAGAGCGAGAGTGATTTCTTTAAAGAAGCAGACGGGGGGGGGCGCACCTATAGACAGTGACACACACACACACTGCCCAATCACACAGACAGGCACACACACTTAAACTGCCTGAGTCATCGCCGGCAATCTCTTATCAAGGTCTCAGAGGCTGCAAGTGGTAAAACTTAAGTAGCATGCTGGGTGCACTAAGTTTACCTGAGTTAATTATTTTTACCTGTAAAACCTTTCACCTCATCATCTAGCATGTCTTTTGTTTTAGAGCCATTTTGGTCAAATTACAGTCACTTGTAGTCGTACTCCTTGAACTTTTCCTCATTTAGTCACGTCACGACCACAAACCTCGGGGACTTTGGACGACACAGTGACACAAAGCGGTGAATATTTGTTAAGCGGAAGGGAAAGGATACAAAGTTTTGAATTTGTCTTTATGCCCAAAAACTGCCATGCATCTGTATGTCACCTAATTATATTGTATTAAAATCTCACTAAGCTATATGGGGCGCCCCATAAAGCTGTTCTGTGCAGACATAAGATGCTCTGTAGAGAACATTTTTGAACAAACAGCATAATAAAGACCAAAAACACATCAGACAGGTAAGATAAAGTGTTGGATTGGTATAGAGCAGCACAAAGCTATGAGCATCCCACAGGTCACTGCTTAGTCCATCATGTGAAAAAGAAAAGGGTACGCTGCAGCTGCAAACCTGCCAAGAGACGGCTGTCCACTTCAACTAACAGATGTGCAGTAATAGCAGCCAACAAAGAAGCAGACAGAGGTCTATGGTAATGGAATGGGATGGGATTTGAAGATGAACCACACTTTTCAGGTTTGCGTTGGTAAAAAAAGATTTCCACATCGCAATTGCCTGTCAGCTGCATCAGATCCCAACACAAAACACAGATCTTTGTGGTTCTGATTTGGCAAAATGCCAAACAATTCAAAGTCCATCAATGTTTTTGCAAGGCGATGTACCTTTGCACAGTTGAGATGGCTTTGAAGCCACAAGCAGTGGATTTTCATTGTTTCACATTATGATCTAAATGATACCATCACTAAAGTTGGGGAAGTGGTGGCCTAGTGGTTAGAGCAGGTCCCCTGTGTCCTGGAAAGGCTGCAAGATCCATGGTTTGATCCTGACAGACTGCCACTCTGGGTCCCTGAGAAAGACCCGTAGCCTCAGAATGTTCCCTGAACACCACACAGTTTGTTAAAGGACAAATTTCATTGGAATGTACATTATTTTTTTCACTCCTTTTATCATCTTGGTCCTGAGCACAAAGTCAAAAACTATTGTCACAAAAAAGAGTCAGCAGTGAGTCACATTTCCCCTTAAATCATAAATATGTGAACAGCCTCAAGAATCAAACAGGTTTTTTTCTAGGGAATTTTACAGTTGAACACATGAACAGTACATAAAATCATTCATCAATCATCTTACATGAAAGGCCCTGAGGATAATTAGTTAAAGAAAATAAAAGAGTGATTCAAATGGGGAAAACAAGTGTGCACAAAATTATTAAGATACCTGTGAGGGTTGGACGTTCATGCTGTATGACGCATTTAACAGTGGATTGTCACATCGGTGTTGCTCTCATGCCCTCTTTCGGCCTGAGCTGAACTTTCTCGCAGGCTTTGCTCCATTTATTTCAGGTCACATTCACTAAATATTTTATCGGACAAGTCTGCTGAGAAGCTTATATTTAGAAAGTCTGGGAACCGAGCCAGGCATCTACGGTTTCCACCTGATGACGTATTTGTGAGGAAGGAACTGCAAATCTCCATGTAAAATTAAGCCAGAAAAGCCTTTATTTTCTCCTTGAAAGTTTTATTGACAGTTAAAAGTGACTGACACCACTGCTTTGCTTGGGATGATTTTAAATCCTTATGGTAAATTTGTGCATTAACATTTTTCCCTATCCATGTCACAGACTTGCAGGCAGCACCTGTCAACGCTGTTGGATGGAGCCAACTCTTCTCATTGTGCTGACCAACAAATGGAGTTCCCCCTATAAAGAATAGCAATGTGAAGATGGCGGGACGTTTCCAGCTTCAAATCTGTTTTCCTGCTGGGAAAATGACAAAGTAAGGCCATTGGAATTTTAGGAATGAGCAAAAACAGGAAGGATTTTCCTTTGTCGCCCGCAAGCATTTACAGTTTATGAGGGACACACACACACACACACACACACACACCGACACTGCTCTACTGGTGGGCACCCTCTCAGTCCTTGTTGACGTCCAACTCGTCTCCAAGGAAACAGCAACATCGGTGTTCCAGTAGTTTCCCGGTTCTGTCAAGCTTCAATCTTGGTACCTTGGTGCTTTCTGGGCTCTTGAGCATCCTAACCAAGCTTGTCACACAGCCTGGACACAGTTGGGTGTTCCAAGAGGACAACGATCCAAAGCATCGTCTTCGTTGCTCATTGTGAGATGCCTAAATTTGGCTGATATTCATTTTCTCAAATGGCCATGAGTCATTTTGAAAAAAAGAAAAAGGACTATGCTTGAAAACCAAGTCAGAAGATCAACCAGTTGAATTTACCTTAAATATAGTGGTAATAGTTTAAATAGTAAAGGCCTTACCAGGGACATCTGTATGAATATCTGTTTTATGTTTCATATGAACTAATGCATTTGTCCTTGTTCAATAAATACATTCTAAATAAATAAATAAATATCCTGCTACAACTTAGCCAGGACCCTGTCAATGGCTACAGTGTGGCCTTGCTAAAGGACATTTAACCACATATTAATGGAGGTGCATGTACAAATCTAATATAAATAGACTGTTTGGCTGTATGCATACTTTTGAACTCGTTTGGATTAGTAAAAATTCAAAGTATATTGAGGCCAAAGGCATAATTAAAATCCCAAAATGATTATTTGAGTCATGTCGATGTAGACTGCATGTACATAAATGTTTGACTGGAACTGTATGTGAGGCAAAACATTTACATCAGGTGCATCATGTGCTGGACAGCCAGTCCTTGTTAACTCCAATAGCATGATTAGGAGTTAAACACTAGCAGAATCTGGATTTGTGATTGGGGCGCCACGACTTGGTCAAGGTGAAAACGAGTTGACTATTTTACTCATAGCTTCAATCATATATATAAAAAATACAAGTAAATATCTTAAATCGAATTTTTATGCAGACTTCAGCAGTGATTATTCAATGCCTGGGGTTTGGAGAAATGACTGTGGAGATTATGTGAAAAGCAAAGAAGCAGGGATGAAAGGCAATATAGGTCACACTCAGGCCTCAACCTCATGACATCATGCAGCACAGCACGTACTTTAATCTGCTGAGCCACACACATGCTGATCTGTGTGACCACGCTAAGCTATCCTGGACCCATCGTGACAGCCTTCCATCGTGGGCCTAATCCGCTCACAGTCAGGACGATGACTTCACTGCGGTGATGTCATGAAGGTGAGTCAGAGACATTTAAAAGTGGGAAAAGCTGCCGATGCGTTGCATGCTCAGAGGCACATTGTAGACGCACCTGTGGCATGTCACTATGCAGTGAAAAAAGCTAAGAGCATCAGAACATCACTTGATGGCACAAAAACATCCATCGTCGGACAGAAGGCCAGAATTGTTGAATGATTAGGATGCATGATGAGGCTGTTTGGATGAAAAATTGTTTCTTATGTTGTGTTCCTTCATTTCAACTAATGTTGCTGTTTACTCAATGGTTTCTATTTAAGTGCATTGTGAAGGGTGCCTGCAAATTCTCTGTGTCAAAATCCATCCTTTTTTCAGACTCAATTTCCAAGAGCTCTCAGTAATTTTCAGCCCATTTAGAAAGTATAAATACAGGTAAAAGGTTTCCATTAATATATGGCAGGTATTTCAACAGTGGTCGAACTGGTCAGGAGTTAAAAAACACAGACTGTAAGGTAAAAAGGAACAAATGTGGATGGATGGATGGATGGATGGATGGATGGATGGATGGATGGATGGATGGATGGATGGATGGGAAAAACAGTGAAACCTAGAAAATATTTTAATTAAACTTCCTACTTTCCTATTCTAATCCAGGATGGACAGCAACCCTGATTGCAACAGCTACCCGTGAAAAAAATAGAGAAAAAAAACTGATATTACACCCTTCTGATTTTTATTGTGTGTCTAGACTTATGTTTTCTCATGAAACTGAAACAATTGAGACAGCCTGTCTGTCTTTCTGTGTGTGTGTGTTTGTGGGACAAAAGGGCCACCCTGGTTTAAGGTTCAGTCACTTATTAACCAGAAACTCCCTGCAGTGTTGGCAGCGGCAGATTCTTTATCAGTGACATCACAGGTATGGACCGACCCAGAGGTAGAGAACGCGCAAAGAGTTTCGGCAAACAAGAGAGAAGTGCCCTTAAAAGGAGTCCAGTGTTTCTGTGTTTTTTTTTAATTATTATTCTGTTTGCCAACATCGTAACACATCATCTCCGCTTCCTCTGATTGTCTTAGAGGTTGAGTGGACCGGAAGATGCCTCGGTCACCTCAGTCCTATCCAGATCCACTTGACTGTGAAAAAGATTATTGGCACGTGCTTGTAATTTAACCGAGGGAGCAGGTTTGACTTATTTGTGTTTATCTGGAAGTTACACTGGAAGGGATAGGACACCTTATCAGATAAATTAATTGCTTTTCAAATTAACACTAACACAAATAGATTTTGAACATCTGTTACCTGTAAAAATTTGAAATAGCAATAAAAACGTCTGTAACATACCAATTAGCTATAACCTACAAAACAATGACTGGGAAGGTTCATAAAAATGATCATCTTGGTATGATGAAATCATGAAAGGAAATTTACACATATATGTTATATCAACAAATACCACCCTCTTAATCATTGTCGCAGGCCAAACACATCCTGTTAGAATAAGGACTGCTGCAGCTCCCTGATCATAATCTCAATCCCACCATAAAGCTACTCAAAACGGAAGAAAAGCCCTCAAGTCTGAGCTGTAGAACCCTGCTAGAACTCTGTCAGGTCTGGTTCTTTATCACAGAGAGGGCATAAAACTAAAATAAGATGCTTGGGATTATATTACCAACCAAGTTTTTGTTTACAATCGCATCAGCCAAGAACATGTACTTTGATGCTATTTTCATGAGTTTATTCAAAATCAGATAAAAGTTGGGAACATACTATGTTTTAATGTGTAAATAGGAAATGTATCTGCAACTACTTCATTTATTATTTGATGAAACAGCTTCAAATAAACTGGAGCAGAACCTTTTTCTTTTGTATCTTTAGAAAATTATTTGGAATCACTCAAAATCCGTCTCAGCCAGTAAAAAACGCATTGATAGTTTTGCCTCTGAACGGCACATAAAATAAAAACACATTTTTATTACTTCTTGTCTAGCATTAAAAGCAGAATGTTCAAATTAATTTTGGCACACAAACACCATAACCGGGAAACTATTCAAAAGTGAAAAACTGAGTTTAAAGAAGAACGCAGCGAACTTGAATATAATGCACGGATTTAGACACTATAGGAAAATGGTGCTAGCATTGTGGAATCATCTGGAATATTTTTGATGACATTGCTCTGTTTTCTTTACCCTGGAATTTGATTGATAATCCCACAATCTTTTAAGGCTGGGCACAACACAGCTGCTGGATAACTCGACCTGTTCAGGCATCAGAGTTTTTTTTCACGCCCAACTTCATTACAGTCAAAACTCTATTTAAGATCTAATAAGATAACTAGTAAATTCTTAAGATTTTGAATTAATTGAATTAATAGCTAGAACACAGCCTGGCCAATCAAACGTCAGCATAATGTTTGTTTGTATATCTGCTGTAAATAGTTTTCTGTGCAATTTAAGTAAGCCTAGATGTTTGTGGATACGCTGAGCAAGTTAATGTATGCATATGTGAAGTGTGTGTTTCTTTACATCTTAGTACAGTTATAATGTTCATCAAAAATTTCCCAAACCCAGCTGAGTGCCGCAGACACCACAGATGTTCACTTCTCACCTTCCCACCCCACCAAAGGGAGTCTCCCTGTGAGCTCATGTCTGGAGCTCTGCCCACAGCCGGTCTGAAAGGGATTTATGCTGCAAAACCAACTTCAGGTAAGTGTGTGTCTAATAATATTACAGAATATTATAAAAAAACATAAATAATCCCATTACACTGTTGTTTACCTTGGCACATTCCTTTTTAATCAAAACCTGGACTTTGGCAGTATAATTGTTTATTCACCAAATTCTGCTGCGCTTGATACGTAAACTCAGAAGCTTTAAAGTAATTCGTATAAACCTGTTGGATGTTATGTCCTCCAAACCCCACAAAGAAAACTGCATTTTATTTTCAAAAGTTTATTATGGAACTTAAAGTCTACTATGTAGAGTGGAAAAAAATAAAATTCAAAATTTTTATGTTTTTCTTAGTAAATTTATTGGCAATGGGACCAAAACCTGTCAGTAAACAATCTGCCCTCCATCAGAGCCAATTTATATCAGTCTTGATGGCCTGTAAAAAGGGATTTCTCTGGAATGTTACCGCATAAGAAGCATATCATGGTTAGTAAAACCAGAGGGTAATTATCAAGACGTGCCTGTGCAAATTCTCAGTCATCCGGGTCATCGCAACAGCAAACAGGCTTGAATCGGTGGCAACCGTACCTTTGCTCAGTTCTTTCTGAATACGTTTCGACACCTATCCAGGAGTCTGTGTCAGTTCTGGTGGCTCGCACTTCAGCAACCTGCAGTTGCTGCACTGCTATTTTTAAAGGACTTGGAGGCCCATCCTCCTAGGCCCATTCTAAATCAGATGCAAATCAGGACGTACTCGACCCTATTGTAGAAAAATTTTCTGATGGCATTGGTCACACATGTTTTCTAAACTTTGAATGTTCCTGTTAGAACCATTGGTGCCAAGTTGTGGAAGTTAGAAAAACTTAATTTGTGCATAAACCATACAAGACCAGGTGATCCCTGCAACATTTCTGGCAGAGGAGTCAAAACAATAATCAGAAGAGTTGTCCAAGGACGATCTGCAAAGAGCTCCTTGAACATCTTGAATTAGATGGGAGAGTTTTTTTCCATTGGAAACAGTAAGTAATGGCTTTAACTACTGTGAGCTCTATGAACACTCACTGCAGAAGACTCCATTGGTGAACAAAAAAGCCTGTTGAAGCTTGTTGGTTTGCTGCACGGATAATTTAGGGGAGAGCATAGCCTGATATAGATGAGACCAGAATTGAACTCTGGAAATTATTGCAAATGTTTACATGTTTAACACGTCTGAGGAAGGAACAGCACTACACCAAAATCACCATACCAACAGTGAAATTTGGAGGTGTCAGGCTGTCTTTCAGCATATATTCTGGTAGACTTTATATAAATGATAGAAGAATTAATTTAGATGTATACTTTTTGCAGTTTTTCTGCAAGACGGTGATTCCAAGAATAAGGAAAAACAGCTAATCTGAGTGATTTTTGAGGCAATTGTCTCCTTCAAGAAGAAACGTAAAGTTTTCACCACCAAGAAAACCCTTTTCACTACGTAGTGAATACATTTCAGTAAGTGTGTCCAACACTTAGTCCTTTTAATTCCACATTGTACAACATCACAAAATTCTGATTTCTGGATGAACTGGGTTCTCATCTGCTGTGAATTTCATGTCAACAGTCCCATTACAAGCACATTTTTTGGAGAAAATCTTGGCTGAAAAGAAAAGCAAATCTTCCCCAAAAAAATTAACAGCTGTTTTTTTCTACTATTTTAAAATGAAATCAAATACAATTTAATGAGAAACAACTAAAAATGCTTTTAAATAGTGCACAATGCCCTCTAGGATCAACACTTATGCTTGAAGGTTGAGAACCTTTGCAACTATTTTGAAAGATGCCGTGTAGAGAAAAAAATCTTTATTGCTGCATAATACGTTCCCTCTAAACTTGACAAATGATGGTGAAAAATCCAAGCCTGGAATATTGTATGTTTAATGATCTGACCTCACTTTGATATGTGGCTAATCACCCTGAAAGAATGCCATTCTTTTTACCATACAATGGTTGTTTTTGTATGCTTGTATATGTGTGAGTCTGTGTATAAAAGCTGTAAAATATGTTTCATGGCAGGCTAGACCCCAAAAAGCAGAATCCACCCATGGAGACTCATAGCAGTGCATCAATAGAGGCATTGATACATGAAAGGCTAGATGGAGGGAACATATGAGAGTGTGTGAGTTCATGACTTTGAGTGTGTGTCTGAGTGCGTGATGGGAAGAGAGTCTCATACCAGACACTCATAGTTGCTCGAGTTATGACCTGAAGGGTTGATAGTTAGATTTTTCCATGTCTTCTGAGGTTTCGATAGATGTCTTTTAGCTGGTTAAACTACATCCCCGTTCCTTCGTTTGACACCACTTTTACTTTCATCTCTGTTTTTTAATTTTTTTTATTTATTTAGCATTTAAAGGGGACATACCATGCTTTTTAGTTCTCCCTTTTCACATTTAAATCATTCAGTTGTCGTCTATATAAAGTCAAACTGCAATGTGTTCAGAGGTGCATCTGAGAGCCACTTGGTTTGGTGATGTCTCTTTAAATCTAAAGGAGATCCCTTCACCTCCCCCCATCATTTTTTTCTGTAATTGGTTGAACATGCAGTTGTCTACTGATGCTCGGTACTGATGTGTGAGCATATTGGGGGAATTTGACTTTTGTTTAAAAAGTTCTTTGAATGACTGGCAAGACGAGAAAAATAGCGATTAACATTAAGAAGAAAAATGTTTGCGTCTCCGTCTGATTTGTCTCATTTTGAAGTACGGCGGGTTTTTGCATTTCACTCAGAACATCTAATACTGATCAAGTTAAAATGTTAAATAAAAAACATAAAGCAATTTGAAACAACTTAACTTTCCAAATGCCATGGTTTATGACCCTTATTATTATTACTTGTATAATATTTTTCTATTTATGTGTGTCCTGTTTTCTTTTGTTAAGAAATGTTCCCTTTTACATATTTATAGGTTTGTTTCTTATTTTTATACTTTATCTTGTCCTGTTTTGTCAGCCAGCAGTGTTATCACAGACTTCACTTCAGGTTGTCAGAAACTTGATTTTGTTTGCTTTGCTAATGAACTTCGAATCAATCTGAATCCATCTCTGACAACCACTTATGATGAAAAAAATGTAATAACGATAAAATAAAATTAAAATATCTCTTTGAATATCCTGGAATTTATGAAATAGAATTTATTTGGCAATTCTCTTTCTCTCTCTCTCTAGCCCTCTCTCTCAGCAATGAGGCATGTCTTTATAATGAGCCATTTCCAAAATATCTGCACGAATATTGCCGTTCACCTCGACTATTCTTCCGCTCTCCCTCACTCTTATTTCAACATGTTCTTTACCATGAATAGCCATGAACTGTTTTCTATCTCCTCCTCCTTCCTGACCTGTCTGCTACCTCTCAGAATGTCTCACTTGTGCCGCTTTTCACTTGGTATTTGTCTGTGCTAACTCTTGCACAGCCAGCAGTCTGTCATGTGCATGGGAGCAGCTGGCCTTGTTTTGATTTTCACTTGTTGCTCGGTGTTTAAGCGGCAGCTGAACTGTGGCTGACACTTTATTTGCGCCGTCGCACACTCATTTGAACGCACAGACCAGTGCAGACCCGGTGGAAGGATGGACGGAGGTGAAAAAGCTCGAGGTGACCAAAAACATCTCCGACAGGTGACATAAAAAGCATAACGTGTCAACAGTCAAATGAGGTTGTTTGTGTTAGAAGCCTGAGCAGGTTTTATCACCTTCAAATCTACAGACAGAGTAAACTGTGAATTCTTGAGGTACTTTAAGGTAATTGTTAGGGAGTGTGTGTAAATGTGTGCTGGTGTTCCTCGTCGTGCAGTTAAACCTGAGACACAGAGGAAGACACTTCTCTCCATAAATGAGGAAGACAAAATATTTTCTGTTAGTTTCTCACTTTGACATGAAACTTTCATCACTTGTAATATATTCTTTTATAACAGTAATTATTGTAGCAACTTCATCCACAAATCCATTTAGAAGGATTTATATTGTGAACTGAACAGACCTGAGTTGGAGCGTATATAGCTGATTTTTAATTGAACTTCTTTTGCCTTTTGTTATAGTGCATCGGATACACTTTGTGCCATTTAAATTGGACTTAAGTGCATCGAAAAAATAGTTTTAATGACTTGAATGATGACAGAGTGAAACTAAATTGAGTTGACTTAAACGGTTAAAGAATTGAACTAAGCTGAGTTGAATTAAAGGTTGAACAGGAGTAAACTGAAATAAATTAGAAAAAAATATAAAAGAAACTTTGCGATGATGTTCTGTGATGGACTGATGAACTGTCCAAAGTGTACCCCACCTCTTGCCCAATAACTGTGGATATAGACCCCCCCCCCCCCGAAAATAAATAAAAAAATAAAAATTGCCAATTTTATCAAAGTTTGACTGAAATCAAGTGCTCTGAAATGAACAAAGCTAAAACAAAATGGATTGGATGATTTACTTTGTACTGCACTGAATAAATAAGCATATCAGAATAAACTGGACTGAATCAATATAGAATTGTGATAAATTAAACTGAACTGATTTAAACAGTTCAGTGCACAGTTAGTAACACTTTTGTCTTGCAGCAAGAACTGTTCTGATTCCGGCTGGCGGTCGAATCCATCTCTCTCTACCTGCACCTCATTATCATTATGATCTTCCTTCCTTAGCAGCCTGATTAAGCTGATTCAGTTCACCAGATTCCCTGTCTTTTTATACTGACTTTCCAAAACTTTGCCTAGACCTAGACTACTGTCAGTCATCACACCATGGATCCTGCCCAGTGTCACTCTAGCGCACTTGCCCAGATCTGCTTCAGAGAGTCTGCCGAGTGTTTGCCTGCGTGCCGCTGCCTAGAGCCATCTGCATATTGCCTGGATCAGGGTTTGTTTATTTTATAAATTAATCTCTAAAATCGCAACACCATGTCTGGCTTGAATAACGCATTCTCTGTTTGTTTTGGTATTAGAACACATCAAGAAAAAGTTAAAATCCTGGCCTGGGATCAATTGTTCTTTCTAAATCCCCCTCAGGTGTGAGTGTGTGTGCATAGTTGTTTTCCCTGTGTTGCCCTGTCCAGGGTGTACGATGTACCCCGCCTCAGGTTTTATGTTTGCACACACAAAAACATATTCGTTTTCCAATATTTTTCTTCAGTAAACATATTGCTGGACATGGACGTTGAATTAAGAGTTCATAGCGTTCGTGTCGTCATTTCTGATCCAATCATAACTGTCTGAGCTGACAGAGATTTACTGGATTTTTGTAAGATATTACACTGAAGAATTGGCATTAGGATGGCTACTCTGCACAATAAACCATTTATTTGATCCAAGTCGACAAATTCAATGTTTAGAATAAATCTGTTTTGCAAGTGAGTTTGTGTGTGGGAGCCTTATAATTTCTGATCCTTGTTGTTGGTGTTAAAGTAAACCCAGATTAAAAGTCTGCATGCTATTATTCAAATCTCTTTCTTTACAGCAGGGTATGCAGTTGCAAAATATTGTGCAAAATGTGAATACTAAAAATTACCAAATTAAACATAAAGGGTCAAACAATATCAGCTCACCGAGCCAAACCAAAAGGTGATTTTAAAGGATGTTCAGGTGTTTTGTGTTGTACAAGCATGGAGATGGACCATGAGATGGAAACACGGTTGGACGGTGCAATGCAAGCAGAGGTCAGGGATTAGACAAGCAGAGTGGTGGATTTCTAGAAGACAGGTTAGACATGCTGATATTCATTCTCTGGGGGAAAAAATACATTCTAAGCAAAGAAGATTACACTGATGATGATTGCATAACCACATTGTGTGTGTGTGAGAGTGTGTCTGTTATGGTGAGCAGACAGCACAATTAGTCACTCACTCAGCTTTGGCTCCCGGCTGTGACCAGACACGCGTAACATCACGCATGCAGCTGCATAGCTTTATGCGCACATTTACACTTGGCAAAATGCACCAGATCATCGATGAAAGAGCTCTGCTGCTTCTTTTTCAGCTGTTGTGTAATGAGGAACATGTTTTCTCCCCTTCTCTCCAGCACTAATTACCTCCTGTCTTTCCTTCTGCCATCCATCATGGGCTCATTTCTTCCCTCAGCTTCCCCTCTGCTTCTTCTCTTTCAACAGTCTCTTCCTCATTAAACTGAAAAGTCAGTGCAAATGCACCCCAAATTTAAACGAATAACATACAGATGACTCTGTTCTGTATAAATGTGAGTTATCTTTCAGAGTGAAATATAACATTTTGATTTAAGCCACCGAAAAAAATTGTTTGATTCACTATGGATTTAAACTGCTTAGTCCTTTTATAAAGCATATGATACGTTCCATTGCATTTGTCTCAGAAATCAGAATTTAAATCTGATGGTGGGAATGAATTAGCTATTCTTTATCCACTATAAAACCATGGAGCAACAAATTGACTAACACAGGCTGTAATTAAATAAATTAAATACAAACAGAGAGAAACCCAGACACGCTTTATCAACCAAAGAAACATAATTAAAAATTGCTGTATCAAGAAGTCGAATTTGAATCAAGTCAATGACATTCGTGTCGCAGTAAATGGGATTAAATTGAAGAAAAATTAAACTGTAATTTAATTGTACTGAGTAGGTAACTGAAGTAACTTTAACTGAATTTTAATTGTATAAACCCGAATTACAACTAATTAAAAAAAAACTGGAGTTAAAAAGAACTGAGTTGAATAAAAATTGAACAGCAATCTGATACATGTATCAATAATGGACATATGCTGTTACATAAACATTGATTTAATTTAGTGCAAGATTTTCACACCGGTGCACTGTCTAGTGGTGCACTAAATGAATTATAAAAGATCTTGCCATTAAGTACATAATAACTACTACGGAAACCGCGGCGTATCATAATTGTGACAGTGTAAACATGTCCTCCATGTATTAGGTACTGCTAATAGCTACGGTCATCGTGTGAACTGGTTTTTGGCACTGTTGTCAAGTCCGCTTGTTTTTTCTAAAGTCGCTTGTAAATTCGATGAGTCGCGCTTTTTTTGGGCTTGTTTCTGAACGTCGCTTATTTGGGCTCTAAATATACTTTAAACAAAACAAGTAAAGAGACCTAGCCTTGCTGCTGCACTACAGACAGTGAACAGGTTACGTTCTCTTCTCTCTCGTTGGCCAAAGAGATGCTCCTCCATTTCAAGAGAAAATGGCAAGTAGAATGATCTACTGTTGTCTTTGCTTGTTTTCTACTCCTCCACCGACAACAAGACTTCATATAGGAGACAGATGGGGAAAACGCGCATGGCGGACAAGTTGAGACATGGCGCCTCCCAGTGGTGCACCGACACCTATGGGTGCACCGACACCTATGTATTCATCAACTACAAATTCTAAGGTATGAGAACGCTTTCATTTTTGATGTGATGTTATTAGACTTTGTCAGAATATGTATTTGTAAAAGCAATACTTCATTTTTTCTAATTACAAGCAAAATTAGTTACATGCTGTCCCTTTAACTGAATAGGACAAAAATAAACTGGACTTCGATAGAATCAAACTAACTTAAACCGAGCTCAACTGGATTTATCAAAACGGTATACTAACTGAACTGAGTTGAAATCTAATGAATTAAATTGTTTTGTTGCTCAGTGGAGCTGTTGTTTCCCACTACTGCCTGCAGCGAAAAGTTTGTGGGTTTACATCCTGGCAAGGGGTCTTTTACCATGAACTTTGTATGTTCTACCCGTGAATTCTTGGGTTCTTTCCAGGTACTATACCTTCCTTCCAAAATACGGAAAATGTTAACATTCGCTCTCTCAATTACCCTTACATTGGATTTGTCCTGTGTGTCTTTGTGTTGCCCTGTGATGGACTACCAACCTGTACAGGGCGAACCCCGCTGCCAGTGAGAGCTGGAGATGAACTGAAAGGATTAAGCGAGTATGAAAAATGGATAAAAGAACTGAACTGAGCTAAAATGTCCTAGCAATTATTTAAACTAAACCGTTGGCGATTTTACAAGTATAGCAGTGGTCCTGATGTTTACTTAAAGGAGCAATACATGAGATGTTATTATTTTAGGTTGAAAGAACTGAAAAATTGTTTTGCAAAGAAATAAAGGTATCTTTTCAATGGAATATGGTATGACGTCACACACCATCTCTTTGTGTTGTTCTCCAGTCTCTTGTTTACACTCAGGGCTTAGTCCGTCCCTTCCCATAAAATGACGCCGTCAGAGCAGGATGGCGCAGGAGCAAAATGGTGGAGATCACACCCAGCAGATTGAACCGTTCTCTTGCTAACACTATTATAAAGTTATGAGTTACTTACTTCTTCACTAGAGATGCTATTTTGCTGTGTATTTATCTTTTACAAATATGTGCTTGTTTTGGTTTACAGACAGCCCACCTAGTGGTGATAAATCACTTATTCCTCTTTTAAATATTAATCTCATTTATTTTGTTTGAAAAAGGAACTAAGAGGAAGTAACGCTGCTGTTGCTCTTTGATTTTAATACATGAAGCATTCATGCATGGGTTGGGAGTTTGTGTACCATTCCAGTTGATTTTTCCAGTTGAGAATGAATAATTTATGAAAGCAAATTGGAAGACATCAATATATAAAGGTTACAGTGTGATGTGTTCTTTTAGTAGTACTCTGCTCTCTTCCGCATGAATTCCAGATTTTCCTCCACTCATGATACATCATTCTCTCTAACAAGTTTCCTGTGCTTTCATGCTGCACCCTTCAACACCCCTACCCCCACAAAAAAGGGATTTCACTCTCAAACCCTTTAGTTCCTACCATTAAATTGCTGTTATTTGGTCCTTATCTGCCTGCCACTTTATCGCCTTTTTGTTTCTTTATCATGACAGTATAATTTTTTTTCATCATCTGACCTTCCTTCTTCTCTTTTTTTTTTTTTTTTTTTTTCCAGTGTCCTGTCTAGCAATGTGGCAATAAAAATTGATATCTTAATGCCAAATAGAGCTCGACAGATTTTACTTTCACAAGTGGAGCAAACAGCTTTCGCCATAATGCTCCGCTTGATTTGTGCGTGTAAATAGCTTTATTGTGATTCCTGCAGGGAGAATTTCAAATTATCAAATTATATTCCTTCTTCTCTAACCTTTCATTGTCATGTCCTGTCTTTTTTTTGCCGAGTCATTACTTCTAATCCTTTCACATTGATTTCAATCTTCCTTTTAATTCCCATCCTCATAAAAGTCTTTGTTCCGTCTCCACGTCTGTTCTTCCATCTCTCCTCCATAAAAAGACAATTTATTACCCCAATCCTGTCACGATTTGGGTTTTGTCTTGGTTTATGTTATCAGATTTATTAGTTAAGTTTCTGCTTTTGGGGTCTTGTTTGGTTTTGTTTTAGACATGTTGTTCTGTTTAGGTTACCTGTTTTCCACCTGTCACTTTATCAGCTCTGTTTGGTCTCCCCTCAGCAATCTGTCAGCTTTCTTGCCTTGATTAGATCCACCTGCTCACTTATAATTAGTCTTCACTCCTGTTCACCTGTTCACTCCCCTATATAGTCCTGCCACAAACCTCTGCAATCTGCCAGATCATTAACGAGCCCACGGTGAGTTTTGTTTCCAGCGTTCCTTTATTGATTGACCTGTTGATGCTAACCCGAGAGCCTTTTTGATTCTGAGCCAGCCTGTTCCCTGATCTGTTTTTCCTGCCCTGTCTGACTGATTTACCGGTTTACCGACTAGTTTCTGTCCCATGGTTATCCGAGCTTGCTTTGCCCTGTTTGTACCTCTGCCTATTTTGGACTGCCTTTTGTGTACCGGATTTTGGACTGCCATTTTGACCATTGAGCCTTGCCTGTCCCTGTTTTATTATTAAATACTGTTTTTTGCCTTCACCTCACTTGTTTGGCTTGAATACTGGGTTTACCTGATTCACGTTCGTAACAGAATGATCTGGCCCCCCTAAAACCTATCGCCAAACAAGTTCTTAGAGGTTGTTTTTTTTTCCCTCCACACGCTATGGCTTGGGAGGGTTCCAGATTGGCGTTCTGTCCCCCTGGTATCGGTCCCAGACGCCATCTCTCCAGCAGCCGCAGCAGCAGTAACCCGCTGCCTGCTCCGAGTTTACGATTGGGAGGGCTCTTTGTCACAAATTCAGATTCTGCTCAGAACAGAAGGGATCACTCACCCAGCGACACCGCTGTCGGCTCTGCCCATGGGTTTTGTCCGGACCCGGCTTTGTTTGTGGAGGTCGAAGCGGAGGTGGTGCGGGATCTTCGCCCGGATCTTTTTCTCTCTCTCCCTCCAGAGGAGGAGATGCAGGGAACGCTGTGGGCTCCGCCGATCCCGGCTCTACCGACAGAATCAAACCTCCAGCAAGTCCTGCCGTCCCGCCGTCGGAGGAGGGGACGGAAACCTGTGGGTCGCTCCCTCACCCGTTCTGTTCGGCCGACAGGCGAGTCAGTACCGCGCCCGTCCGTTGCCACTTCCTGCCCAGTGGATCGGAGTCCGGTGCTCCCCAGAGCTGAGCAGCCCACAGCGCCTCCTGGTGGCGTCCGTGATGCTGAGGATCTGGCTCTGGAGGACCAGTTAAGAGCTTTTGCCCCTATTATTAAAGACCTTAGGGAGGCTCTTTTCAGCCAGTATTCAGAGGAGCTGGAGGCTAAATTAAAAGAGGTCGAGGGGCACTATAGAGCGGCTCTCCAGGGTTTCTATAGTGGACTCAATCCTGTCCCCAAGGGTCCAGCCGACGCCTTGGCACCTGCACCTGTCCCAGAGGACCCGCCCCCTACCTCAGCTCCAGTGCCGACCTCCGGCAGCTATAAAGCAGCACTGTCTGCGCAGCCGGTCCAAGAAGCTGCAACCCCGGAGGGTCCGCAGCCGGCCCAAGACGCTGCAACCCAGGAGGGTCCGCAGCCGGCCCAAGACGCTGCAACCCCGGAGGGTCCGCAGCCGGCCCAAGACGCTGCAACCCCGGAGGGTCTGCAGCCGGCCCAAGACGCTGCAACCCCGGAGGCTTCGCAGCCGGTCCAAGACGCTGCAACCCCGGAGGGTCCGCAGCCGGCCCAAGACGCTGCAACCCAGGTGGGTCCGCAGCCGGCCCGAGACGCTGCAACCCAGGAGGGTCCGCAGCCGGCCCGAGACGCTGCAACCCAGGAGGGTCCACAGCCGGCCCGAGACGCTGCAACCCAGGAGGGTCCGCAGTCGGCCCGCGACGTGGGAACCCAGGAGGGTCCGCCGCCAGTCTGCGACGTGGGAACCCAGGAGGGTCCGCCGCCAGTCTGCGACGTGGGAACCCAGGAGGGTCCGCCGCCAGTCTGCGACGTGGGAACCCAGGAGGGTCCGCCGCCAGTCTGCGACGTGGGAACCCAGGAGGGTCTACCACTGGTCCACGATGAGGGGGTTCAGACGAGCCCTTTTTCAGGCCGCAACTCGGGGGCTCATCGGAACACTGGGCGCCGTGGCCCTCGCCCAGACGACAAGCGGCGCCGTGGCCCTCGCCCAGACGACAAGCGGCGCCGTGGCCCTCGCCCAGACGACAAGCGGCGCCGTGGCCCTCGCCCAGACGACAAGCGGCGTCGTGGCCCTCGCCCAGACGACAAGCGGCGTCGCGGCCCTCATCCAAACGACAAGCTCCGTCGGGGGTCTCGCCGAGAAGACAAGCACCCAGAGCCCCATGGAGGCTTAGAGGTCCCTGGACCTTTTCTGAAGCTCTTACCCCCTCATCTTTGGCTTGACAGCCAATTTCCCAAGTGGCTGACCAAGCTCTCTTTGTCGGAGGTTCTGGAAGGGTTACTGCTGAGGTTCTGGGTGTTAAAGGGTCTGGGAGCATCTGAAGTCTGTAGCCCGGAGCCTCCTGAACCTGAAGTCTGTAGTCCGGGGCCTCCTGAACCTGAAGTCTGTAGCCCGGAGCCTCCTGAACCTGAAGTCTGTAGTCCGGGGCCTCCTGAACCTGAAGCCTGTAGCCCGGGGCCTCCTGAACCGGAAGCCTGTAGCCCGGGGCCTCCTGAACCGGAAGTCTGTAGTCCGGGGCCTCCTGAACCTGAAGCCTGTAGCCCAGGGCCTCCTGAACCGGAAGCCTGTAGCAAGGCCCCGTCTGAACCTGAAGCCTGTAGCAAGGCCCCGTCTGAACCTGAAGCCTGTAGCAAGGCCCCGTCTGAACCTGAAGCCTGTAGCAAGGCCCCGTCTGAACCTGAAGCCTGTAGCAAGGCCCCGTCTGAACCTGAAGCTGAAGTCTGTAGCCAGGCCCCGTCTGAACCTGAAGCTGAAGCCTGTAGCCAGGTCCCGTCTGAACCTGTAGCCTGTAGCCAGGCCCCGTCTGAACCTGTAGCCTGTAGCCAGGTCCCGTCTGAACCTGTAGCCTGTAGCCAGGGGCCGTCTGAACCTGAAGCCTGTAGCCAGGGGCCGTCTGAACCTGAAGCCTGTAGCCAGGGGCCGTCTGAACCTGAAGCCTGTAGCCAGGGGCCGTCTGAACCTGAAGCCTGTAGCCAGGGGCCGTCTGAACCTGAAGCCTGTAGCCAGGGGCCGTCTGAACCTGAAGCCTGTAGCCAGGGGCCGTCTGAACCTGAAGCCTGTAGCCAGGGGCCGTCTGAACCTGAAGCCTGTAGCCAGGGGCCGTCTGAACCTGAAGCCTGTAGCCAGGGGCCGTCTGAACCTGAAGCCTGTAGCCAGGGGCCGTCTGAACCTGAAGCCAGTAGCCAGGGGCCGTCTGAACCTGAAGCCAGTAGCCAGGGGCCGTCTGAACCTGAAGCCTGTAGCCAGGCTCCTCCTGAACTCTGTAGCCAGGCTCCTCCTGAACTCTATAGCCAGGCTCCTCCTGAACTCTGTAGCCAGGCTCCTCCTGAACTCTGTAGCCAGGCTCCTCCTGAACTCTGTAGCCAGGCTCCTCCTGAACTCTGTAGCCAGGCTCCTCCTGAACTCTGTAGCCAGGCTCCTCCTGAACTCGGTAGCCAGACGCCTCCTGAACTCTTTAGCCAGGCGTCTCTTCTAGCTCTTAGTCCGGCGCTGTCTCCAGCCTTTAGTCCGGCGCCAGGTTCTGTTCTCTCTCTCTCCAGGCGTCGGTCCCCGAGGTTGCTGCTCTGCCGCCGGTCTCCGAGAGACCTGCTCCGCCGCCGGCCTATGAGAGACCTGCTCCGCCGCCGGCCTATGAGAGACCTGCTCCGCTGCCGGCCTATGAGAGACCTGCTCCGCTGCCGGCCTATGAGAGACCTGCTCCGCCGCCGGCCTATGAGAGACCTGCTCCGCCACCGGCCGCCGGACATCTTTGCTAACCGGGGCCGTCCTACAGGACACCCGCCGGATTACCTGTCTCACAGGGGTCGTCCGCCGGGACGTCCGCCGGAGAACCTGACACGCCTAGGACGTCCGCCGGAGAACCTGACATGCCTAGGACGTCCGCCGGAGAACCTGACACGCCTAGGACGTCCGCCGGAGAACCTGACACGCCGAGGACGTCCGCCGGAGAACCTGACACGCCGAGGACGTCCGCCGGAGAACCTGACACGCCGAGGACGTCCGCCGGAGAACCTGACACGCCGAGGACGTCCACCGGAGAACCTGACACGCCGAGGACGTCCGCCGGAGAACCTGACTCGCCGAGGCCGTCCTCCTGGACGCCCGCCGGAGAACCCGACTCGCCGAGGCCGTCCTCCTGGACGCCCGCCGGAGAACCCGACTCGTCGAGGCCGTCCTCCTGGACGCCCGCCGGAGAACCCGACTCGTCGAGGCCGTCCTCCTGGACGCCCGCCGGAGAACCCGACTCGTCGAGGCCGTCCTTCTGGACGCCCGCCGGAGATCTTGACTTGTCAGGATCATCCTCCGGGATACCCGTCAGACTTTATTTATGTTATTTTAGTTCGCCCTGTCGGGTTGTTTTTGGTTTGGATTGTGTTTCTTTTTCCTGTTTCTGGCCCTCCATCCTGTACCTCCCTCCACCCACCCGGGCTAGTCTGTTTTGTTTCTGAGGCCGTCTGGAATCCGGCCTTGAGGAGGGGGTTCTGTCACGATTTGGGTTTTGTCTTGGTTTATGTTATCAGATTTATTAGTTAAGTTTCTGCTTTTGGGGTCTTGTTTGGTTTTGTTTTAGACATGTTGTTCTGTTTAGGTTACCTGTTTTCCACCTGTCACTTTATCAGCTCTGTTTGGTCTCCCCTCAGCAATCTGTCAGCTTTCTTGCCTTGATTAGATCCACCTGCTCACTTATAATTAGTCTTCACTCCTGTTCACCTGTTCACTCCCCTATATAGTCCTGCCACAAACCTCTGCAATCTGCCAGATCATTAACGAGCCCACGGTGAGTTTTGTTTCCAGCGTTCCTTTATTGATTGACCTGTTGATGCTAACCCGAGAGCCTTTTTGATTCTGAGCCAGCCTGTTCCCTGATCTGTTTTTCCTGCCCTGTCTGACTGATTTACCGGTTTACCGACTAGTTTCTGTCCCATGGTTATCCGAGCTTGCTTTGCCCTGTTTGTACCTCTGCCTATTTTGGACTGCCTTTTGTGTACCGGATTTTGGACTGCCATTTTGACCATTGAGCCTTGCCTGTCCCTGTTTTATTATTAAATACTGTTTTTTGCCTTCACCTCACTTGTTTGGCTTGAATACTGGGTTTACCTGATTCACGTTCGTAACAAATCCTCTTTTTTTCAGTAGTCAAATCCTCAGCACTTGTATCACTCATTTTATGCAATTTCGATTTCTTTGTAAATTGTATATTTCCACTTCATCACTATTATTTATTTATTTATTTATTTATTTATTTATTTATCAAGCACTTTACAAAGAAAACATAAGTGCTGCACGGGCAAATGTCAAATAAAACAGAAAATAACAAACAATAAAAAGCAATGAGCAATAAAATACAAAGTTGATAATATAAGCTATAAAATCAACAATAAAAACAAAAGAAACAGACTTCTCCATGGGTTTAAAAGACCATTTGCTTCTCTGTGATTTTGTTGGTGATGTCAGAGTATTTGTTTCTATAAATTTCTTCCATTGTCTCAGCCTGTAAATTCCCCCATCTGTTTTTGTGTGAACAGCCTTTTCCATAGTGTACAATAGACCATTAATCACTATCCACTGTGTCTGTCTTTATGTACAACATGAGAGGAAAGACAGGGGACATTTGCCTTATCCTTCAATTAAATGTGGGGTTACATAATAACATCCACAGGGAACGGTTGTTGTTACTTGTTTTTTGATACTCTGTTAACTGACTCATGTTGGTAAAAAGAGTATTGTTTGCAAATTATTTTAAAGAAAGTATGACGTAATAAGAGAAAATGTTTTTGCAAACTTATGGAAATGCTCAATAATTACAACAATCCATAAGACTGGTGATCCTGCTGAACCCTGTAATTACAGACCAATAACTATCATTCCCGTAGACTCCAAGATGGCTGAAGAATGCGTAGCACAGAAGATTATTAAACTTCTCAATAATAGTCTATTTAATCTTCACCCTATGTAGTTTGCTTTAGAAAACTGTTCTCAACTGAAACAGCTTGTCTACTTTTTTTCTAGAAAAAAAATAAATCTGAGGTTGACAAAGGTGATTTGATTCGAGCTGTTTTCTTTGATTAAAAAGCTTTTGGCACTGTCATTCACCAGATACTAGTCAATAAAACGTCTTAATTTATTTTTTTCATCATAAACTATTCAATGGATGGAATCACACTTGGAACAGAGAAGAAAATGTGTAAGGGTACAAAACGTGAGAACTACAACCTGTGAAAATCATTTAGGTGTACCGCAAGGTGCAGTTCTAGGACCAATCAGAGGTGGACTTACCATATAGGCAAAGTTGGCAACCGCCTGGAGCCCCCTTACCATAAAGGGCCCCGCCAGTAAGGGGCTCTTCTGGTTACCCACCCCTCTAACAGTTCCCCTGCATTATTTTGGATTAAAATAATTACAATTTACAGTCAAATTAATAACAAAAAAATGTCACACAATGCATCATTGACATCTGCTTCCCCCTTTCCTTGACTAAAATTGACTGCGGTATTTCATCTCATCACATAAAAGATCCTGGAAACGTAGTGTAGCGTTTGAGGGGAGAGCAGGGGGATCAGAAAGGAGAAAGACAAAATGAAGCCATCAAAGCCGGATCTGAAACTGGATAAAGAAAAAACTATATTTGAACAATACCGAATTTGGTTGAAGCCCCGGATGTTTTCTGAACAGGGCCAGATCTCACGAAAGAAGACATTTAGATATCTGTTGCAAATATACATTAAGCCCCAAAATAGCACTACATCTAATCATGCTATTTCAAAGTAATCAGAATGGTTTCTTTTGTATTCGAAATAATCTTTACCCGCTTCACCATAAACTGTCAATGAGTCAAAAGAAAAAGAAGACAGAAAAAAAAAATGGTAATTGCGCAATACACGGCACTGATCAGTTAAGCGCACAGAGCAGGTACGGACTTGAGGTTTGTCCAATCCTGAAAAGCCAGGATGACTGTTCAGTCCAGAGCCGTCGGCGTGCCTCGTTCATTAGTCAAATACGGCTTCAATAGGGGGCCTGGCATATTTTAGAGCAACCATGAAGCCAAGGAGAGGGTACAGTAACAGGTGCATGTGGCACACAGGGACATGTGGCCATCTATATGTGCATTTCTTTTTGAAACACTGAATAGTTAATAGAGTTTCTTAATTGTTTCAAATGATTGCGTGTTCATACAATAACACACAATCAATAAAATAACAATCCCTTGGTTTGCTCAATGTTGATTTTATTTTCATCTCGCCAGCTATATTCCTCTTCAGCAGTTGTCAGACCTGTGACCACACTTTAGTCATCGGCATACATAAGCTCCTGGTTATCAGGGTCTTTCTCAGCTCCTGTGATTTCTTGTTGTGATGTGACATTTCCAGGAGGAGGCTACTTGATAAAAGCAGGAAAAGGGATTAAACCGGGAATTTTCACTCACACTTGCTTAAACTATCTCTAATTTGGTTTCATAAATACAGTGACACTGACAGTTAAATCCAAAATTATTCATACCCCCGAAAAATTTAGGTTTAAATCAATCCTTCAATTTGACCGAGATGTTTGTTCTGACTGGAAGTTATATCAACATTTTGGAGTGGCCCAGGCTTAAGTCCCATCTTAATTCTGGTAAATAATCTCTGAAAGGAGATCGCAGGATTGGCTCATCACCAATCCTATGTTGTCATAATTTCAGGGTATAAATTATTTTAGAGATGTGATTTTTCGGTAAATTGTACATGAAATAAATTATTCTTTTAAAATTAATCCTTCTTAAAATGTTTTTGTCATGTTCATGGTTGTTTTTTGGGCTTCTCTTGTGTCTCTGTTGTTCTTAATTTTACCTTTGTTTATGTTCTTTAAAGTGTTTCCTTACTGGTTTATTCCTTTGTGTTTCGTTATTTTATTTTTTGTTTTCTGTTCTTTGTAGGTATTATTTGGGTATTGCTTTCAGTTAGAGCTCTGATCTCTCTAATACATAATATATAGAAGTATACGGAATCTGTCTCTTCATCCAGAAGTACATGGAGGACGTCTCTGCGACCAAGATCGTCACCACGCATTCAAACCCGAAACTCTGGATGACCGATGAAGTACACAAAATGCTGAGAACACAAACTGCAATGTTCAAGTATGGGGACAGAGAGGCCCTCAGATCAGCCAGAGCCAACCTGAACTGGTCCAAGAGAACAGCAAAGTGTACCTATGGTCAGAAAATTTAGGGATTCTTCCACGGTCCGGCAAAAATCAGACAAACGCGGCAAAGCATCCAGACCATCACAAACTACAAGGCTGCTCCTTTACCCTATGAGGATAACACAGACTTTCTCAATGCACTCAATAATTACTTTGGTCGGTTTGAAGCCGTCAGCAACACCTCTGTGAGAAAATCCACACCTCATCCAGATGAAGAGGCACTCACACTTGAGACAGCTGATGTCCGGAGAACATTGAGAAGACTCAATGCACGGAAAACAGTGGGCCCCGACAACATATCTGAACAGTTGTCCAAAGACTGTGCTGACCAGCTGGCTCACATGCTCAAGGACATATTTAACACCTGCCGGCCCATGCTGTTGTTTCAAGACTGCAACCATCATACCAGTGCCCAAACAAATCACAATTTAATCACTGAATGATTGCTGCCCTGTAGCACTCACTCCGATCATGATGAAGTGCTTAGAGAGCCTGTGGGTGCAGATCACAGACACTTTGAACTGGTCCCTCCACACCTCTGCTTTTGTGAAAAGAGCACAGCAGCATTGGATAAAAAGAGCTAACCTCCCTCCTCCCATCCTCACCACTTTCTACAGAGAGAACATGGAGAGCATACTGACCAGCTGCATCGCTGTCTGGTCTGGAGCCTGCAACGCCTCACGCTGGAAATGTGTAGAGAGAGTGGTGAGGACAGCGGAGAGAGTCTCCAGGACACCGCTTCCCTCTATCCATGACACTGCTCACAGACGCTGCATGACCAGGGCTCAGACAACCATGAAAGATCTGTCTCACCCCCATAGACTGGTCACCCGGTTGCCCTCTGGTAAAAGGTTCAGCAGCTTCAAATGCAGAACAAGCAGATTCCACAAAAACTTCATTCAACACGTCATAAGCCTGATAAACTCCCAATACCCCTTGTAACGAAATTCTGCTCAAATGTACATTGTGGATGTGCAGGTTATTGTGAGTAAAGTCTGTTAAAGTATGCTGGTGAAGATTCTCAGTCATTCAGGTCATGGTCATTCCAAAAAAGTTAAAAAACAAAACAACTGGACTTTTTTCCGAAGTTTGAAGACGTTTCGCTTCCTATCCAGAAAGCTTTCTCAATTCAGAATGTCTGGAGTAGTGTGGAGTTTTATAGTACTTTATAGTACTGCCCAAGAAAGGCCTTGTAATGGCTTAGATAACATGCAAATTGAACTGATTCGGTTAAAGTATGTTAGCTCTTCCCCTCGGTTTCTTAGTTTCCTTGTATTTATGTTCTGCTCCATTCTTAGACTTAGACTTAGACAACTTAGACAACTTTATTTGTCATTCGGTATGCACAGTGCGTACAGAACGAAATTACGTTTCGTACAGCTTTTGTAAATCGCAGTAGAAGTTAAATTACAGTTTTAGGTGCGGCAGAGATTTAGAAGTAAACAGTAGATTTTAAATATACAGTATACAAACAGTTGAAATGTAACAAAAAAGAGACATTTATGTACAGATTGGATTGTGCAAGGGCATTTGTGCATGAATGCATTTGTTTGTGCAATTTTAAGACTAGGAGTCCAATAGCATGACTACCACCCTATCAGAGGGACAACTGGGACGCAATACCATTCTTGGTAATTAGTCCCCCTTTCTCAGTCTCCCTGCGCTCTTTCTGCCCCAGTTGTTTCACATTATCTTCTGATTAATTTACCTGCATTTAATGTCCTTTCCCACTTGTCCCTCAGTATATATATATATATATATATATATATATATATATATATATATATATATATATATATCACTGGTTCTCATTGTTCTTTACTGGATCCTTGGATTCCTCCTCGATTGTGCTGCTTGATGTTCTGTTAAACCTGCCTCATACTCCGTTCCTGCGTCTGTCAGCCTATGCGGTATCCCAGTTCTCCTTGTGCCTTGACATTTATAGGCTTTCCTATTTTCCTCATCAAAGAACTCTGTTGCCAGTTTAATCTGCACTTGGGTCCTTTGGTTACCCACAAACAGGACAGTTTTATTCAGTTTTGTTAGTTGCCTGTCTCATGTCCAATCAGAAACAAACTTCATAATTGAACAAAAAATTATTTTGAAATTTAGTCTGCAACTGGTGTGTATGTGTGTGTGTGTTTATGTGCATGGAGGCGCATGTTTACGCTTGTTTACCTGTCCATTAATCTATAAATACACCCTACAGCTGTTCCATTGAACGCAATGGTATTGTATGACGATCGGGGCTGCCATTATTGGATTTAAAAGATTAACACACACCTGCATGGCAGGACATTAGAGAGCTTTTTGTGTGTGCATATGCGTGCGTGTTGGGGTGTATATGTGTGTTTATTTGTATTATACATAAAACCATTTTGAAAAGGATCAAGATGAAAGAAAATGTGGCTATTTGAGCCTTTTTACCACTAAGCCACCACTGAACCACCCTATCAGAGGGACAACTGGGACAAAGCGAATGCAGGAGTTGTTTTAACTGACCTTTTGTGTTGTTCATGGCCTTTTCTGGCGAGGGGGAGAGACAGATTCTCCATAATAGGATGATGAAGTGTGAATCCGATGTGAATATCAATGCATCGTAAAACCGCAATGTTTTCTTATTGTTTACAAATTATTAAACAGAAATAATTTAACAGATACTTTGAGAGATATAAAGCTGTGTCTTTCTTCAGGACTACCATACAAACCAGATATACAGCATCTTCACAAGTACAGTTTAATCAGCAAACACTGTACTATTAACCTCAAATGTGTGACAGTAAATGAAAGCGTAAGCAGGAAGTTCCCTATATCAGATAACATTTATGGACAGAGAGCGGAAACCAAATACTCTTGTTACTTTATCATGGGCAGTAGAAAAAGGCTTGGATTAAGCATGTGTGTGTAGCTTGGTTAGGTGCATGCCGAAACACATTTTCTTGTCAATTACGGCCTTTTGTGACCAATTCTTCTTTAGATATTCTGGCATTTAAAATGAAAGTATAATATAAATGTAGAACATTTATTTGTTTACCTAATTGCTGTATGTATCAGCATTGTATATGCCGCACAATGAAAGGCAATTGTCCAATCAGTTGACATTCAATTCAATTCAATTCAATTTTATTTATATAGCGCCAAATCATGAAAGATGTCATCTCAAGGCACTTTACAAAATGTAAATTACATTAAACCATAATTACTAGTATGACAGAGCAGTTTATCTTATAGAGATTAAAGGGAATACACACATGTCCTTATTCATAATAAAGCAGCCATTAAGTCATAAAAATGAATAAAAAATGTTTCTTGCAAACCTATGAAAGTTTTCTTCCCAATGTTTTTCCTGAGGCTTGATCATTTGATAAAAAACATCTGCCTAAACTTGATATTTTTTTAATTGTATGTCTGAAATCAAGTCCTAAGGCAGCCAGGTAAGCTAGTGCAGAAAATAAATGTCTGGGTTAGCATGTTACTGCAGACTGGCTGCCAAACAAGAAAAGAAAAAAAAATCTACAGAAGGCAATATTTTAATCAATTATGTTCAATTTTACAGCTGCTCAGGCAATGGAAAACACAGCCGTCATGGCATGCCTTGTTGGCAAACATTTGGTTCTTTTAAACGTCAAAAGAACAGGTTTTACTACTTCAAGCAAATTTAACTAATTAAAAGTAGTTTCCTCAGAAAAGGAGCAACCCTGTGAAAAATGTATTCACATTTGATGACGAATGTATGTTCATTCAATAATCTGTCACTACGTGTATAACAATTTGTGTGCAAATTTGGGTGGTTGCAAAATGTGCATAAATCTTAACCGATGGGAACACATGACCAGATGTTTACCTACATTTCCCAGCTGTTTTCTTTTTTTACAGAGTTTTTTCTTGCTTTCTCATTTTTCAGAAGTTTATATGCATTTCTTTGGAATTTGGCAGGTTTGTCTTTTAACCTCTTTTCAAATGTTTTGGGTGTCCTTACACAAATTTCTCAAAACAGTTTGCTGGAATTTGGAACTATTCCTCCTGATGGTACTGATTTACCTTAATCCATTTTCTAGGCCATCTTGCTCACACACTTTTTTAGCTCTGCCCACAACTTTTCTACGGGACTGAGTTCACGGACGCAAGCTCAATCTGCCTGGCTGATATCTAAAAACTGTGTCTCGATATTTCCACAAAGTGCTCTTTTCTTATGATGCCATCTATTTTTTCAAGTTCACCAGTCCCTACTGCAGGAAAACACCCATTATCTGACAAATAGGGTGTTCTGAAGGCTTAAATAAGATTCGCCTTATTTAAATCAGACCATGCATGTCTCCAGAAATCAAAGTCTATATCCCTGAATGCATTTTAAAAATGTAATCTGTTTTTCATGTTGCTGTGGAAATATAGACGTCTTGGTGGTGAGTACTCATTCCACTGTGGATAAGGGGACTTTCTTGCCACCTTTAGCCATCATTTTGATTTTATTCTGGGATGAACAACTTTCTGGGAAAAAAAAGGAAACAGCTGCAAAATTAAACATAACATCACAAACTAAACAAATAATAATGTACTGCATGCAGATTTTAAACTTCTGCAGTAAGGGCATAGTTGAAACAACTATGGTTGTTGGAAACAAAACAAGACATTTCAAGAGCCTAAGAAAAAAAAGGAGACTTTTGAGATTGGCCCATACTTGTTTATAACTGTTTGGTCAATATCTTTCATTTTATAAGCAGTTTTACAAGTGGATACTAAAAACAAATAGTTAATAATCCAGAGGGAAGTGCAGTGTTTAGGATAGACACAACAGAAGGACTGATCATGTTGAACACTACCTCCTTTAAAACAGGAGGTGCTCAGTCAAAGGGTTACAAAGGTTTGAGGTCCAACTCTGTCCTACTTAAACCAGCGGGGGAGGCGAGAGAGAAATTATCAAGTTTCGCAGTGAGCATTAGATTTATTACCACCTGAGCTTCCCTGGAATGCACTTGAGCTCAAATTAACAAATTAGTTTGCATGTACACACAAGGGTATCTTCAGGTTCTTAGTTTCTCATAGACTCACAAGCCCATGGTGGGTTATAGTGCTTGTTTAAAGTTGTTCATAAAAAGCTGATTGTGTTTGCGTTTCAAAGAATTGATAGTATTTGGCCAAAACTTAAAGCTTAAAGGGGATAGATGGAGGACGCTCAGCCTGTGCCATCTGTCTATCCCCTTTATTACAACTCCCCTAAATAAGTGCTCAGTGTAAACTAATTGTCCTCACAAGTCAACTAATTGGCAAGCAAAGTCCACTTGTGTCTAAAAGAGCTCAAATAAAGTATTTATCAGGGAAGCAGCCGCGAGGCCCAAGGCTACTCTGAAGGATTTTCAGCATGCGGCCTATCAGCGTACCTCGAGTCGCTGTTGCATGTTCCATAACAACAATGTTTAAAAACCATGGTTAGGAGACGTCTTCGACTTAAAAAAAGCGGCAGTTTTACTGAGCAAAACCAAGGGTAACGTACAGCGAAAGAGTGGAGGAAAACGCATATTTGCCCTACCTCGTACCACGTGATATGACGTCACGTTCTAAAAATAGCTCGCTCGCGGTACGCCATTGCCTTCACTGCGACACCACCTCTCCCCATGTGGGGTTGCACTAGAGCCACAGCAGCATGGTATCAAAAAAAGAGCAGTTGCTGTAGTTATGCAGATTAGGTGCTAAAAGAGCCACTTTGAACAGAAATGATCGTGTTCCTTTTTACATCACCGCTTGTTGGTGTTGTTTATTGAGCAGGAGTGGCACGGTCAAGGTAGGTACCTCTGGGGGGATGGGGTAATCAGTGCTCTACTTTGATCGTTAAGGCACCCCTCGTCTTCCAGGACAGGGAGGGGGAGGAATTCACGAGGATTACTCAGACATGCATGAATCAAGTAAAATACCACTTTGGCCACATTTTTAAGAAAGAAATAGCACCATACCATAGCTAAAAGCTCAAAAAGGTTGATTTTTACATATATATGGTCTATAAGAAAAGTTGATAGAGGCTAAGAAATACTTTAAAACTGCTCTCCTTCCAGCAGCACAGCAACTCTAAACATATAGACAGTTTCAATAAAGTGAGTTAGATACTAACTATTTACATGATTTAGGAAGTCCTGATTTAAATCCAGTTGAGAAAAAAACTGGAAAACTGTAAGGGGTATGAATGTTTTAATTGAGAGGTAACATGATACCACTGACATCCCTCTGTTACATTTCATAGAGGAAATAACATTTGTATCTTACAAAGTTTCAGATAAACCAGTTTTTCACCACCATTTACAGAGCAAAAGTATCATGTGCACACAGAAAAATATTTGTGTGAGAATGTAACCCGATCTTGTTCATGTGGCTCATGCACATATTTTTTAACAGTTTATAAACACAAAAAGCCTTTTGAGTAAAAACTATGGTATATGGAAGATCAAAAGTTTGCAAGTGTAATAATAAAAATGTTTTCTACATTTGCAGACATTTGCATGCACTCATTTGATACAAAACATAGATTTGTGCTCATCTTTAAATATTTTGTGACGACTCTTTTGTGCCATGCATATTTCTCATATGACCTATTCACACTCAACACCATTGCTGTCAAGATAAAGTTGTTCACTTTCCAGTGTTCAACGTCTTTCCTAGACAGCATTCAAAATGAGACAATGAGGCTGACTATACAGGGTCATGGACACCCTCACATAGACACCAAATTTACTCCAGTCTGTGTGTGAAAGGATAGGTTTGTCCTCAAATTTTAATAGCTATCCTCTGCTGACGCATTTGCCCTACTCCATGTCTCCATACAGATTTTTCTTAGCAAAAACCAAAACTGTGCATATTTGCACAGAAAACCCACCAGAACATCCCCAGATGTCAACTTTGGGGAAGTGGCTTTTCCTTCAGGGCTGCGTGACTTCTATATTTGCTGCCACTGTGCATGCTCTTTAACATCAGTGTGTATGTTGTTTGCACCAACTTGTGCTTTTTCTGTAACACTTATGACGCTTTGTTCCAAAGTTAAAAACGTGAGTCAAAGTTTGTCTTTTTTTTTTTAGTTTGCCCTCATGCTGGGAAAATATCTTGGGCTGGAAAAAGCTGTGGTCACGCCTCACTGAGACTCGCTCAGTTTGAACAAAGGTTAACTGCCACATTTGGGGAGACGGGAAACGCAGGTGCAGGAAAATTACAAGTTATTTCAGAGGCCTTTTTTCTTAACTGCATTTCTGTATTCACATAACTGTGCTTCACAGCATCTCCTTGAGGAAAGTTTGTCTTTTTGTAACTGTTAGAGAAATTACACCTGTGATATTTCAGTTACAACCTCAATTTAACCCAAATATTTGTGCGTATGGGCATACATTTCTAAATGAATCTAGAACTTTGTTTTATAAGTGTGTCTTTGCAGAAACACAGTCTCTGTGATTCATTTCTTCCAATAGGTAAAATTATTCTTTTAAAATACTGGTATCATTGTTATATTTAAAAGATTTGATGGGTGGATTAGATCTGCAGCAAAACTAGCTTTTGTGAAAATATAAAACCTTCCCAAAAACTGTTAACTTTTCAGAGGTCCATAAGGGTTGGAGTTATGCTTTTGCATTTTGAAGTCATTATTAGTTTTGTTGGTTTTAATCAAAGAGCATCATTTTTACATTTACTTTTTAACTATGTTTGGGTTTAAGCTCAAATACTTTCATTGAATTCTATTTTCAAAGCATGTAAAAGAGACTTTTTACCAGACAAGTTTATTTTATATTAGCAAGCAGTGATTAGGTAAATCTCAATATCCTCCACATAATCAGTCCTCATCATTCATGAGGCTATAAATGCACTTCAGCCATATTGGACCATCTGTGACTCAACTCAAACTACATCCATTAGCAGTTTTCTTCCTGAAACATGTTGTTTGGCCATAAAAATTCACTTTAAGCTTATGATACATATGTGGATGTTGGAAGGGAAGGTAAAATACTGATATACAATGAGACTAACCTTGCCTGCAAGATGAATTCTTGTGGTATTTGTGTGTTCACAAACATGCAAGAATCCATCTTGTAATGTTTGTGACTGAACCAAAAATGGTTTGGGCCAGTCACCTCTGGGATGAAAGCAAAAGCTGCTGAGCCCACAGCCGAACCAAAACAAAAATGGCAGCACAGGAGAATTCAAGCATGGCTGCTGCTATACATGTCTGTTTTGTAAGTTTCACCTGTTTTCTTCTTTGATAGAAGAACAGCAAGACGTGCCTTGACTGTTTCTCATAGCGGGCTGCACAGTGGAACAGTGGGTAGCGCTGTTGCCTTGCAGCAAGAAGGTCCTGGTTTTTTTTTGCATGGAGTTTGAATGTCTGGGTTCTCTCCAGGTACTCCAGCTTCCTCCCACGGTCCAAAAACATGACTGTTAGGTTAATTGGTCTCTCTAAAATTGTGTGAGTGTGTGTGTGTGAATGGTTGTTTGTCTCTGTGTTGCCCTGTGACAGACTGGCAACCTGTCCAGGGTGTACCCCGCCTCTCGCCCATTGAAATGCTGGAGATAGGCACCAACACCCCTTGCGACCCCATGAGGGATAAAGCGAGTAAGTGGATGGATGGTTTCTCATAGTGCCTGCTGCTTATGTCTTAATTTGATTATTGTGATTGGCTAAAACCAACCTTTAGTAGGCGGGCCCTAGGTGTTGTTTTGCCTAATCAGCTAGGAGAGTTCTGCTGCATGTTCCTCCTTTCCCTAAATGGATTAAATGGGAGAAGTCCCAGATTGGTAACGTGCAGAACGGAGAGTGCTACATATTATCAGTCTGCCTGGCCAGGTTACAGGCAGGCAGCAGCTGCAGTAAAAACCTCTCTCCTTCACTTGGCTCACACGGTGAGAAAAAACAAGTTGTGCTACTGCTAATTAGCAATACCCGAAAATGCTTATAAACTACATCCATGGACAGCTCAGTGGTCTGGCTGCTGACTCACTACTGGAGTTATCTTTGTGGCTGTGACATGAACTGTATTGGGTCAACACGATTTCAAACTGTCTGATAATCCCGGTTTTATCAACAGAGAGATAATTTTTAATGGCTGACTAGAAATCCTGTTGACTCACAAAGCTTAGCGATGTTTCCTATGATGGATCTTTGGGGCAAATAAGATCCTTTGTTATGTAACTAATACACTTATTCACATCAGGAAGATCTCTTTGACTTGCAGTTGCATACAAGATGTCATCATCCATATATGGTAGTGCCTTCCTGTTCTAGACATTTGGAGGCTCTCTAAAGGATCCTTTGGTTCCAGAAAAGTATGTTTTTAAAATAATAAATCCTCTTAAGAAAATGAAAGCGAAACCCAATTGTAATTTTGTCTTTCAGAATTTCATATTTTTTGGGTTGTGTCGTTTTACAACTTATTTACAACTTTATTTTGTCTGCCTAAAAGTAAACTTGAAAGAATAACCAGACCAAGAAACTGGCATGGTAACATAAGAGTGCCATTCATTAGCACAGAGAAGATTTTGTGAAATTCTTAAAGCAGTTGTTTGAAGTATGACACCATGACCCATGGAAGCCATTGGTGGCCTCCCTGCATAAGGATCAGAGGGCCAGGAACAACAAGCAGATTGAGAGTAGCTTCAAGAGAAGAAAGAGAAGAAAAAAAGGAGGGTGGAGCATGTAAAGCTTCCATCCCTAAAGGGCAAACCTTAAGAAGCTTCAGAAGAGTTGGATGAAGAAAGAAAATTAAATACATTTCTGTCTTTATAGTAAGGTAGAGGAAGAGGAGCCTCCTACAGCAATATAACAGGGGATTTCCCAACTCTGATCAAACCACCTCTTAGATCAAAGTCTGTAGTTGTGCATCTTTGCATGTATAAGAACAGTTATATGCCTGTGGATGTGGTTAAGTACCTACAGTGACTTAAAAAGGGATAGTTCAGGTGTCAAGCTAACCCATCACCTACTGACAATCTCTGATGGGAGACATCCATGTCCCCCATAAAAAGAATCAGACAGACAGATTCAAGACTGAAACCATTCATAATCCAATGGCCCAAACATCACACATGTCAAAGCCATTAAAGTGAATGTTGTGCTTTCTTCATCACTGTTGCATTCGCACACACTTTTTCTACTTTTTCTACAGTAAACCTTTTCAACTTCACTTACGTGATCTGTTTGGCTAAACATTTTTGCATACAAAGCATTTTTTTCACATGAAATGTTTTTGAATGGATGCATTTGTCTTCCTTCTTTCTTTCAGCCAGTTGACTGACTGTGCAGCAACGACTGGAATCAAAGGAAGTGAGAATCCATCAACTGACCAAATGTATTGTTGACATGCAGAGTTTTAATGCCTGACACTTAAAATATAACACCCTGCAAAATACTGCATGCTTTCCGACATTAATATTGCATTAATATTGTGATAACTGTGATTTGACATATGGTGCAAATGTTGAACCCTTCAGGGCTCTGAAGTCACTGAGTTTCTTGTCTTCTATAAACCATTTGGCCCTTTTCTCTCCACAACATCAGTTAACGTAATATTACAATGTTTCTTAGAAAGCCGGACCAGTAATTGCTGCAATCTGACTGCAGCGTAAAAATCCCACTACAATGCTCTAGGGCTTTAAAACCTTATTAGAGCACCTCAAAATAAATCATTACAGGATTTTTTTTAAAACTCTAATAATAAAGGGGCCTCTTTTGGTTTTGGTCATAGAGCCCTGGGCATTAATCAGGCCATGACTGCTGGATGAGCCGTTATTTGGGTCCAAAATTTGAAAAAAGAAAGGACTAATTTCTTTCTTTTTTTGCTTATTTTGCTGTTATATTGTAACAGGGTTTTTCCCACTTTCTTCCCACAAAGGTACACTTGTGGGATTGTTAAAGGCATGTCTTGGGTTTTTTAGTTTAATTTTGAATTTCACGAGTCTTCACATGCTCTGCTTTGTACTGCTATTCGCTTTCACGGGAATTGTTTCAATAAAAGAAACTTTGATCTGATCTGTATAATATTTCTTTCCGCTATCTGTTGGACGTGGGCCTCAGGGAGTTGAGAAGAGTTGTGATAGGCACACTCCGTCACGGTTTGGTGTAAAAACATGTATTACCACAATGGAACAAATTCAGTTCAAAAGACTGCCTACGTTACCTAATACCATTTTAACCACAAAAATGCCGCGTTTGAACAGAGAATCTCCTGATCTGCCTTCAATTGTTCAACCCCTGAGCAACAAAACCATAACATTTTAACGTTTGACTGATTCTAACTGTCTTTTCCTGCACTGGATTTCTCAAATTACATTTTAATGTGTAATATAATTGCTAATATGTCAATTATTCACTTATGGTATAAGGTACATCTAAAAAAAATTATGTTGTGAAAAGGTTCATTACATGTGTCACTCATTTCAGAAAGTGGCACTGATATGGTTAACCGTTGATTTTTCCAACCTTTATTTCTTATTATTTTGATGATTATGGCTTACAGATAATGTAACCCAGAATTTAATGTTTCAGAAAATAGGAACAATAAAAGATTGATAAAAAAGGATATTAAAACAGGCTTCTGAAAGGTATGCTCGTTTCAATGCACTCAATATGTTGTTGGGCCACCCTTTCCAAGAATTACTGGTGTTTTGAATTAATTATCGGATTTGGGTTTGACACGATGAGTTTTAAAATGTAACATTTTCACACTATTCAAATTTTCTAAAGAATGCTTATTTCGGGTTTTCATTCCCTGAATATTGTTAGCATCAAAATTAGAAGCACTAAAAGGCTTGGAATATTTCACTTTGTATCCATTGAATCTTTGTGATGTACAGTTAAAATTTAACTTTCTGAAATGGGTGACAAAAATATAGACATCTTTTTCACTTTTTTTGTTGCGATGTAACTGCATAAACTATCACTACTCAGTGACCTCCTCCAGGCGTTTTAATACTCTTGTTTAAGGTGAACAAAATTTTAGTGCTCAATAGAACTGCTTGGTGAAATAATTTTAAATCTTAATTGACCTAAAACAGGAACTATTTAGTCTGATTTGATGTCAGTACAATAAGACCAAAAAAGATTTTGTGTATTTTGTAAGATGTAAGAAAAATTTCTGGTTTTAATTGTAGACAGTTGCTTTTTTTCGTTCAGACACTGATGTGGATGAAGATGCGCTTAAAACAGGAATCAACAGAAGGGAAGCTGATTCAGTTTAATCATGATTTAATGTGTTTATCACTTCCTTTTTCAAACACACAGTTTCATATAAAGCTATAAAATCTAATTCTAACAGCTTTTTAGGAAGCAATTTCTAAAAATACTAGTGAACATTCTTAGATTATTTATATTTCTGAATCCACAAATTTGCTGTTGTCTCTTGTTTTCAGCGTGACGTATGTGTCGTATGAATGCTTGTGTGTCTTTTGGGTGTGGTGGCTCAGCTCCCCGTGTGTGCACCTGTAACACATTACTGATTTACTCTATTTGTATTCTCTCAACTCATCTGCAGGTTAACTGATTACAACTATAATACTTTGCTTTCTCTGGTGAGTTTTTCAGTAAGTATTTTTGATGGGGTAAGGTTGAAGTTTACAGTGTGTATCTTGGATGATTCTTTTTAATGTCACGAAGCAGTATGCTTGAGATAGTGCCCTAAAACAAATCCACAGGTGTGACTCCATTTAACCCATGTGTTGTGGAATAACCGGTTTACAAATCTATGTTGTCATGATCTGAGCATTCCCTCATGGCAAAGTAAATGTCTGACTTTCAAAAAAGTACAAATCACTGAAAAACTCTCTCTCTCTCTCTCTCTCTCTCTCTCTCTCTCTCTCTCTCTCTCTCTCTCTCTCTCTCTCTCTCTCTCTCTCTCTCTCTCTCTCTCTCTCTCTCATTAATCTGGCATTTAGTGGCCAGAAATAATTTGGGTAAGCCTAAACCTGATGTAAAATATGAAATATCTAACCAAATCTGTTGTCTGACAGCAATAAATAAAAGGTTATGTGTATGTGTCTTTTTATACATTATATGTAAATGTGAGGTTTCGACTGTGTCCATTCTGGTCCCAGAATAGCTAAAAGTCCTGCAGAATGAATGGATGAATGATAAATGGATGGATGCATTTTCTGGGTGTGTTGTTCCCATTTTTCATAGCCTAATTAGCAGGAGCCAATCAGTTGCCAGGTCTGGAATGAGGTAAGTAATCTAAATAAATTGAATTATACGAAGCTCTTGTGCTAATCTTAGGGGTCAGTATCAAATGAACAGTTTTGTGTCTCCATTAGGTCCTCCTTAGCCAGCAAGAAGGCAGTCCTGACAGCCATGCTCCACTGCTGCTACACACTCGGTGCCTCATTGTGCTGTTTGTATATTTAGCTGCACTGTTCCACTTCCTCCGCTGCTAATGTTGGGAAAACACACAACAATACAGCTGTGATTCTGACCTCCCTCTTTTCCTCTGCTATCGGCTTCCCACCATCTTCTCCACCCTGTAACACCTTCCCTTGAGTCAGTGGTCCCTTGTTAACTTTCCATATTATCAAAAGATACTTTGAGAAGGAAACTGTGAACTGATTCACATGACCACAGCAAACGCAAACACAAACTTCCCTGCCCCGTTATTAGCTTGAAAAGTACAATCTGAATGCCAAAAAAGTACCAAGCGAGTGTAAAATCTGAATCATGCATCCAGATAAAAATAATAGCTCCAATGACTCATGCACACAAGTTTCTGGCTTCATTGTTCCGTTCACGTTTTTCTCCATTGTTGCATATAAGCACTGCTGTTGCCGGTTTTCTCTAATGGTCAGATCAGCTGGTGGAATTAGGATATAAAGATTCTCATTTGATGTTTTAAAAGACTCAAACAGCCCACAGATCAGATATGGGACCTGTGAGTTATGGGATCTCTCTGTATATTTACACTCATTAGGAACACCCTAATGGGATTTCTCAATACGAGCTGGGAAGGGAAACGGTTCTTTCATCAAAGTCCTTCCAACTTCATGGGAGAAAGAAATGTTCTTTTCTTTTCCGGATGTATTGGCCCTGGTAAACATATGCCCACTGATAAACATAAATATAAAAACATAAATATAAAAACATAAATATAAAAGTTTTGAAATCAAAATAGCTAAAATACTATAGAAGAGAATCCCACTCATGTAAAAAAATAGAATTTGACCTTCATACGTTGAAAATATAATGCAATAATCATTCATAGAAAATATGTACGGTGTCCATCCATCCATCCATCCATCCATCCATCCATCCATCCATCCATCCATCCATCCATCCATCCATCCATCCATCCATCCATCCATCCATCCATCCCCTTTTGGTTGAAATAACTGAGAGGAAACGTCTTATTCTTGACTTTCAGTTTTTAGATGTTTGAAAGGTTTTTTGCTTGTACAGTTTTTTTCCAGGTCACCCTACAACATCCCAGTAAGATCAAGATGTAGTCTAACTGGGACCAAGACCTAGGTTTCTTAATTCTCAGTCAATTCTTAATGGATTTCCTGGAGTATTAAGGTCATTGTCATGTTGCAGGGTCCAGTTCGCCTTTAATTTTCTTACAGATGAGCTTACACTCACCTCAAGCGACCTCTGATTTATGGTGGACTTTATGGTCATCCCACAACCATGACAGCTCTGTGCTTCCCAGTTGGTATAACTTTGTTTCCCTAAAAAGCTGTATTTGATTAATGCCAAATATGCCCAATGTTCTGGCGTCAAAGCAATTCAGCTCCACTCTCAGCTGTTCAAACTACATTTCTCCAGTAGTTCTGGTATTGCAGAAATGCAATGCTGTCAGTGCTGACATTCAGGACATGATCAGAGCAGGTTGCAGAGGTTGCGTGTTAAGTCTGCGGCCTGAGTTTGAACGTTTGGGGGAGAACAGTGCCGCCCTGCCTTATCCTGTAACAGGCTCTGGTGACAGAGGAAGTTGGCAAGAGGAGAGAGGGGGAGAACTTTATACAGTGAATTAGATCAGGAAACTGGACAGGAAATAAATTAACGCTCCCACACATCCTTACAAAGGGGTTTAATATTGATGCTGTCTTGACTTACCTAAATTTGCTGGAGGAAAGACATTTTCTGACTAACTAGTTGCATGAAAATTCATAGAATCTTTGTTATATGAAATGTAGCTTTCAGTTTCTTGGGGTTCTTTTTCTCAGCCCGTGGCTTTTGTTGTTCCCCCAGTTTTGGAACACAAAAATTCTTTGGCGCTCGAACCCTGGCAGAAGAGGAGAAAGCTGTGAATGTCTATAAGCTTGGATGTTTATTTTACGATTAGGATTAGTGAAGTCTTCCCCCCGGGGACTGGACATTAGTGGTGGAGGCCGTAGTGGAGAAGTGGTCAGGAAAAGCTTGAGAGCATGAAGGAGGAGATGGTGTGGAGGAGGGTATGAAGCTCAGCTGAAGAGCAGGAGAATCCATAAGTGGGGTGCTTTATAAGCAAAGTCTTGTGGGATGGTTGGATGAGGTCTTGATGCAGATTGGCTGGCGCACCGATGCTTGAGGAGACAATCAGTGGATGCCGGTGCGTGGGGGTGAGTCTTCCAGCTTGAACCTTCCTTTAAACTTCAGTTCTAAAACAGCAAGACATGTTTTGAATTGAAGTGAAATATTTTCACTAACCACATGTTTTGTGAAGACTTCAGATGTGGGACAGCGATGCACCAGAGAAATCCTGCAAACCAAGGCTATGTCTATATTCGCTACTGCTTTTGACAGTCATACAGGACCTTGCAAAATACATCACACCCCTTAAACTTTTTGATTTTTTATCAAATTACCACATCAACCTGTTTTACTGGAATTTTAGATTAGGAACCAACACAATGTAGCGTGTAACTGTGTGAAAAGGTAAACCATTTATGGTTTTAGACTCTTTTACAAACAAAAGAAGTGTGGGGGCAATCAGTATTTCCTTTATAGAAGGAGTTAAAGCTGCAAGATTTTTATTGTAGCTCTCCACTAGCTTAACACACCTAGAGGGAGACATTTTTGCCCATTTACCTTTGAAAGACATTTTAAGCACAGCCAGATTGAATGATGAGCAACTGTACAGATCAATTTTCATATTTTTCCAAAGGTTCTTAGTTAAATTTAAATCTGGGTTTCACCTGAGTCCTTCTAACACATCAATATGTTTTGATCTAATCCATTCCAGTGTTGCTCTGGCTGTCTGTTTTGGCCCCGTGTCCTGCTGCTATGTAAACCTCCACCCTTCGCCCCCAGAGGGTTTTCTTTCAGGACCCCCCTTTATTTTGCTCCATCTATTTTCTTCAACTGTGATCAGCTACCCAGTGCCTGCCAAAGTAAAGCATTTCCACAGCATAATGCTTCCACCACCACATTGCTTGGTCAGGATTGTGTGTTCAGTGGTTTACGGTCTTGGATTTCCACCACAGAGAGCGTTTTGCATGTAAGCTAAATATTTCATTTGGTCCCATTTGAAAACAGAGCACATTTTTCCACATGTTTGATGTGTCTCATAAATGGAATGTGATAAAGTGTAAATCAGACTCGTGATTTTTTCGCACAATCCCCTACTGAAGCTGTGGATCTCTGCAGCTCCTGCAGAGTCACCACGGTCCTCTTAGCTGCTTCTCTGATACATGCACTTCTTGCCTAACAGTTTAGGCCATGGTAGGTTAGTAGTTCTATCATCCTCTTCACATTTTGGATGATCGATTAAACGCCTTGCACAACTTAACCCCTGATCTATCTATTGTCTTCTTTGATGGCTGTTTTTCAAAAAAAAAAAATTTGGAGGCCTTCACAGAATAACTGAGTTTATTCTGAGATTAAATTACAGACAGATGGTCTTATTTACTAATTAAGTCATTTCTAAACAAAAGTGGTTGCACTGGGTTTTGTTTAGGGGTATCAGCCAAAACGGGGCAGAATGCAAATGCATGCCACACTTCTCTGATAATTTTTTTCTAATTCATAGACATTTCTATGCCATAAGGTCTGAATTAAATAGAAGAAAGTTTATAATTGTAACATGATGCAAAACAATGAAAATGGATATACATTACTTTATGAGGCGCTGCATGTCTACCAAAAAACTACCAAACTTATAGAACATAATGATTAGACAAGAAATATATTCTGATCTAATCCAACACGAGATTTGCTTTCCTTACATCTCTTCTTTACTTATGACATTTTTCTAGTTATTTGTATAACAGCGTGACAGTTCAACTCTTTTTATACAATATGTGAAGTTGTGGTGACACAAAAAAGCAGTTATGGTCCAATGCCTCCATGTGTCTGTATCATGGACAGCTGTGAAAGTGCGGAAATGTTTGACATTATACCACCTGCAGGAACTCACTCACACACGGACATGTTAGAGGTACATCTTCTTCCTGTGTTACATACCAGGAATGTTAAACTTGGAGCACTGACAGCAAGCAGCTCTGTTAACCTGATATGCTTACAAGTCATTGCACCCTCATAGGAGTACACTGGGGTCATTACTGTGCAGAGGGGCTCGTACTTCAACCTGTCAGTGACGCGAGTGACCTCTCAGTCAGGTCTTCAATCGTTATACTACAACATGGACTTTAATTAGATTCAGCTGTATTGCAGTTTGTACTTTTACTGTGAAATACGGTCCCAGTGACTGTGTTTTTGTCTGTAAAAAGGGTATGAAAGGGTAGTCTGGAGAACCTTGGAGCCTGTTGGCAAAAAAGCCATACATTTATTCATTATGATGAAGAAAACATTACCCTAAAAAACCAGCATTTTACGTGGGCAGATATTTTTGAGTGCATGTTTGTGTAATCCAGAAATAGCCCCACAGAGATGCCTCCTTCCTCTGTCTTCCCTGCTGCAGAAAAGGAAGAATCTGCTTTGACCCCCGGCTTCGACAGCGACCGGTCACGGCATGACCCGAAAACGAAACATCGAGCTTCCTGGAAAACACTCACTGTCTGCACTGGAAATGAGAGCACATTTGTCTTTTGTTTCAAAACAAGCACATCTATAATGATTTGCCACGCAACAGGTCAAAACAATGCTGCTTGGCCAATCAGATAAAACCTAAGAGATAGAAAATGAATCTGTGTCCTTCCTGCTTGAATTTTTTTTATCTTATATTTACATTTGTCACAACAGGCACACATGTTAATGTCATCAGGAATTTAATTAATAGACCAAGAAAATGGTGCAGAAGGGCATTCTTTTCAACTCTCTTTACTCTGATTTTCTTAGATAAAATTCATGCAACCATTTGGCATCAACAGTCACTGTAGTGGTGAATCCAGTCCTCTTGTGTGTAATTAAATCATGTGTGAAAGTCTGAGAGGTTTGTTAGAGAACATTAGAGAACATGGAGCATCATGAAGAGCAAGGAAGCAAGCAGGCAGGTCAGAGACCAAGTTGTGGAGAAGTTTAAAGCCATGTTAGATTATAAAACAATATTCTACGATTTTCCAAACGCGGAAAAACTCTAATACTAAGACATGGTTGTTCACCTAAACTAACAAGCAAGAAAGCATTATTCACACAGGCAGCCCATGTAAACTCTGGAGGAGCTGGAGAGATCCCCAGCTCAGAATACAGGACAGGTATTAGTTCTGCACCACACTATTCTGGCATTCTTGAAGGAGAAGCAAGAATATACTTGTTAAAGTTTGCCTAATGACAGTAAATATGAGGAAGAAGACGCTCTGCTCAGAGGAGACCAAAAATCTAATATTTATGTCCTGCCTGTTAAACACACTGTGTGGTGGAAATCTAAACCTTCAGTCCATCTGGAACATGCGATCATCACTGTGAAACCAGGTAGCGGCAGTATAATGCTGTGGCAGTGCATACGCATCTTCAACAGCGCCAGAGAAGCTGGTCTGAGTTGAGGTAAGGAGCAAAACCCTGGACAGTCATGGAGCAAAAAAAGTTAGAGGCTGAAAAAGACTTGAGACTGGGGTGGAGGACAACAGCAGCAATCACACAGGCAGAGCTACAATTGATCCAATCACATTCTTGTGTTAGAATGATCCAAGAAAAGTCAAGGCCTAGTGGACATCCAAGAGAGAATCCAACAGAAAATAGCAAAACTGTGAATTTGCTTTCTACAGAGAATATCCATCCAATTTGAAGTAGCCACAAAGAAAAATACACACAATTTCAGTCGGACTTGCAAAAGCTTCCAAGTGTAATTGCAGAAAAAGGTGGTTCTACAAAGTATTGAGTCAAGTAGCTTTAAAAAAATGCAATCCACACTTCTTTTTTAAAAATGAAAGCATGTAACTTTTTCATTTTGGCATTATGGTTAAGCACTACTTTGCAATGGTCTATCAAAAAATAATCTACAAAAAATATTTTTAAGTGTGCAGTTGTAGCATAATATGATCAACATCTGAAAAAAAAAACTTCAAGGGATATGGAAACATTTGCATCGCGTTGTATGTGACTACAGCAAGGTAGAAAATGCATCATGAGACAGTCAGTGTATGTGGGGTTTTCTGAAAATGCAAAAAAGCCTCGTTTTATTGTCCATGAACAGACCTGGACAAGGAAGTGTGATAACACTGAATTGTTGAGATGTTTAAGAAAATCTACTCAAGACCAAGGACTTTTTGAATAACATCACACATATGCAAAGTAGGGGTAATCTACACAGCTCACTTGTCCAGAATTTGACTTCCAACATCCAAATCCTTTGCAAAACAAATGACCCCTGAACACAAAGATGCCATGAAAAAAAAGCAAATATGATCAGAGCCATGTTACCCAATTTATACATGACTATAATAATAATAATAATAATAATAATAATAATAATAATCTTCTTCTTCTGTTTGCAAAGCTTCAACATTCAGTCCAAGCAATAATCCGTGCAGATTAATGGAAATCTTTATTTTTTCCCAGTTTTCGGTACTTCATTTCAATTGCTTTAAGACTAAACTTAGTACAATTTGTGAACAAAAACATACACTGTTTTTCATTTTATAATACATGTTCTATTTTTATTACAGCAGGGAACAAAAAGGAGCACAATGTCCCCACTATCTTTCTATTATGCTTTCTGGATTATATTCTAAGAAATATTCAAGAATAAAATGTTCAATTGTGGCTCCAAAACCAAAAATCACTAACGATCACAATTTTAACAAAAGAGGTGTGCAGTAATCTGTAAATTTATTTCTGATTTCTTAGTATTTTCTTTGCAAGGAGCCAGATTTTGAGCAAACGCTCTTCAGGCTTTCTGAAGGTTTTGCAAATACTTGAGTTTTTTTCTATCCAATCCTTGTATCTTTTGAGCATGACAGCATATTGTGCAGTAGACAAAATAGGAGAATTCAGGTCTAATTAATCACCAAGAACAAACTGATCGTATTTGAAATGAGTGTTTTTGAGAAATAGAAAAAAAGCATCATCCTTCACATCAGAGAGAAGCATTGCGCTTCCGGTGATCATCTATGAATGTCCCATACTTGGACCGGCGATTCTGTGCTGAACTGTGTCTCTTTCTGGGACATAGGCCATGAAAGGGGGCTGTCAGGATGAGAGATTGCTGCAAAGTCAATTACCCAATGCAATTGGTCTGGGTTTCTCATACAATGGATTTAAATGTCTCCAAATCTCTGTTAAATCCTGTTGGTACATAAGGGTGCCCTTTTCAAACTTATATTTTGTTGAAGCACATCTTGATTTTTTCACAGCACCTAAACTTTTGGGTAGGAGTGTCTCAACATGGCACTCACTGCAAAAAGGAAACTAGAATTAAGTGAAATTTTCTTGAAATCAGTGTATTTTTCCTTGATTAGAGCAGGTAAATAAGTCTATTTACCAATGGAATAAGATTTTTGCACTTAAAATAGGAACAATTTATCTCCATCATCTTATTTCAAGTGCAGGATATCTAATTATCTTATTTTAGGGGTAAAAACACTCATTCCATTGGCAAATAGTCTTATTTAGCTTCTCAAATCAAAGAAAAATATACTCATTTCAAGAAATTTTTACTTACTCTTAGTTCCCTTTTTGCAGTGCTTCATTTGACTGTAAGCTGGCAGAAAACAGGGTAGAAAGAGGGGGGACGGTATGCAGCGAGGGTCCACAGGCGAGGACTCGGATTCAGGATGTCCGCATCGAGGACTGGGGCCTCCGAACATGAGTTCTACCCCAGTCCCACCACCACATCTGGCATGAAATATCTTGATCTGACTATATTTGCTCCCTCTTCTTTGCAAAAACACCCCAAATATGTGAGATTGTCAGGGAATCTCCTCTGCACAGTTGTCATCAAATCACCCACAGATTTTCAGTCAGATTTAGGTCTGTGCTATGACTGAACCATTCCAAAACTTTAACCTTCGTTTTAAGGAGCCATTATTTTGAAGAGTTCCTCTTCATCTTGACCTGTCAAACAAATAATCCTGAATGTTTTGTACCAACATTTGCTGGTTTTTGGAAATTTTCAAAATATCTTCCCTCTTGTCTTAGGTCCAAGTGTCTGTGTAAGAAGACCAGTCCCCAAGCCTGATACAGCCACTGCCATGCTTTACTCTGGGTATGCTGTTACAGCCAAAAAAGTACAAGTTCGACTGTGTCAGATCATAACACATTTTCCCACATGCTTTTGGAGACTTCAAATGTGTTTTATGTTAAATTCAGCAGGTCAGTGTTGTACCATTTTTTTCACCATGTGATGATGTTGATCTTCACTGGGTTCCATCGTATATCTAATGCCTTGGAGATTTCAGTTCGGTCTGTGTCTCTTGACAGATGGGCTACATTCCAATAAGGAAATCCCTGTAATGGGGTCTGGAGCTTTCTGTGGACAATAACTTTTGCTGTGAGATGCAACTGTTCAGGAAAAGCCTTGTAGAGCAGCTGACCAGTGTTTGGGAAAAGGGACAATTTAAATAATGGCCGCTGTGTGCAGGCTCCAGTTAACATTAGTTTGAATTTGCTGCTATTTCTGAACACAACCACATTCCCAGTTATATTACCGTATGCACATTTATGTAACATGCAAAATTATTTTAGGGGTTTTCCACCCTGAGGTGTAGAGGTTGATTCTCTTTTTGATAGAAATTAGTTCTGAAATGATTTATCTTGGTTTCAGTTTTTTCAACAGTCCTTGGCTTTTTTTGTACCCACTGTAACACCTTTTTACCATGTTGCATCAACTGAATTAGTATATAATTGGCTCTTAATCAGGCTGTATTATTTGATTGTATTGAAATATGTTTGATTGATCTGAATTAAATTTAGCATGTTCTCCTTGTGCATGCATGCCTTTTCTCCGGATACTCCGGCTTCCTCCTTTAGTCTAAAAACACGAATGTTAGGTTAATTGGTCTCTTTAAATATCACTTAGGTGTGAGTGTGTGTGCATGGTTGCTTGTCCTGTGATGGACTGGCAACCTGTCCACGGTGCATCCTGCCTCTCATTCAATGAGATAGACACCAGCCCCCCAGCAACCCTGTAAAGACAAGCAGTTTCAGACAAATATGATTCTATTTATTATTTTGATAATAGCACATATGGAATTGATTTCTTTGTAAAGATCATTCAGGTGACATTTGTTGTAATTTGATGCTGTATTAATTAACTGAACTCAGCTGAATTAAACTAAAATTCCTGGTGTCAAAAATGCTTCAAATCTTTGCAACTTTTTTTTGGTATATTTTTTATTACATTTTTTTTTTTAAAGTGAGCCTATTAGTGACAAGATGTCCACAGATCCAATTCAAAATTTGTAATTTACAATTTATTATGGGTAACTTTGGTGCTTCCCTGGGCAGCTTTCTGAGTCATTAATATGTTAACATAAACTGACTTAATAAGCAAACAGCATATCTGCTTATTATCCAAAAAATAGTCAGCTAACTGACTAAGTGATTGAATCAGTAGCCAAACTCCAAAAGACACCGTGAAAGACCTGCAGAGAAGCTGAAGACAAGGTTGTTTTAACATCACTTCAAGTGTTCACAGTCTACACCCTGAAAGAAAATATAAACTAATTATGAAAGTCTGAAATTATTTTACACAGTGTTGCTGTGACCCAGGGCTCTGAAGTTTCTCCGTATGAGAACCCGGGAGCGCTGCAGTTTCCTCACACGCAATAAGGAGCTTGAGGTTCACAAACCCTGCCGTCAAGACAACGAAGACTTGCATGCAAACTTGGGGACAGAAGCAGACAGAAATCTGTGAAGGGAGATATCCGCCCGCTAACATTCAAAATAAAACACAGAACGTCATCTAATCGTCGCAACTACCTGTTTTGTCTTTTTTTTCTAGAAAAGTAAGAAGTCTGGAGACAATAAGCCTTCCTGAGTATAAAACTTGAGTTTGTTTTTCCCTGCTCTTTGGACTGTAGCGATCAGCTTGCTGTTAATAACCTGTGATGTAGAAACAATTAACATCCCATCTATTTTGGCAATATAGTATCTCATCTTTAACTCTGATATGTCCAAATGATGCAAGGACAAACCTCGATTTATTTAAAATTGAGGACTGTAGATTCTGTCTAGACGAAAATGTGCAGTGTGTGAGAGCTTCTGTCCCTTTTCCAAGACAGCTATAACTGTCAGTGTCTGGCAATAATTACGTTTTTTTTTTTTTTTTGACTGGGCTATAGGAGTTTAAAGAGCAGGGTTAAACACGTGGTAACTGTTGTCAGCAATGAAGGGGATGGTAGTAAAACGGGTTAAAATAGATGCAATTTCACGAGTTTTCCCTTGCTCTTTTATTTTGAAATTGAAGGCATCCTACTTCCGGTAAGAATTTAATGTTCTCCGTTTGACTTGATGGATAAAAGTTAAGGAGGGAAGCCGCTCTCTCGCTAAACCCCGCTCAACGCTCAGGACGCAACCAGAGGAGAGGCGCGCGGGGCGAGAACAACCTGATTCTGTTTAACGGATGGCAAGAGACACGGGGACGCAAAAATACGCGTGGGACTAAACATGCATGGAGAAAAACGCTTCTATTGAAGACTCAGTTCTTATGCAGTTAAATGGATCGCGGTAAGATTAGAGTTCTTTCGCGTTTTTAAGGAAGAATTACGCACCAAGCGCCTTTCCATCGCAAACCAGCTTTTTACGCGCAGACCTTTTGGGGATGAGAGATTCCACTCGTGATCCCAAATCTGCATTATTCTCGCTCTAAAATGCAATCAAGGAACGGGATCTTAACTGACATTTCTGCTGTCTGGAATTTAGCATGGAGAATGGACGCATTAAACACTTTGCCACATGTTAACGAATGCTTTCAGATCTGTTCTTGGACTGGCTTGTTGGAGCAAGCTCTGTTGAACTGAACCTGGCTCTGAACCTTGGAAGCTTGTAGGTTAGAGACTGTGCGTGATAGCTACACCTGCGCATTGGTCCCACTGACGGAACCCCCTGGGTGAGTTTTCAAAAACAACGGCATGGACAGTCATTCCAGACGTCTATCCTGCGTGTGAGTCACCGTGAGCAAACATTTGGACAGGCAGCGCTCACGGACCACGTTTGGGTTGAGGATATTTAACAGTGCGTACTTTGCGCAAGCGGCGACAGCACACGAGTCCGGGACAAGGCTCGTTGCGGCTGCGGGATTGGACCCCGGGGTGCTAAATGCCCAGCCGGACCCCTGCGGCTCCTCAGGCTGGGCGGAAACATGAAGTCCTGGGTCCTGCTGCCGCTGCTGCTGGCTGCGCTCTTATCGGCCCGTCTGCGGCTCGGGAACGCTGAGGTAAGACCGGTAAACATATGACCTCTAATCGGTGAGGGGACACCTGACAGATGCATAGATGGCCACATAGTTTTTTTTTTTGGCTCAAATTGAAATTAAAACGCGTTAATGCTGGATATAATTGATTGTATCATTAGGTTTTGTCAGTTTTAAAAAAATGTAATGGCCTGAACAGTTTACTCTTGGGTAAACGTATGCCACATTTTGAAACGCAATGCCTGAGATCATGAGTTTGGACCGGTTTTACACTAATTATTTCGAATGGGCATAGATTAGGAATGTTGTCTAAAATTTAAAAACCTGCAGAATCTTCAAACATAGACTTCACCACACTGCATTAAATACGAGACAACAAGGAACTCATTAGAAGCTTTTACGTCTCTGTCTAATGTGCTTCGACAATCCATAAGATAGATCCCCAGCTAACATTTAAAGGGGCATATAGGTTGGAAATGGGAAGAGTAATGGGCTCCAGGTGGGCGTTCCCACAGGTCACCTTAAGGGGTTTCCATTAGGACATCTTGTGCACTTACCTTTGTCAGTCATCCATCCAAGACAAAACTCACTAATGGATCAAATTAAGCACAGTTCTGACCTGTATACAACGAGACGGTCATAGTAATTTAATATGTACTGATGATGTTACTTCAGCACATTAGACAGTCCTCTATGATGTTACTTGACTATTTGTCTTCTTCTGTGTGGATTATCTGTCAAAACCTGCCATCAAATACTCCCAGAAGTGCATGAACTGCTTTTAAAAAGAGATGGACTGATCAGCTACCAGTTCCAGTTTTCACTGATTCCATCCCCCCCCCAGGGACTATAACCCATAAAAGAGAACAGAGGTAACAGTTTTGAATCCAACAGAAAATGAAGTAATTATAAGATTATCTCTATTTATGAATAAAATGTGATGTCTTTACCCTTTAGGGTACACATTTTTATTTTATAAAAAAAAAATGATACAACAATCTGATCTTTCAGTATTTGGCCAGCTACTAATCAGAGCTGATCAATGGCAAAATGGCTGATCCCACTGTCTTGCTGACTGATTGGTACATTCCTTCTTTAAAGTGAAACAAACATTGGTTTGAATCAGGCCGTAAACCGTTAGCATGCTTAATCTGAAGCATGTATTATAGCGGAAAGGGAAACACCTCTGTTTTCAGGTTAGCATTATGCACTTTTTGAATGGACTCCACATGTGCCCGCTGATTATTCAGCAGTTTTATAGCATTCTAACTTCTTTAATCTCAGTGTAAAATATACCTGAAAATGTAGTATCTTTTTAGAAGACAGGGACCATTATCTCTTTGCTACTGTGCATAATCCAGTAACACATTGCTGCTTATACAATATGTTGTTCAACACAAGCAAAGCATGTCTACACATGCGCTAGGAATTATCTTTCATTTTTAAAACCACTTTAATGGTACTAGAGTTACACCCACAAAAAAAAAAAAAAAAAAAAAAAAAAAAAAAAAAAAGCTTACACGCCACCTTAGACCACAGGTTTTCCTCCTCATCTTCTGGTGAAAATAACAACAACTGGTTGGTGACTTTTAAACAGGTTGTTTTGTGACAATTGTCTCTGCACACAAGCTGGCTGCCGCCTGTTCGCTTGATCCATTTTACATAAGAACAACAACTAATCTGCCAGGGATTTCATGGAGTTTATGCACTGTGTGTGTATTTCTGTGTGCGCTCACATCTGGATGCATGTTCGAGCGTGGACGGGTACATGTTAGCGTGACATATGTGCATGGGTTTTTGCCCCCCCCCCCCCTTCTCTCTCTCTCTTTGTGTGTGCGTGTGTCGGGTTAGGCCTGCAAACATCAGATAGAAATGTGCAGTGTGGCTCATAAGAGCATTTCTTTGTGTGCTGTAATTACAGACAACATCTCTTCTCCATAAAGTGAACTGTTTGAATCGATAAATGGGATGATAAATGAAGTAAGTGATGAAGTTTTGGGTGGTGTTACAAATCTAGCATACCTTCTATTAAATGCTTAGTAAGGATGTATGTTACACATTTCTCAGCTCTTGGACAAAAATACGGTTTAGGATGAATCAGAGATTATTGCAACATGTATCAAAGTGACTCATCCATACTTTCCGTTAGACTCAAAATAGCTGGGAGGCTTTTACTTCAAAGCAGCTGCAAGTATGTGGACTATGTAGCAAATTTCACCATAATAGCTAGTCTAAAGAGCGACTGTTTTCTGTTTTCCCTTTTTGATATAATTATAATTTATGCACAAAAGGAGGAATACTGAGCTGGTTTATTAAGTCATTGGTTTTAAAGTGGTGTCTTTGAGCTAGTACTATATGGCTGTCAATGGTTTCTCATTGTTCAGTCCCACAGCCAAAACGGTAGCATGGATTACTCCGGTGGCTGATTTGAGAAGTGTGTTGGCTAATCAAGTTTTTTTTCCACACCTATGGTATCACTGAGTGTAAGATGGAGACAAAATAGTTACTGGCTTGTGGCAAATTTCAAACTAAAGTAGGGCTGCACAAAAATACTACTGGTGAAAATGTTGGTGATCATATAGGCTATATTACAATTAACCCACATTTCACTGATAGTTTTCTTTCTTTGCCATTGCACATTGTCTTTGTCACTCGCCACAAGTTTAAGCATTTCTGCTACTAGAAATATAAAACGTGTGGGCATTAAGGGCAGTTAGAGCCCATCCATCTGGCCAAACATATGGATATGGAGAGCATGAAACATCACATTTAAAATATAATGTCTTACTTCGAATCACATGGTAAATGGTAAATGGCTTGTACTTGTATAGCGCTTTCACTAGTCCGACGACCCCAAAGAGCTTTGCACTACAGTCAGTCATTCATCCATTCACACCCTGACGGTGGGGAGCTATGTTAGTAGCCACAGCTGCCCTGGGGCAGACGGACAAAGGTGCGGCTAACATACATCGGCATCACCATGCCCTCTGATCACTTTCATGTGAAGTGTCTTGCTCAAGGACACAACAATGGAAATGGTCAGAGTGGGGGATCGAACCGGCAACCGACCAGTTACAGGACAAACTCTCTAACTACTGTGCCATCTATGTATTCCTTTGCTATTTAAATATTCCATACAGTGATATTGCAAGGACAGTTGCAATTCAATTATATATACGGAGCGGCACAAAGGAAAATGGCTCAGGGTCACCAGTTTGTGCATCAATATGTTCTCACCCTGTTTTTGCAATTTCATCCCGATATTCTTCCATTTCATAGCCATATACTTTGACAGTTGTGTATTGCAACTAGAACTGGATGATAATTCAATAACAATATATATTGATTGATATACATGTGTCTTCTATCAAGAAAGAAAAGGTCAATAAAAAGTTCAATAGAGAGCAGTTTTCCTTTCTGTTGCATTCTGGCCTATCATGTAGGTTATTACTACAGTCATTACATCCTCCCAACCAAACACAGACAAAGGAACGCTCCGTCACCAAGCTCCGCCCCCTTCAAAGAGTTCATAGAGCACATGTTCTTTTTCTTTTTAAAAAACTTGCAGTTTTGGTAAAAAGTTGGTTGAATAAAGGGTTGAGTTTGAATTCAGTGTTTGTGTGTTCTTTAACTAAAAATAAGTCACTAAGCGACGGCATTAAATGTCCAGGGCTGCACTTAAATATATGTTTTGAATTTTTTGATAATTATCAATATCGATCAATATGGTTTCTGTTTTATCAATGTGCTTTTTTTCTATATCGTCCAGCCCTAATTGCAACTAACAGTTTATTTTTATTTTTTGTGAATTATGGATCAGCCAAGTGTTTAAAACTGAACTCAGAGTAAGCGTAGATGTAAGAAGCTACATGTCAGCGGTCCATTCAGTCTGCATGAAAGCGCAAGTGTCACCAAATAACAGGAAGGCTGAATGGAGTACATAAAAGTTGCTTTGTTTTTGTCCTTTTACACTTTCAACCTCTGTTATGGAACAGGAGTAGGGTTAGGGGTTTGGGTTAGAGTTGTGTGAGATGTTTAGAGTTAGTTAGGGTTAGGAAGATGTTGAAAATGTCAGCCTTTTGGATTGGGGAGGATTTTTTACTCCCCTTGTGGAGCCTGGCGACGCAGAATTTATCACTTTGAGGCGCTTGCTCAATGCGCCGACTCAAGGCACTGACTCAGCGACGCCTGAAGCCGGCGCTGCCGAGGCAGTGGAGGCCAGGATTGGTGCAGTGTCCGAGTGGTAAAGTGATGACAGCAGCATCATTGCTATGATGAGTTAACATTAAAATGAGAAACAAACACTAAATACTATTGATCAATATTCTCAATGCTCGCGATTCCAACTCCTGAGTCTGATTTGCTGGGGGACAGGGTGTGTGTCTGACTGAGATGGTTTTATATTCGAACCCGGAGCTATGATGACAAAAGCATGTGTCATTTGAACCAATAGGAAAATTCAACGACAGTAGCCATGGTTCAACCCTAAGAGGGCAGCAATAAGACTAAAATATTTCAGAACTAAACAAGTTCACATAAAAAAATTTATAAAATTGCACTGTAACATTAAAGTAGTACTGTTAGGCCCAGTTTATCTGCAAAAAAAATGATTGTGGGGTGAGTTACACTTAAAAAATAATAATTACTGCTAATGCAGGCAAAAAAATAATTCTCAGCACTGTTCCAATGTCTAGAGAACGAGAATCGGCAAAACTGCGGAACAGTACTTTAAAGCTTTACACTGATTACAACCTCTTTCTATTTGTATTTATTCTGACCCTCTTTTGAAATACGAGAGATGATGGCCTCTGATCAAACCAAAATATTTTCAGCAACCTGCCACTGGTCCATAATATTTATTCGAATCTCATATCAACATTTCCCTACAGTAGACTATAAGTAGATTATTTTTTACTTGAAGTGATCAGTTGTCAATGCGGCTACGAAATGTTTCAAGTCTGGTACAAAATGACAGATGGTTGGTACCAAACTTCCGGTAGATGGCTGCCCTTTTTCATACCCAAATGTTTGAGATTAGAAAGGTTGAAATTAAAAACATATAAATTGGTAAGGTAGCAATATGACCAACCCCCTTGGTAACCACATAAAGCTGCTTGATATTGCAAAATAGAAAGTTGCAAATACAAAGATCAGTTTGAATTACTGAACAGTTGCCTATTCTTAGCTGATGACAAACCATTTTAACTTTTTGGGTTTGGGCTTATTGTAGAAATCTTAGAAAACACCTGCGGAAGAACACCCTTCAGTGTACAAACAGTACGTGGAAGCACAAAGGTGACAGCTTTCTTTGAAGACGCTATGAAAAGAAGAACGTTAACTCCAATGCAGTCAGAGCTGATCGTTGTTTTCTCATTTACTCTGTGCCCTTTTTTTTTTGAGCTTCTTTCTTCTGCCGTCCCTCCATCCGTCACCCACACCCTCATCTGTTCTGCCAGGGCTGGGTCGCAGCATGCGTAGGGGGTGTCTGTTTGCTCTGCTTGCTGCTGTGTGTGATTGAAAAAGTACCCACTGAGCTCAGCAGGTCTTCTTTTATTTCTGCAGCATAAAGCTGGCGACCAGCCACCACTTTGATAAAAGGAGGCATGTGGTGTGGCATCCCGGTGTGATTGTGACTCCGCCATCGCATCGATGCTCTGCTTTTGTTTGTGTTTGCTTTCTCTCGAAAACTTTGAGCCCCAGCTTGACAGCGTGTGTGCGCTAGCTGTCTGCTGGACCCATAATTACATTCCATTACACTTCACCTTTCTCCTTAAACATTCCTTACAACATCACTGCCCCCAGGGCTTCCTTCAAGGGCCTGGGTACTGTGTGTTTTTCACAAGTACATCTATGACCTGCTCGCACATCACAACATCCTAACAGACTGCCTTTTTGACCTAGAGTCTCAGCTAGATGCTCATGCAGGGCTGTAAGCAGAACAGGCCAGAGATATCTTCTGTGTAAATGCGTGTGTCTACGTGTTGGATGAAAATACAGAAATAAGACGTTCTCTTAAATCACTGTTATTTGTCCAAATCACATTCTTATTTTAAACCAGTGGTGTGTTGTCTGTCCACGCAAGAAGAAACTATTTCCTGGATGTGTGTTTCGCCCTAATTTGTATGCATGTGTGTGCAATGAGTGCAGGGACTGTAATAATGGCCGGTTATAGAAGGAAAAGTGTCTCTTTGTAAGTCCGAGTGTGTGTTTATGTGTGTGAGTGTGTGTGTGTGTAAGGCTGCCTTGACAAATTGGGCAGACAGTGGTTAAGCATCTGTATGTAAAGGACAAAAAGAGGAGTGTGTGTGTCTGTGTGTGTTTGCTTAAGTGGGTCAGCCAATGGATTGTGAAAGTCATCCAGGTGTCCTAAGCACATCACCGCCCACTGAACAGACAGAGAGCAGAAGGAGAAGAAAGCTGGGTGCGGAAAAAAAAAGACATGAAATGAATTTCAAATCACTCAAGGTCAGACACTACAGAAGATTCAGGGGATACTTTTGGCTAGAGTTGTTCTGGTACATGCAGAAAAAAAAGTAAAACAACATCTAAGTCATAGTTCTTTTTTTTTTTTGCTTTGCATGAATCACTATTAATTTTGTAAGCATCATGCATTCTTTGGGCTTAAAAAAGTCACTTTAGTTGTTTGTCTATGACACCACAGTGTTTGTGGTTCTTCCCATTTGGTGGAAGCTAAATTTATAATGCAGCTGAGTAAAATACAAAGCCCTTCTAGGGATGGGTGATTGTTTCCAGAAAAATAATCTCAAGGGTGGAAAAACATAATTTTATGATGTTAAAACCATACACATTTACATGACATAGTATTTGTGGGTCTTTGGAGATGGGTTCCTCTAAATTACTCGTTCAAAAGACTGGCTCCTTTTTTAGAATTATTTATTTAGAAACAGCCAACAAGGTGGTAACTCATTTCATCTGGAAAATAAATACACAGAGAAATGATAAAATTTTGATCAGAATCAATCAAACTTACATATTACAACAACAAATTTAGACCCAAAATGATTCATATCTCTGGTAGAACTAGGTTTAACACGTTTAACGAAAATGAGCCATGCACAAAAGCAGCTACTGTATCAATGTTGATACATTTATATAAAATTGGCAGCGACTGTACCATTGATCTCTGTTAGAATGGCGACCCGCCCAGGGTGTACCGCACCTCTCACCCAATGAACGCTGGAGATAGGCACCAGCCACCCTGTGACCCTCCATGGATAAGAAGGTATAGAAAATGGATGGATGGATTGGTGTGCCATTGGTTTTTAGTTTTACTGAGTTTTATAGACGCCAGCTAAAATAAACCTACACACAAATCATTCTCTGGTGTACCCAACGTCTCACAGGTTCCCAAAGAATTGGCGTGATAAATAAAAGCACCTTGTGAGATGAGATTTCTTACAGCAATTTTGTGTATGACACATTTTGCTAGCATAGAATATGCCACAAGTACAATCGGCATAAGCTGTTGTCTAACTGCACTAATAGGGTATATATGGAAAGATGAATGTATCAAATTTATGTCTTCTAAGGTAGTTTTGATTTACATTTCTGAAGAGGCAAATATTTTAGTTTTGCAACTTCTTATTCAACAAACCAACTTCTTCCAGTAGAGGACAACTTTTCTTTTTCCTTAATGCTTTTCTTTTGTCTAGCTACCCATTTTTTGTTTGTTGCAGAGTGAATTCAAAAGCGCCGGCTGCTGATTATACTGCTGCAGCCTTACTTTTGTTTGTCGCTATTTAAATGAGCCTTGTGTATAGTCGAGTAAAGCAAGCTTTCTGAAGTATCAGCTGGAAACACAAATGATGTGATCCGACATTGCCTGTGATGGGGTTTATTTAAGAAGAACTAATGGTGCAGCCAAAGAATTTAGATTGCAGTAAATATGGTTAAGAAAAACACAGGAAGTGAAATTTTAGAGCTCTAACGGATCCATCGTCTTTCTAAAAGTTATCTTATCACATGTCATTTCAAATTCTTGGAACTCCCTTAATGTGTTGCGGCATGTTCTTGAAATCTGCCTGATTCAAATGTTTCTCTTAGATGGTATCAAGTAACAGCCAACCAAAACAAAATGCTCCAAAGAATATTCCCTGCCATCTGCCTTTGATCTCGCAAGTGACAGCACAAGTCTGTCCTTAAACACGGCCATACTAGATCCATAATGAATCCCTGCAGTGGCATTCATTAAAACCTCATTAATTCTCTCAGTCCATCTCTTTTCTTGCATAATGAATCATTTCATTACATAAATTTGAAGAAGAAAAAAATGTGAGGGGTTTGAAATGGAGAGATGTTTTTTTTTACAACTTGTTTACATCTTAATTATGCTTCTTTGGTTCTCTATTGTGCAAAGATGCGTGTTAAAAGGAAATTAGGGTTCTAAAAAAAATGGTTGCTACAGTCAGAGAGAGAGAGAGAGAGAGGGAGAGCAAGCTCATAGAGGCTAATTTCCTGCGTCACAGTGGAAGAAACAGGGGGTCTTGTGGGTAAACAGACAGGGAAAGAGTGAGAAAAGCAGCAGCAAACACCAATCACAACCATCATTTGCTTCAAAGGAGGAAGTGAAACTGGAGCAAGTTTTGTCTGAGTTCAAGAACTGAGGTACTATAAAGTATAAGCAAACCATGTTCCTTAGAGGCTTCTTTTCCTTGTCCTCAAGTTCTCCGCCTGCTTCTATTGTCTTTAGTGTAATCAATAACAGATGCTATTTAAAAATGTTTTACTTTAAATTTCGTTTCTACTAATTTAAACATATTTACAGCTATAACTTTTAAAACAGTTTAATAACCTGACCATTTAACCACCTTGTGTCACTCTAGAGGGGGATGCCAGAAATGGGTGAAATTCTTCACAATAAACACGAGGAAACATCCAAAATATTTAGCAGGAGTTTGACCTTCAGTTTTATTTGTCCGTCTGTCAGAATCAAAATAACAAATAAAAAGATACATGTGATCTGAATCTTTTATATATTTCTACCAGCACTAGTTGTTTATTTGTGAATCAGTTTAATTACGTAATTCATTTTGTTTCACATTTTCTTCTATTTAACATTCGTATAATTCTAAGAATGTGTACAACAAGAGTAGGTTAGTGGCATGTCCCATAAACCAAGCAACACAACACCAGATCAAACATTTGTATCCTCGTGGTGATGAGGTGATGTAGATGGCAGACATTACTTGCAGTTTTAGTCAAATGCAACCTCAGAACTGGGACAGTGTGACTGATTCAGGTCATCCTAATCTCTCATAAGTTGTATTCCCTCTTTAAAGATTAATATTGTTTCCAAAACAGTTAATAACACATAGCAACTGCGTGTCTGTCTCCACAGGGTGATCCACTCCCTCAGTCACTGGTCGACCTTGTGTGGGACTCTCCCATCTCCTCAGTGGAGGACCTAAAGCTGCTGCTGCAGCAGGAGGCCAGTGCAATAGGTACTAACGGGATCTCTTTCTCTCTCTCACACACACAAACACACGTTAATTAGGCAGACACGGAGGAGGTAAGCTTAGGGGTGTATCCACAGCCATGAATAGAGAGAAATGCAGTGTGAGATAGTGTCAGCAAAACATACCAAGTAACATGCTTAATCAGTCAGTTATGGAAGAAGTCTGAAAGAGAGCAGCATCAACGTTTTCATTTCACAAGCTGAAACGGGGAGGAAGGGGAACGCTTCCAGCACAAGGTCACCGCATTGTTCTGCTGCTCTGGATTCCTCAAAAGGTTTGAATTATGGATGTGTGTATTTGTGTCACAGAAAGAGTTCAACCCTCGCCATGTACTTTCCCCACCTCGACAGAGTCCAACCAAACCAGCTCACGCTCAGATCAGCTATCTGTTTTAAAGTTTCACCAAAGAGGAACCAAGTCGCACATACATATATTAATAGACAGGACTTTGATCGTCTCATAATGCATAAATAACACAGTGACATAACTGTGGCCACAGAGAGGAACACGCAGAGGGAAAGATGCTTCGAAAACAGGACGCAAGGAAGTGACTCAATCTTATTTTTTATTTAGAATGAATTATTCTTTTTTTTGGCAGGGGGTAATGCAGCTTGTATATTAATATTTTTTTATTAAAAAATCAATTAACCTAATTTTATGATGATATCTTGATGACATTTGTAGATTGAATTCAATTACCCAACAGCCTATCACAGGGCCAACCCTCGCAATACACAAGACAAAACCTGCAAATTTGTAGTATTTGTAGCACATCCATTGTAGCTATCACGCAATAGTGCTAACTAATTAGGAGACATTAGCTCTCCTATTAATTCAGTGATAAGAAATTATTTTGGTTATGGGTTTTCTAAACATTTTTATTAGCCTGCAGTGGTAGGCTACATTGTGTATGGGGCATTTCAGCATTCACATACTAACACTAGCATGTTTATGAGGCCATTTTAGCGTGTTGACAAGCTAGCTGTTACAAAGCTTCGATTCTCTCAAAATTTGTAGCAGAGCATCTCCCTTTTTTTAGGATTTGACTAAACAGTCTGCGTTTTGTTGATTTTTAATCGTCTTGACCCATGTGTAACCTTTGTATGTTTAACATATCTGAACAAATGATCTTCAAATTGGTTCTATGCTATAATTAAAAGAGCCAGGCATTCAGACCAACACTAATGTACTGGCGTCTACAGATTTAAGCCAGCGAAATGGTAATACATAAAAGGGTTGAGATTAATTACTTTTACAGTTTATTTAGATACAGATAAATGAACACCTAGCAACCTCTGTAAACAAAATAGAAGTGTTATTTAGCTCCAGGCAGCTAATTAAAGTTAACAGGCCACCAAGTAACACCTTCATTTATGTTTTGGAAACAGACACTCACACATTGGTCAAAGCAGCCTGCACCAGGGTTATAATTAGGAGTTAGGGGCTGCCGCATGAAATGAGAGTATACGTGCACATACATGAGCTATATTTAAAACGTCATATCTTTGTTCAACAGTTTTCTTGACAGCAGTGAGACAAATTGTGGCAGAAAATAGCCTAATTGTTTTAGAGCGGTAAAGCAAAAAAAAAAAAATGGCTTCCTTTGTGTGTTGAACAATGAGCTTGGCATAAATCTGCCCAACAGGCCGCTCATGGTTTACATATTTGACTTGCTTATGGTGGAGGTTTTTATGACTTTCCCTGCTTCAAATCAAAGTTGTGACAAATAAAGATGACCTAACAGTGCCTTCCTCTTTTGATCTCTTTTATTTAGAACATACAGAGGAAGAGCATGACCGTCTTCTAAGCGCCACCCATGGCCGGTACACTAGAAGTCTTGGTAGGTTTCCATGTCTTCTTCTATTCCCAGTATTAGTCTTCTTTTATCTTTATAGCTTTCTTTCATTTATTCTTATCTTAATTTTTCTCCTGCCTCTTTTGTCCTAAAAGTCGACGCAGAGCCAGCCCAGAAGGCAGATTGTAAAGTCCGAACAGAAGTAATGGAAATAACACGATCCATGCTGGATCGCAGCAATGCACACTTCATGGTGTGGCCTCCGTGTGTGGAAGTGCAGCGCTGTTCCGGCTGCTGCAACAGCAGACAGAATCAGTGTGTCCCCACCGTTGTCTCCAGCCGATACCTGCAGGTACACACTCTATCTAGCAGCCATTAAAATAGACCAAACAAAAAAAAAAAAAAAACTCACTGAGGTTTAAAAAGCTTCATCTTTTTCAGTGTCTCCAAGAAAATTTTTTTCTTTCTAATGTTTCTCTTATCAAGAAATGTGAATTACATTTCTTGATTAGAGGGGATTTCTGTTTCAGGCATGGAGTTTTTCCTCAAATTTGCCTGTTCGTGTAAACAGTATCCAACATCTAAATTTGAATATTATTGAAAAGCCTATTTATTTTATTAACTCAATTCACTAAGTGAAACATATTGTATAGATTATCCACGCTTGGCCTGATGTTTTCAAGGTTGTATTTTTGTTAATAAGGATGATTTTCAGCTAATAAAAGTACTCAAAATTGTAGCTGGCTTACCACATAATCCATATGCATGCTATAAACCAAGCTTTTGATATCACAGACCCTAAACCTTTAAATAAATAGAACATTTTTAATCCACATTTCTCCAATTTCTGCAGAAGGTGCAGTACATCTGTCATTACTAATCTAAATTTGACCACATTGCTTAGAATAGTACAGAGCAAATAGTAATTGAAGTCATGGCTTTCCCCCCTTTTTCATATGAGACAGGGTTAAGAGGGTAGTTATGTGGAACTAGTGATAAAACAGAACAATGCATTTGTGTCAAAGATATACACAGTTATGTTAGCATGTTCATGTTATAATTTTAGTACCACTTTGTATTCGTCATGATCTTTTACCTTTTGTAATTCAGTATACGATGCAACTTGCAGAACCTGGACAGAGGAAGACACTTATTAATCTATTTATTTATTTTTTTCATTTGTAAACCAACAGATACCAAACAAATCTTTGCATTGAAATGTCATTGTATAAGTCATGTTGACAGCTAGTTGTCACAACACAGATCAAAGCTCTAGGTTGCGGTTCTATTGTTACTCCTTTGAATGATTAATTTGCTTCCATGGACCGTTACAATTAATCTACAGGTCGTGTTTTGAGACGTTAAGAACAGGAATCTCAGCTTTTATTTCTCGTAAACATCAGGAGTACAGGTCCTGACAGGCAGTTCAGTTCAGTTCAGTTTATTCATAAAATGCAAACACATAATCTCAAGGCACTTTACAAAGTACATTCAATCAAATCATACAGACCGATTGGTTAAAAACCTTTTTATCTAAGGAAACCCATCAGATTACATTGACTGGCAGCCACCTAATTGCATGGAATTAGATGGCGATACTAGGAAGTCAGCTACATTCTACATGCAATGTTACATTCACCAGCCACGTTATTTGGTGCACCTTGCTAGTACCAGGTTGGACCCTGTTTGCCTTCTAAACTGCCTCATTTCTTGGTAACAAAGATTAAAAAAGGTGTTCAAAAAACTTGTTTTTGGTCCACACGGTCATTATAGCCTCATGCAGTTGCTCTCACGATGCTGTGAATCTCTCTTGCCACCACATCCCAAAGGTGCTTTTGCATTGAGACTGATTTTAAAGGCGGCTGGAGTACAGTCTCATGTACAAGCACATGCACAATAAACCAGACTGAAATGATTTCAAATCTGAGACATCCTAGAAGTAGCCATCAGAAGGGTAAATTGTGGTCATAAAGGGATAAAAATTGTGAGCAGCAATACTCCGGTAGCCTGTGGCAGTTAAACAATGATAACTTAGTGCTAAGAGGACAAAAGTGTGCACAATTACAAAGTTGTTGATACAAGGCAGCCAATATGGCTGGAGCAACAGGACATTTTCATCCATACAGCTGCTACTCACTGGATATTTTCTCTTTTTTTGGGCCTTTCTATGTAAACTGCAGAGATGGTTATGGATAAAAATTCCAGTGCATGAGCAGTTTCTAAAATACGCATGCCATCCAGTCTGGCAATTACAGTTAAAGATGGTTAGATCTCCTTTTTCCCCCATTTGAATGCTTAATTTGGACCATAACAGGTTGTCTTCACCATGTCTAGATGCCTAGATTTACCCAGCTCCTACTCTGTGATTGGTTGATTATTATTTATGTTAACCAGAAACTGAACTGCTAGTAAAAGGGTTGGCGAGTGTTTTTATGCAGCAATATGTTGTATCAACCATCACGCCTTTACCATAACCAATCGGTTTTCTTACCTGGTCCTTCATCTGTTTTTTTCTCTCAGGTAATAAAGGTTGAGTTCATCAACCGGAAACCTCGCTATGAAAAAGCCATCATCTCTGTGGAAGATCATGTAAGCTGTTTTTGCCAGCGATCCTCTCCCTCCACATCATCTTCTTCCTCGTCAACTGTCTTTGTCTCTCAACCAAACCCTCTTCCGCCTCCACCACAAAAGCCCCCTGCATCCCCCCACCTACCTCTGTCCCCTTCCCGTACACCTCATCCACTTCCACCAAAGACTCACTCTTCCAAGGCGGACCTCCATCGCCACGATGATCTCAAGCACAACCAGCATCATCACCATCATCCGCACGAGCACGATCCGTTGGCGAGGCAATGGGCACAGGGCAGTTACACTCAGCTGGTGCGCTGGACGCAGCCAAGAGTGCATCAAGCCCCCGCACATGTGCAGACTGGAGTGCGCCATACAACAGCCGGGTTGCTCGGCTCGGTCAGTACCTGGCCATCTGAGGCCAGGGCGGAGCACAGTGTTATGGGAAGCCCACAGCAAGTTGGGCATGGAAGTGGCTTCGATAGGAGCCGTGAGGAGACCGGTGGGGAAGTACACCACCCTGATCATGAACAGCATCAACAGCAATTGTCAAAGCACCAGGGTAGACAGGAGCACCAGTATCCTGATCGGCCACGCCACTCGCCACAGTTCAACCCTGGAGGAGACGACGACCAGGAGCTAAGGACACACTATCTGCTTCACGCTCCTCAGTCGGACGATGCTTTTTCAACTGTCAGCATAACCCAGGCACCCAAGTTAGTAGAAAATCCCACTCCTTTTACATCCGTTATTCAGACAGACTCAGTGACCAGCCAAAAATATGCAGAGGTAACCCCTCACAAACAGATGGAGACCAAAGGACACGGTCAAAATAAAGGGACTGGGAAGGAAGGAAGCGGGTCAGCAGTTAGTGGGGACATAGTCCAGGCAGAGGCAGCCAATCAGGGGAAGGAAAGAGACTCTAAATTGAGTGGGGGGCAAGATCGTTTAACAGAGGAGGAGAGACGACAAAAGCTACTGGAGATGGTACAGAGTGAGCCAGAAAAAGCGCCTCTTCTGCATCCTCAGCAAAGGCCAAGACCGACAACATTTAAATCAGGTAATTTAAATCAGGTGTGATGACTGGTTGTGTCATAGCAGTTTAAACGAAATGTCATACTATCAATTAAGATGCAAATAAATGTGTATGTGAAGGTTTTTTTTTTTAATGTGTAAAAATAACATTTTGACTAACGTATATTACAGAAGAACTTTGATTAATCCAAACTTTTTTTTAACAAGTCATGTCTCGGCACATACACTGCTTTCATACTTTTCGAACTTTTTGCACCTTTTGTAACGGTGTAACCACAGACTTTAATGTATTTTATTGTGATTTTAGGTGATACACCAACACAAAATGGTACGCACTTGCAAAGTGGAAGGAAAGGATACACAGTTGTTAAAAAGTTTACCAGTAATCTGCAGTATTAGTTTTCCAACATAATTAGAGTTTAATTCTGGTTTCATCTGAGGAGATCACTTCTTCTACACGTTTGCTAAATGGCTTGTGGTAAACTTTATATTGAATATTTATACAGTTTTATTTGCTCAATGGGTTTCTTTTTGCAGCTCCTCTGTAAAGGGCAGATGTATGGAGTAAACAATTAACACTTTTTCTTCCTCTTGAGCTGTAGATCTCTGCATGATGGACTAGGCAGTGCTCGGAAATGTTCAAAGCTTGAGATAATATTTTATAACCTAAGCCTTATGCACACATTGAACTCTTTTTTTAGTAATAGGGTGACTTCCAAAGGCATTTTGTTGCACTGAATTTTGTTTTACTGTCATTTATTTAGAGGTATCAGAGTAAAGGGTGTCCAATACAAATGCATGCCCTGCTTTTCAGATTTTGGACTGTAAAAAAGTTTAAAAAACCATGTGTCATTATCTATCCATGCTAGTTTATGTTTGTCCTAATTAACTAAATCTTATTGTTTTAATGTGACAAAATAAAAATAAAAAGTTCATGGGATATAAACACTTTTGCCAGGTGTTTAAAATTGACCCATAATTTGCTTTATATGCACTAAAACCCAATGCAGCAGTACACCAATTTTTTTAAATGCACAACTCAACTTAACCAAGCAGAACCACAAGGAGCAGCTTGTTAAATCTCACTGAATGCGGTTTTCACTGATCGTCTGGGATAAAATTGAAGAGTCACTACCCCTACTGTTCATTGAACGCAGATTACAATCTTAGTCCGTGACACACGAGTGACTCAGTACGAGTTTATCTATCAAGATGTAGCAATCGGCACATGCTTGAATAAATAACAACATACCGACCTGTCCAACTATGTATCCTCATTTTGCATTCCCCATTCAAAGCATGGACTCAAACGTACGTGTAATCGCAGTCACGGGTGAAAAGGCTTTAGGTCCCCTCAGGGCACAGTTGGTAAATGTCAAGCCAACCTGTAGTTCAGGTTTTTGCTAGTTGCCTTTCTCTTAAACTGGGATCATTCCAGGAATTTCTGTTCTTTGTTGCCTGTTTGTAGCACCCGAGCCGGCAGGTAAACTTGTAAAAATGCACTGCAAAAATGAGCTTATTGTATTTGTCCTTGATTTGAGCAGGTAAATAAGATTATCAGCCAATGGAATTAATATTTTGACCCTACAATAAGATCCTATTTTAAGTGCAGAAATCTAACTCCATTGGCAGATCATTTAAACTTTCCCGCTCAAATCAAGGACAAATACACTAATTTCAAGAAAATTTTACTTACTTTTAATTCCCTTTTTGCAGTGATGGGGCAACTGTGACTCAGTAGAGAAAGTAGTTGTCTTGCAATCTGAGGGTTATGGATTTAATTCCAGCTTCCTCCTGGCACATGTCAGTGTGCCCCCAGGCAATGCTTGTAACCCCATTTTGCCTACCGATCTCCTTATCGGTGTATAAATAGGTGCACAATTGTGAGTGCAAATGGCTGAATGTAACTAGTGTGGAGTGTTTTCATTGGTCAAACTCAGTCCACTTGCTATTTAAAAAGGCTTTTATTAAATATATCTTATTTTGTATCAGAATTATCTCACTGAACAGTTTTTAATACTCTAACCTTTAATTTTAGTACATTTACTTAGTCAGGAAGAATAAATAATAGTTTTTAACAAAATAATTCTTATTCCATTAATGGGACTGAAGCATTTTTAATTAATCCTTAACTTTTGATTACTAATCAATACATTTGTTTCTATGGAAAATAAAAAAGGCAGGAAAGTCCATTTTTCTTAACCACTCAAAAAACATTAGGGCCAAAACATGGAAATTGTTCAACATATCCAAACATAAATGAACCGTCCAACCCAAAACCTACAGAAATCCTGTTGGTTGAGCTGATGAGAAGAGAGTGTTAGAAATCCTGATCTTTGAAATGAAATCTTATTGGAGATGACTAAGTGCTATCCTAAAGGTGAAAGGGGGTTGCACAAAGTAAGATTTTTCATTCTTCTTGACCATGGCTGCCGATAAACGTGGAGGGACGCGTGATCTCAAACTAACAATACTTAGTGCCGATATAAAAATCTTGGGAATATTTGATTTGAAAACAAACAAAAACAAAACAAAAACAGAAATATATAGCATGTTTAAAGTTGCTATGAAAGAAAATTGCAGTTACACAGGCATTTTGAGAAGAGGTGACTCATCCTGTCTTTTTGGTTGTGTGTGTTTTCAGCTACAGCACCGTTCACCGTAGCACCCAAGTCAACGACAGCTCGTCAGGTACCGTTCCGACCAGCCTCTCCTCGCCGCAGGAAAAGAAAACACCGCAAACGTATCAGCAAAGCTGCTATGAGGGCTATGATCATGTAGAGATGAAGGTAAGGATGAGTGGAAAGTTACAGGAATATGTAATAATAGTGAGTTACCCATCATTAAAGAAAACATGCAAAGGAGGAGTGAATATTACCATCACCTTGAGAGAGCTAAACTAATCAGACATGTACTGAGAAACAGGCTGTTGAATAAATCATCCAATTTTAAGTTTTACTGTCGTACATCGGTGGACAGTCTTACGTTCAAGAAGGCGATCTTTTTCTGATCAACGCGGAGACCGTTGGTATGTGCCACCGGGTTACACCGACACGCTGCAGTTTAGAAGTTGTTACTGCGGGAAACTACCTATTTCCATTTTAATTGAAATGTTTGAAAATAAATTAAGAGGAAGCACAGCAACGCAAGAAGCTATTTGAAAGGGAACTATTTTCTACAACATGTCAAGACATCCCTGCTGCTTGCCTAGTATACAAGAGACCAAGAGTTTCAGCAGATAACAGGAAGGTTAAACAGAGAACATAAAGGTTTCTAGATAGGCAAATGTTGGCAGCATTGTGGAAATTACAAAGGGAAGGGTCTCTAGTATTCTCATTCTCTAGTAGTGAATACACACGGAGACTGCTGTTTTAGTAATGCTAACTACACTAATCACTAATATAAAATTCATAGAACAGTTTAAAATGTTGATTCACTAACCATTTTCTTATTCGTTTCAAATAATTGAGCCTATGCGTGTCAGTGACATTTCTCTCACAGTGTAGTGGTGCACCTCAGCTCCTGATGAATAAAGATTATTGATGACTCCTAACAAGAAGGGTGGAAAACACATTTTGAATGCCGTTAGTTATAGTCTTTAATGACAAATCTGAAGGGACCCAAGTCTGCATCAGCAGCTCAAAGCTTCACAAAATCCAGAGTTTGAAAATCAACCACAAAATTCTGATTTTTCTTTTTTTTTTCACAAAAACATAAACTGTCAGACAATAGAAAGAAAAAAAAAGATAAATTTGCTTGTTTATAATTTTGCTGAATTCTTTCTCCAACAGGAATTGGCGCTGCGAAGTGAGAGATTATGAAACACTTCTCCAAAGGGATATGGAGATGTAAGAGGTCTTTCCTGCAGGAAACGTTCAGACCTGCTGTTTTAAGTAATCAGCTTGGCAGAAAGTCACCTTTCCTCCTCTGGAGATGCTGCAAAGTATCCATCAGTCTGGATTTAATAAGTGCAATCTTGTGAACTCCTCAAACTATGAGAAACTTTGACACACTAAACACTGGATTTCACTTGTGTCAGTTAAGCACAAATGGAGCTAAATGAGGATTTATTTGGACAGTGCTCAAAGAATGCAAGGCAAGAGGCAACCATTGACGGGCTACTTTTAACAAGTTGCTTCATATCCAAGATGAATACTGGATTGCTGATTTGTGGCTAATCATGGAGTTTGAAATAAAAACTATCTGACCAGGAGAACTGGATTTCTACACTGGGATGATGACTGGAAACTGTAGCGAGAAGCTTTGGTCTCAGTGCTAAAGATTACTGTTACCCTGAAATGTTTGATTCTAAAAAAATAACACTGGAGTAGCCACACACTGATCATACTACACTGACTTTAGAGACTGCTATGTACTGTAGCTAATTGTACAGGAAAATATCAGTAACCTGCTCATTTTTTACTACTGCCTGATAGAATGAAACAGAATAACAACTAAACGCCTGCTTTAATAACATGCTATAAATATCCACAGGTCTTAAAGACATGGCTTTTAGAGACTGTTGTGAGCCAGTTATAGATAATGCTACGTTGTAAAAAAAAAAAAATGCTTTTAAGAAAATAATTTCCTGGTGAAAGAGAAAAAAAAATTTCTTAACTTATTAAAAAATTGAGGACAGGAAGTCCTCTCGTTATCAAGTGTAATTATTGTCTCAGACATGTAATGTTATAATATTTGGTTGTACAATTGTAATGAATGTTATTTTTCATAAAAAATAAAAAATGTTCAAGGAAAACTGCATTGTTCTCTTTTGTGGGTGCTTGAGCAAATGAGGACAAGGCATGCACATTATCGATGCCTGCACATGTACACTTTGTGTATACGTGTGTTTAGCTGTGTGTTGCACATTAGAGTCATCTGCTAATCTTCGCTCTATGACTGGAAATCATGTAGCACCACCACGAGAAGCAAAGCAGGGGTTAGCAGAGTTTCTGGTTGCTATGGGTACTCATGGACGGACGTGTCAACAGAGGAGTATCAGATGTTTGAAAGAAGGATGAGGGAGGGAGGATGTCAGCTTAGGAATGACCAGTTGATGAATGAGGGCGAGGGTTAGACCATGCTAAGGGTCCTGAGAGGGTCCTGGGATATGACATGGACAAGATAGACCAAAACCATACACAACTAGAAAATAGAGATTTATAAGGTCCTTCCTTCTCCTTCTCCTCCGGTAGACGGCTCCCTAACGTGGCATAACTCGGGGTGGTGGTGGTCCTCACTTTGTCATCTGTATGAAGAATGTGTCACCACAAGGGCATTATCTGTATTTTGATTATGAGTCTCTAAGTGTGTTTTAAGCGTCTTCATAAATGCACACATCTAATCCACACAGTACAAATGTTCCAGTAATAATTAAGCCCACTTTATCCCAGAAATTCTTACTTTTAAAAGCCAAACTAAGGCAAGCATTTAATAAACAAATCATTAACACCCACAAGCTAATTTGTCTAACAAGTCCTGCTCTTTAAGTCTTTCGTTGTGGTTTGTGGATTTAAAAGGACCCTAGTCCAGACAGGAAAAAGTATCATAGCATGTGAAGTGTGGAGCTTTAATGACAAAACCAGAAATAAGGAACTTGTACATAAAAAATCACAGTGAACCCGAGAGCACCAGGACCAGGATGGTGTGCAGCAGATGAATCCAGCAAAGATTGACTAGAAAGTGGAGGATTAAATACTGAGGAGCACAGATTAGTGGAGGAAGGGAGAGGTGACACTCAATTACCAAAATGTGTCATAGCTGTCACAGCTGACTGTTGAAGGGAAAATCAATGGTGTGAAAAAACAAGTAAACACAAAATGCAATTTTAAATGAAGGATTTTATTAAAAGTGGAAAGGAATCCAAAGCTACATTGACCTTTGTGAAAAAGTGATTGCGCCCGTCCCCTGTTAAAACAACTGTGATTTATCAAACCTAAATTCACCTTCTCTAGCCACTCCCAGGCCTGATTACTGCCACACCTGTTCTCAATCAAGACATCAATTAAATCGGACCTGCCTGACCAAGTGAAGTTCACCAAAAGACTCTCAAAAGCTAGACATCATGCTGAGATCCAAATAAATTCAGGAATTAATGAGAAAGCAAATAATTGAGCTTTGTCAGTCTGGAAAGAGTTACAAAGCCATTTCTAAAGCTTTGGGACTCCAGCTAAACCACAGTGAGGGCAATTTTCCACTGTCCAAAAATTCTGGCCAACAAAAATGACCCCAAAAGTGTAGAGACGTTTCAACCAAGAGGTCACAAAAGACCCTATAGCAACATCCAAAGAACAACAGGCATCACTTCTGTTAAGGTCAGAGTTCATCCTCTACCATAAGAAAGAGACTGGGCAAAAATGGTCTGCATGGTCAATGTCCAAGACAAAAAACACTGCTGGGCAAAAAGAACATCAAGGCTCATCTAAATTTTTCTAGAACACACCAAATCCGTAAGACTTGGGAAAATATTCTGTGAAATGACGAGACAAAAGTTGAACTTTTTGGAAGGTGTGCGTCCCGTTACATCTGGCGTAAAAGTAACACATTCCAGAAAAAGAACATTATACATCAGTTAAATATGGTGGTGATAGCATAATGGTCTGGGCTGTTTTACTGCTGTCGGACCCAGAAGACTTACTGTGATAAATAGAATCATGAATTCTGCTGTCCACCAAAAAAAATCCTGAAGAAGAATGTCCGGTTATCTGTTCGTGAGTTTGTGACCTCAAACGGAAACTACCTTGGGTTCTACAGGAGGACAATGATCCAAAACACATCAGAAAGTCCACCTCTGAATGGGTCAAGAAAAACAAAATGAAGACTTTTTAGTGGCCTAGTCAAAGTCCTGAACTGAATCCTTTTGAGATGACGTGGCATGACTTTAAAAAGGCAGCTCATGCTGGACATCCTTCCACTGTGGCTGAATTACAACAATTCTGAAAAGATGAGTGGGCCAAAATTCATTCACAGCGCTGGAAAAGACTTATTACAAGTTGTCGCAAACGCTTGATTGCAGTTGTTGCTGCTAAGGGTGGGCATCAGTTTTTCACACAGGGCCATTTAGGCTTGGATTTTCTTCTCTCTTAATAATAAAATCCTTGATTTAAAGACTTCCTTTTGTGTTTACTTGTTTTGTTTTGTTTTCAAATAATATTTAAATTAGTTTGATGTTCCCAAAAACTTAACTGTGACATACATGCAAAAAAGAAGGGGGCAAACACTTTTTCACACCACTATACTGTATATACATTGCACATTTCACATGGTCAAAAAGCACTGTTCAAGAAGAGTAAATGCATACATAAATGAATAGAAAAAAAATAAATTGGTGTCAATTGGCTCAGGGGAGGTGTTTATGTGGAGCTTAGTCTTCTCAAGGTTAGATTCTAAGCCAAGGGCCATTTGCTGCATTCACATCTCTCTGTCCTTATTCCTGTCCAGCCTCTAATGAATCAAGGACATTATTGCCACAAAATCTAAAATAAGCACACACAAAAATTACAATTCATAAATATCTCAAAGAGAAGCATGCTTGAACAAAAAGCATCCACAGAGGTAAAACATGTGATTGGACACCACTGTCTTTTTGCCACAAGCTGAAAGGCACTGTCATGACCCTGGCCAAAGTTGAAACATGCAAAAGAAGCAGCCACATATTATGCTAGGCTGTAGACAAGGGAAACACGTTGCCATTTTCTCATCCCCCATCATTTAACTGGGTGAGTACAATGTTATTAGTTTGAGGAATGAAAATAAAGCCAATGTTGTGCTAACACTGACTGATTGTGTTGTCCCTCCCTGCCTTGCCTGCCCACGTTTGCTGACAAGACTCCTTTAATACTCACAGGATATACCAAAAAAAGACGTTGTCATCAAATAAATTCTGAAAAAATATATATTTTAATATTGAAACAATACAGTTCACCTCTTCTTGTAATTTCCTGTTGGCTCTACTCTTGTGTTTTCTCCTACTTTGTTGCTGTTTCTTATGGTTTCTGTTCTGCTCCAACAAATCACAACCCCCTGGTCTGGTCCAGTTGTCTGTAGAGTAAGTGTGAGGTTTTGTGGTGTAATGAACCAATAAAGGTGAGCCAAAGTTCAGACAGGTCACAGAGGCAACACAAACCTTCTGCTCCCAATGCATTGTGATGATTTGTGAGAGTGGTTGCACATGCATTGGTGGGCATGTGCACGTGGCTGCCAGCCATCCTTGTGGTGTTCCTCTGACAAGTGAGTGTGATTGTGTTCATGTGTTGTGAAACAAATGGAGAGAGTGTTATTTGGCACAATGTCCCCCACGCCAGTAGCTTAATGAGCTGGTAGTTGGCAGCCATTCATGGTCACCGGCATCCTCCGGAGTCACACCATGGTGTCCTGTGTAAACAGCACGCTCAGTTCTCATACATTTTACGCTCACCTGAGAAAATGAGTACACACACTTTTCAGAGAGGTCACAGCACCTAGGTCACAGTTTTAGCAGATCAGCACACATATGATCATATGCACATGTGCCAACATCAGGAACACAGCTTTCTGGCGCAACACTGTGTGTTTGCATTCACACTTTTGCAAAGCCAACCATCTGATTGTGGAAAGATGACATGATTTCCTGGGATTGATTCACAGTAAGAAACAGAGCTTTGCAACATCTGTAGATGTGTTCAACTTTTCACCTATAAACTATTTTTCACCTGTCAGGTGGAGCAGTTGCAGTTACTCCACCTAGTTGTTAGATGGAACAGTTGTTAGCAAGAAAGTCCATGGTTTGAATCTGAGCTTGGGCTTTTCTGTGAGGACACTCCACGGTCCTTCCGTTGTATGCATTTTTTCAGGTACTGTGACTTCCTAAACTCATACATAAACATACATGTTTGGGCAACTGACCAGTCTCAGTCTTGATGTGTTAGTTGATGCATGGTGGACTGTTGATCTGCCTGGGGTGTATCTTACTTCTTCCCCTGCCTGGTCAACCTTTAAAAACAAGAGTTAATCTTTGTATGCTTGCTGCCTGCCTACTCACAATTAAGTGGACTCACACTGAAATGCTTTACCAGCCAAGTTATCAATAAGTTGAGTAAAAATAGGAAGGAAACATGCTAACGTTACCCTGTCACTTTAGCAAACTGCTTTGTACTTAAAGAAATAAAAAATTTCAGCTGGAGCGAGACATGAATCCATCCATCCATCCATCCATCCATCCATCCATCCATCCATCCATCCATCCATCCATCCATCCATCCATCCATCCATCCATCCATCCATCCATCCATCCATCCATCCATCGTCTTCTGCTTATCCATGATCAGGTCTTGCGGTGGGGCAATAGGTCAAGGATAGAAACCCCTTCCCAGGGACATCTTCCAGCTCATTCTGGGGGATCCAAAGGCATTCTCAGGCCAGACATGAAATATGGTCCCTTCTGCAAGCCTTCCCTGGGGTCTTCTCCCAGAATGACAAGCCTGGAAAACCGTCAAAGGGAGGTCCCCAAGGGGTAAAGCTTTCCGCTTTCATCTTGAAGTCACAAAGAGACAACCCTCTCGCTCACCAGGGAAAACTCCAAAATAAAGGTGCTCAGTTGTGGGCTTGTGCCCATTCCCACTCCTGGCCTGGCTCCACGGCTCTCTCCTTGAGCAACTCCGGAGTAAGAGACAGTCCAGTTCATCTCCAGGAACTAGATTCCAAGGCCCAGGGTGTGTGTAGAGGTGAGTCCAGTGGTTTCTAACTGGTACCATTCAACCTCACACAACAGTTCTGGCTTCTTACTTAAAAGTGAGGTGACATTCCACTTACTTAAAGCCAGTTGGTCCTGCCAGGGGTTAGCACTACACGGCCCCCACCCTTGTTTGCTGCCTAGCTTACATATCATCTGACCCTGATATTTCTCTTTACATGTGATGAGCCCACATAAAACAAGCATCCTATGGCTGAGCCCAGCCAAGCCCCTGGAGCCAAGGCCTTCAGAGTCATGCCAGGGATCTACCTCCAGAACTGGCTCCAGGAGGGTGCACCGGTCTCCCTAACCCTGACGAGGTTCGGCTGATATTGTGGTTGGCTATGTCATCAGAAACATTGAATTACTCTTAGTCTTAGTCCTCACCTGAGGCTAATTTTGCCATGGGAGATCATACCTGGAGCTTATAGAGGTTGTTGAACTTTTCATTAGGATTAAAACTCTATCACTGCTAATTGATACTGCACCACGTAGAACATTGCTGAACAAATTACACAATTGATACTCCCTAACCCTGACGAGGTTCAGGATCATGTTGATCATGTAATACTTGTAAAATGTGACTTACCTCAAGGGTATACAGGCTAAAAGTTTGGAAGCAGGGTTGAATGCATACAAAAAGGTTTAATTGTAGAGGTTGTCCTGTAACGGCGGGTAGTCAGTTCGATACCCCGCTCCGACTGTCTCATTTGCTGTGTCCTTGGGCAAGGCAGTTCACCCGCATTACCTGCTGGCAGAGATCAGAAGGTCTGGTGGCACCGATGTACAGCAGCCTATCAGCCTGCTCCAGGGCAGCTGTGGCTACAAACATAGCTCACCATCATCAGGATGTGAATGTGTGCGTGAATGAGTGAATGACTGATTGTAGTGTAAAGCGCTTGTCGGACTTCATAAAGTGCTTTACAAGTACAAGCCATTTACCATTTACTTTGTAACAAATTAGCATGATTATTATTTAAATGGTCACTTAACACAATGCAGTTTTATTATAGTTGTCATGTATTTAGACATGACAACTGAGGGAGTTACTTCCATGTAACTCTGTGGCTTTAAACCAAGTATTGCAAATATATATTAAAACGGCAGTTTGGTTTTTACTTTTCTGCTCAAATCTTGTAAATCATTTCATCTCTAAAACTAACAACCTCTCAGAAGACCTGAGTTGTCTGGAGGGTTGATACACTGACAAAATGTCTGTGACGTAGTCTGGTCCTAAGCCATTCAGTGATTTATAGACTGACGGAAGTATCTTAAAGTCTATTCTCTGAGATACAGGGGGCCACTGTAAGGACTGTAGGTAAACTAGCTAATCAAATACTGAACACATCCCAAAATCTCCTGAAGTCACACCGGTTTAAAAGAAAGGCACAGTGAACAGAAACTTCCCATTTCATCTTCAGCCTGTTTTGGCCTTGCTTTCAAACATTTGACCTGTAGTGTAGATGCAGTTGCTTTTATTAACTTCAATGACGGTCAAGACTGGAACTTACCATCTGTAAATGTTGAATCTTAAATGAATGGAAAAAAAACAGCTGTGGGCACAATTATCCGCAAACAGATAATTGCAGAACTCATCGTTAACTGCATTATCATACACATCCACACAGACTTCTCTACATCAGTAACAGTCACGGCTCCACGTTAAACCGTTGTTAATAGCTGTGCTGTTTTCTTCTTACCTGTCTTCTTCTTGTTATGATGTGGCCTTAACACTGTTGGCTCCCACTGGTCAACAACACAGAGACGCCGGTATCTGCTGCTGTGTAATGTCTTCTTTTCTTTTATGCTCATGCAGGTCGCTTTGGGGTCATGGACCATTCAGACAGAGGTCTGATGGCGAATGCATTTAATTAGTTGTGTAACTGAGCTTTCTGGATTTGTTACTGGCACTGCATAAGGTGGAAGGAGACTGGACTCTACTAAGTCTCCTACTAAGAAAGTAGAGCACATAACCCCAGTTCTAAAGTCCTTACACTGGCTCCCTGTATCTCAGAGAATAGACTTTAAAATACTTCTGTTAGTCTATAAATCCCTGAATGGCTTAGCACCTAAATACATCACAGACTTGTTATCAGTGCATCAACCATCCAGACCACTCAGGTCTTCTGGCTCCAGCCTACTCTGCATACCTAGAACCAGTTCAACTTTGTGTTTTTAATATTTGCTTTTAGTTTCTATTTTTCCACGTTTTATTTTGTTTCTACATTTTCACTTGCTTTTATTCTGTTTTATTTTCCTATATTTTAATCATGTAAAGCACTTTGCATTGTCTCTGTACTGAAATGTGCTATACAAATAAATTTGCCTTGCCTTGCCTTGCCTGGACTCAGAGCTGGGCTCTTACCTTTCCAACATTTGTACAAAACACATGCGCTTCATTTATACTGTTTACAATTGGCCTCTGTATTAGTCTGGTTGGTTGACTGCTGGGCTTAATTTGGGCTTGTTTGAGTTCATACAGCTCGTTGTTTGTTTCTCCCACAAAAACTGGCAACACTGGTTCCACCCCATGCATGTTTTTTTTTTAAGATGCTGCTGCCTGGGTACAGAGGGATAGACTGTTCTTCGCAAATGCTCCCACTGCCATTTAAAAGTTAAAAATCAAAAGTAAGTTCTCCTGAAATAACATGCATTGCTGTGCACAACAGTCATGTGCAAAGTGCGTGCGTGCAGCATCCTTTGTCTGACGTGTAACTTAGACTGACAGCCATTGCTTAGTGTATGTATGTATGTATGTATGTATGTATGTATGTATGTATGTATGTATGTATGTATGTATTTTGAGGCTACAGTTTTAAGATGGCATAAATGAACTTTTTTATACTACTTTCTCACAGAAGTAAGATTCTGGCAGATGATAAACTCTTTTTAAGCCCCCTTAAGTTAATGTCTTGATCCAAAGCTTTTTGCTTAAACTTGATAAGGGTCAACGCTCTGCTCTACAAGAACAATATTTAGTACAGTAAGTGGATTAATGACTTCATTAAAAAAATTCAAAAAGATATTATGTTTTTGCAGTCTGCATTTCCTAAGGTTTAAAAAAATCCCCAAAAGCCATTTGAGGAGTGTTTTGAAGCATAAAAAAATGATAAATCATTAAGGATTAACTGGTACTTCTAGACCCATTTAAGAAAAAGGATTAAGATAAAATTACTTATGCGTATAAAACTTCTTTATCTTGTTTGATGAGTCCATCCATCCTACGAGACAAAATATGTATAAATTATCGATTAGAGTGAAAGATTGCCTATGATCTAATTCTGAATAATGTATTTAAAGTAACAGATGGTTGCATTTGTTTACTTGTTTAGGTGATTAAAATCACTGGCTGATTTAGATTTAATATGCTGAGAAATTTCCATGAAACCCTTTGCCCCTGCAGTTTGCACTTTTTTTTGGCTCAGTCTGCTTCTTATTGTGACAGACTTTGTCAATATTATCCGTCTGCCCCAATGGGGAAGTGAATCTCCCTAAATCCATTTGTTTCGCTCTCTAGAGGAAACCCAGATGACCAACCCCACCCAAGTGAACACCCACACACACACACACATGGTCTGCCTCGGCCACAATGGTATTGTTGTGTGGTAAAAGTACGTTTGTATGGGCTGTGGTGCTAGTTTGGTCTCTATGTTGTTTGTTGAGGGGGTGTTGTGGCTCCATGTGTGTCCTTGTCTAATACCTCCACCCACACACTCACAACTTTGTCCTACATTCACTCCATTTTAGGACTTATACTTGCACATCCATGTGAGCATTATGTATTATTTTGAGCATACATTCATAAATATGACAAGAATGGGAACAAACTCAATCTGCCATTGCTGTGGCTTTTGATTGAGTAGCTAAATTTGAATTCAGGGAGCCCAGAGTTGCAATGACAACAGCTCTGTTTCTTTTCACAAACCCCAGTACTATCTTCAACTGTTAAAATGTTTTAAGAAATTAAGTGTAGAATGTTCTCACAACAGGTGCAGAATTCCATTTTATGTTAATGCATTAAAGGAGCAATAAGTAAGATATTTACTGTAAAATCAACCTAAATCATTCTCATTTGTCACCTGGGATGGAAATAACGTTCCCTATAAACAATCGGTCCCCTCCATCAACAATGTCTTAGTCAAGTTTTTCTCCTTTCAAACCCAGAGGTACGGTCCGGAACTGCTTCGGGTTCAGGGCCCTGTCCCAATACTCGCACTTTCACCCTCGCGCCCCTGAAATGTGCGTTCCCGCTGAAGGTGCGAGTGTGTCGTGTGTTCCGATTTTCCAGAGTGATATTTTGCCCCGCCCCCTTTGCACCCTCGACCCACTCTTCGGGGAAGTCCGCATCGATAAAGGCTTCGCTGAAGTGTATTATCCACAATTCCTTGCTGAATGTGACATTTTGTGCTATAAGTTAAAAAACATTTTATACAAAAAGACCTAAAATCATACTGCCAACTTAAATGAGGAATCACCAATTCCTTTGTTTCTTAAAACAAATATGGTAGTTATTTCTACTGATAAAACTGAAATTTCCCCAAACAGTAGCAGCCGGTTTAATTTTATTCTATCTGGTTTGTTGAATTTATTTAATGTATTTGCATTTTAAAATGTCTGAAAGTACCAAGTAATCTTTTGCATGTCTATCTATTGACTTTGTTTTACCTGAAAGTGTGATTCCGAACAAGTAAGCAACCAGTTTTGTTTCCTGTGTGCCATGTTGATTTATTTATTTGGTTACCTCCCAGCAGCTCATCATGAAGTTGTAAAAAATGCAATGGAGAAATTGTCATGAAAAATATCAAATGTCTTTATTCATTTTTATTTACTTTCTGTAACAAAAAAGTCACATCAAGCTGCTATCATTGATGAAAGGCACACAACATATATTTTTTAGTTATTTTAGATGTATGTTGTGTATATGTTTAACAATATTATTCTCCATTAATTTCTCATTTGTGGCAATACCCCGCTGCTCTGCTATACACAATCTTCTCAAATGTGGAGCTTCACATCAACAACGCACCATTGAGTAAATGGTTCGTCTCTGTTAAAGGCATTGTGTATTTGTTGCTCCGATTTTAACCACTGTGTCATTACTCATTGTTCCTTTAAGTAAAGCTCAATCAAGGCGCAGGCTAGCTTCAAAATTTGGACACAATACTGTTAAAATAAGAACTTTTGTCACAAAGGTATTTGTTTTATTTACTACAGCCAAACAAAAACTAACCACATTCCTATCTTTTGTTTTGTTTTTGTGGGCATGTTAATCAATTAATCTAGCCGTGTCCAACAGTAGTTTAAAATGCTATTGAAGAGCTGTATACATATTTGGTGGCGTACTTTTACCTTTATATTTTAGAAAAAAACATGTTTGCTCTTTAACTAAGGTAGACTCTAACACAACTTGAAAAGCATCATTCTTTTAGTGCAGCAGATCCTCATTTTGGCAGCAGATATTTTGGCTCTCAACAGATAAAGAAAAAAAAAAGGGAGATACCATTACAAACCTCTGCCAAGTTTTCTCCATTGTTCACTGTTTCAATGTAATGGGGCAATTAATAGTACTAAAGCATCTTTAACAGCACTTGCAGAACCTGTGCTTTTCCTTGTAAAGATGAGTCAGCTAGACTGCCATGGAAAAAGGTCTAACTCAAGCTCTTATTAGACATGCAAAAGGCACACACTTAAAAAAAAAAAGCTGCACTCGAAGCAGAAGTGAAACCAGGGTTAGCCTTGGTATTGTTTTCCAGTGCTGAAAAGTTATTGGACACCTTGCCTTTGGATATCACTTTTAATTACTTTACTAAGTTGGTTTCTTTGTGGATACATGATTCAGAGAAGTTACACCAGCTCAATTAGCTCATTATATTACCGATAAACTGAAACATATTGACAGATGTTGACATGTCAAGGCAGTGAACAAACTGTTGAACTCCTCTAGGTGTTGGTCCAGTTGTCATGCACTCACTCGTTGTGAAAGCAGCAGTTCTATGGAAAACCATCCCAAAAGCTGCTAACATGTAATTTGGCTACAGATGGTTGTAGAACACTTGAAAACTTGAACTTGAATACTAATACTACTACTACTAATAATAGTAATCGCATATTTATTCTGAATGATGTTACCCAATCTCACACAAGTATATGATAATGCATAGGTAATTACGATCACATTGTTTATATGTTCCCAGTTATTTTTATGCACACCTTTATAGAAGGAGAATGACATAAATCAGGTTAGTGTCGCATTCTGGATAGGTGCCATATGTGCTCCAGTGCTTTTCCTCCTCCACAGTCCAATTAGACTGTGCAAATGCCTTCATTTTAAATACTTCTACGATGTACCAGTAATACCATCTGTGTGAGTCTTCACTGTTAGCTCATCTGTCCTCTCCTAGCTTGAGCTTCACCTGCCGTTTTCTGACCGCCAATGCTGCCTGAGAGTCCTCGTCCATGATGTGGGCCAGTAGGACATACATCTTGCTTGTCTGTGCCTGACTCTTTCCACTGCCTTTCACCTGTCAGTGAAATGTCTGCTTCAATACTCAGCCATTGACCTGCTCTGGCTCCGTATATCACCAGCCCAGGCCTGGGCCAGAGGCACTCCTTTTTTGTCCGGACATCATCTTCCAGCTCTGCTGAAGATACATCCACTGGGATTTGCACCATAGCAGCTGAACAGCTATAAATTCCATCTAGTCCAGCTCAGCGAGTTAGCCTGCCTGGGCTGGTCAGCTAGCAACACCATCAGCTGCAATAACAACTCAATCAACTTTGTTCTGCCCAACATCCGCTCACTGACAAGCAAGGGACATCTCATTCAGAACTTCATCACCGACTGTAAGCTAGACCTTCTTTGTTTTAACTGAGACGTGGCAACAGCCCAATGACTTCTCTCAGCTGAACAAATTCACTACTAGTGGATTTCTTTTTGTCTGTACACCCCGTGGCTCTGGTCAGCAAGGACATTTCCTCTGCTCTTCTCCTCTGCCTGGGACCTCTCCTCTTCATCGTTTACCTCCTTTCTCTTGGCAATATATTCTGCAAATTTAACATGCACTCCCATTGTTATAATGATGACACTCAGCTCACTAAAACCTCATCCACTCTTCCATCCACCTCCCTCATGGATTGCATCTCGGAAATAAAAATCTGGTTCAACCTAAATTTCCTTAAATTAAACAGTAGAAAAACTGAGGTTCTCATTGGGATCAAATCCACCTTACCCAAAACCAACAGGTTTTCTTTCATTATTGATGGTTCCACTGTTCCATTGCCCAAGGTTAGAGCTGTAGTTGATAATCCTGTTCAGAAACACTTTTTGTTATACTGGTTGAAATGGTTCTCCCATCCTGAAAGCAGTAGTAGACAGTAGTGACCAATCACTGTGGGGGCAGGACCAATTCTCTTAACAGTAATTGGTGATTCACAAGATCCCCCTGAGGACTGGTAGAGCAGGTAAGATGGTATTGCGCATGCGTGCAGTTATTCAAAAGGGGACTTACTTACTTTTCTGGCAAAATTACCGTCTCTACCTTTAAGAGTCTGGGTGTCATTCTTGACAGCACACTATTATTTTAATCTGTCATCAATAACATTACCAGCTCTGCCTACTTCCATCTATATAACATTAATCACACAACCCCCCCCCCTCCCCCCCCCCCACACACACACACACACACACACACACTGCTGCCATCCTTCTCCACATTCTCATCAATTTCTGTCTGGGTTGTAATATTTCCTTTCTTTTCGGTCTCCCTCATAAATTTTTCCATAAACTTCAGCTGGTCCAGAATTCAGCTGTGTGCATTATCATTTGAACCCCATCCTTTCATCACATCACCAGTGTCTTACAATAGCACCACTGACCTCCTGGTTTAGTTCCGTATTAAATTAAAAATCCATATTTTAAAGTTCAAGGCCATCGTTTGATGGTTAAACTGTGGTTTAACCAAACAAATAAATTGCGGGGCTTGGGCTCCCAATCCATTGCTAACTATGCACAGTTGACCAACAGCTCAGTTATACAATCAGAGAACTCCCTGCACCATCTCTGGTAAGTCTTAAAAACTGGTTAAACTGTGGAAATGCTATGACAGAAATTCTAAGACATCTTTGTTCATCTTCATAAATGTGCATATGCTGGACAAAATCTGGAGCAAAAAGAATAAGCTTACAGCTTCAAATGTATAGTCTTTGTATGTTGAGTTTCATTACTCCAGATTGAAGGTTACGGGTGATAAATGAGTAATTAATTTATTTGAATCAGTAGAGATGACTGATGATCCACAAGGCAAATTCCAACCAGAACTGCAGTCTTAAATGTTTAATAATCCATTGTGTGAGACAGTAAGGGCTCTGTCCAAATGATCTCACTTTTCAAAAATGTTCAAACCCACAATGTGTGATCCTCCCCACATTTCTACAAATAAGTCCAAAAGCTTAAAAACAAAGAACTTGGGTTGTCAGTCTTGCTCCATATTTGTCATCACTTGACTTTGTTACACAATAGCTTGGTGGTCAACGTTTCTGCACATCCTCCTGCACAGCTTCCTGTTATGATCTAGATAGGGGCTCAAATCATGATAACTCTCATGGGAGAAAATCCGTCGTCCTTTCTATCAGTTATGCCCAGCAAAGTCTACATATTATTAGATGTTTATTTATAGTTTAATGATTAAAGTTTAAGAATGTTCTAATTTCCATCTTCCCTCGTGTAAATTGCTATAACATTCCTTAAAAAAAGTATGCTTGAGGTCTTGCACATTTAGAATGACCCATAATTAATTTACCATTGTCTGAGGAGTCAATTGTTCATTAAACCTTTTTTAAAAGTCTTTCAGGGGAAAAGGTTGGGATTGTGGTGAAACCATTTGATATGAGTAATCTTTTTTTTTAGAACAATGCTGTTTTCTAAGGAGTTTTGGTTACAGTAACTAGGCATTAGCTTGTTCCCAGGTATTCATTTAGATATACAGAAGTGAAACCAGAAGTTTGTTCCCCTTGTATTTTCTGTCATTAAGCTTTAAAATTCAAATCTCTCTCCCTCCTGTATTCCCTTTTTCTTATCACGCTCCTCTCATCATGCTGCTCTGCATGTTTCCTCTTGAAAACATGAAGAAAGTAACCCTGAAAGCGGAACACATTCTTCTTCTGGCTAGAACTATATTTGTCTCTGGCTTCGGGATGGATGTGGCGTAATGCAACATCTATGTTTCAACATTAGGGATACATCCTCTGAACACACCTGCTTTTCTTTTGCAGACGTATGTGATTAAAAAAAGGGAAATTAAGAATACACCAAGTATTTATCATCACACTTGTTAGAAATTTGTCAAATTTTAAACACAAATTCTAACTGGTTCCTCGTTTGCTGACGTCCCACTATTGTGAAATTCTCATGTCAATCAGATGGAGATGAAAAAAAAATTACTATAAAAACTAAAAATAAAACACGTTTTACTTTTTGCAAAATCAATTGCAGACTAAAACAATTGGTGGCATTTTTTAACAGTGAGCTTTAGATGTCGTTTTTTTTTTTTAACTCTTTTGCCATCCCCCTTACTCTCTGAGGGCAAAATAGATTTCGGTCCTCCGAAAGTTATTTCTTTTTCAGCAGACATTGGCAGGTTTGGCTTACTAACTATGTTTGTGCAGCCATGTCAGGACTTTTGACAATCAACGCAGATCTTCCTTACTTGAATCCTGTCTTGTCTTTCCAATATTGAAGAGTATGTGAAGCGTAGGCATCATGTCAAGACTATAACCTACGTACCCAGGGAGTGGAGCTAGAGTGGAGACTGAGAGACAAGAGTAAGTGTGGAGGGTGCTATTTCATGTCACTTTTTTTGCCTTGCACAAATCCCCACTTTTTAGCTTCCAGTAACAGTCCAGCCTGCAAATTTAGCCGGTCAATTCATTTGGCCTACTTGTCGCGTTTGTCATATATGTTGTGCCTTCATTTCAGTTGTGATGTTGTATATGTTGCATATGATAGCAACAACGCTGCTAATGCTGCAGAGTCAGATTAATCAGTGCTGAGATGGAAAAAGCACCACTGAAACTATTCTGCATTTACAAAATCATGCAATCTGTCATGTAAGTTTGATATAATGTTCCAAAATCATTTGGAAAACGTAATATTAGAAGAGTGCAAGCTCTTATGGCAGCAGATCACCTTAAATGGCTTTTTAATAACATCCTCGGCACTATCTGAAATTCTTAGAACAGAAAAGGATTTTAAAATGTAGTTTCCCTTAATTCTGAACAATTCTGATATTTTACTTGAATTCTTCTGTGACCATCTGTTGTTTAGCTTCTCAGCTTGTCATCACGCATTCTTTGGTTCTGTTGTCAGCTCCACCTTAACTCTCAGCACTCTCTCTCTCTCTCTTTCTCTCTGTAATGACCCTGATCTCTCCCCTGCACTCTCTGTCACTCTGTAATCCGATGTTGTCTGTCCGAGCCATGCCTGTTGCCCTGCCGTACCCCCTCCTATGCATGTGTGTGCATGTGCCGTCCCATTTTCAGAGTGGTTCTACTTCTCTCTTTAATTAAACCATGCTTGCTTAGTGCTGATTCAGCACCTCAACTTAAACTTTAACCTGAAAATTACAAACCGGCGAGTAAAATTACATTCAAAAACAGAGACTTAAAAACAATAACCAGATAATTTGTGTCTCACATGTCTAATACTTCACATTAGTAGCATTTTAAAGATGTTTTTCTCTGTGGCACTTTAATTCACAATGTAAAATTGCAGATAGGAGTGTTTATACAGCATTTAACGTGTGCATGTACATGTACATGCATATCAGCAGCATGAGATCAGTGCAGTGGAAACTCTGACAGTGGAGGTGTGCCACAGTTTTGGACTCCTAACTTGATTTAAAGACAGAAGGAAAATGCACAAGCATGTACAAACAAACATTAATAGGGTTAAAGCACGAGGCTGTTTCAGAACAGAAGTGGCAAATACCTTTACAAATTAGATTTATGACTGCTGGCTTCAAGTTAGATTTTTAAAGCTTTTTTTTACCCTAAGGAAAAGGAAATGAAGCATCACATCTGGGATATGTGTTGATCATGATTGTTTGCTGGTGAAGATTCTCAGTCATCCAGGTCATGGTCATTCCAAAAAAGTAAAAAACAAAGCAACTGGACTTGTTATCCGTAGTAGAAGACGTTTCGCTTCCTCTCCAGGAAGCTTTCTCAATTCAAAAAGTCTGGAGTAATGTGGAGAAACCAGCTTTATACCAATGCCAAACAAAGGCCTTGTAATGGCTTAGATAACATGCAAATTCAACCGAAACAGGTCCACCCCTTAGTAATGGGCGGTCGTTAAAGCCATTAAGCCAGCAGATTGGACCGAAACTGGTCCACTCCTCTGTAACGAGGAGTCGTTAGGGTTGTTATTGGCCTGGCTTAAAGGAACAATGTTTTGATCACCCGAATGAGGGTGAGAGTTAAGGTGAAGATTGGCCGGAATTAATCCTATTGCTGTATTGTACGTTTTTGAGAGTTGGAACCTAAGGCCTCCTCCTCTGTTTAAGGTTGGTTTTTCTCTCTTAACGTAGATGGCTTCCTTCACACCCCTTTCAAACCATCTGTCTTCTTTGTCCAAAATGTGAACATTTTGGTCCTCAAAAGAGTGTCCTTTGTCCTTAAGGTGTAGGTGGACAGCAGAGTCTTGTCCTGAGGGGGTAGCTCTCCTGTGTTGAGCCATGCGTCTGTGGAGAGGTTGTTTGGTTTCTCCAATATAAAGATCAGAACATTCCTCACTGACTGAACTGCATACACCACTCCGCTCATCTTAGGTTTGGGGCTTTTGTCCTTGGGATGCACCAGCCTCTGTCTGAGGGTCCTGTTAAATTTCAAACCATTTGCATGGTATCTAAGCCATTACAAGGCCTTTGTTTGGCATTGGTATAAAGCTGGTTACTCCACATTACTCCAGACTTTTTGAATTGAGAAAGCTTCCTGGAGAGGAAGCGAAACGTCTTCTACTACGGATAACAAGTCCAGTTGCCTTGTTTTTTACTTTTTTTGGAATAATCATGATTGTTTAATTCTTGCGGGGGACTTTAATGCTCGTGTTGACAACCCTGAAGACAGAGGTGCAAAAGAACTGTGTGAAACACTTTAAAACTTTGGTTTGATTCAACATGTTAAACAACCAACACACAAACGGGGACCTATTATGGACTTGGTCATCAGTAAAGGTCTAAATATTTCCAAGGTCCCTGTAACTGATGTTGCTCTATATGACCAGTTTTCTGTTGCCTTCGAAAGCATCTTTCCCACTGACTTAATTATCAAAAAAGATGTTATAAGAAAACAAGTTTTCAAGGACAGTGCGACTGAAGCCGTAACCAAGTTTACCCTTCCACTTCCACCTTGCCCTGTGACTCAGTAGATGAGCTTTAGCATTAAAGATGATCATTTTAATGCTAAAGGCGCAGACATAATTGATTAGATTGCTCCAATTAAAGTGAAAGTTGTCTCTGGGAAGAAGAAATCTCTGTGGAGAAATGCTCTGCCAGTGAGAAGTGAATAGAGAGAGTGCCGACAAGCCGAACGAAGTTGGCCAAAGACTGGATTCAAGGTTCACTATGACATCTTCAACGACAGACTTTACAAATATAATTTAAAACAGAAAAATGCAAGAGAATCTTTCTTTCCTGAGATCATCAACAAAAATATGAATAATTCTTGTACTTTATTTGCCACAGTTGACAGGTTAACAAACTCTCCGATATCTGTGGCAGCTGAACTCCAATCTAACAAGGCCTGCATTGAATCTGCAAACTTCTTTACTGAGAAAACACAAGGTATTAGAAGGGCAGTTTGTACATCAATGTCAGGACCAGTGCCAATACTGTCTCCAAGTAGAACTAACTGCTAAAATGTCCCAATTCTGCAAAATAAACTACACAGATTTAGAAGAAATTGTTCATCAGCTACATGGCTGGCTACAACATTTGGGGTGCTAGAGCTAAATTCAGGCATTAAAATCAAAAGACTACAAAGCATGTGGTATATTTCTGCTTGATCATGCTGTTTATCTGTCACGTTATGCTTTGACAGTTCTTACATCTAGGATTTGTTTGATGGACTGTTTCTTCCATATCAAAATACGAACATTTCAACATTGGTCGGTCGAAACAAAGACAGATCACAAGCCGTTTTCCAGTAGTGTACTGTCATTGACAAGTACCTCTCACAACCTCTACCACTCTCTAAGTTTTCTGGTGTGCTAACAATGGCATTTTTGTAAGCTGGTGACAAAGGCTGAAAGAATAAGAGTCTGTATGTGACTTTGTGTCGTGTCCCTCTCCGTACTGTCACAGGCTGTCAGGGCAGGAGAGAGAGAGAGAAAGATGAGTCTGACAGAATGACAGCAGGACAATGCTTCAATCCCCCATTGTGGTCGAGTTGGGGGTCATGAACCTGCAGTGACTGTCAAAAAGAGGACCGAAAGGGTGTCATGGGAAGAAAACAAAGGGATTTATTTTCCATGAGTTATTGTGGAGAAAAAAAACATAAGCGAGGAGAAAATCTTAAATCACATACTTGTGAATAAATTGGATTTTATTATCAGCAAAAAATTATTCCGAGCAATTACTTTGCAATCTTAGGTCTTTGTGTATTAAAACGTATCACCAAGAAAGCATGAATCATTAATACTGCCATGAGTGCTTTCGTACAAATAAATCTCACTAAAATATAATCTAACCCCAATCATATCCCGTTCAGCTGGACAGAGAAACTACAGAGGTTTCTATGTGCAGATGAATCAACTTTCTTTGGCGGCAGCTATACTTACTTGTGGAGTTCCTAAAACATCTAAACTTCCCCCAAATCTGGTTCTCGTTGTATATGTTACCTCTGGGATCAAACCATTACTAAATAGATTTTTTTATCATTGCTTTGCAGATCATGTACAAATTAATCACCCCTTCGGAATAGGAAACAATTTTGCAACCTATTTAAAATATCTTTGATGACATTTAAATCATTGGCTGAAGTTAAATATTCTTAACTTGAATCAAAACAAAACCCACTTTTTAAATTTTAGTGAACTGCCTCAAAACATCACCCACATTATTTTCTTCTTCCCTTGGATTCTAATATTAAATATTTTGTTATATTGAAGTCCTTGTCGCGACATTGAATAGCTCTGTAAAACTTTATGATCAAATCAGCAAAGTTGTGAAATCAAGATTTTTTCAGATGGGGGTAAATTCACAAAACTCCTTCAATTTATGTAGCTGTTTTGCTCTTATTTGCTTCTTCAATGGATTCACAAGGGAGTCCGCACTAGAGAAAAGCAATTCTCCCAATCAGGTACAGCAGGTGGTAGCAGTTTGCACATATTTATTTTATCAGGTTGCAGTCGTTCTCTTTTCATCCATAAATACAGGTTGGTGATTTTTTTTCCCACTTTTTGTTATGGTTTTTAATTTTTTTTGTCAAAGTATAGTACAGTATAGTGGATGAACGGCTTATGATTTTTGTATCTACCATTATATACAAACATCTACCAAAAATTTTTGAAGATTAATGTGTTGTCCATTTTAGTGTTGCAATTTTAATCCTAATCTGCCACATATTACCATGTTGAGCTCTGCTTTTGATGTGTGCTTGGATTCCGTATTGTCAGATGGATCAGCATAAGAAAACTAAACTACCTGATGTAATAAGTACAGAATAATTTTTGTCCCCGATTGTTGCTGTAGCTGGTTAACAAATCTTATTCTCTGAAGTAATACTGCATTTATATGTTATTATGATGACCCCAGCCACACACTAGTAAAAATCAGTACACATACTAACCTCATTAGTTTATTTTTGTATGTATTTTAGTCACGTAATTAATAAATTTCTTTACTTAAACATGACAATATTATGTAATGCACACAGAATAGCACGGCGTTGTTGTAAAACATGTATTTTGGTATGTTAATTCTATTTCTGTTTTTTTTTTAGATATTTGATTTGGGGAGTTGGCTGTTCGCATTTCTGGGAATGAGGCGTAGTCAAGGAGCCGAGGACTTTGAAAGCGCAATGTCAGCACATCAGGACCAACCACATGCTTGTCAGCAAGGGAGGCCAATAAACTATATGTTAAATTTCAAAATTTTGCACATTTTTGAAGTGAAATAAAAACCTACTTTGAAGACATTTTTCTTGTTTTTTTTTTTTTATTCGTTCAGTTCAGTTTATTCGAACAACAAAACAATATAAGATGTGTAAATACAACACAACACAATGAATACATAAACTATAATAAATTGTTCGAAAAGGAATGGGACGAAGTATAAACTTTTAAGTTTCCCATCCCTAATGATTCAAGTGACCTAAGTTGCTCATTTAACTAATTACATTCACTCTTCCATAAACCTGTTTTTTTTATCTTTCCTCGTCTACATATTTATCCAAAAGTAATTTTTTGTACCTTCTCTTAAACAAATTTATGTTCACACTCTGCTTTAAACACGGCTTTAAACTATTCCATAACTTCACTCCACTACTTGATATAGTCATTCTTTTCATCGTTGTTCGTACCATCTTCGTTCTGAATACTGCATCTCCTCTAAAGTTATATTTTTCATCTCGTTCTTGAAACAATTCATTTATATTTTTAGCCACGAGTTTGTTTTTTACTTTATACATTACTTGCGCTGTCTTAAATTTTACCAGGTCTGTGAATTTTAATGTATATAGCTTTAAAAATAATCGATTGGTGTGCTCTCTAAATCCTACTTTACATATTATTCTTATTGCTCTTTTTTGTAGTGTACATATGGATTGTAATGTGCTCTTATAGATGTTGCCCCAAACTTCAACACAGTAAATCAAATATGGCAAGAACAATGAAAAATAAAGCATTTTTAGAGATTTTGGGTTCAATATATAACTCGCCTTACTAAGAATAGCACAGCATTTGGCAAGCTTATTTTTCACATAGCTTACATGTGGTTTCCAGCAGATCTTGTGGTCTAAAATCACACCAAGAAACTTTATTTCATTCACTTTTTTGATTTCTTTATTATCAATTAAAATGTTTCCATTAATCTCAGAATTCTTTCTTCCAAATATAATAAACTTTGTTTTGTCCAAATTAAGAGATAATTTATTTTTGTCAAACCAAATTTTAAATTTATTCATTTCTGTTGTAATTAGCTCCAAGATCTGCGGTAAACTTTCGCCCGAACAAAATACATTTGTGTCATCTGCAAATAAAATCAATGACAGTGCCCTTGAAACTTTACAGATGTCATTTATATAAATGATAAATAATTTGGGGCCCAGCACTGAACCCTGTGGTACTCCACATGTAATTTCCAAGAGCTCTGATTTATGTTCCCCTATTTGAACAAATTGCTGTCTATTTCCTAAGTAGCTTCTTATCCAATCTAACCCAACTCCCCTTATCCCATACCTTTCTAGTTTGGTCAGCAATATGTTGTGGTCAATGGTATCAAAAGCCTTTTTTAAATCAATAAAAACCCCAACTGCCACTTTTTTATTGTCAAAGCAATCTGTGATTTCCTCCATGAGTTGTAGTAGTGCCTGGGATGTTGATCTGTTTGACCTGAAACCATATTGATTGTCAGTGTATATGTTATGTTTTTCCATAAAGATATCTAGTTTAGTGGTAAATAGTTTTTCAATTATTTTGGAAAATTGAGGGAGTAAAGAAACTGGCCTATAGTTTGTAAAATGGTGTCTGTTTCCGGTTTTGAACAGTGGAATAACTTTGGCTATTTTCATTTTGTCTGGAAATGTACCTGTTTGAAAGGACAGGTTACAAATGTAAGTTAGTGGTTTAATAATTTCTTCCATAACAATCTTAACAGTCTTCATATCTATTTCCATCCAGTCAGCAGAGGTTTTATTTTTGCAGTTTTGTATTATTTCTCTAACATCAGTCTCAGTCACTGCACCCAGAAAGATTGTGTATGGGTTCCTTTCCCCCATGTCTTCGCAGACAGATGTATTTGTCTCTGATATTTTTGACGCAAGCTCAGGTCCAACATTGACAAAGAACCTATTAAAACCATTTGCAACGTCAGTCATATCCTTTATAATTTTGTCCTTTTCAGTAAAATATTCCGGTAATTTTATTCCCTTTGACTCCTTTCTCACAATGCTGTTTAAGATAGTCCATATACCTTTAATATTATTTTTATTTCCTTCCAGCAATTTATTGTAGTATTCCCTCTTACAAGACCTCAATATATTAGTTAATTTATTTTTGTACCACTTGTATTTTACTTCTGCTTCCACTGTCCTTTTTTTAAGAAAATGTCTATACAATGAGTTCTTCTTCATACACGCCCTCCTCAACCCCTCTGTCACCCATGGACTATTTATCTGTTTAATGCTTTCTTTAAGTTTCTTTACTGGGCAGTGCTTATTGTACGCCATATTAAACATATCCATAAATTTCTCATAGGCTGCATTTACATTTTCTTCGATGTACACAAGCTCCCAGTTTTGATGTAATAAATCTTGTTTTAAAGCCATCATGGCTCCCTCTGTTTTAATTCTTTTATATCTAAACCCATTAATTGCAAGCTTCTTTCTTCTATAATTGCAATTAAATAATGTAAAAATTGGTAAATGGTCAGATATGTCTGTAATTAATATACCACTTTCTATGCTATTTTCCATGTAGTTTGTAAATATGTTGTCAATCAACTTGGCACTGTGACAAGTTAATCTTGTTGGTCTGGTAATGGTTGGATATAGACCCATGCTGTAGACTGTATTTATAAACTGTTCCGTCTTTCTATGTCCTGTATTCATGAGATTAATATTGAAATCTCCACAGATGAATAAAAGCGTCTGTGTCTTATTAAAGAAGTGCCCAAACCATTCAGTAAATAATTCAACATTTCCTCCCGGTGCTCTGTAAACACAACTGATAACAGCATTCTTCATTTTTTCTAAACCAATTTCAATTGTGACGCATTCCAGTAAGTCATCCACACATACCGTCATTTTGTCAACAATCTTAGCATTCAACTCATTTTTCACAAAAAATCCCACACCTCCACCAGTCTTATTGTTTCGATTCAGATGCACAAACTCATATCCTTCCATCCCAAAATCCGCCCCCCTTTCGTTGTTTATCCACGTTTCTGTTATTGCTATGACATCAAAGGGATGTACAACTTGACACACATAGTCCTTTATGTTTACAAAGTTTCTATACAGGCTTCTGCTGTTAATGTGTAGTACTGATAATTTCCAAATTTTCTCGATGTCATCACTACCTGGTCACTCACAGTTATTAAATCCTAAATATATGGAAATGCTATGGTTATAACTGTATTTCTGTTTGATGTTTTTCTAGTCGAATGTCCCTGAAGTTTGTTTTTTTTGGATGTACATGCATGCCTGACCTTTATCTCCATCTTCTTTCACCATCCTGGCCATTTAATTAATGTCACATTGTGTTTGTCAGTGCATACACCTTAATCTGTTTTGGCGGAGTAGGTTTTTGCTGGGTAAACACAGTTTTCCCAGCTCCATTGACAGGAAGTGCTACCTTAGCAACAAAATGAAAACAAAGGAAGTTCAGACTGCATTTTTCAAATTCCAGCGCTTTTCTTACCCGAGAGAAGGAGCAGGAGCTAAAACCAGGGAGGGATGCAGAAGGATGGGAAACAATGAAGAGCACACACATGTTGCCCAAGAAGACGCAAATGTTCAAACAGAGTCGTACAAATGGCTAGACACAAACAAAGGGTCAGTTATGAAGCTCTGGGAAGAAAAAAAAAAAGCAACGATGCACATATTTCAAGAAACAGAGGCAGCAGTGAGGTCGTTAGTTTTTCACTGCGAATTTCAGAGGGAAATCTTAACATAAATGTATGTTGAACTCCAAAAAAAGAAAAGAAAAAAAGAATTGATGTTTCATTAAAAGACAGGTACAGCTATCATTTAAATTTCTTGTAAAGAGACAAGAGCTACTTATTTTCCTTATATGTATATCTCCCACAAAGCCAACATAAATAAAGCCCTGTCAGCTTCTGTTTGCTTGCTTGCTGTAGAGCTCATGTAGTAATCTCCTCTGGAAGTAGTTTTTTATGTAAAAAAAAGATAACTAACTCAATCCTGACTTGATGAGTTACTGCATGCTTTAATATGATTTAACACTGTACTTTAACTTACATTCAGAATCTGTGCTTCGTTTACAAGGTACAAAGGTTTAATTGGTTAACTCAAAAAGCAACTTAATGTCTAGTCATCTTGTGGTGAAGATAACATTCAGAATTTTCTGTTTGATGTGAATATCTAAACAAAGATTGACTGATCTCAATAAGAATGTAGCCTTAGTCCCACAACTTCAGAATCAGAATCAAGTTTAATTGCCAAGTAGGTTTGCACTTACAAGGAATTTGGCTTAGTGTTGATGGTGTAGACAAAAAATGTAAATACAATAAAATAAAATGGATATATATACAGAAGCTATATACACTCAGTAAACTGTGCGTCAATGTAACGCAGAAGCTTGTAAGTCCTGAACGGGGGAAAAGGACAGTGTCCAGTTTCACGGGCGGCTCCTGGCCTTGTTCATAAGGCCGGTAGCCTTATGAACAAGGCCAAGACTTACTCCCTCACAACTGTTTTACATATTTAATGTGACATAAGAACCCATTTACTACAGTTTTACCATATTTAGAGATACAGTGTATTTATGTATTACTTTTTTATGTCCATGGCACAAATGAGATCTGCGCCTTTAAAAGGTGACTCATTGAGATTTGTGACTGTTTTAAACTCGGTGGAAATAAAACATGCACAGTACGTTTTAATTTGAGATTATATTTTATATTATTAACTTCGTCTTTTTATAAATGCTTTTTTTATATGCATGTGTTTTTAGAACTATGAAGTAGTGTCACATGTGGCTTTTTGAATGCGTTTTGAATGCTGGACTGTCTTTGATGCAGGATTCTAACGTTATTTTCCAGCATTTTCACGTTGTGTTTCAGCATAATGCTGCATGAATAAATAATCTTCTCAGTCTTGCTTATTCAGTGCAGTTGACTTATATCTCCTTTAATCAAACCACTTTACTCCTCCTCTCCTTAAGCCACCTAACTCATCCATCTTGTCTTCTATCTTTTAGTCATCCTTTCCATCTTCCTGGTCTGTGAGTCCTGCTGTTTGTTTGCCTGGCTTGCTTGTTGGTAATAGACATCTGGATTTCTTTGCCAAATCACACTGATGATGAGACAATTTGATATTTGATCTGTCCCTTTGCTGCTGCATATCCATATCCACTTTCTTATTTTTCCCATATCGTTCTGAGCCATTTCACTTTACTCCTCCCGATATTATTATTCACCTTTTCATTGTCTTTTATTTCATAATTTCTTTGTCTCCTTGTGTTTCCTTTATTAAATCATTATACCAACCCTCACTACATCCTCAGTTTAACTCACCATTTGATTTCATTCTCCTCCCTCCCTCCTGCCTTTATCTCTCCTGCTGCAAGAACATCTCTTCTCAAGGTTTTTAGAGCCCAGAGACATTTCTTGATTGATTGTATGCAATTTCTCTTCAGCTAATGTACATTGGAGTTGGCAGGTGTACTCCCAGCTTCTGTGCTTTGAATAGTCAATAAATACTTTGATGAAGCATTTGTGTGGTGTACAAATAATTTTTCTGATCAAGGATGACCCTTGATTTCAAACATTAAGTCTGGGTTACAAACAATGCATTGTTAAACGATCATCTGTAGCTTCCCTGTGAAACTCAACTCTTAACACTTGTAGATTTTGTGTCACCTGCTCCACGGGGAGGTAGTGCAGGCGATAGCTGCAGAATACCAAGTGAAAGACATTCACAGAGATCAGTCAAATGAAAAACCATCAACATCAATTTAGACTCATATCAATTTATGGTTTAAAAATCACTATCACTGTCACAGCTTGCTTCAGCCTCAGTCTCCATATTAGCACCCATCATTGATTATTGGATCGTCATCCATATTCTGGCTCAAATATATGACGATGAACTATTTGCTTCTTTTCTTCTGAAACATGTTTTTTAGATCTTTGTATTTTTGTAAAATTCTGAAATTGAAATTCATATTTTGATGGGTTTGAACTAGAATTGTTCAACTGTTGAAAAAAAAAAATCACCTCTTGTCTGTCTGTTTACATGACACAGCTTGGTGTCAGGGGCAAGACATCTAAATCAGGATAGTCTTATTTTGACAAATATTTAAATTTTTACACAACTCTTCACTTTGCTTATTAGGGAAGCATGACTTTAGCACCACATATCCAAAAAGAAGAGTCATCCAAAATGTCTCTTTTATTTCCAGAATACTAGAAAAAACAGTTGCCTGTCAATTTCACAACCATTTAACCCATAAGAACCTCGATGAGCAATTCCAATTTGGTTTCCATCCCTACCACAGCACTGAAACTGCTGTTATAAAAATCACCAACAACCTCTTCATGTTTATGTGTCTGGAAAGCCAAATTCTATACTTCCATCCTCCTCCCTCACCTTCTGTCTAGCTGAAATAAAATCTTGGTTCAGCAGTAACTTCTTAAAACTAAACAGTGAAAAAACTGAGATCCTCCTTATACAAACCAAATCTGTACTGTCCATAGTTGACAGTTTCTCTCTCAGTTGACCACTCCACAGTCTCCCATTCACCTCAGGTCAAGAGTCAGGGTGCCATCCTCAAAAGCCTTCTCTGCTTCACCTCTCACATCAATAACATCACTCGGTCTGCATACCTTCATTTATGGAATATTAACCATTTTCGTCCCTTCCTTTCCCTCAGTTCTTATCCATAGCCTTGTCAACTCCTGCATTGACCACTGGAACTCTCTTTCTCTTTGGTCTCCCTCAAAAATCCCTTCATAAGCTTCAAGTGATTCAGATTTCAGCTTCCTGGATTATTACCAAAACCCCCTCATTTCATCATATTACCCCAGTCCTAGAGCTCCTGGTTAGACTCAGAATAGAATTCAAAATCCTTCTGTACACATTCAAGGCCATCCACAACCACACTCACCCCTACCATTATGATATCCTTCACATCATCACTCCTCCACTTACATTCACTCTACTGTTCCTCCATCCGCAATACTGACACTTTTCCCCACTTCAAGTCTAAACTCAAAACACATCTGTTCAAGAATGCCTGCTCACTGTAATTGTCTGTTCATTGCAACTTTTTAAATTGCGTTGTGTTTATCATGATTTATTGTTGATATACTGTTGGATTTATACAGTGTCCTTGAGTACTCTGAAAGGTGCTTTCAAATAAAATTATTATTATTATTATTATTATTAAGCTGTTTATGGCACACACTGTGCTGTGACAGAGTATTGGCATCGTGATGAGTGCTCATTACCGTACTCAGCTGAAGCCATTTTAACTAACAGTTTTATCAACCTTGTGCCTCTCAGAATATGAAAACTGTTCAGAAAGTTACTCCTAAAAAAAAAGCTAAAACTGCATTGCTGCTGACTGATAATTTGAAGGTCAGATGCATTTAGGTGTTGGTCAAGGCATTTAACTTCCAAGTAAAATAAATGAAATATATTTTCTTTTACAAAAAAAAAGAAAGAAAAAAAAGGTACTGCCCAATGGTAGTAGTTTTCTAAAATGTCGCAGAAAAGCATTTGTAACTTCAAAATGGTTAATTTCAACACATAATTGGAAGTTTTACAACGTTTTTACAAAGAAAAACAGATACGCTCTGGGTCAGTTTTCAAGTCTAGAGGATGAAAGAGAAAACATAGGGTTAGCTACAGTAAAAGCTAAGCCAATGGCAATGGCTATTGGAAAGAAACAAGTTTAAGCAGTTACAGAAAACATAAAAGTTAAAAGCTGAAACATCAGCAAATAATGTAAATTGGTGAGTAGTAGGAGAATGTAGGTACATAACTACAGAAATAGCTAAGGATACCTTACGCCACCCTCACTATAAGCTTTATCAAAAGCGAAAGCTTTAAGCCTAGTCTTAATAGTCGGCAGGGTGTCTGTATCATGGACTGAATCTGGGAGGTGGTTCATATAAAGTCTGAATAGCTTTAACTTGACTTTGAATACTTGGCAAGCTTTTGCAATGCTTTCTCACTCAACCCTAAAAGCATTGTTGATAATGGTGGTAAGAAACACCATGGGGTGTAGGTCATGGTTCTGTGCAAACCAGTCTTTTTTTTTTTTATAACAAAGGCAGAAAATATGTGGAAAAAGCTAATAACTGGCTGTGTCTAGCTGAAAAAGGTGTTTAATTGTATGTCTCCTCATTTAATCCTCTTAATCTGATTAAATTTATCCCTTTTTACATTTCTCACTAACTCCTGTTTATAAATTCCTCAGAAGAAATCCTCTGCTCACAGCACCTGCATATTTATCTCCCCGTGCTCTTTTTGCCCCATCCCTCCCACATTCTCTCTGTTCTGACAGTGTGATCCATGGGGGCATTATCTTTCCATTATCTGTCCCTCCCATAATCATTTCCCTCACCTCACCCAGCGTCTCTGGAGAATATTAATCAGCTCACAGACAAGACTAATCACTGCTCTGTGGCTATAATGGGAGACACAGTCAATCTTGCGTGTACCACAGGCGCGCACTCACACACAGGGAAGAAAAGTTTCAAATTAGTCAGTAACTCCCTCTATGCCTAAGAACCGTTTGGTCACCATAAATAAGAACACTGAAAGTTTGGCACGTATAGATGTAACTGCTTTGACAACATTTTTAAACAAATGTATTTAGTCACTATAAGCTACTATCTTTTGATTGAAGGGTCCTTTCGTAAAAATCACAATTCACAGCAACACGGCATGGTTAAGCAAGAAGTTATGCAGGAACAACTGAAACAAAGATCACCTGTTATAAGAGTATTTTTGTTATTGTGTACAGACTTAAAAAAATCTGCAACATCCACTTTAGACAATGTTTACAGTAAATGACAACATCTGGGAATAATTTAATTTGCTGCATGGGTCCCAGTCTTGTTTCAATGCTAAAATAGAAAACATATTGGCTCCACAATTTTGAGTATATTGAAATATGCATGAATTTGGGTTTTCTAAAGTTTAAGAAAAATCAAGAACAAAATACTGTTTTTTTTTTCTTTTGCTTTAGTATGCAAATAATAATATTTTCAATTTCTGAAATAAATTTCATTTGAGCTGATAAAAGTGGAAATTTTACAACTCTGTGAAGATTTGGCCGTAATTTCCCAATGAACAGAGCAGTACAAGCAGGCAGGGCCAATGTCTGGATAGTTAGATCATACAGCAATATAACCACTTGAAAACGGTCAGTGTTGATGTTTAGCAATATTTGAACATGACTGTGCTCATATTTGACAATAAAACAAGTTTAAATTGCTTTCTGGTTGTTTTGATATTTCAACAACCTAGTGTATGGGTGGCAGCTGTCAGTGACATTTCCCCTCTTCAAAAGGGATTGCTCCAACTTGATTCCTCCAGCTTACAAATACAAGTTTAGTGGAGGCTATTGGTAGCCAGATTTGGTTGACGACTGATTTTCATCAAGCATCTGTTCTGTTTAAATTCAGTTTGACGTTGTTTCAGGTGAGTAATTAAGTTCAGTGTAGAATGAGCTTTTATACATAACTTACCACTGTTGGATGTTTAACTTGGGTTCATTCAAATTTTCTTTCTCCATTGTAGCTGCATGAGATTCATTAAGGTTCCCAAACAATAGCATTTAGTAACAGCTGGGAGCCCTTTTTTTTTACTTAGTTCTGCACAAAAAGATTCTGCAGGGGTTCATGTATAAGACAACCCTGTACACGTGCCTACCAAACTGACAGGGCTGTACCGGATATTTTTACAACCATTGGAAACTCAAATTTTTTATTCTTAAACAATTTTAATATTGCATTGGACCAACAAAAAAAGGTAAACCTGTCTATGTACTGTACAGTGTGTGAATTCAATTGTTTGGTCTCATTTTGCATGAATTAATACATCAGCCGGTGTGGCATTGAAGAGATGAGTCTGTGGTGCTGCTGAGGTGTTAAGAAAGCCTAGGTTGGTTTAATACAGGCCTTCAGCTCAACTATATTGTTAGGTCTGGTGTTACTCCTCTTCTTACCAGCACTCTATAGATCAGAGGTTTATGTAAGGTAAGTTTGCTGGCCAGTCAAGCACAGTGATATTATGGTCGTTGAAGCCGGTATCATGATCCTGAGGTTTCGTTATGGTTTTCATTTTGTCTTCATGTTTTGCAGCATTTTCTTTGTTATTAAGTTCTATTGGTCTGGCCATATTCTGTTATTTTAGCCATTTGAGATTTGCCACGTGAGTTTATTTCCTTGCGCTTATTGTTGGCCGGTGTTGGTCGTTTCTATACATTATCTCCGCTTCTTTGTTGTTTTTGTCCTCTTCCAATTTTGTTCATTCATTGTAGATCAGAGAAGGCTACTGAAGACTGGGGACTCAGAAAGGAGATCACAGAGGACCACAACATAGATTACAATGAAAGTCCTAGAAGGCAGGGATCAAGAGACAGAGTAAGTCTTTCACAAAGGAAACACGGGGAAGCATCGACATGCATAGAAACTTGGTCAAGTTACCAACTCTGACGCCTTCCCTCTGCTTCCTGCGTCCTTTTGTACTCTCCTAATCAGCCTGTACTGTTCCAGCCTGTAAGAACACCTGCACGGCAGGCTGCCCATCACACCCTGCAGGGAAAAAGGCGAGGAGCAAACACACACACAGCACAGCACAAACTAGCACTTAGATCTGAGGACATGACAATTTTATATTCTGTTAGATTTCTTCCTGTGCTTTCTTCCTGGTCAGACTCTGCTCAGCTTTCCTTCAGCTCTCCCCCTCATTGGTTTCAGCTGTTTCTTATTGCTCTCATCTGCTCTCCATGCCTTCTCTTCTTACTTTACCTAATATTTATACCCCGTTTACACTACCCCTTTTTAACCATGCCGAGACCAGTCCGAGCTCGGTAACCGAGATAACTATCGAGTGTAAATGGAACGCAAACTGAACTGAACCGAGCCAGACACAACCGGACCGCGCTAAATGCAGCCCAGTTCCAGACGTGGGTTCGGCTCGGGTTTTCCCTAGCTCGGTTATCTGATAACGAAGAGTGCATGAGCAGACCGCGTCATCTCCGTGCGGTCAGCTGACATTTCAGACATTCATAAAAATACTAGCTTCCCTACCGTGACACACGGTTTCCAGTGATGATTCTGCTTAGCGGTGTGATGAACCTCAGCGTCTATCGTTGTTTCCTGCCTCTGTAAATCCTTATTAGACGTTCGTTTGTCTTATCCACTTCCCAAAAGCCGACTCTGTCAAGTAAATCCACCAAAAGTTGCCGTCTTCGCCTGACTCTCCGCAAACAATGACGTATCACCAAGCTTAACTGCCTGAATGTTACGGGCGCCGCCATTTTTATTTGCTTGATTTCCTCCTTCCAGCCTAGAGAGCAGTAGTACCGCAGATCGTCACTAGGAGGCGAGGAAACCAAGGAACCGAGATAGCGTGATGTGTAAACAGTCGTCAGAACCAAGCTCGGCTTGGTTAACTGATCCAAGCTCATACCGAACTCGGCATGGATCGGTTTAATAAGGGTAGTGTAAATGGGGCTGTAGTCTTTCTGTTTTTTTCCGTTCTCTTGCTGATTTGTTCCGTTTGCTCCATGCCAGGTCGAGTTCCTGTGTTTTCCTGAGCAAAATATTTTGTATGTTTTCTTCTTTTTATTATTAAACACTCTGATTTCCATTCTGCTCTGCATTTGGGTCCTTGCAAACTAATCATGACATATTGGTACAGTACATTTGGAACTTTCTTAACTTTCCAATAAAATGCTTGGATACAGCACAATGAGAACAAACAGTACTGTCATTTTGTGGCTTAGCCTCTTTGTGGAGGGTATGAGTCATCATCAGTTAGAGCTGGATGATAATCCAATAGCAATATATCTTAGTCGATAGGCGTATATCAATGACAGAAAAAAAAGGATCGATAAAAAGTTCAATAGAATAACAGTTTTCCTATCTTTTGCATTCTAGCCATTTGGTTAATATAACAGTCATTGCATCCAACTAATCACAAATGCAGACCCAGGAACCAAGCCCCGTCCCCTTCAAAGAGTTCAGAGAGCACGTATTCTTTTTTTCTTTTTTAAAAACTTACAGTTTTGGTAAAAAGTTGGTTGAATAAAGGTTTGAGTTTGAATTCAGGGTTTGTGTGTTCTGTATCTAAAAATAAGTCACTAAGCAACAGCATAAAATGGCCAGGGCTGCATTTAAAATCTATATTTTGAATTTGTTGATAATTATCGATATCGTTCAATATGATTTCTATTTTATCGATATGCTTTTTTTCTATATCATCCAGCCCTACCATCAGTATTCATCGTCATGATTTTATAGGTCATATTGTACATAGATTCATATTTTCAGATCCGTTTTCATTTCTCTTATGTAATATTCTACAATTTTGACAAAGTGAATTTAAGGTTTTCATAAGTCGTAAGTTATAGCCAGCAAAATGAACATAAATAAATGCTTATAACACTCTCTGCGTATTTAGTCTATATAGTGTTTTTTAAATTCAGAAAATATAGTATCAATTATATTCTCTTTTATTTACATGCACCCATAGGGCAATGAATCATTTGCTAATCAGGTTACAAAAACGTACACAGATGGCAGGGTAAACAACTTTATGCAATCTTCAGATCCATGTATATGCATGCTAATCTCATGGTAGAAGGAACGCTGATGATAAAACATTTGTAAAAAAAATAAAAAATAAATCCCCTTTTTCTTTTACAAAATTTAGCCTGAGTCCAAGTTCATTCCACAAATCATTGTGCAAATTAATATACTATTTCCTAACCTAAAAAGCACTGAAAAAAAAGGGCAAAAGATGAAAGTATAAACTATTTCCCCCTCAACAGAGCAAAACTAGAACGTTCTTGAATTTGAACTGTTGCCCCAAGGATGATGACAAGAGGAGGAGAGCAACAAAAAGGAGGAGAGAAACGAAGGGATGAAATGAGGAGAAGTGTGGGAGATCAGAGGCAGAGGAATGTTTGCCACGGGGATGCAAAACTACAAACCATATGAAACTTTAAGTGTCCACATGTATATGCTTGCAGGCTTAAAGAGAACATAAAAAAGAAAAGATGCACATTCATACATGCAGTGTCACTGTTTGCCAAGTGCACTGACATTTGACGAGATTTTGGCCACGCTCAAGCTCCTTGTTGAGTCCAGAGGCGTCCCAAAACTCCCCAGAATTGATCTCTATCAAAAATAGTAAGGTGAAAAACGGGTTAGCACAGGGTTTAGCGTGATACTGGATGTGTTACAGAGATATGGAGTAAGGGGTTATTTGAGGAGTTGCCAGTGTGTGTGTGTGTGTGTGTGTGTGTGTGTGTGTGTGTGTGTGTGTGTGTGTGTGTGTGTGTGTGTGTGTGTGTGTGTGTGTGTGTGTGTGTACCTGTGCCATAAATCCTAAGGGGGACTGAAACAGACACAGCTGTTTCACACCAGTCCAGATGTCAGAAGCAAAGGATCCAGAGCGATATAACGATGGAGGAAGGCATGACCAGACCTATACTGTACACATCAAAGACTGCAAAGTAACAGACATGCATAGAGGAAAAATAAAGACAAACACACATTACAGATGGTGTTAGGACTCGGTGAGCATCAGAAGAAGCTTTGAACCGAGTGAACTAGCTTTTCCTCCTCCCTCTCCTAGTAATGCTGCCGATTTCAGATGGGGGTGTAAACGTGCAGGAGTAAATGTTTAACCATAATAAATGCTTCAGAGCTTATCCCCTTCTTTTAATGATTGAGCTACTTTATTTGCAACTCCCACACCACAAAAACATGCCATACATGGATCTGTGACCTCTGTTTTGAGCTTAGAAGCAGGGATTTCTTTGACCCATTACTTTTGTCTCTAACAATTTATGATCCTTATTTTTCAGACATCTTTGCTGCAAAAGTCCTTTCTGAAAATGACCAGTTTTCTGAGAAAATAACACTTTTCTCTAACTGCTTTCCTCTGATTATTCATTGATGTATCAAAGCCTAACCGAAGAAGTGGTTTAAACATGTGTTTGCTGATAATGCTGCGAGTGTGTGCTTTAAGGTTGTACAAAACGAACAGCTTTGGATCTGGAAAATGTATGTAGTTAGAATGGATGTATATTTTATTTTCCCTCAGTGAGGAGATTCAAGTGGATCAGCAGCTATGTGACAGCCAGATGGAAGCACACAGATACACAAAGATAACAATAAAAAGAAAATAAGTATGACATTATAAAAAAAAATTAAAACAAATAAAACACTCTGGTTCTAAGAAATGTGCAACTAAGATAATTTGAAAATGTACAGAGTTTTACACATTTGTAGAGAAATAAGCCTAGTGACAAAAGAAAATGAAAAACTGCAAATAATACCAGGGATGTAAAAAAATCTTGATCTTATTGTGAGCAGGATTATTAAGTCTGACCAGTGTTGGAAAGACCTACGATGATAGTAACTTTGTGTGTATTTAGCATTTTGTTTGGTGTGGTGAGGCATCATCTTTGTTTAGTAAAAAATATAATGTGTGGGGGAGAGTCTGTTCAATCAAGACTACATTAGAATAAATTTAAAACCAGGTAAAGGCACACACAAACTGTAGGGTTGACCGACTGTGCGCCTTACATTTACCTTGCTGGATAACCTGCTTTTCAGATTGTACAATACTGAGGTTGCTGCAGTTGGAACTGGAGCACTTCACAAAATAGATGGCATCAAGACAAATATACATTATGTGGAAATATTGAATGAAGATATCAGCTTGGTGGTAAAGGTTTGGACACACATGGATCTTCCAAATGGACAATGACCAAAAGCATACATGTCAGTTTATTTAGAAGATGGCTTGAGGAAGATCTTGTAAAGAATTTACTGCTTATAAAAAGAAATGAGTGCTACCATGAGAAGCAGTGATGATATTGGTTTTCATATTCAAAAAAAGTCATGAGTTTGAGGAAAACGGATTATTACCATTGATCCTTGGAATCTCTTACTTCTTGAATCTCATGTTAGCGTCAATATTCCATGAGAATCTTTCACTTGATGGTTCAAGCACCAAATCTGGCACAAGTATAGGACGTATTGTTTTTAAGAAAAGCATGTTACCCAACTGAAAATCCAAAATAGCCACCAGATTTCAAGAGAGCCATCTCATAGAAAACGATTTCAATGTATCATATGTATAAATAGAAACATGCTAGGATCCAAATGTTAAATGGTATCTATATTGTGACTGGACAAAAAATTGATAATTGCATTCCAAAATGACCACCAGTTTTCAAGATGGTGGTCATTGTGTGACTCACTATCAGTACCATTGGAGCTGTCTTACAGAATTATCACAGATTTGGCGCTCATACCTTCAAGTTAAAGATTCTTATTAATTAGAGGCTTAACCTGCTGCGATTAAGTGGGTGGCAGAAAGATGGTGAGGTCTGCCAAGTATTTTGGACGACGTTTACACCAATTGCCCAGAGTTGTCGGCAGTTAACAAAATGTGGCTGCCGAGGTTGATGCGAATGCTATCGCTTCATCCTCAAGTGTACACAGTTGTTTGCATGCAAATGTGAGGACCATATTATTGACTAATCCACTAGGTGTATCAAAAGAAAATAATTTCCTGCTCCACATGCTATATTCTTAACATTTTTTTTTTCTTTTGCAGAATGTAGAAAGGAAGTTGACATCTACCTGTAATGCAAAGGAAACCCAGACCCGATAATTCAACCAGACAACAGGAGCAGTTTAAAAGGTTTATTGAATAAAAGGTGTTGCAGGATAGGGAACAGTCAGTAGCACATTCAAGGAAAGGAGAAAGGTTGTTGGCCAAAATATACTCATTGAGTGGATGTGAACACTGAATAAAAGCAACTGACCTTCTCAGAATCCGTGAAGTTGTGCTGGTTATGATATGTGGACTCCGCTTGATTGATCAGTTTCTCTAGGTGACGGATCTTCTTGAGGCAGGCTGATAGTGGGCTGAGGCAAAAGGCGAATCAGTGGTCCAGGCTTGGGTCATACACAATGATCAGAGGCAGGCAGAGGTATCCAAAGGGCATAGTGGTCAGGCCTGGTCACAGGGCAAATCAGAGTTTAGGTGTTCAGAATCACAGGCCAACTGGAGAGTTCGACAAGGGCAAGGCAAACAGGCAGAATCCACAGAATAAAGCTGGTTCAGAGACAGGCAGGCAAACAAAGAACACTGGATGGTCTAACTCCAACCTGCTGCTATGATTGATGATTGCAGTGGGAACTGTCAGAAGAAGTTGCCAAACTCAAGTTTGTCAGATGCTTGAAAAGTCATTAAATGATCTCTGTTTGGTCAAGCTCTATTTTCTGAGCTAAAAATGTACTTACCATGAAAGAAAATGGAAGAAACGTTTGAGAAAATACCCGCAGTGAAACAAAATTAGTAGCGAAAAGATTGATTTTTTTTTTCAAAACACAACCAACGACTTAAGAACAATGGTATAAAACAGAAAGAACAATGTTGATAAAGAATGGTGATAAACAAAAATGTGCACCACATCTTTCATAAAAAGGTGTGGTACTGTTCCAGTTTGTTCTCAATGTTCCCATGTTGATAAAACTACAAAAACAATGGTACCTTTTACAATGCATAAGTCAACAAAAAACGATTTCACAACTCTTATCTGTTTGTGTCAAAAAAAACATCTTCAATGTGAAAACTAAAACCAGTTTTACGTGTCAACACCCTTATCTTACTGTTGTCTCTAATGTGGCGGCAGTGGTGTCGGTTTGGAGATCATTCTCCCATCAAGCCCATATGAGGGACAAACGCACTTTGGCTCACCTCTACCTTTCACATACACTGATGGTATTATCAAATACTATGTGGATCAGTTTTCCTTCCCAGGATGTTTTGAAAGTAAAACTGTAGCACCTTCTGTCTGTCTTCTTGCGTTCATACTATGGGTGGAAGTCAACTCAGATGTGCACGCAAACCCACCAACATCGTAACCTGCATCCGCTGCAGCTCACGGTGGAAATGTGGGACTGGTGCAAACACAGCTGCGTGCAGAGGCCATGTTACAACACAGCGCACAGAGAAATAACTCAACACACATTAAAGCAGCAGAGAAGAGCCTCCTTCCTGAACCTTATCTGACTGTTTGAATGAGTTCGTCATGCCTCATTTTTCTAGATGATTTTTTTTCTCTCCAGACAACTACTTGGAAACGGCTTCAGCATTTTACATATGCTTCACCACCCTCCATTGATTTTAAGGTATGTTTAAAGATACACATCAGTGAGATTTCTGTTTTGATACGGTGCTGTTGATATAAATGTGTTTGTGTGTTTATTTGTACTTGTTTTTTTTGGAACCAGCACTCTGCCACTTAGTCATTGAACTTCTGGAATCTGTGCACATTTTTTTAGAGTTTCATAAGGGAAGCGTAGCCTGAAGCATGAAAAAGGAGAAAAAAAAGAGAGTTTCTCTGCTGAATTCACTTACTAATTAAAAAGCAAAAGTCTGCAACTTTGTAGCTTCATATTAGGGTACTCGGGAAAGGTGAACATCTGCCCTATAGTATCAGGTGTTTTTCAGCCTCTAAAATGGTTTCTTATAGTAATATCCTGCATTTAGCTCCATCCACCTTCAAGCTGGATCAGCTTCCCTTACTGCAAAAAGGAAAATGTATATAAGTAAAATCTTCTTGAAATTATTGTATTTGTCCTTGATTTGAGCAGATAAATAAGATTAACTGCCAATGGAATAAGATTTTTGCACTTAAAATAGGAACAATTCATCTCCATCATCTTATTTCAAGTGCAGTATATCTAAATATCTTATATTAGGGGTCAACATACTCTTTCCACTGGCAGATAATCTTATTTACCTGCTCAAATCAAGGATAAATACACTAATTTCAAGAAAATGTCACTTTCTTTTAGTTCCCTTTTTGCAGCGCTGGTCCTGGTGAAGAAAAGGAACCGCTGCAAAGTATCATGTTTTATGGTGAAGATGGTATGCTCAGACTGATCTGCAGTGTTACATTTATGTCCTCTTTCTGGCTTTATGCAAACTGCAATCTAAACTTCTAATTGTAATGATCAGAAACGGAGGACCCAGAATTCATCAAGACACAATCAGATAATGTTAAGAAAACAGTTTACTGAGGAGTAAACTGCTGCAGGTCGCGGGTGAATCGCCAGCATCAGGGACAGGAACCCCTTCTCACAATACGGGAATGGGCTGGGAAGGTGAGTGCAGGCTCCTGTTGGTGGAGTATGTTGCTGGAGATGCCCTAATGCGATCCGGAGTCCGGTCAGGGAACTTCTCAGGGTTTTACTCCTGGTACTGGCAGGAGCTCGGTGGTCAATAGGCAGGCACAGGGTCAGAACCGTGATGGCAGAGTCAGGCAGGAAGATCAAGCGGAAAATCCAGACTCTGAAATCCGAGAGCAGGTCCAGAGTCAGACCCGGGTGATCAGAAATCCAGAAACAGTCCAAAGCAGAATCCGTGGGTAGAGTCAGGGCACAGAAACGGGTCAGAAATCCAGACAGCATGATAATCAGGTCCGACGGGCTGGGCAGGCTCAGAGGGTCAGAAGACAGAAACAGGTCAGGAAACATGCAAGCAGGCAGACGGGATTTAGGACACTGGATTTAACTCACCGATGGCTCGTAATAATCTGGCACTAGTGACTGGTCTGAGAGCTCGTTTAATAGTCGGTGGTGCAGGTGGATCTGGTGAAGTGGTGGTGAGTCAGACCAGCACCAATGCCAAGATCATGACACTAATGGCTTTCTTTCAATAAAGCCAGAGCTGTGGAGTCCACAACAGTTGCATCTAAATGGGGAGTAAACCACACAGAGGTTATATTTCATAAGGTCATTTCTGAAGAGAGTTGATGGCACTGGGTTTTATTTAGGGGAATTAGAGTAATGCGAAAGCCACGAATGTTGTTATTTTCTCTTTTGTTGCACTCCCTTGTGTTGGTTTGTCACATAAACTCCAATGAAAATAAATTGAAGTTTGTGGTTGTAACGTGGGAATGTGTAAATGCTGAAAGGTAATGAAGACGTTTTTAAGGTTTGTACATATGCCTTTAACACTGCAAGATAACACACCATTATTAGGTAGGTCCCCGCGACCCCATGAGGGATTAAGCGGGTCAGAAAATGGATGGATGGATGGATGGATGGATGGATGGATGGATGGATGGATGGATGGATATTAGGTAGGTAGAATTATGAGTTGATCCCTCTTTCTTCTTCCCATCATCATCCTTACCCCTCAATCTTACATGGAGCTCCATTCTGACAATGACTGACAGTCATCATACATTTCTTCTATTCTGATTGAATAGAAGGAGCTTCTTGCTCATTCTAGCCTTGCACAGATTTACGATGTTGTCTTGGACATCGTTTGACGGGTCTTGAGGAGCTGGAATGGGAGAAACAGATCCTGTGGACAGTCGTGCTTTATTCACATAAATATCTTTGAGTGAACCTGCATATGATCAATCCATTCAAGCCATAGCTGAGTCTGGGTTGTTTGGGATCAAACACTTATTTTATTGTATTAAAAACTAACTTTTTACTTTGACATGATTCATGTGTTATTTTAGGTGCGTGGTAACTGGGATTGGCATTCTGTAATTTAAATCAAAATTAATTAAAAGCTATTGAGTTCTTTAAATATTAGCAAAAAAATCCAAGAAGAGTTAAATGCAAATATCTTTCACTGCAGATGTATTTAAGATTTCCGGGCTGAAGTTCGTTTTTGGATATTTTTCTGGATATGTTAGTGATAACTCAAAGTAATTCATTTACTTTACTAAAGGGCAAAGTGCTCAACAGAAATTAGAGAGTTTGTTAATACTAGAAACGTGTCATATTCATTCATAGTGATATCTGGGGAGATAATCTTTTATGTCTTATAAAAGACTGTAGTACCCCATGTTTGTATCCTGGTTTTCTAATGTATGTTTATATTTTTGCATTTCTGTCTACTTTTTTTTTTACTTTTCTTTGCAGTTGTTCTTTGGCGTCTGAAAAACAGATTCATCCTAACCAGAGGACACTGTAGAAAAGACTCATGAACAAGCCTTAAAAAGCTGTCATTAAATCTTAAAGCTAAAAATGAATTATTTATTCTTTATATTTAATCAGTGCTTCAAAATGTAGAACAAAATCTCAGCTGACCAATTGCAAAAAAAAACATCACTCCAACAGAAAACTGTCTCATCTGTTCAAATAGACAAGATGCAACTGCCTTTGGTGGCATACAAATTAAATTTACAGGCATTTAGTTAGAGTCAGTCTTTCTTGCTGAGTAAATCCTAATCTGGAGCAGCATGTTCAATATGCATCATACAACTGTGGTCGCCCTACTGACCTTTCAGTGCTACACGGTATTATAAACTTGCGATACCAACTGTACTACAGTAAGAGCAAGCAGAGGGAGAGGTAAATGGTGTTGGTGTAAAGTAAACCTGAGCTGAGACGATGATGGGTTTAAATTAAAGGTCAAGTTAAAGACATTTAGAAGGTGAGAGGTAGCTAGTTACTGCAGGCATTTACAGATTGATGTGTACACTGCAGCTGCACATGACAGGAAACAAATAAGAAATCAGTGCTAGGAATGATGAAGCTGCTTCTCGTAAAATGAAACGGAGATAAATTAAATGTATGCACATTTTTTAAATGAATGTTCAAAATCACATTCATAGCATAGTTAGGCTACTGCAAAATATTGGGATATTTATCTCTGCAGCAGAATCATCTTTCACAACAAACTTACATCTAGACTTATATTACACCAGCAGGTATAGATAGACGTCCCAGGCAGGCAGTGCACACAAGCAATGGAGTGCAGCTTACACTGGGACGATCTGACGCTGACTGGCTGTGAGAGGCAGGTAGAAGTAGGCGGAGTCCCAGGTGAATCGACTTAATGATAATGACCAGTAGCAGGCGTAACAGACTGTGATGAGTGGAACGGAGCATGAAGAAGAAACAGCCAGCCAGCACAAAACATAAACAAAAGCAAAAAGCATGACGCCATCGTGAACAATGAACAGAACTTCCAAAATATACTGACAGATGTATTTTTCCCATTTAAAACACATGTTGCTTTATATGTTATTTCTTCATTTTTAGCATTTTTTGCTGTACGTTTGGAAACCTCACAAAAACACAAACTCTTGCTTGTTAACTCTTAATGCATTGTATTTTTTTTTAAAACCATTGCTAATTAACCCTAAGTACCCCACCTGTCCACCAATAAAACATATTTTTTTACTAAGCGAAGTAAACTGTTTGCCGTCAATTACCTATCTCCACATTATTTTTATTTTACTTTTTTAAACACAACTTGATGTATTCTGGTGCATATGCAAATGTTATTCTGTCAAGAGGCTCTTACTGGCCTACATCGCATATCTGCATACTGATGTGGTGTAACTTATTGGTTTCTTAAAGTTGAATCCGATGATACTGTGTATTGTGCAGTATCTTGACCATTGCTCTTTGGATTTCGCCTTGAAAGCCAAGTGTAAGGGATCCTTTTGTTGTAGGTGTAACAGTATGTAAAAAGGTTTGATTTGATCAAATGAAAAAGACAGTCTTTTTGTTTTGTTCATGGAAACACAAAAGCCCCATCTTTAAACAGCCCAGATAAATGTCCTTACAAACACATTTATTGATTTGCATCAATCTATGCACGTAGCAACTTCATTATTTCTGGTGCTCTGAGGTCAGATAACAGGATACACTGCAAAACAGGAACTAAAAGTAAGTCAAATTTAATTGAAGAGTATTTGCCAATGCAATAAGTATTTTTGAATTAAGAATTAGATATCCTGCACTTAAAATAAGATGATGGAAAAGAATTCTTATTTTAAGTTCAAACATCTTATTCCATTGGCAAACAGTTTTATTTATCTGCTCAAAATCAAGGAAAAACACACTAATTTCAAGAAGATTTTACTTACGTTTAGTTCCCTTTTTGCAGGGTAGAAACTCAGATATATGTCTCCTCAGTGACACTCTCTGGCTCCTTCTGAGATATATTGAGGCGATTAAGGAAAAAATGGACAAGTTTTGAATTTAGTGAATCTCAGGCCTGCCTCCGGGTTAGATGTGCCATGAAACTTCCAGGAGGAGTCTAGGATGCGTTTCAGTCAGACACCAAAACCATCTCAGCTGAGTCCTTTCAACGTGGATAAGCAGGAGCTCTACTATGAATTCCTACAAGATCACAAAGCTCCTTATTGAATCTGTAAGGTATACATCTTTGTTCAAAGATCTCAAAGATCTCAGTGGCACGAACCCTATGACACAGGGTACCTTGCAAAAAGGCTTACAGAAACTAGGAGCGCTTCCTCACTTTGATCCCCCACCTGCATAAAGGTGGCATTGAGGCTGGGTGCAATGCAACTTGGAAGAATGTTCCACTCAATAGTGAAGTACTCTGTGCTACTTTGGACATAAAAAATGCTGATATCTCATGTTTATTGGAATTTATTGTTTTTTGCAGATTTTATATTAAACTGTATTTCCACTGATTTTATTCTGACTCCATTTGAGTCAGATGATTACTGTGAAATGTGACAGATTGTAAGTCCTGATTAAACCAAATGAACCTCCTGCTGGTAGATTAATTCATGGACCAAATCCAGATAAACTGGGATATAAACTTACTTTGTCGGAAACAAGTAGTATTTAGTCTACAGAAATGTGAACAATTACCTTCAGGGGGCATAGAACAGTCTTTTACTCTGTTGTACCATTGTGATGTTGATTGTGAATCTGTTCATTGTCCCATTTGTGCTTATTACTTTCTATATTTCATTTTATTCAAATAATCACAAAGTTCCGATGTGACTGAAACAGCGAGGTACATGGCAACTTGATCACCAAAGGAATCCATTGCAGCCTCGTGAAAAGGCTGTTGACTCAGCTGTGCCACTGTGAGGTAAGCCACAGAGACCACGTCAAACACACATTGGTCAGGGGGGCGCAGATACTTAACCACTCTAAAACAACACTAAAGGTGTGAATCTTTCTGTAGTTTATCCACACAAGGCCCATCAAGGGCAGTGGCTCTTTGTATGGGCAAACCCTAATTACAGCCTGGACAGTCATGAAAAAGCTTCCGTTCTGACATCAAATGCAAAGTCATTGAAGTTCAAAGGCTTTCATTTTTTCCCCCTTTGTTTTTGATGGCAACACGGCAGAAGGAGCATAAGACCAAGGAGGAAATGGCGAACAGATAACACAATTTACAGGGAGTTGGCAGATAGACTGATTTGTTGCAGACAATAGCAAAGACAAAAATGGCAAAGGGAGACAGACAAGAATGAACAAAAAATGGAAACATGATAAGAATGACAGATGATGGATGTTGGATGAGCTCCACTTGTGTATCAGTAAGTGTGTAAATGCCTTTCAGTTTGGTGGACAGGATGGAAACCGTTGGAACAATGGAGCAGACAAGCTGATTCACAAACTTTATGAGCAATGTCTCCAGTTTTTACATCATCCTGGTCCAGTACGAGACTGTGCACTTGTGTGTGTTGGCGGGACTTTTCTCAAATGGTTTTCCTCTCTTTGTCGCCTAGAATTAACAATGGTTTATTCTGCACCGCATGGGGAAGTAGAAAAGTGCTCCCACACCCACGTCTGAGCAATCAGCCTGACGTGGATTTGTGTTTGTACATTTGTATGGGTTTCATGGTTTCTATGCAGTCTGGAAACCTCTGGAAAATTAGCTTGATCTGTAGCTTCATCTATCTAACAGGTCTGAATGAGTATGGAAAAAGAAAATGGGTTTGAAACTTCACCTGTAGAACCATGGAATCTCTTAACAGAACCCAAATGAAAGCATGAAATTGGCTGAAAGGACGGCAGAAATCAATAATAATATATTATGCCCCAATGTAAATAAATACAAAATCAGATGAGGACTGGGGATGATGGCTTTCGTTTTGCAGAGTCCAATTCTGCTTCTGTTTTATTTGCTGTGTTAACAAATGTCTGAAAGTTCCCTTAAAGGTGCATAGCCAAGTTATTTGACTCTTTTTAAATGTATACATCTGTAGCTCACTTTGGTTGCATTCAAAGTTTTTATGAAAGATAATTACAACCTGCTGGCGTATTAGTTGTTATTTTGGTAAAGCCTTTCGTGTTTATTTACGATTTTAATGGAACTACGTACTGCGCCTCCACCTTGTTGAAACAAGGAAGCGGCTAATGGCTATTAGCATCTCCCAGCGTAACAATGAAGAATGGTCCAAGATCCAATGAAAAAAAAACGCAAAAAAATATATGATTTCAAGAGGGAATTGACTTGAATGTCGCTGGGAATACAGTATGAACGTTGGTGTTCACTGATGCGGACGCTAAACCTGCCGATTGCTCAGATGTGACCCCAGAGTTGATTGACGTGAGTAAATATTCTGATATGAGGCTCTTAAAGTTGCTGTAGATCGGTGTATTTAATTAATAATGGTTGGTCTTCGATCACTCCGAGCTGCCGCTTTACTGCAAGGCATTGCAGAGGGTCAGGCTTGGTCTTTCATTGTTTTAGATTGATTTATTAATTAAGCAAACTGGCATTATGATAGTTCTGCCATACTGTCGCCAAGTCTGTTTATATTTGTTAATCGAGCTCGGCACTGGGGCTACATTTATCCACAAAAAGGACTATCAAAACATTACCAGGATGTAGGCTTGGTGTATATAACCTTATTTTATCATGATCAAATGGTTTTTGGTCCTTTTTTAAGCATATAATGTGGCTATATACATTTAAACATCCGCTTATATATAGTAGCAATCATAGCAGACGGTGAGCTGGCCAAGTTGTACTGCTGCAAACCATCCTCAAACCTACACACGTACAGCTCTGTGCTTCACAGTTGCTATGAGGTTCTTTCTCTGTAACACAATATTTTGGTTTTAATCAAACATGTCCTAAGTTTTATTATCCAAATAATAAAATGGTCGACTCTTCTGTACAAAGAACATTATATCAGAAGTCCTATTGTTGTACTCTGCCCTCTCTCGTTTTTCTTGGAGAGCAAAGGTTCCTTTTTTGGACACCTCCCTTGAAAGATGAACTTGTGCAGTCATTTCTACTGTTGGTACTTTCACACCAACAGTAGCAAAACCCTGCTGAATGTCCTACAATTACATTTTAGGGTTTAGGAAGACCTCTCGGCATGTTAGCGTCTGCTGTTTGAGAACTTGCTTGAACAGCAAAACCTGGGCATGGGGGCAGTTGATTTGAATGTCCTCCACTTGTTGACTGTTTTCCAGAGAGTCAAATGGTTTATTCTCCCCTCTTTTGACACCTCCTTAAATCCCACTAGACTCAAACTGCTACAATCTTCTGAATGCCTGAAACAAGCTCTTTTGATCTAATCATTGTATTCACCTTCACTTCAGCATTCAGAAGATCTAAACTAAATGTCATGATGTTCTCATCGTATATGTCTGGTACGAGCCACCTCTGTGTCATTTCAACAATTTCAAGGAGGAACAAACATTCAGACATGCCAATTAATCCATAATTGGCATCTTTTAAAATCACATTGTCCTATAAGATATAAAAGGTTTTCAGTATTGTTCAAACTGACATTAAATGTCCATTTGTTCAAATGTTTGCTAGGGTGTCCTAATTTTTTCAAATGACTGCTTGTTGAACGATAAAGATTGAAAGTTTTATAGATGGGTTAATGAAATTCGATGTGTAAATGAAGCACCTCTGTGGATATTTTTAAAGTACCTATTCAGGCGTGGTGTCAGGGTTGCTATCTTATGTTGATAACAGTTTATTCTTGTACATGCGTTTGTGTACGGCCGAAAAATTTGGTTTATTCCTGTTTGTCAGAAGCATGAACAGACAGTTCCTGTGTAGGTGAGGACGCTGGATTATTTCAGTGGGTATGAGTGAGTTTATTTAGAGAAAAAGGCCGTGTGTTTATTGTGTGTGTCCACTTGCGTGTGGTTCTTCCACATAATATCCGCCTCTACCTTTGTACTCCGACTTCAGACTTGTCTGTTTGGTCTTTAGAAGTGGACATTTCATGGATCAGAGAAGGATGATGACCGCCTCCCTCACAGCAACCTTTGGATGACAATTTTTCTCCTTCAACTTTTTCAAGTGACTTAATAACATATCCTTCTTTGCAATGCCAACTGATTTTAAATATGCTTTTTACTTTAAAGTATGAATAAATCCTACAGATCCGTAGTTTTATGAAAGATGTAACAGTTTTGCTGAATTTGTTTAAGCTGTAAATATACTACTGCTGATATAAAAAGGAAATGTTGCAATCAGAAAGCTCAGTTACATTATATGAATGACACTAAATATATCGACCTGTTACACAATTAGTAGAAAAGATTAAATGTATTATGTCTTACCTAATAATTGTCAGGCTAAAGTTAGCAAGAGAGATTAAACAATCAGTGCCTATAAAGATAGATCAGTTACTTTGAAGTGGATATGTTTTGTTTGGGGGTAGTAATGCTGAGTCAGTATCTTACTCAAAATAGCATAATCTCTATTTGATGAATCAGTGGTCAAACTAACACCTACTGAGTTTAGGGTCAGTTTAAGAGACAATTTTTAACATCTAAAACAATTCTAAAAGGAAAATGTTTCATTATGGTTCAAGACAAATTTTTGGCTTTGGTTAGATGTTGACTAGTCCAAAGTACTCCATGGAACCCCCACTGAAAAATGTGGAACTTAGGACTTCAGTGGGACAAAACATGCTGAGATTGCAAAACTGTCTTGAAGAAAACCCAACTCAGCAACATTTATTCAGGATCTGTAGAGATCTGTTTCTTAATGGGCTTTAAACCAGAAATCAAATATTTAAAAGAAAAATAGAAAAATTGTAAAACAAAAAATGTATAACAAAAATGGACGACTATGAACAATGAAACACAGAACGTATTAAAGAAAATATGTTTCAAAAGCCTGTAAAGATACAGGGTTTCTCTAATATTTTAAAAGTAAACTTCAGCTTTCCTTTTATCTACTGAACGTGACGCTTTCTCTCACTCTACCACAGCCTAAATTAACCAAAGGTAGCTTAATATATCATGGAAAGCAGTTTCCATCAGAGCAGAGTCTAGGATCTCAGTTATTGATCTGGATCAATGTGTGCTTCTGTGCTTTTTTTGTGTCTCTGCTCTGTCTTCTCAAACCCCTAGCCGGTCGAGGAAAATGGCTGTTCACAATGAACCTGGTTCTGTTGGAGGTTTCTTCCTGTTAAATGAGAGATTTCCTCTCTACCATCGCTACATGCATACTTGGTATGAGGGATTGCTGCAAAGCCATCGACAATGCAGACGACTGTTCACCATTCACGCTCTTTCAGGAGGAGCGAATGCTGCTTGTCAAGACTTTATGCAACCTTCTGGGTTAGATAGAAAACATTTTGACCAATATGTCTGGATGATTTGATTGAATTTGACTCTGTAAAGTGACTTGAGATGACATGTGTTGTAAATTAGCGCAATATAAATAAAGGTGAATTGAATTGAACTTATGTTTTAAGCGTCGTACTGTTACTGGAAATAGTTTTCATCAAGTCATCTTCCCCCAGTAACGCACCAAACTGTGCCATTGTCTGTGCAGCCTGTTAGCAATGTTTGATCAGCAAAATATCGGGTTTGAGTTTCAGACCACCCAGTCCAGGATTTCAGCCTCCGACAAACTATATACACCCCATAGCTATTTGCGATTCCCACATTTTGTATGTAAAGACGTTACCACGGGCATAAGATTCATAGAGAAACAACAAACACACCGCCCTACAGTGACTTACAGATGCACACACACTGTATGCTCACACCAACATCACAAGCCAAGTTCTTGACAACCGACTCCAAGCTGTCTCTGCCTCCTCCACAGCTTCATAATTGACCTTCTGTGTGTGCGTCTGGCCATCCGTGTGACTCCAGTCGCCCTGTTTGAACATTTCCATCAACCCATCTCTGCTCATTTTGTTTGCCCTCTGTTTCTCCTCCACTCCCTCCCCATCTATTCAGACTCTGCAGCTTTAAAGAAAGAAAACTGTATTAGACCTTTGCTTCTTCCCCCTGCTAAACTACTGCTGCCTCACCCTCTGTTTCGTCTAGTGGAGAATTGACTGCTGCAGGATGCAGCCTATCAGCCGGTTTTCTGATGTGCATCAGTTTATGCACCGTCAGCGATGCCGTATCTACTACTGTGCATACTTTTCACTTGCTGTGGATTCAAAGCTGATCAGTATCAAGCAAACGTATGAAATCTTCAGCTTTTGCAATAATGACAGACTGGTTTAAGATATTAGTCTACTGGATAGACAGATACATCCAGAAAGCAGTTAAAGGTAATTATGAGTCTTGCCCAATATTTCAGGATCCTAGTCATGGTAACGATGACGGCTTTAGATGGTGACGGCCCCTGTTGCAGATTACGTTAGAGAGGTGCATTGGTTCTGCAGAACGATCCTTGCCACACACGTTTGACAGAAGTAGACCATCAGCACCTCTCTGTGGCAACAAGAGCAAATTCAATCAGAGAGAAAACATCAGTAGAGTAGATACTTTCTTCATTTTTACCTTTATATTTGTTCTTATCGCAGTTTTTAATTTTGTTTCAAAGAAGAACTATTTTGTCATTTTCCTTACCCAAAATGTTAACTATTTCTGAAACTATGTTTTTATTTATTTGATACAACAATTTGTTTTTTCCTTCTGCATTTTTTATGGACCACTTTAATTCTGAACACTCAGATTTTCTGAATACTTAACTTTGATGCTTTTACCTCAGTTCCAGTTATATATTTATATAATTTATATAATGTCATAATCTTTAGTCAACCAACAGTTTTTATCTGACGAGTAAACAGCGCCGCCTGGTGTTTTACAATGAAAACACCACAACATTCCCTCAGCAACCAACAGCAGTGTTGCAGAAAATTTAATACTGCCCCAAAAACACAATATACCAAAAAATAAATGCCTATTAAATGTTGCACTTACAATAAACTGTGATTACAAAGCACAAGTTACAAAAAATACAGATACCGTATATAGATTGAAATGTAATACAAGTAATTGAGTGATAAATTGAATGTAACAGTTACTGAAATTAAACTATAATATAATATAATGTATATGTATATGTATATTTATATACATATACATATATATGTTGAATTAGTTGTGTTATAACCTTTCTCACAGGTGTCCTGTTGTAAGATCCACATCTTGCTCTCCAATATAAACATGCAGTTCAGCCTTAAACCCTGACATTTTGTTACGTCATAATCACAATCTGCTACGTGTTTATTGGGAAATTAAATAAGAGGACAACACACGCTTTGATTATTTAAATCTGATGTGTATTAATATTAAGTTTCTGTGAATGTACTTTTCTAACACTTTTTTTTACAATTAGGGCTGCAAGTCTTCTGGGGATATGCCTCTGCCAGCTTTATAAGTCAGATTGGACGACGAATAACTGACTGTATACAACAGTTTTTAATTCTTGCCACTCAATCTTTGACCAAACCATTTCACTGTAGCAATGGCTGTATGTCGAGAGTCTTTGCAATGCTGGAAGGAAAACCCAGTTTTCTTCCTGGATTGCATAAAATTTGGCTTCATCCCCTTTCCCATAATGCTGAGTAGTTACAAAGCAGTTTATACCAAGTATGATCCTGCCACCAATATTTTTCCAATGTAGGGAAGGTTGTCTTCAGGTGGATGAGCATTATTCCATTTCAGTTACACACAGTGTTTTGCATGTAGGCCAAGGACAATTTAATGTTTGTCTCATCTGATCAGAGCATCTTCTAAATCTTTGCTCTATCCACTATATATATATGGAGTTTTTCTGGCTTTGTTCTTGCCCCTCTTCCACAAAATCCGATTTGTGCAGTGGTGCCACTGGGTTAGGGTTAGGCTCTCTATTTTCCAACAGTGGGTTGAGCCGTGTTCAGTGAGATGTTCAAAGATTAGGATACTACCTAACCCTGCTTTAACTCCGCTTCATTCATTGGGCATTCATGATGCTATTTGCTTACTAACCTCTGAAACTGTCACAGAGCAGCTCTATTCATTGTTGTAAAACAGCACAAAACATTGTACCACAGTTTCTAAACGTGTTGACTGATTTAAAATGAGATTTTTTTTAATATATTGTGATCTTCAAAGCAACTCAACCTAACTCAAGCTAATAGCTCAGTTCCCCTTATTTCAAAACTTGAAATTCTCCTCCGTGCATTTTTTTTTTTGAAAACAGCTGCATAAAGTAATAATTTTGAAATATTTACAAGAAACACAATTAACTTCTGCAGAAGTAGTAAAACAATCTGAATGGCCTAATAGGATGGTGCTCTATGTAAGGTGAAACTCCCAATTGATTTTCCAATGGTAAAATCAATTGCAATTTAATTCAGTAAAATGCAATCAGGCTTACCAACATTTTGATTTCCAAAACTTTCTTGTTTCCTTTTGTTGAGTATAGCTTTCATTCTCACACCATTTAATCAAATTATTGAGGTACATTCAGAATGCTGAATGGACAACCAGCAGAATAACCCAAGTATTGACGGTTATCTTATAAAGACCACACATCACAACCAACAGATCTTTGCAGAGATCTTTACTTGCAGCTTTCCTTTCTCAGCCCCTCTGGATTTATTGCTCCATTCTGTCCTTTCTCTGATTCTGACAAACTGGCCAAGGATGGACTCAGAGGAGCAAGTGTTTCAAAAGAAGGTCTGACCCAATTAACCTATTACACTGAGTGACTTTATATTTAGCATTTGTCAGCTCAAGCCGGTGTGATCCAACATATTCTAGTCCATCAGGTAGTTAATTTTAGACATTCACATGCTCCTGGTGCAATGCTTTTGAACAGTTACGTCTCCCAGGATAACTGCCTTGGTTCTGCCTTACCTATGGCTCTCCTCTTGATGATTCAACTGGAGGCGAATTCCCTGGAGCAGCTTCCTGCCAGGGTCCTCACTGCTTCCACAGTCAATTTCCCTTCACTGTCAAAAGCATTGCATGATGTTCCTCTTTTCTGCTTTCTATTCTGTCAGTGCCTGCAGTTTAAAGCTTCCTGAACATCAAATCAGCTCAACAAGTTTTAAATTTGCTGTCAAAACACTGTCTCTGTGACCCCAATAATCTTAATTAAATCAATAATATGTTTGCAAATTTGTATACACTGTAAAATAATTAATCAAATGTTCTTTTTCTTCCAGCTTCGTTTTTGTAACGTTTCCCACCTCGTATCCGTTCAAAGTACACGTCTGCACTCTGACACAGTGCTGCCCCTAATAACATTCATTATATTCCTCATTTGATGCATAGCAGTAGCCTCCAAGGAAGAGTGCTGATATTTATATTCTAGGGAGAGGTTGAATATGCCTCCATGGTATCTTATCCAGGGTTGGAGATAGAGAGAAATGTCAGCATGTCAAAAGGCCCTGGAAAGGCTGACTGACAGAAATATGCTGAAATAAAATTATAATGCAGGTCTTGCAGTTTACCTAACGTTAGCTGCATCTTATAAAGCACTCCCACAATTTGCATTTGCTGAAGAATCATAGTTCCTGTCATAGAAACAAATAGGCCAAAATTATAAGTAAGCCATTTAATCATCATCGTTATTATTATTATTATTCAGTGTTGGTGAAAGGTTTACAAACATTGACATGAATATTTTATTAATTTAGTTTTATAATCACTAAAAAATCCCTAGAACTGTTTATAGAATGAGCATGCATTTATTTTCAATTAAAAAAGAAGCACAAAATATTGAATTTAGCACAGATTTCCTTTTCTCACACAGTCACAAGTATCCATATATGCTAAAAAAAAAAAGTATACATACACCACCCAAACATATTTGATTAAATGTCTCTCAGCAAGCTGCAGTGAAACCAATCACTATATGTGACCATCAACCACGCTTCTGATGTAATTCTGGTTGGATATTTGATTCTTCTTACAGGGAATATTATATTTGGTTTCTAGGCAATAAATGTAGCCTTTAATCATAGTTTGCATATTTCTGAACGGGTTGAATTCAAGAATCCCATTGTTAGACTATTTATCCAATCAAACATTTAATATGTGCATTTATGATCATTGTACTGTTGGGGCACAAAACTATGAATAAATTTCAACAATTAAGGTTACAGTAGGTGGAGTTGAAGGATGTGGGGGTGGTTCTCTGGTTTTATTATATTATCCACCTTGTGCAACGAACCAATGCCAGTTGCAGCCAACATACCTTCAGAATGATGTTGCCACCACCGTACATGATAGTTGGTACAGTTTATTAACGTTTTATTAGATCTACCTTGACTTTGTGGCTTGATTCTTGGTTGGCACCGTCTCTCTTCATGCAGATGTAAAATGGTTGGTGACACTGGTGTTCCAGTAGTTTCCCTTGAATGTGGACTGGAGTCTTTGTGGTTCATAGATTTTTCTTGAACATCCTTACCAGTGTCCTTTCATCTCAGGGTGACGGTTTGGGTCAGGTTGTTGAAACCTAGCAGCAGTTGGGTAATCCGGCACAACACTGATAGCAAATATAGAAAAGGGGTTTTGAATGGATAAAATAGGTTAAGTTATAGAATGGCCCTCAAATTAAACTTATGTAAAATTTGCTGCTGCAAATTGCTGAGCCGCATTTAGTATATGTTTACTTGAACTTGTATGTACAGATTTGGACATTAAAACTTTTGAAGCCAACAGTTTCCTTTTAAAGTCACTGTTAAATTACTATTCCACACTAAAAAAGACTAGCGTGAATACATCATTAAAGGCTCTGTATCCTTTAAGGAGCTGCAGGAATAAGAAGAAGCTCGTCTTTCAGTGACATGTCCTCTTTCTCCAGATTTCAGAGTACTTTGATTTGCACGGCAGTAAATCTGTCAGAGTATGTCCATATCTGCATACTGTAGGTCTTAGAGTGTTTTGGTTTTTCCCAAGAGTTCCTCCTTCAGATTTGATTATTTCCAGGTCAAACATCGACACAAACCATCCCTCTACAGAGTCACCGACATCAGGTTGCAGTGAAGGGGTTTTGTGGGCCTCACAGAACAAAAAACAACCAGCAACACCTGAAAAACCACCATTTACACATACAAGTGTCCAGAGATCTCAGATGATTTCTCAGTCAAAGGGTTGAAAGCATTTTATCAGTTCCAAGTAATAACCAGTGATTTCAAGCTAAAATGTGATGAACTGCCAAGTGACCAAACAAAAAGATGTCTTCTTCTTCTTCTTCATCTAAAAAGCTCACCAGCTCCACTAATCTGATAGAGTTAACGTACAATTTCCTTTAAAATCCATCCTCTATGTAATACTTCTTTGCGTACTGGATAACATTAAACTTTTACTTGTTAACTTTCACATACACTGAACAAAATGACTAGAAAAATAAAGGCTGTATTTCCCATGCCGTAAATAGAAATGTGTTGTTTGAAAAAATAATAGGTAAAAAATATCAAGAAACATAATTTCAAAGTTATATTTTCTTTAAAAATATTTAAAAGTAGAAAAGGTAATTGTGGAACTTTGTCATTTAAAAAAAGAAAAGCAAGTTTTGACATTTTAGGCTTCACTTGACATGTCTTGACATTTTATACAGTGATTAGCTATGTAATATTTCACAAAGTGTGACTTGTTTTTAAAATATATGCTCAAACCTCACAAATGTTTTCATGCAAGTCTCTTTCAGCATGTTTAAAAAAATAGGGATGTTAAGAAAAAGTAGTGGAAAAAAAATTTGCAGACTCAGAAAAACCTAATTTAAAAGCTGTGAAGTACTGTAGATCTACAGAAGATAAATTACTGTAGCTAAAAAAGATAAATTAACCCATGTAAAAATGTTTGGATGGCATTGAACACCTGAAGCAGTTTTTAAAAATCTCATGTTGACAAAGTAAGGTATAGCGTTGAATAATTATTGATTACAGTGATGGGAATTCAAAAAGAGTTAAAAAGGCACAAAACTCAAGGTTTTGACAGCCTGTTCACACGTTTAACGTGTGTGTGTAGGTAAATTATTCCTGAGTATGTCTGCATATTGGACCAGCAGAGCAAATGAGATGGAACCACTTCTTCAACTTCATCAAAGCTCTACCACTTCTTTTGTGAGCTTTTAGTAAGACTGAGATCAAAACTGAAATTTCCTTGTCCTAATCCCACAGTAATGCTACGTACAGACTGGAGAAGTACAACACCTTAAAATAAAAACAAGTGTGTGACATTGTTTTAAATGAGTTTATTTTGCTAAATGAAATGTATCAACCAGGTACTTCAACACATTAGGAATAAATTCAAGGGACGAGATCAGCCACAATTCCTAATTTGTGTACTTCCTTTGGTCTGGATCCATTTGTAAGCGTTTCTCTCAGGGTTCAGAACCATAAACTGAGAGGTCAGAGGCCATGGTCACATGCAGTTCCCAGGGAAACTGATTGACAGGTCTCTTGACTGTGTCCTGCAGACGTCTGCCCTCCCTGATCATCAGCTGGACGTCCTCATCGTCGAGAAGGCGTATGAGGTCTCCCTCTGGGTCGCGGTAATTCAGAGCGATATCATCCACCTTGAACACGTTCCTGAGAGATAGAGAAGAGTTTGTCAGCCAAGCTCAACTGGATTCAAACTGAGGTTTTAATAATATATAAAAAACACATTTAATATATTGAATAAGTCTGCCTTGAAGGATTAGTTAGAACTGGTTTGAATGTTTTAAACACAAATTATTATTGTCTTGATTTGTTACTCAGTTGTGTTTTGGCTGAAGGAACATTTCCCAAGAACCAGCATGGATATCTGGGGCCATTCTCATATCCCTGAGGGAATCAGATCCAAGTCAGATTACCACCAAGTCCATCCCAAGAAATGGTGCTGATGGGAAGCTAGCACTATGAGTCGGGTTTTTTGATGGGAGTTGTTAAATATTTCCTATTGCTAGCATATACCCAGTGTTACATTTGAGTCATCCTCCGGATTAAACCTTATACAACAGAAGAATGTGCATTTCTGCTGGCAAAAACAGTAGTCTGTGATAATAAAGATAAGCATTTAAATTTAGTCATGATAAATAACAGTGTTTTACAAAATACATTAATAAAATCAGCAAACATTAAGTTATACATTGATCAAATTAATTAAATGAAAACTAGACCTGCATTCAGCATCAGTGCACTCTCTGATCAAAGCCATTTTAGAGATTTAAACCAGTAATGTTATAATATTTTGCGGCACTAATGTTTTGAGCTTGATATTAGATCAGAAATGTCTGGATTGTGTGTGTTCATTGATTTCAAGTTTGAATAAAAGAGGCAAACCATGGTTGCTGTATGTTAGGCAAGGCAAGTTCATCTATAAAGCATTTTCAGTAACAACGCGATTCAAAGTGCTGTACATGAACGAAACAAAAAAAAACCTGAGAAAAGACAAGCATTACAGAGACAGAGAGAAAACATTACAGAGACAAGCACATTGCAAAGGAACAGTAGCAGCTTTTCTTATGATGGCTCTTGGGATAATTTGGGGGAAATTACATTTCAGTACAACCCATCAAGAGAAAGACAAACATGAGTAGACGGGTTCACTGAGGTCTTGCTGCCCTTTTCAAGGTGCTGCCTTTTAGCAGAATATAGAAAAGAATACATTGGGATGGTTGAGGGAAGAAAACAAAAGTGCATTTCTCGCACTGTCTCTTGTAGACAGTAGGAGAACGCAGACAAAAACCGTCAGCACAAAAAAGCAACATACACACGACATTATAAGCATAACGTACACAGCGAAGGCAGTGAGTCATAGAGGGGTTGTATTTATTGCTATGTTCATGTGTATGTGTACATCAGTGTAGGCCCATTATTGCACAGTACCCCCCCCCCCTCCCACCAGCCATAGTCTCAGATGGTATGCTATCAGCAGTTCAGTAGAGCACTTTGCAGGTCACAGGTGTCATGAACAGGTGCGGGCAGGGGGTAGAGCATCTTGTTTGCATGACATCCAGGAGAGTTTGAGATAAAACCGGCCTCTTAAGCCAGCAAAGGGAGCTAAATTCAATAACGAAGATTCTTTTGTCTCAGGCTGACTGTAAATTTTCTGTCAGCCTTCAAGTCTTTGCTGGTGCGTCTCAGTGGCGGGTCCCAAACAGCCAGATTTGTTGGTCTTTCTGCCGTAGATCAAGCTAGAAACCTTTCCATTGCGCCATTGAGTTCACACCACAGCCAGCCTGCAATGCCATGCAAGGATTGCATCCAGCTTGCGGTTTTCCCTCACAAAGCATTTGCGTCTGGGTGATCACAGCTGTGTTTAATCCCTCACACACTCCCGGCAGCCTTACTAAGGTCAGAACTGCTGCCGAGATCTTCCGAATTTTCCAACATACCAGGTCCAATAAGCAGAAATGTTATAAAAGTCAATTCAATTTTATTTATATAGTGCCAATTCATGAAACATGTCATCTCAAGGCACTTTACAAAGTCAAATTCGATCATATTATACAGATTGGTCAAAAATTTCGTATATAAGGGAACCAGTTGATTGCATCAAAGTCCCGACAAGCAGCATTCACTCCTGGACACGCATAGAGCCACAGGGAGAGTCGTCTGCATTGTCCATGGCTTTGCAGCAATCCCTCATACTGAGCAAGCATGAAGCGACAGCGGAAAGAAAAACTCCCCATTAACGGGAAGGTAAAACCTCCGGGAAGGTAAAACCTTCCCGGAAGGTATCATAAATCATTTATGACTTAGTGCTTGACATTGTCTCTGTGGCTGGTTGAATCTGATAATTTGATACGGTCATAAACGGGGACAGATGGACCCAGTATTCAGCCAGACAAGCAGAGGTTAGGCAAAAGATAATTTATTAAACTGAAAACAAACAGGCGGGGAAAAAAAAGGGCATAAAGCCAAAAACGGGCGGTCTGTGTCCAAAGAACCAAAAATAGTTCAGAGCTGACAAATGACAAACTAAACAATCAAACAGGGGACAGGCTAACTCCAAAATCCAAAGACAGGCTAGGTCAGGCAAAACAGGCAGGCAGTCAGAACAGGGCAGGAAAAAACAGGTACCGGGATCAGGCTGACTCAGATAACTAGAGGCAATCGGGTCGGCATCAACAGGCAGTCAGAAAAGACCGCTGGATAAGACTCACCAAAAGGCTCGAATTGATCTGGCCGATTGCAGGGGGCAGAGGCAGGTATAAGTAGGGGAGGGAGCAGGTGAATGGAGTGAAACTAATTACCAGAATGGGTGGAGCTGATCAGGGGAAGGGAAGTGACTGGAAGTAAACTGAAGCTGATTGGATGGTAACTGGAGAAGGGGAGTGACAGGGTGGTGACTAAGAGGTGAAAGAATGCTGGCAGGGGAACTGAATAAAGGCTGGTGACAGAAGTGATTGGAGCAGGCCAGAAGAACTGATAACATAAAACAAAGTACAAAATCAAACCACAATAAAACCCAAACTATTCCATAGACCAACACTAATACAGAACCTAAACCTACGACTAAACACAACCAAATCATGACAGATACTTCTAAGTATGATTGTTAATTCTGTTTTTTTATCCTTGCAGCCTAGTTCTTTCGGCCACATATCATCACAGATATTTTTCACAGCTATCTCACATCAGGGGCCCATATTTATGCTGCAAGTCATCATATCTGATAAAGTTACCACTAGGGCCCAGTGTACATCACAGTGAAGTGATCTGAAGGTCCTGAGCACAGGCATGTTCATCATCCTTGATATGTGTAGGTGATAGGTTGGGAGGTCGGTTATCAGAGTGGCTGTGCAGAGAAGATGCTGTAAGCCAGTCTTCAAACCCTCCTTCATATTGTAAGTGAAATCCAGGAACGGGAAATCTGGACTGAGTGGGGAAAGAGAGGAGGTGGGTGCAGTCTGGGGGATAGGAGGTTTTGGGTTCCTTGCTGGGGTTACTTGGTGGTGTTTTTGACCTGTTGAGATCCTCCTGGGGTGGTGGTAAAGTCACTTCCTGTGTCATCTTCTTGGCGAAGGTTATCTTGGCTGTAATATCTTGTTAATCAACAAAAATCAGTGGCTTATTCCTGACTCACTGTAAATTAGAAGGGATTTAATTTGGTTTTAGAGTGTAACCTCTGTGAAATAATCACAAGTTATGTGTTCAGAACCCCAGTTGGACCTCTGCTCTCCTCATGTCTATGCAAGGAAACACAACTGAGTCAGAAAAAACGCGTTGATTGTTTGTTGTCATGATATCTTTCCATAAGGCTTGGAATAACTTCATATTGATAGAAAGTCTAATTTCTGGACAGGACCATCAGTTGTACTTGTGAAATGAAATTGACTTTATTTAGCTTTTAAACCATAACTGATATTTAAAGGTTTGAGTTCAATGCTGCATTGGACTAATTTAAATGTTTTTGTTAAAGAAATAACTACTGTGGAAGGGTTAGGGTGGGTTTAGGGTTAGGAGGGGGCAGTCATGTGTCTCCCCAGATAACTGAAGCAGAAGCAGTAACACGCAAATAAAAAGAGGAAGAATATCATCTATAATTCAAGAAGGCAGCATGCTTATGGACCCCCTAGTGAAAATGCACAAAGCTTTTGGCTAAAGTAAATAAAAATTTCAGGCAAAATTAAGTTCAGGGAAAATGTCTTTGGTCGCATAGATGAAACACACCTTTTGTATACCAGTCATGGCACCACTTATTAAAACTGGTAATAAAAAGTAATAAACCTAGAAAGACCACTTTAACAGTTCTCTCTGACTTGATTTTGTTACTTGAATATTATTATCCTTGCTTTTATTTGTCTTCCAGGTTTGATAATAAAAAGGAAAACATGAGAACTACAGAATATAAGATTGCTCCACAATTAATGACACAAAATCGACAATGTGAGGACAAGTCCATTGTTGTCACAGCATAGGTGGGGGGGGGGGGCTTCTCAGAAAGTCAATGACTAAATACAATTGTCTGGGCTCGCTTAGCTTGATAACTTTTCACTAGTTGACACAATACATAACATTTGGCTGGACTTTAATATAACTGTCTCATTACAAAAAGGCCCTCAGTTTGGCCTGGGGTCTTTCTGCATGAAGTTAGTCTGTTCTCCCGTTGCATGCATGAGTCTGCTCTCTTTGGGTACTTCGGCTTCCTCCCAGAGTCCAAAAACATGAGTGTAAGTAGTCTCTCTAAACCCTTAGGGTTTGTGTGTGTGTGCATGGATCCTGTTTGTCTCTGTGTTGGACTGGTGACCTTTTTGGGCTGTACACTCTCCCCTCGTCTGTTATCCAATTTTCCAATATGTAGAATAAGTTTCTTGTCAAAGTTTGTAAAACCAGAATTAGACTTTTAAATAATTCTGTGATTTTCTTTATATAGGGTAAATTAGTCAACAATTAAACAAATCATTTACAGCAGGAAATGCAGCCTGTTCCCTCTCTTCCAATAAAGTATAATTATTTATTTTCATATATAATATTTACTTAATTCATCCATCATCCCACCCTCCCTGCTCTGATCTGCTTCTTTCCCTCTTGTTACCAGGGCTGAGACCAGAGTCTCAACCGTCCGACTCCAGGGCACAATAGCCTCAAACATCAAGAAACAATAATGAGAAGATAAGCAGTGGAAATTAGATGATTATAAGTTGGGGGGGGGGGGGGGGTCAGTCATCATCACACTCACCTATCTAAATTAGCAAATAATTAGAGATGGAGAGAGAGGAAGAATTAAATAAAAGGATCAAAGAAGAACACGTGCTGAGCATGTGCAGTCAGTAAAGGGGCTTCTGCAGAGATGGAGGAAAAGAAAATGTCCTAAAGGAATTTCTCTTATTAATTCTGATGATTGGAAATTGGTAAGTATTGCAAAGCATAATAAAATCTGCTCTCCTCCAGGGCAGGCATGTTATTTTACAGACTTTTATCCAGCTTAGATGTGAAACTTCATTGCAACCTTTATGCAAAAGACAGAGAAGGAAATGTTTAAAGACTAAAGGATTGGGACTCAGCTCACATCAGAACACCTAAGAAAGAACCACCACAGTACCATGCAAAAGTATTCATACCCTTTAAATTTTACAGGTTTGCATTTTTTTTTCTAAATAGAATTTTGAAACGGATGGGGTGCATTTGAATTCAGTCCCTTGTGTCAGTATTTTTGTAGACGATGCAAGTCTTTTGGTAGTATGTCTCTACCATCTCTGCACATCTACTGAATCACTGCAAAACACCTCTGGTTCAGTCAGATTGGGTGGAGAGTATCTGTATCAGTATTCCCACAGATACTCAATTAGCTTTAGGTCCCCAACCTTTTTGAAACTGAGAGCTACTTTATCGGTACTGTGTCACATAAAGGGCTACCAGTACTGACCTTTGAACAAGAAGAGTCAGTGCTCAAAAATAAACATATGTGCAATGCTTTTTTTCTTAGATATTCTCATTTTTAAATCTATATAAATGTAAGTGTGATTACAAATGTAGAGCAACAGACTAAAATAACCTTTTAGAAGCAGCTCACTCGAGGGTTGTGCTAGTTTTAGAACGGGCTTGAGGGCACCACATGTGGTCCTTGGGGGCTACCAGGTGCCCGTGGGCATAGACATGAATACGTAGACGCCGCGTTCTCAGGTGAGAGGCGTGCCGACAGAGCGGCCATCTTAGGTCAGACCAAGCTGCAGTCAGACAGAATACAAGTCAGTTCAGGTAAGTGGTGCTTTATGTTTTCAGACACTCTGAATCCGGTGAATTCTCAACCGATTTCCAGATAAATTAGCTGACTGAAGACGTCACCCCTTTAGGGGCTACATGAGACCAATTGATTGAATTAAAAGAGTGATAGTCTAACTTAATACATAATTTCGATTTTGTATTGACAGTCAGCAAACTTCCAGAGCTACGTCCCAAGATGCCCGACTTTTATTTATTTATTTATATATATATATATATATATATATATATATATATATATATATATATATATATATATATATATATATATATATATATATATATATATATATATACAGATAGAGAGAGAGAGAGATGTGTGTATAATTTCTGTTTATTATATAATATAACTGTGAGTATATATATATATATCATCCCGTTAGACTTAAGTTTAAATTGTTTTTGTTCTGAATAAATATGTGTAATCTGACTAAAAGGTCAAGATCACTGTGAACATATGATTAAAATGAGATCTGAGCTGCCTCCTATTCATTCTGACAGCAGCTGTCTGATCTGTGGTCTGACCCAAGATGGCCGCCCTGTAGGCACGTCAGTCTAGCGGCCGGCAGCATACAATGGGGCGTCTACGTATATGATGTCTATGCCCGTGGGCCCCTTGTTGGTGACCCCTGATCCAAACCATATCACTGTACTTCTTACTTTACTGGTAGTTGTTCTGCTGATCCGTAAACCTACATCTCAATCTCAAGTCTTTCGCAACCTGCAACAGACTTTCTTCCAGGATCGTCCTATATTTAACTCTATCCACCTTCCCATAAACTCTGACCAGCCTCTTTGTCCCTGTTGAAGAGAACTATTCACAGATCATGATCCTGCCTCCACCGCTTTTCATTGTAGAGATGGTGTGTCCAGGTTGTTAGCTTTCTGCTGAAAAATATAATTTGTCAGATTTGTCAAAAATGCCTTTCTTCACGATCTTCTTCCATAAATAGGAGTGCTTGATTTACAGTTGTCATATCGAAAGATTATCCCATAATGCTGTTTTTTTACTTTTGTTCTCTAACAAATTTATGATGCATTTAAAGAAGTGATCTGTATCCTGAGATTAAATTACACACAAGGGAACTCTGTTTACTAATAAGGTTACTTATGAAAGCAAATGGTTGCACTGGGGTTTCTCACGTGTTGAAATGGACTGAATAAAAATGCATGTCTGTCATGATCTTTGGGTGTTAGGTTTTGGTTTGCTCATCATCTCCCTGTATTTGTCTATGTTCATTATTGCCTCTAAAGCAGGGATCTTAAACCCTGGGATCTTCAACCCTGGCCCTCGGGACCCACTGTCCTGCATTATTTTAGGCGTTTACCTGTCTCCACACACCTGAACTGAATAAATGGCTGATTAACAGGCCTCTGTGGCCTATGATGGCTGCTGAGGAGGTCACCTTTGATTCAGGTGTGGTGGAGCAGAGATACATCTAAAACATAGAAGACAGTAGGTCCTGAGGACCAGGGCTGAAGACCCCTACTCTAAAGTGTTGCCATATTAGTATATTCCTTTGTGTTTTGTTTCTTACTTTATTCCTGTGTTGGTTTCCTTGAGTATTCTACTTTAATCACTTTAGGGTAGTATTTGTCTTTCTCCTTGGTTAAGTGTTTTCTTGTGTCTTAGTTCAGCTCCTCTGTGGAAATTATTATCCTTCCTTCAGCCACTCCGCTTACCTTCCACCTTAGCTGCTTTTCATTATGATCTCATTACCACACCAGCTTCAAGTGTCATTCTCCACACTTCCCTCAGTATTTAAGTTCACTGACGGCCATTATTCACTGCTGGATCCTCCTGTTAGGCATCCTGTTATTTCCAGTTTTTCTCCCATTTTCCTGCCTGTGCTTAATGTTCTGTTCTCCTTGTATTTCTACTATCATTATTTAATCCTCACAGTGCTCATCACACATTCAATGCTGCCTTTTGCTCCCTCACCAAACCCACACGCCATGAAAATGACAAACTTTTCAAAGTTTTGTTTGTAAAACCTTTTTACACTGCATACTTTTGCTTCAAAGTCACAAGGCTGCACTATGTTGTGCTGTAATATCACAAAGATATTCTGACAAATGTATTGAAGTATTAGCTGTTACATGTCACTAGGTTCAAAAGGTGTTCTTACTTTTGCAAGGCACTACAGAAATTATTTTAGTTCATATCTGAATGAACTTAAGAGGTAAATCTGAGATGTAGGTCAACCTGTACAATGTTAATAAACACTAAGATTCTTTCAGTTTTAATAACAGGAGAAAAAAGATTTACTACATTATTTGCCGTAAGACGCCATTGTCAAATCACACCTTCAAACAAAAGCACACAAGGAAAAAATGTCCATAGCATGTCACCAATCTTCACCTCAATTATCTTTCAAATAAGCCATTATCACATATCTAAAAAGATGTGAAGTTCCACATAATACCTTTACCTCTGCACTGCTAAATAACAGTTTATTAGTGACACAAACATTTCTGTTTCCTCACATGGATGTAAATGCAACAAAAGCATGACATCAAACCAACTCTTTCAAACCTCATATGCTCTCTTTTCCCCACAAAAAAAGTTGAATCAGGCACAAAAAGCAGAAACAACGAGGAAACAGAGGTTTGGATCGCGCTTACCTCATGCGGGACAGCAGTTCATTGTATGTTGGTTGGATGGTGAGGGCCTCTTGTACACACACATCTCTGAATGAATGGAGAACAGTTCTTTAATTAAAGCATATTTCTACAATTCAAATTAAAGTTGTCAGCTTAGGCACAAAAATAAATGATGATTTGTGCAAAGCTAGAGACCTTAGTTACCAGAGACAGAAGTAAAACGGTCAATTTCCACAGTCAGGACAAAGTCTTTTGTCCGAATTCAGTAGATTGTAAGTGGTGGAAAAAGACGTTTGTCAAGTTCAAACAGCGTACAGAAACCATGTCGAGAGATGACAGTAACAACTCTTCTGAGCATCTGCACTTGGATGGCGCCAAACTTTAGGTGTAAACTCTCTACGGATGGATTGAAAAATGACTTCACCTTGACCACCATCAGTGGTGTTCTGCATGCCACTTGTCTTGCATTTGTTTTTGACCTGAACACAAAACACCACTGATAATAAAAAATGACCCACCACTGACCTAAACGCACAAGAGAACAGACATAATGGATCCCATCTTAAAAAGAAAGCCTCATTAAGATTGTTGGTAAAATCCAGTTCTCTTTTATAACAAATATCCAAAAGGTATGTTTCTTTTTTAAGCTGAAAAATTTGAATAAAACAATGCTGTTAGCCGCAATATTTAACATTGGATTATCAGGAGGTTTTGTAGGTAAAGTTGCTGCATAGTTTAAAGTTTATTATTGTTTGTGGTGCTGAATAACTATAGTATAAAATTATATCTCAACAGCAAAACAAAAATGAACTCAACATTTTGTTTTAAAAAACTGCTAGTGGGTAGTGCTTGATTTTTACAAAATAAAACCCTTATTCACCTATTATCCTATCGTGAATTTATCCTGTCTTTTAGTAGTGTATACATATCTTTAACAATCACTCCAGCATTACTTTTCCAATTATTTGACACTGTATCATACCTGGGATAATCTCAGCAAAAATGGACTGCCACATGTTTATTGGACACGTTAAAACTCTTAGTGGCATGAGTTTCTCAATAAGGACACCATACACAGCACTGCTACTTAATTTCCATAAACTCTGCTACCACTACCAATTGTACTATAATCTTATCTGCTCTGTATTGTAATGTGTTCAGTTCTGGTTTTCACTGTTTTCTGGTTCCTTGTGCTACTCCCCACGCACTCCATGTCCTGTTCTCCTTGTGCAAGATCTCCACCATGCTCTTCCCATGGCCCTGTCAGCATTATGTTCCTCTCAACTTACAAAAAATGATAATACTTCCTGTCCACAGACTCGCTGGCTAAAGGCTAATTCACAGGCTCAGTCCTTGCCTAGGCTTTTAGAAGGTCAACCATCAAAAACCTTCAAAACTGGAGATACAAAGAAAAATTTTGCTAAACTGTTTAAAGAATAGTACCTCAGAGAAACACGCAAAGACAATTGTATCCAAGTAATAACAGCTAAATAATACAGAGAAGTGTTCACCGATTTGTCCCTATTTAAGCAATTCTTAAAATGATTTTTTTTAATTAATTATTACTGGCAGCCCCAAAATTTTGGGTTATATTTAGATGAAAAAGAGAGAAGTCCAAATTATAATTTTTTTCTTACTATTACAGTCTACACTAATGGATATTCACTCACCTCAGTGAGCCTGAATGTCTCGGATGGCTGGCATGGCAAGGCACTTAGCACTACTTTGTGATTTGTTTAGTTAGTATTTGTTTAGCCAGTCTATACACAGAAAAAATCTGATTAAAGAATACATTTTTATCCCTAACCGCTTTGCAATTAAGAAATACTGGGAAAAAAAAAAACTAGCCATTGACATGACAGCAAAAACTGACTTGATGCTTAATTTCTTCAGGTTTATTGTAATGGTACCCCTTACTGTCTGAGATTTTTTAAAATTATATCATAAATAATTGCATTTTAGTTTTCAAACAGATTCTTAAGTAAGCAACATATCAATTTGAATATAATATATTCCGAGTATATAAATGCAGGTATTTAGGATTCAAATCAGTGAAATTAGACATAACTTGGCATAACTATCACCTAGTGAAGATACTCTTTAAAGCTACAACAGTAATATATGTAATTATCCACAGTAAAACGGGTCATCTTCCTAACTCCACAGTTTAGCCAGGTTATAGCACACACAGACCTTGTTTTTTTTTTTTAGAGCTGTTGACTACTATTATGAACATCCTTATATTTGGTGAAACAAGGAGGAAGCATCATATGGTGGGTTGTTTTGCTGCAGAAGGGACTTGGCGCACTTCTCTAAAAATACAGCATGAGGAAAGAACAGTATGTGTAAATATTGAAGCAACATCTCAAGACAAGGAAGTTAAAGCTTTGGCACAAATGGATCCTCCAACTGAGCAATAACTGTAAGCTCCACACCAATTTTTTTAGGAAGCCTTTTAAAAAGGAGAAATAAGTGACATTTCATTATTTTAGATGGAAAGAACTAAAACATAGTTCTATGAAGAACTTAAGGTATCTTTTTAGATGGAATATGGTATGACATCACACCCCAGCTCTCTGAGTTGTGCTCCAGTCTCTTGTTTTCAGAGCCAGGTCGGCCGCATGTGCGTGTACGTCCATGTGAACAGCTGACACTCACGGCTTAGCGCCTTTCTCCCCATAAAATGCCACCGTCGCGTTCCCCTGAAGACGATCAGGGCCCATTATTAACACAAAAAAACAATGGTCTTTGCCTTAACAAGTTGCCTGATAAAGAAAGAGACAAAATCAGGATTAGCATAGGCCTCTCGTTTCCAAGGTGGAGAGCAGAAGCAGCACCAGTTTGACTCGGAGCTAGCTTTTCTCCTCCGGACAACGTGAAGTTTGCTTTTGTTGGTGTTACAGTCTGTAATCGCTGTGTTGATTCGATTCAGTGTAATGCCAAAATTGTTGCATGTGGGTTTATTGTTGGAGTTTGACCAGCGATGGGCCAGGCGTTACTGTCATGTGAGGCGAGTAGCACCGCTAACACAGTCAGCATTGTTTAATGCAGCCCGGCGGGCTTGTGAGCTGCTCACTGTGATCCTTGCATACTTTTCAGCGCATTGTTTTTTTTTCACAAAAAATGTAAAATTGAAATGGACAACTGGTCTGGTGCTTAGATTTTGGAGGTAAAGAGGTGTGGCTTGCAACCACATCTTGTTTTGGCCTACAGACAGTGCCCAGCAGCGCAAGCAGTGGTGAAATTTTGCTTGTTGCTCCATAAAGGATGACAAAGACTTTGTATTGGAGTGCCTATTACTAAACCTTGACCTCCGACTCATTGAACATTTATGGACAGAGCAGAAAAGGTGTCTGTAAGGAAGCCAGCCTGAATCAGTTATACCAGTTCTCTCCAGAGAAAAGGGGCCAAAGTTTCAGCAAACTGGTGTGAGGAAGTTGTTGAAGGATACCCCGAACATTTAACTCGTCTAGCATGTTTGAAACACAACCCTGCCAAGAAAACTGCCGTAAACCTCAGAATTCACAAACACCAAAATACCTTTTTTTTCTGGTATTTCAGAAATAGAAATTCTGGTATACCTAATGGCCCTAAAACAGGAAACGTTTAGTCGGCTTTAATGCCAGTCAGTGAGAAAAGAGGTTTGCATGTCTTGTTGTACAGTTTAGGTGAATGTAGTTTCAACAGTATATGATGTCACACACACAGCAAATATACAACTCAGGAAAGGCTGAGAATTGGTTAAACAGACCTGGTTTCAACTCCAGACGGGGTGAGCAGGAAACAGCGGAGGCAGCTGTAAGTGTGGCCCCCACCTTCACTTTCTGAGTCACTTTCTGGGAGGGGTTTAATAATCTTCACAAAGGATTCTGGGAAAATACCCGTTTGATTGTTCACCGTACCCTGAAGATAATGAGAAAAAGGAAAAAGAAGAGAGAAACATTGATGTGATGAGACAACTCTCGGAGGATGGAGTGATGAGGAGGTGATTCAAAGAGAGAAATTACGAAAAAGCCTGAGAGAGGAGCATCCAGAGAGATGTCTTGTGGAATAATTAGGTAGCTCATAAGTTGCTGATGTTAGAGGCACTCAGCCTAGTCATAAAGCTTTTTTAGCACACCCATGATATCTGAACATTAGTCTGGAAAAATAAACCAATGTGAAAAAGGTGCAATATTAGGGCTCAAATCAATGTTTCAAGCACATGACTATGATAGAGACAGGCCCAATAAAATGTATAGGCAACATTCATATTAACTGCATACTGTCTCGCAGCATAAAAAATGACAACTTATAACTCTGACATTAATTTATAGAATTATTGTAGTTTTACATTAACACCCAATAAACTGGATTGAACGGGAATTTATAGCTTTCTATATTTTTTTTAATTGTTCTTTTTCTGTGGTAGAATGCATTCTTGAAAGCTGCATAGGGCTTTATGCTTTAAGAAAAAGACACACAGCCACAAACTAGGACAGACTTTCATTAAGCTTGAAGAAATATTGATTTAAACCCCGTCGAAAGGTTACAGCAAAGTTTTTTCTCTTTGGGAGTAACCATGAACAAATTAGGAAAGGTTTAACACATTGACACAACACTGTGCTGCTTTTTGGATGTCTTTACAAACTCCAGTTTCTCCCCCATGTTTATTCACTCTCTCACATCAGATTTCACCTATTTTTTTCTCCCAGCTTCTTTTAACTCTGTTTTATAACTTCACCAATTTTAAACATAATCCTTTTTTCTTAACTTTTGTTTTAGCACACTGAGATGACCAGAACTTCTTCCAATTATATTGTTTGCTAAAGTCTTTATTTCAGAGTCGAGCTGCTAATTAAAATGTGTGATTTTGGATGGCAGGCGTTGTGTCTAATCAGTCCTTGTTTTATTATTTCTTGTTTGATTATTATCTATTTTCTGTCTACTCATTTACTTTGTATTCTACCAACTTCTCTTTGTTAATGGGCAAGAAAGACAGTTATTGTATACTTGGTACATACAGAAACATTTCAAGTAATAAGAATGGCATTGAAAACTCAATTTATTTCAGCAATTTAACAGCAGCAAAACTACAGCATGATCTTAAACATGCCAACTCACACTGATGCAGTAATCCATTCCAAAAAATATAGATAAAATAGAATATTGATAATTACCAAAAAATTCTAAACATATTTCAAGCGCAGCCCTGGCCATTCTGTGCTGTTGCTTAGCAACCTATTTTTAGATAAAGAAAACACAAACACCGAATTCAAATGTCAACACTTTATTCAACCAACTTTTTAGCAAAACTGCAAGTTTAGTGCTCTCTGAACCCTTTGAAGGGGGCGGAGCTTGGTGACAGAGCGTTCCTGGGTCTGCGTTTGGTTGGGAGGATTTAATGACTGTAGTATTAACCTACATGGCTAAAATGCAAAAGGAAGGAAAACTTCTATTGAACTTTTTATTGACCCTTTTTTCCTATTGCACCACATGACTATCGATCAATATATACTGCTCAAAAAAATAAAGACCCTAAAACACTAAAATCACACATCCTAGATCTGAATGAAGGAAATATTCTGATTAAATACTTTGTTCTTTACATAGCTGAATGTGCTGGCAACAAAATCACACAAAAATTATCAATGGAAGTCAAATTTGTTAACCCATGGAGGTCTGGATTTGGAGCCACACTAACAATTAAAGTGAAAAACACACTACAGGTAGATCCAACTTTGATGTAATGTCCTTAAAACAAGTGAAAATGAGGCTCAGTAGCGTGTGTGGTCTCCACGTGCCTGTGAAGGCCTCCCTACAATGCCTGGGCATGCTCCTGATAAGGTGACGGATGGTTTCCTGAGGGATCTCCTCCCAGACCTGGACTAACGCATCCACTAACTCCTGGACAGTCTGTGGTGCAACGTGGCGTTGGTGGAGACATGATGTCCCAGATGTGCTCAGTGTGAACCTGATTTCATCTGTGAAGAGCACAGGGTGCCAGTGGCAAATTTGCCCATCTTGGTGTTCTCTGACAAATGCCAAACGTCCTGCACGGTGTTGGGCTGTAAGCATAACCCCCACCTGTGAACATCAGGCCCTCATACCACCCTCATGGAGTCTGTTTCTGATCGTTTGAGCAGACACATGCACATGTGTGGCCTGCTGGAGGTCACTTATTCCTGCTGCTATCAGATTTTACAATGCTGCACTGTAACTGCAACTGTGACCATAACTGTAATATTTAATGTGCAATAACCAGGGTGCAATAATCTATTTAACACACTGTCCTACAACCCGTGCAATAATCCTGATGTAGTGACTTCTGCTGCTATCAACACTTGAACATAAGTCAGTACACATGTATGTATGTATGTACAAATGTATACAATGTATATGCACTTACATACGCGTAGGTGCGTATGTAAGTAGGCGCATAGATATATGTATATATTTAAGTATATAGATATGTCTATATATATATATATATATATATATATATATATATATATATATATATATATATATATATATATATATATATATATATATAGACCACTAAGAATGTAAATGAGACATTTACATTCCTATTTCCTTTTTTGTATTTTTTGTTTTTGGTATTCTTTTGATCCATTGTAGATATGAAGATTCACTGTATATAACTGAATGCACCTTCCCTACTCTGCACCTTCTTGTATGAGCCAATGTGACGAGTGAATTTCTCCATTGTGAGATCAATAAAGACTATCTTATCTTATCTTATCTTATCTTCGCAGGGCTCTGGCAGTGTTCCTCCTGTTCCTCCTTGTAAAAAGGCAGAGGTAGCGGTCCTGCTGCAGAGTTGTTGCCCTCCTACAGCTTCTCCTGATCTACTCGCCTCTATGCTCTGGACACTACACTGACAGACACAGCAAACCTTCTCACCACAGCTCGCATTGATGTGCCATCCTGGATGAGCTGCACTACCTGAGCCACTGGTGTGGGTTGGAGACTCCGTCTCAAGCTACTACTAGAGTGAAAGCACCACCAACATTCAAAAGTGACCACAACATCAGCCAGAAAGCAGAAGAACTGAGAAGTGGTCAGTGGTCACCCCCTGTAGAACCATTCCTTTATTGGGGGGGGGGGGGGGGGGTTGCTAATTGTCTATAGTTTCCACCTGTTGTAGGTGAAATTGATTGTCAATCAGGGTTGCTTCTTAAGTGGACAGTTTGATTTCACAGAAGTTTGATTGACTTAGAGTCACACTGTGTTGTTTAAGTGTTCCCTTTATTTCTTTGAGCAGTATATCGTCATTGAATTATCGTCATACCCTGCCATTGGATTTGTCTGCCAATCTCTGAATACCTGTACATGACCCCTGCCAATCCCCTGGATTTTGCCTGGGAGTAAAGTCAGCTCTCGTCATTGCCAGGTTGTTCCAGATTGCTCCTACAGAGGTTCCCCCTTGTTGTGCCAGTTCAAACGTGACGACTGCATTAATTCAGGACATGACGGACTGCGTTTCCCATGATGCAATGTGGTCAAAAATGGCCACCAACTCCCATCATGCAACGCAGCCCAAAATGGCCCTAGCAACCGATAACGTTGCTAGGGTAAAGTTGATAAAACTCGTTTGCGCCTCGCAATCGGCCTTCTGTCTCTGGCTCACCGCCAACCTGAGAAGACATACAGCTGTACTCCGTGGATTAATTACCCACTCGCCACGTGCTCGAGTTTCTCGCTGGACCGAGATTTTTCGACGCAAACGTTATTCCCTGCTTTGCTTAGCAGGAGGTCGACTCTAAAAGGTACCTTTAATTCCCTCTGATAAAATACTGGAAGCCGCCTTATCTCCCAGTGATCGAAAGAGGACTACGCTTTGCTGGGCCGAGCAAAGCGATTGTTGAGCCCGGAGGAAGAAACGAAAGAGCCTCCTCGCCCGCCCCTGCTGCTGTCGCTCTGGTGTGGACCCACCGGGACTTTCATTCGGGACCACCTCAAAGTAACGGGGTTCTCCCCTTTTATTTCTTTTTCATCCATAGGATGTTTAGAAGTGCCTGGGCAGACGTTAGAACTTTGTAGGTGCAGGTTAATGCTTTTATTCCACGACGAAGTTGGAATTATTTTGCTGAATGTTTTATTTGTATGTGCATGCATTTTACAATTGATTTTGCTGTGTTGATTTGTGATTCATCAATAACCCCGCCGTGGGTCATTGCTTCAGTTCTTTTCCATCTTCTTCCCTGCTTTCCCCCCTCTCTCTTTTCGCTTCTTCTTATCAGTTTAATCTTTTTGTCCGAGCTCAATTCGCGGGCTTTGCTTAAACTCCCAGTTAGCCGCGCCCTCTCGCAGCGAGGAATTATCCCATCAGCGTAAGCGTGGTTACGTCATTAGGTTCTCCCCTCACGCATTACGTAAATTGGTAGACCATACGTCATCGTAGCAGCCATCTTGGGAGGGTGACGTGTATCTGAACTGTAGGGAGCTTAGCTGAACTAGCTTTTGTAAGACATCAAAACGTCCAGTGAGATTCCCGAAGCTGTTCTGTCTGTCAATGCTGATACGTCAAATGCCGGTGTTTTGAGGGCGGTGTTAAACCACTGTGAGTTGAGTTAAGATCTGCTAACCGCTCATTTTAATCCATTGTTTATTTTTGTTTTGTTCTTTTATTTCCACATATATATTTTGCATGTTTTAGTTTTAGTAGTGAGTAAGAATTCCAAAGTTGTTGAATCAGAGAATTACTGTAACAGGGAATTGCTTTTGGTTCAATAAAACCAACGACTGCGGAATAGACATTGTTTTGTGTTCAATCCAATTCACAGTTGCCTGGTTATTCAGAAATCAGAGCTAACCTCCTTTGGAGTTAACATCTGACATTAATACAGAGACAATATCATTGGATGGTGATAAGGAATAAGGATTTAAACTCTAATTGCAGTTACATTGGGGTTCTCACAGCCTGCCGGATAAACCTCGTCGGTCACAAGTCCGACCAGATCATTTATCCCAGCATAAATGAGTTCATAACAGCAAATTAACTAATGCATTAGCGGTATAAATACTTACAAGCTTATAGCTAACATCACCACCATTTGAACTATATTTTGTTATAGCGGAATTTTGAGTTGAATGATTCATTATTTAAATTATAATACCAAATTATAATTAATAGTAATAATAATAAGCATATTCAACCAGCTTCTGGCATAACACCCTCTAGATCCAGGTTTCCTTTTCAAATAAACCTTTCAAAATAATTTTTTTATCACAGGTGGTGAGGACACCACAAGGGATTGTGGGATGCCTTCTATAGGACCTATACATGGTCTATGGTGCACAAGTCCAGAGAAGGCCACACACATTGCTACAGATCCAACCAACCTGGGCAATACACTGTTTGCAATGTACATTAAATCAGAAACTAGTGGACTTAAAATCAGCTTATTTCCCAAAAACTTTAAGGGCTGTTGCCCCATGCTGAGAAGTTACTGGTCTGTTTCGCGTTACAATGACACTACTGATAATGCCTATTTGCACACTCCAATTTCTCTGGGAATGTCTGATGGCACAGTTCTGTAAATGAAGGCTTAAGATTATGGCACAATATTTACAGAGGGCATGAGTGCATCATCGAGGGAGCATTTGATTAATTTATGCAACACCACCATAATCCATATTGTTCATAAAGGGACTAATATCAAACTTTCTGGACTCGGATTCAAATTTCATCAGACCCTAAAGAGCATGGTAATACATAGTGACACTAAAGGTTCTTAATTCTTGTGGTCTAACCCATCTTTAAATTCCCCTGCAACTTTATCTCTGACATGTTTGTTCCTTGGTCTACACGACACTGTTTGATAATTACTTTTCTCCAAAAATCTTTGAATTACACAACGATGGACCCTCAGTAGGTAATTGGCTGCACTTGATTTTATTTTGTGGTGTCAGATTAAAAGGGATTAAATATAAAGCCATCAATATTTTAACTTGTACTTCAGAACTATGAACTACTTTGTGTCGGTCTATCACACAAAACCCAAATATAATACAGTGAGGTTATGGGTGGTAATGTGAAAAAATGTGGATTGGAAAATGGGTTTTTGCAGGACTCTGCACATTTCAGGCTTTTTGTCCCTTGTCTTCATACGTTCTCTCTATTCCTCATTACTTTACATCCACCTCTTCTTCTCCTCCACCTCTGTTGCATCCCCCCTTCATCCTTCTGTCTCCACTCCCCCATGCTCGCCCTTCCTCTCCTCTTCTCCAGCCTCCAATCGTTCCCGTCCATCTCCCTCTCCCGTTCTGCCTCTCTCCCTCCATGTTCTTACCTCCAGCCAGTCGGCATTCACTCGTCGCAGCAGGAAGATCACTTCTCCCCTCTTCAGGTTTAACTCTGCCTTGCCGTTCCCACGAAAGTCAAACATTGCCTGAGACGCACAGAAGGAAAAAGTAAGTGAGTGAGAGAAGAGAGGAACGAGAGACCGAGTGAGACAGGCGGATTTAGCACAAAGGTTGAGCAATGACGGGTAAGACTTCACACACTTTGTTTTTGTTGATGCAAAGTAAAGGATAAGTGTGTGCGAGTTAATAAGAGACAGAAAATGGGATGTAAAGATATGTTTCTGCTTAGAAAGTAAATAATTTGCCATAAAATGGGAAACTGAGGCAAAAATTATGTTGACAATTTAGAAATGCTGAGTATTTAATTTTATGAAGGTATGCAAGCAACCATTTTATTCTGCCATTTTAGTAGTAAAAAAAGGTTAAGTCCAAGTTGGGAGTTCTATCAGAGTTCAGCTACATGTTTTCAGTTCATATACACATTATTCTATCCAAGACTGACTCAAAAGAAAAAGGAAGCAAGCTCAAAAATGACATTTTGGTGTCACCTTGTGACATTTTGGACTGCCTTCTGCTGAGAAATAGATCATGATCCCAGACAACGAGACATCTCTCCAGCTAAACTCAGGCTAAAACGATAAACCTGGATATGGTCCGCAACTAAAACACTGTATTTTCGCATTTATTAAATGAAAAGATTGTGGAGGTACAGAGCAGGTATGAGAATGCTGGAAAGCTTCATAGGGATACAAACTGCAGTCCAAGGTGTGTGTGTGTGTGTGTGTGTGTGTGTGTATGTGTGTGTGTGTGTGTGTGTGTGTGTGTGTGTGTGTGTGTGTATGTGTGTGTGTGTTTGTGCTTTATAAGGTTGGTTAAACTCTTAACCTTCCAGGTTATCATTAGTGTGTGAAATAAAAGCCTGTCAGAGTGAATTTGCATGTGAAGCAGAGATCACCAGACTCATTACCATGTTTTAGACTAAAATAACCCTTAAACAGACAAGATTTTCAACCTTTCACGCACAAACATGCAAATTACACAAACCACTTTGTCATACTCTCACTACGGTAATAGTTTTTGTCCACAATTTAGCTAAATAACAAAAAACACCCTCACATACAAACATTTTTGTCTTGAATTTCTGCTGAAGTCGAGGTCAAAAAACAGAGGCAAAAAAAAAGGAAAATAAGATAAAAAAAGAAACAAGTGGAAACATTAAACAGGGAAATTGCAGAGAATTACTACCCTGACCAAAAAAGAACAAGGAGCGGTTAAAGCAGTGGGAGGGAGGTGAAGAGGAGGAGGAGGAGTAGGTGGAAGAGGACGGTGGATAATAAGAAAAGTAAAAGTTAAGCAGAGGTACAGTGCTGCAGGAGGTTGATGCGTCCTTCTTGTCTTTATGTTGAGTTGCTACAAACTGAGAAGTTGTGAGGTTGCTGCACTACCAAACAAGACAAAAAAATAAGTGAATACTTCCGATATATAGAAATTCTGATTTTTAAAATTTAAATTAGTTTAACCAATACTCAGTGGCCTTTTACATGTAACAAAACTGATTTTGTAAATTAGTTTCTCCTCTCAGACCAGTCATTAGGCTTCTAACTTAATTTATGTATAGTTTACATCCAGTTTTTACAAGTCTGTCCCACCTCATTCTATGTGTTTCCCCTGTTGCCTTTATGTTGGCTTTTTCTCACAGAGAAATGGTGATGGTGCTACACAACCAAACATTAAAAAAAGACCAGACGAAGGAATTTGACTTTGGCTCCAAGCACTCAAACTGTGTGTATATATATATATATATATATATATATATATATATATATATATATATATATATATATATATATATATATAAATGGGAGGTTGTGATAGTGCAAGTATGCTTATCTTGTCTCCTAGCTGACTGCTCAGGCTGTAAAGTGTTCATTGTGTTCATCAGGGAGAACACCTGGGGAATGAAACCATATATTTGTCAATTTAGTGCTCTGCAGTGCTGACCTAAAAGGTAAAAGTCTAAAAAGTTTGTGTCCAAGATATTGGGGGGTCTGCTAGTTGGTCTGTGCAGGCTGTAAGACAGAAGGGGGAGATGCCATCAGGTCCTGGAGCTTTCCTGGTGACGTTTCCTGATGCTGAAAGTCTCTTCTTCATTGACCTTTAGTACAAGCAGGTGGTAATAGGGGAGCTGGTTAGAGTTGTTGGCGGGTGCAGGTAGTACTTTTGTGTGGGACTGAGGTGTGAATGGCTGGTTTTCTAACATACAGAAGCTATTGAGGTCATCAGCAAGTCGTGGAGGTCATCACATCGTGGGAAGACAGGCTCCTATAGCTGGTAATGTTCAAGTTCCTTCAACATTACCAGCTGCAGGGTCAGGAGCCAAGAAGGTACTTTTTTGCTTTGCTGTAGTTTCCCTTAGGTGCACTGATATCCTTGGTAAGTTTGTTTCTTGCTTCTTTATACAGGAGGCCACGCCCCACTGCTGTAAGCCTCTCTGAAGCAGCTTCTTCAGATGTGAATTATGGTTTAATGTTCTAGTATGTGCGAACTTGTGTCTCTGGCAGGACACTTTGTACACTGTATTTTGGCAGTTCATTTGAGAGGTTTGTGATGTTAAAATCACCAAGAACAATGATGAGAGAGTATGGGTGTTAACATGTCACCATTAAAAGATAACTCTATTGGTTTCTTAATTAAGTGGAAATTCAATGTAAGGTGCTCCTGAAAGCTGAAAAAGCCTGAAAGCTAGTCAGAGATGGACCGAGACCACAGTGGGTTTATATCGCCCTAAACAACTTAAATCTCAAAAATGTCATTTAGGTAGAAGCTATTTTATGAACATTAAAACCATCTTAATGTTTGCATTTCACTGTAACTTACAGAGAAGCTGATAGATATTTAGACAGGAAATTGATGTAGGAGGTGGTGTGTGACCAATAATCTTCCTGTGTAAAACGTGTTTCCTTGTTCAGTTGCCAACATGTTTCACATGGGAAGATCATTGGTGGCTCACCATCTCCAAGCTCCATTTCATGTGTACATAATCATTGGCTGCTGTGTAAATAATCTCCCAATACAGACATGGCAGAATCATAAAAAGGTTAATAAAAATGGTATTCACATAAATTGCTGATCTTTTTGAAATTGGAGCTGTGGGAGTGAGAGTCCCCTGAGCTATCATTCCCTCCCAGGCCAGCTTTAGTTTCAGACTCCTGGGTCACCTAATCTTGATTTGTTCTAAATGAGGGCACCAAGAAAGTTAAATACCGCAGGTAAACTAAGTTTAATTGAGAGCATAAAACCTTTTGAAAAAACCTCGCTTCATAAATCCTGAACTACTCTTAACTTTTTTTTTTCTACCAAGAAGAAAATAGCTTCATATTTGATGCTCTTTTTTTTTTTTTAGATTTTATAATTTTTTATTAATATTGTGTTTTTAAACATTTGGATCTTTTGACAATTTACTGAATGAAAAAATATTTTTTCTTCTTTCCTCACGGTGAATCTATGACAAAATTCAAATTCTAATATTTTGACAGACATGAAGCCAAATTTCAGAGCGAATCAGGTGATTCCTAAGGTCTAAAAATCTAAACATGGATGATCAGCTGAAGGATGCAGCCCTTAGATCCTGTGTAGATTCTTTGTAGGTTGTTTTCCTTCTATTTCTTAAAAGCACTATTTTAAACAATGTTCTAGACAGTTGTTTATGGATGACACTTTTTTCCTGCCTACCACCCCAACATCTTTGAGTCACTTTGTTGTTTAAGCTTTTATTTTTCACCAGTCTGTCCTCAGAGGGTAAATATTAACATAGGAATCAGAATTGGCAAATAGCTGATCAAGTAATTCAGACATAGTCAAAAATAGTTGATAAACTGGCTCCTTTTCCTGATTTTTTTTGGTTCTCTGTCTGCTGTCGCTTACTCTGCTCTCTTTCTCTCCTCTCTCGCACAAAACACGGCGCTGAGCCACTCAACAATGACCAAACCCTCCCTCGATACATGGCAGATTCAACCAATGTAATAAGGTGAACAAAATATGGTCTGACTTTACTTTAATGCGTTTCATCCTATAGAAAAGTGGAAGTAAATAAAATGTGAGACATGTTTTTTGTTTAAAGTAGCTACGTACTAGAGGTCAGGTTTCTGTGCTTCATAGACACAGCTCCTCTGCTCCTCAGATGGCACTGCTCTGGTTAGCTGTTGGTACAATGGACCAAACCTTTAATGGATAATTAAATGGATAATTTCTTAATATCCCTTTTTGCCTTTATATATTTTTCTATGTTTGAAAATATAGGTTCCCCTAATGACTAATGTCCCTATATTTTGCGTTGTTGCAGGTTTGTCACCCACTTAGTTGCATATTAAAAAACAGAGCTACCCGTTTCATGCTAACCATGTAGCAATAACTGAACTGACTTGAGTAGAGAACAATAACAAAAACACATTTGAAAATGTTGGGTGGACCTTGAAAGCGTGTTGTTACGCATGTTGAAGCTAGTCCTGGTCCAACATTTGCCGAAAGGCTACACAGAAAGAAAAAAAAGCAACAGAAAAGCAGCTCCCAGTTTGGAAAGGCACTTAGGGACAACGTTATGTTTGGAACCCAGGGTTTACCCCAGAAATAAGAGCAAATAATGGTGGTATTGTCATTGTGGGCGATGCGTCATGCAGTTCGAAGGAGGGGCGCAGCGTAAACGTAGTGTGCGTCGAGCTAACAACAGCTAGCTTGTTAGCTTATTTATATCAGAAGGTTTTCTTTACTGACCGCTTTATGTCACTCTCAAACATCAAGGCATTTAAAATAAACAGGCAACGCTTAGCCTGGCAGGGGTGCGAGTAAACATTGGCGGCTCGCCAGGCTTATAATACCCTGAAATCAATGACCTGTGGTGTTTTGCCATGATTACCATTAATGACGTAGCAATTTGGACACCATCGCAACTGTGGTGTACAACGTTGGCCGTGTCATGTCATGTGGGCAATTTGAAGGGGCAGGCGCACTTCACATACAGCTATATTAAGTGCAAAGGGGCTGGTGTCAATGTTTTTAAGTGATCATTACAAAGTCTCAGAAATTAGTGGCCAAAGCTGAAAATGTTTCTTACAAACCTGACCAGATTACATTAACTCTGCCAGGAGGCATAGGCCACAATCCCAGCAAACTGTGGTTTAAAAGGATACCCAAAATCTGTCTCCCGTCATACTGCAATTTCTATCAATTACAATAGCATGTGTGTGTGTGTGTGAGTGTAAATGTCTGAATTTGAAAAAGGTAAATAAAAAAAGAAAAATATATTTTACAAATGTTGGCATTTCATAATTAGAAATAACTTTGGTGAAGGCAACTGATCTGAAACAGGAAAGGTTTAGTCTGATGTGATGTCAGACAGTGAGAAAAAGGGGTTGTTTCTTTTTATACACAGTAGGTAAACATCTGGATTCAGCCGCATAACCTGTGTGTATAAGAGTGGAAAATTATTAGCTAAATCCAAAAGAGAGATTACATCATGAATCAGGTTTGACAGCTTTACAATTTAAGGATTGTTTATTTAGAATATTATACATTTTCATTTGTTTGCCGGATTCACCGACTACACATAAGAGGAGGTTGGTGTGGATGTGTGTCAAGAGAAAATGAGACACATACTGGTAGCAGATTAATGAAGCTAGGGAGAGAGGGAGCAGGTTGGATTAACAATCCACAGAGATTACACTCACCCAGAGGACAAGACACACACACACACACACTCGTGTTCTCACTGCATGAATCCAGGGCCGCTATTTTTAATAAATGGTTCTTCACACTGTTTTATTATACTGCAGACCTTCAGGTTGCAGTAATTTGCAGATGATGTGAAAGCATGTTTGAGGCCACTATCTCCAATCTAAACACCAAATATGATGTGACAAAGCAATTTATTGTCTCCATATACCGCCTGTCTCTCGATGACCTTCTCATCTTTGTTCTCATCTTGTTATCCTTTTAAGCTAGTTGGTTTTTCGCTGTGTCCGTTTTATTTCACTCAGTGACTCCTCCTTCTGTCGCGATTGAGTCATTCACAAAACAAATACATGTCACTTAAATGATGCAAATAAAAGTTGTTCCCTTTAAATTACTATTTTTTCTGTACAGCAGTAAAATGTGTCATGATCTTACAGCACAGCCGTCAAAGTATAAGAAAACTAAGGAGAATAAATAAAGACTAATTGCAAGGGTGAATAAAATACAACCGTCTTGTAATATTTCCCTTTGAAATTAGTTGTTCACTGACAGCATTCTAAACATCCACTTGGGACAAAAATTTTCAGTCACAGATTTATGTGCAAAGATATTAGAGAGGAACAATGCTGGTAATTCTGACAGTTTATGGCAGTGGTTTTATTAGTTTAGCTTAGATGGAAAAATGTTCTATACAGAGTGCCTGTGGGATATATAGATGTGTGAAAAGGGCTATGATGATGCATTCAGTTTATTAGGTTCACGATAAGAAAAAAGATTTTAGTGATATTATTTGGGGAACATGAATCACACATTTATAAAATGAATAACCAATGTAAAATATTACAGTCCAAATTTACCTAATCTATATAGGGTGTTTTATATTTAAATGCTATCTATTTCTAAGGTGCCTCTAATGTCATGAAAGCCTTGTTAAATTTATGTGGTGGTACATTAAACTTGATTTAGCTTGTTTTTTTTTATTATTAAAGGTCTGTGTTAGTCAAAACACTTTCCAGTTTTGCAGCAGTGCTTTTGTCACCAATGACTTTTAGCTAAGCTGAATTACTGTTACAGTTAACTGTAAATTATATTAAAATTTTATTTTGTCTATATATCGAAAAGAAGCACGTCACCCGTTGTCTGACAAAGATGTTATGCCCTGGGAACAAAACAACAACAGGTTGAGAACTTCAATGGCACGATGAAGATAATGCAACACATTTCTGAAACATATCGTGCTTTTTAATGCCTTCCTTTTCGCATTTAAAATCATTCAGTTGCGGTCTATATAAAGTGTCACTTCAATGCGCTGGTCTGAATTCGCCCTTATTGTAATCCCCTCTTTTGCCTCTGCTCTGAGGTTCGTCTGAGAACAACTGATGTGTGTGGTCTCTAAATGCAAATGAGGTACCTTACACCCATCAAAAAATACTTGACGTGTTAAAATACTAATAAATAGAAGTCAGATAGCTAAATTCACACTGTGAATGTTGTTTCTTGTTAAGCCACTAGACATGAATTGTACATACTGTTCAGTACTTTTGTACAGCTATTGAGTTCAATTCTCAAACAGTAAATTTTGAGTCAACAATAGAACAGTTACACTTTTGGCTTTGAAATCACTGTTAGCATAGTCTGCAATATATTGCTATCAAGGATACCATAGCAATATTCAGATCAGATTATACTAACGTGTACGCGCGCTGTACGTACTGGCCAAGCATGCAACAGTGCATGTGATGAAATCATGTTGGGGCAAGGCCTCCCAGAGCCAATAGTAATGAATTGCTGTGTCTGAAAATAAAAAATTAATTAAAAAAAAGAATCTTACCATGATTTTGTATGGGTATGATTTTTTACTTGACTGAAATCACCCACAAGGGGCAGGCTTCTGGTTGGAAGTGGCTGCTGAACATCACAGCGATATTCAGGCTGCTGATTGGACGATTTCATTAAGACTTACGGCAAAATAAACTCCTTTCCCTCTCTGTTATTCATGTGATTTAGGGAGGGCGGTGTACTATTGCCCACTATGTGCCTGACCGCCCCTGATGCTGGGTGTCAGTGTAATAAATTGTGTGGGTTAATACACTCAACAACCGAACATTGCCTTTGCATCCTTTAGCCTGGACTACAAAATCACAGCCGAAAAATTAAAAATGATGGATTCACGAAATTGGTAAGCTGGAAGAACATAACCTTGTTTAGCAGCTCTGCAGCTAATACTGTGATGTTGGGAAAAAAAAAAAAACGGAATAGAAAGAGAAATTGCAAAGGCTTGATAAATATGACCAAACCAGAATATAAAGATATCTATGTAGCAGCTGAATAGACTAAATTTTAATTTTCTGCATTCCTAGAGTATCCAAGTAGAAATGTATTCAAGGGCTTTATAGGGCATTATATGTCCCTTTTAAAGGGCCATGACTACTGATACAGTGATTTACCGTTATCAATTACACATCATACCCGGTCTCCCATGTATTAGAAAACAACTTTTGGTCCTGTTTTCAAAGGGCCACATCAGTGTCCTCTACAAGCAAATAATAATAATAATAATAATAATAATAATTTTCAACATGAAACCAGTGTGAAGAATCGTTTGTGGCATGAATGAAATGAATGTAGAAATATGGACAGAAATCTTTTTTGTAAAAGATAAAAGTATTGTGATGAGCCTTTTGGTAAAATTATCTTAAAAACGGACCATTCAAACTGCTAAATTTAAGACGAGAGGATTCCAATAATCACATTATTAAAAGATAAAAGGGTTACACTTTATTTGAAGGGGTCTACATAAGACTGACATTACACTGTCATAAACGTGACATAACACCTGTTATGAACATAAATGACTCTTTATGAATGTTTAAGACTGTTGTCATTAATTGTCATTCGGTAAATTATGACACTATTAAAGCAAAGTTGACATTGTTTTAAATGTCTTTGTTATGACAACTTGACATTAACAGAGACAAGGTTAAGTTTAGGGCTTGATTTGGGATTAGGTTAAATTAAGGGCTTGATTTGGTATTTGGTTAAATTAAGGGCTTGATTTGGGATTAGATTAAATTTAGGGCTTGATTTGGGATTAGGTTAAATTTAGGGCTTGATTTGGGATTAGGTTAAATTAAGGTCTTGATTTGGGATTAGGTTAAATTAAGGTCTTGATTGGGGATTTGGTTGAATTAAGGACTTGACTTGGGGTTTTGTTAAGTTAAGGGCTTGTCATAACAAAGACATCTTAAACAATGTCAACTTTGCTTTAATAGTGTCATAATTTACCGAATGACAATTAAAGACAACAGTCCTAAACATTCATAATGAGTCATTTATGTTCATAACAGGTGTTATGTCATGTTTATGACAGTGTAATGTCAGTCTTATGTAGACCCCTTCAAATAAAGTGTTACCGATAAAAGTTTATGACTTTTTTTTACCTCTATAACCTTATCGGATAGGTCAATAAAAGAGGATTAAATTTTTCCACAGGATTAATCCCAGGCCTGTGAGGGCAGCACTCTTATCTTGGGGTTGCTTCAAGACATTGGCAACGTTTAGTTGAGCACAAAATTATTCATACCCTGAGGAAGATTTATTGTTAAAATGATGCTGATTCAACCTAGGCAGTTGTTTCTAAGGGAGTCTTTCAAAAAAGAAAACATGAAAAAGCAGAAGTTCTCAAAAATCAATGGAGGATACACCATTTATTGGCATTAAAGCAATGAAACCCTTCTTATAATTCTTGACGAACCTTTTCACCGGCATTTTGACTGTACATCTTTCAGAATGAGCTCCATGTGTTTGAGGCTGAGAAAAGGTAGTTCTGCATGTTTGTAAGTTACATACATGTTAAACTACCCCTTTTTCTATTTTCTATTCTTTATTATATCTGTAAACAAACACTTCAAAGAGAAAATTTAATTGTGCTTTGATATATAGTCACTCACAATAACTAGCTAAACACAACCATAACAGATCATCCACAATTATTAATAAGAGCTGCATCAAGGTATTTTTTATGCATTTATCTGAAATATTTCTGGCATCAGTTTAGATGCATTTTATTCTCAAACTCTACTTTCATGTTCACTTGTGCTAATCTTTCTCACCGGACAAATCAGGCCTTTGGCTCATCCTAATGCATCAAAATCATGCCAACCGGCAGCAGCTTGTCTTGTTGACCTCGTTTAAAGCTCATAGTAGCACAGCTAACAACAATTACTCATCATGCTGTTTGGGGCAAAGCCTGAACTAATTCATTGTGGAGTGGGAAGTGCTGCAGAGGAAACTGTAGTCCTCTGCTGTGACAAATGCCGGCGTTCTCCTGTTATCCATGAGGCTCAGACCAGACATTTATCACTGCTTGGATACAGCTTAATAGCCTCTTTCCAGCACTAGAAACACACACAGCATAGCACAAAAAAAAATGCACAGAGGATCACTCACTTTTCCAGAGAGAAAAAGACAGAGCTAAAATAAATGTTGAGTAGGCTGGCAGCTTCATGAGTGGAGTACATTGGCGTTTTACTTCTGTGTGGGAGAGAAGGGTAAGAAGACAGAGAGGAGGCAGTGCAATGAAGTTTGGCTATTAAAGATTGTTTCAGTGTGCGGAGAAAAAAAATATAGGATGCGTGTGTGTTCGTGTGTATTGGAGTCCCACGTTTTTAGGTGACGCACAAGGTCAGGAGAGTTAAACGCTTTTGTGAGGGCATAAAGCACAGATAGTTCAACAGTTGAAAAACACTTCACCTGCAGACATGCACTCAAAATGTAGGCTTTAAACCTGCAGACCCAGCCACTTCCACACGTGGGAATAGTGAGCAAACACTGACAACACTAAGCAAGGAAAGACAAAATGCATAAAGTTTGTCTCCTTCAGCTTTGCAGATAAGTTAATAGTCGTAACTGCTGGCAAGTGAACCACCACACCAGCCTCACTTTTTTTGCCGCCTCTGACAGGTTTTCTTCTAGGATTGCCCTCTTAGTTGAATCCATCTCACAATCAACTCTGATCAGCTTTACTTTGCTACAGAAAAGAAGCCCCACAGCATGATGATACCACCCACCACCAAAAAGGATGAATTCTGCTCTCAACTGGCCCAAGCACCTTCAGTTGATGAGCTGTCTGCAACTTTTGTTCTGATTTTACAGGAAATTTGAATGCGTAATTTCAGCTAAATCAAAATTTCTCCCTTCAATTCATTCGTTCATGCAGAAAGTTAAATTAGGTAATTAATTAAAACGAGTGAGATTTAACAGCATCATCTCCCTTCCAAACATTATACATCTACCTCATCTGCTATTTCAGTCATTATTTAGTCTAAAAAACACATTCAACAGGTGACATTTTCAACTTAAATGTCCTTTTTCAAATTGAGCCACAACAAAGACGCTGAAAACCAGACTGACTCAATCCATTTGGTTATTCTCAGCCAAATTTAGACCTTAAAAGCTTCTTTATGTTGACGGTTTGTTGTTTACTTTTTAATCTTGTTTATACTCCTATGCCACCCGGACTTGTTATTTCAACATTTTCTGTTTCAGTCTTCAGTCAAATAGTTTCTTCAACACATCACTAGATGTCTCCATTTTACATCTTCCTCTTTAGGAAGACATTGTCGCTCAAGCTCTGAGCTTTGTAAAGATTGCATAATTCTTTCAACAGCAGCCTTTGAAAAGCACACTCAAAAGAAAATGAGACAACAAAACAAACAAAAAAGCAGAATATGACTTGTCCAGGTTAAAGTCCTTTCCTATTGGGAAAAAAAACTTTATTTTCCTGTTCATATACAGTAAATGGCATGTTGCACATGTTTAACATGTTCATCCTTAACTGCAATAGCAACAGAACCAGACAAACCTATGTTGCTGCAATTTGAAAAACCGTGGCAATGCAACAGTGCTTGCCATGAACAGAACAATCACAGGAGGTAATGGGAAGAAGGAGGCAGCAGAGAAGTCGAAGCAGGATTTGACACTGAAGAGAAAACCACATGTGATGTGAAAACAGACAAACTTAGAAGATTAAGGTGACAGGTTGAGCTTTGATGGGGCAAGCTGGAGAAGATTATGTTGCCTCATATGAAAAGGAGAAATAGATACAGAAATTCAAAAAGAAGCAAAGTGGAGGAAGAAAATTACGCTGAAAGCCTTTCCAATCATAATACACGTTTGTCACAAGAGTCCAAACAATTTCCACTTGTCTTTTCTGGCTCCTATTTTGAGTTGGTGTAAATTAGTGTTTATAGTAATGTGCAAAAGTTTTGGAACATTTAACATTTCTATATTTTGTGCTTTCAGTGAACCAAAATGCCGAAAAGCAATAATAGCTAGATAAGCTAAAATGCATCTGATATTAACCTTTTTTTTTTTTTGTATTTTAAAGAGGTTTGTTATTGACAACCTTTCACAGTTTGTTTTGCATGCATGAAAGAAATAAACAGTTAAATTGGCAGGTAATTTACCTTTTACACAAGCAAGGTGATTCTCAAAGAGCTACTTTCCCATGATTCAGCAGATATTGGCTCAGATTGGAGAGGGTCTTCAACAAACTGATTGGATGGCAAATTATTCTGAGGAATTGGAAGACAACCTGAGAGCCTTTGTTATAAGATAGGACGACAGAATTAAATAAAGTTGCAGAAAAGACAAAGTGGGGCATGTACCTGGACTTTTAATCAGCATAAATACCTAATGGACGTACTTGGTCATTGCATTAAATGCTTGTTTCTCTGGTTGGCCTGTGTAGACAGTTTTTGTGAGTTTAGCTTTCATGGCCCCATCTGCAAAGTATACATTTTTTACCACTCTTCTCTTATTGATTAGGAATAGGAATGAGCATAAGATGACCAATTTAAATATGTTATTTTATTTCATTTTTTCATTTATTGCTTCATTATTGTTTTTATTTCGCTGTATGTTGGATTTCTTTGTTGATTCATCTGGATACAGCTTATTAGAACACTGTCACATGAATATAACTTCTTTAGGAAAAACATGTTTAAAAAATTGATAGCATTGCTGCTTTGAAAGAAAGGTCCAATGTTTGAATCCGGGCTTTTCTGTGCAGAGTTTACATGTTCTACTCCTTGCATTTGTAGTCTTTCTGTAACTTCCTCTTGCTGCCCACACACATGTATGTTTGGTTAAACACCTTTTAGTCTGAATGTTTGCAGGGAGGGTTGGCTGTCCTGAGAATCCCTGTGGCTCTGTGATGATCTGTCTACTGCCACCCAACGACCATTCAAGGATGAAGCGGGTATAGACAATGGATGGGGAGGAGGCGAACTAAAGTATAAGCGGCTGTGTTGAAAACTTTCTAAATATGAAAAAGTCTTAGAAATTGCGTGCTTAAAGGGCTAAATCAAGACTTTTGAGGCAAGGTTCTGTTAAAAGATTATAAATGGTTAGAATCTAACCAGAAACTAAATTACTTGGTTGGATTCTTCAATTAGCATGGATCCACATTTGTTGGTCTAACAGGATGAAGCTGGACACTAGTTTGAGACCAAAGCAGAGTTCTACCACCTTAAAACATCTCCAAACCTCAAAAACTTCATAGTAGTTTGTGCAAACAGTATTTTATGACCTTTTAAAACACAATCCCATTTGCAGCGGGTTATTAATACAAAAGCCGATGGTCATTTCAATTAGAAATGGAGGTAGGGAGGGGTGCACCACTATTTATCTTCCTGTGTGACAAAGCGTTTCCAATCAAACCTGATGTAAAATGAACAGTTGTGTAAAAATATTTTTGCACTACTATTTTGTTGAGTTACTTTTCTACTAGATAGTTTACTCTGACCATAAACATGTTATCTGGTTTGTCCTTAGTAATTGTTTCACTCAGGGAGCTCTTAAATGGTGCATAAACTGTCCAATGCAAACATAATCATGTTTAAAGGTTAATAAAATAGCAGTCACATGAATGATGTTTGAAATTTCAGCTATTTTAAAAGGTGCGTCAGTAACTTCCTCTGGTTGCACACAATTCAATTCAATTTTATTTATATAGCGCCAATTCATGAAACATGTCATCTCGAGGCATGTAAAAACAAAGTTTTTATGAAAGACTGTCACGTCCTGCAGACGTATTAGTTATTTCTGTCTTTTATGCTTTGTTTATGCTCAATTTATTAGTAGATAAAGCCTTTAGTTTTTATTTTTAAAAACAACAAAAGTACGTCACTGTGCATGTGCAGCAGAGGATAAATCAAGGAAGCAGCTAACGGCTATTAGCATCTTCAAGGTCCAGTGGGAACAAAAAAAAAAAAAAAAAAACGGCAAAAAAAGAAATTAATTCCAAGAGGGAAAAGACTGGAATGTTGCTGGGAATACAGTATGAACGTTGACGTTCACTGAAACGGACGCTAAACCTGCCAGTTGCTCAGATGTGACCCCAGAGTTGATTGATGTGAGTAAATGTTCTGATATGAAGCTCTTAAAGTTGTTGTAGATTGGTGTATTTAATTAATAACAGTTGGTCTTCGATCACGGGGAGCTGCCGCTTCATTGCAAGGATTGCAGAGGGTCAGGCTCGGTCCAGCATTATTTACAAGTGATTTATTAATTAAGCAAACTGCCATTATGATAGTTCTGCGATACTGCCAGTAGATGGTGCCACGTCTGTTTATATCTGCTCATCGCACCTGTTGTGGGGCTATATTTAGCCTGAAAAAGGACCATCAAAACACCATCAGGATGGATGCTTGGTGTACATAACCTTATTTTATCATGATCAAATAGTTTTTGGTCTTTTTTAAAGCATATAACGTGGCTGTATACCTTTAAGATAGAAATACATCTTAGTCTCAGCCCCCAGCGAATCTGGATTTATTTAGGAACAACAAGAGAGTTGCAAACTGAAGGTAAGATATAACCTTGCCTCTAAGATGAATTCTCGCGATATTTGTGTGTTCACAAACACATGAGAATCCATCTTGTATCGTTCCGGCTTCAACCATTTGTTTCCAAACCAAAGTCCGTCACTCCAATCACATTGCAGTATTCAGGTTTAAGGCAGGACATACCGCTGCGACAAAAACAAGAGAGGTTGAGCCGGCAGCCAAACCAACACAAACCTGGCAGTGCAGGAGGACGCATGCGTAGCTGCTGATATCACATCTGTTTTGTAAGAATCCACAATTTCTTCTTTGATGATAGGACATCAGGAAGTGCCTTGACTAGCTTATCTTATTAGGGTTTTGCTTGACGGTGCAGCTTACGTTTTAATTTGATACCATGATTGGCTAAAACCAACCTTTGGTGGGCGGGCACTAGGTGTTGCTTCGCCCAATCAGCTCAGAGTTCTGCTGAAATATCTTCCTTTCTCCAAACGGATTCAAATGGAGCAGTCCCAGATTGATAATGCGCATAACGTAGAGTGCTACACATTATCAATCTGGTTGGCCAGGTTAGATAAGATATTTAAAAAAAGATACCTTTTAAGATACCTTTTAACAGAACTCATATCACAATTCCCACACTATTTTAAATTCTTTACTATGTTTAAAGGAAAACATTATCAATGCTCTTTAGTGTATTTAGTAATTGAGTAAAATATAAAGAAAAATGAAAGGGTTTAAAACTTTAGCACAGTACTGTAGAACAACAGGGTTTAAGTCATGCAGTGTGATGTGTTAATGTGGCCAGGACTCTACGAAATTGTGTGTGTGGTTATTTGTGTGTGTGTGTGTGTGTGTGTGTGTTGCACTAAAGCCAAGGGTGCTGCTATCAGGATAATACAGTATGTTTCAGGGTGATTAAGTGCATTCTGCGTGGTGGTTTAGCTATGAGGCTGTAACTCTGTGGGAGTTGATCGTAACCAAAGCAACAACAAAATATGCAACTACACGTACCTCTGCCCTGGGAGAGGAGAAGAGGTCCATATTTGGTGCTTTGACCGTTTTCCTAGATGGCAAATAGAAACAGAGAAAAAGTCATTGTCTGCAAGTGAAAGCTGAAAAACGCAAACTGACAGAACAAGACTTTCCAAAAATAATTCACCAATTACAGCTAGAAAAAGACTGTGTGTATTTCTTGGTCAAAATCCCAGAGCGGATTCAACATTTATGCTATTGGTCTGTTTGTTATCTGCACCTCTGAAATATGTCCTAAGCAATTGGTTGTGCTGTCACAAGATTTATTTCTTTTTTCCATAACATGTAGAGACACCTTTTGTTTTTTAGTATTAAATGTTTTATCAACAGCCGCATGTCTTAACTTCAGATTTGGCACCAACATTTCCCATTATGCCAAAAACAATTAATTTAACCACTTATCTGAGGCAGACAGAAAACTTTTATGTTGACTTAAAAAAAAATAATAATAATAAATAAATAAATAAATAAATAAAAATAATAATTCTCCTAAGTGTCAAGTTCAGGTTTTAACAGTTTACTAATCACAAATTTAATGTTTATTCTTTCCCATCCTTCATGTAAAACACATGTAAATAGTTTGCAGACACTTAGTAATCAACAAGCTGAGTGCAGTTTTTCTTTCAGCAAATGTTACATTTTCTCAGTCTCATGGATGCCAAAACCACATGAATTTTAGCATACTGTCTTAATTTTAATAAATGAATTAAAATTCAAATGAACAGGTTTGCATGCATTATACCTGACACTCTACATTAAAATAAAATGATCATTCCTATACAAGATCTAATTTAGTAGAAATTACAGTGGCTTTATGCTCCTGCAAAAATATTGTATGCAAGTAAAATATATATATTTGCCTAAAAATGCAAACTAATTTTTGCTGATGGAACAAAGCTTAAAGTAAATGTCCCATTTACCTCAAGACGTATCTCTGTTCTGAAGGGTCGATGGGAACACCAAGCGTGTGAAATTGTTTCAAATACAGCAGGAGACTCACACACACACACACTAAGAGACTAAAAAGGCTAAACGATTTCCAGTTAACTTAAAGGGTGATTATTCTTTGAATTGATTAAACAAGAGTAGGCACAGAACAGCAGAAGTCAAACTTTTGCAAAATTTCCTGTTGAGAGAGCCTCCCTTTTACCGTGTTTCCTATATATGGACCATAAGAAAACAAGGCAATAAGAAACTGCCGTGTTAGAGGAAGTGGATTTTTCTCACCAGTATATCTGTCTAAATTTGCTTGTATTGTTTTCTTTGCATCTTAGCTCAATGTAATCATGAACTTAGAGCAATACGAGGAGATATTACCTTGCAAACCTCTTCATACCACTTGTATTTTCACATTTGTCAAGTTACAAAATCTCCATTGTATTTTATTTTGTATTGCATTTATTTGTGCTCAGCCTTCTTTGTTTGGATCTGTCTAAATAAAATCCAGCACAACCTACTGCCTTCAGAAGTCACCTAATTAGAAAATAGGCCCCACCTGTGTGTAATTTAAGCTCAGGATACATTTAGCTGTTCTGTGAAGGTCTCAGAGGTTTAATAGCATAAGTCAACAAGCAGCACAAAGGTCAGGGAAAAGGCCTATATCATGTAAAGCTCATCATAACAGTTAAAAGCTCAAAGCTTTTAATTATGATGCTATCCCTTCATCAATATCATGCCGAAAGTGGTATTTAGATTGACTCATGCATTAGTGAGTAATCCTCGTGAATTTTGCTCTCCGAGCAGCAGCCCCTCCCTGTCCTGGAAGTGGTCGATACTGGTCTAGTTAGAGTGGTCATTACCTGCCCCCTACAGGAAGTACCTACCTAGACTGCCCCTGCCCAGTGAACAACACACTCAGGAGCGTTGATGTGAGGCAGAGCGCGTTCATTTCTACTCTAAGTTGAGACGAAGTGGCTCTTTTAGCACCTAATCTGCACAGCGACAGAAAATGTTATTTTTTTGATACCATGTTGCAGCGGCTCTAGGGTGACCCCACATGGGGAGAGGCAGCGTCACAGTTACGGCAAGCGTCTTTATTCTGGGATGGACAAATAACAGAAAACGACTAATATTTCATAACAAATTAATACTCTGCAGTGACAATGGCAATATTTTATCACATGCCTATGGTTTACTTTGGAAAAAGCATGATATAGAACCTTTGAAACAGGGTTTGGTAGTAAAACAAGATCCCAAGCTTGAAACATCTCACAGATCAAAGTTCAGTGCATGTTCTGAAGTTGAATGTTAAGAGTTTGAACTGCAAAAATCGAGAGTGTCAGGGAGAGTGGAAAGAAGAAAGCCAAATGGAGTAGGTGAAAAATAAGCTCACCATCCAGAAGGACAATGACCCAAATCAAACAGCCAGAGCTATAATGATGTTGTCTAGATCAAAACATATTTATGTGTCGGAGGGGCCCAGTCAAAGTCCAGACCTGAATCCAAGTCAGTGTCAAGATGTGAAAATGGATTTTTATCAATGTTCTTATTCCAATTTGACTGAGCAATAGCTCAGAAGGAAGAAAAATAACTACTCTGGATGTGTAAAGCTGGTAGAGACACAACTTTACAGAAAGGTTGTTCTGTAAAGTATTAACTCAAGGGTTAAATGCAAATGAAAACCATATTTTTAAAATTATTTGTGAAAGATTAAACCATGTACCCTTTTCCTTCCACGTTACAACTATGCACCACTTCCTTGTGGTCTAGCACATAAAAATCTCAATACAATACCCTGAAGTTTATGGTTGAAATGTGACAAAATGTGGAAAATTCCAAGGGCAGGAACATTCTGCAAGGCACTGAAGAATCACCCAGACAGCTCATACCTACAATATCATGTTTTTAAAATTTAGGAAAATCAACACTGGTTAATTACTGTGTGAGAAAATGAAGTTTTTATTTTTTGAATCCTATCACATTCGCTTTAAGAACAAGTTACTTTAATTTCTAGACCAACAACTTCTATGAGAAGGAAATCAACAAGAGATGAGACTAGAGAGCTAATTGTGGAAGAGGACTTTTAGCTGTGAACAATGGACAACATCTCCAGATTCTGCATTGGTTGGGTGACCAAAGCAAACCTGCAGGCTAAATGCAGAACATACTTGTCATGGTAGTATTGATTGTAGTATTGTAATCTATTCGGCACGTACTGAGAGGAGAAGTGTCATGGTTGACTTTCAGTGAAATGCAGTTTGTCAAATTTGCGACTTTCCAGAGACATTCGGACATTGTTAGAGGTCCTTGAGACCTAAGCGACCATAATCTGGAGTGCAGGGGGCCTGATTTTGGGAAAATACCACAGAAATAAAAAAGGACTATTCCAATGGAACTAGAACTAAACTAAATATAACAGACCAAGATAAACAGACAAGAAAAATATGGAGCCGTTTGAGCTACTGCATCACACCATAAGATCAAAGCAATGAACAAAATAGGACTAAAACTAAACCTAAATTTTGAGGACCCCAACAAGGCAAACAAATATAAAACTCATAATTAAAAAAAGTGAAGATGGTTCTAGTAAAATACATATTATTGAGACTATTTAAAGCATGGCAGTGAAGATTCACTTCCACTGAATTGCCGGGAGTCATCAGCAGCCCAGCTGTGACTCAATCATCAGCTGACATCCAGCAGTATTTGCATGAAATCATGTCTCAAACTGGCACTTCCCATTGATTGCCCATACTGGTTCTGTTTTCTGCCTCTGTTCTACTCGCCTCTTCAGCTCTGCGTGGTTTTCAGTATTTCGTAATTTCTTCCAAAATTAACAAAGGAACTTCCTCATAGTTTGAAAACCTTTTTCATTTGTTCTCTCATTACACAACAGGAAGCTGATGCGATCCTTTGAGAATAGTTATAGAAGCTAATCTTGACCGGCATCATTGAAATGTAAAATGTTACAAATCGTTCACTCTTTAAAAAGTATTGCGTAATGTAAACACAATCCATTAAGGCGAATGTGTTAGCCTCGTTTGTCAGGCATACGCTGTGTGCACAATAATTAGCCAAAGGAGTATTTTGACCATATCATAATTTTCAGACCTATTTTCTAACTGCAAGCTGGATAAACTTGAATGCTTAATGGATTTAAGCATAGCAGGTGATGGGTATCTGTGTTATTAGGGATGCAGTGGCCAAAGGAGGTTAACACTCTGTATGAAGGGGTGCATACTTACGAACTAGCTTCTTTTCTTTAGGCAAAATGAGCAAAAGAAATCTCTCAGAGTGATGCAGCACATATAAATATTCTTCTAAGAAAGGCAAAACCTCACTTTGAATCTCTTAAACATTCCTGTTTGTGGTTTATTAACATTTTGGATTCACTGAGAGTTCACCTGTAGTTGGTGATGAATAAAAATAAGACTTTCCTAGTAATTGTGCACAGTGTAAACACATTATTATTTTGATTCAACTAAAGTCTCTGTCAGAAGCAATATAGCTGAGCAAAAGTCTCAGGTCATTCTTGGTCCTTTAATTGTGTTTAACAAGTGACTTCTGTTTCAGATACAGTAAGTATAAGCTTTGATCCTTTCTGTAAAAAGTTGTCTTAAAAACTGACTAAATATCTCGTGTGGAGAGGGCGGGCTAACTCGAACGGTAAAAGGAACCCATTTATTCAGCTTGCAGTGATGAAAGGGGCTGAATTTAGTCTCACTCTCTATAAATGGCTGATGTGATCTGGTGTAAGTAGTATAATTTTTTTTGGAAGGGCCAGCTTGCAGAAAAGGTGTTGCACGCAATCCGTACGATAAACAGATGAATGTCTCCGGTGTTCGCTGCGGCCTGTTCCCCAGAAAACAACCGCAATCTAGGCAGATGTGTACTGAGGTTATTCAGGCTGCTTTGCACATTTAGGAAATGGTCCCATCCCCTTATTTCAGCTGATACTGTATCTCTGCTTTAAGTGCGCTTTTATTTTTTAAGCAGTGGGGCTTACACTTTGCGAGTAGGTGGACGAAGACGTCTTAGGGCCCGTGGCTCGTGCTGGCTGTCCTGCTCCATCTGGTAGAAGAACATCCTGAGAGTCTCATCAAGTAACAGCCATGTTGGAAGACCGAGTAACCTCTGAGGAGAGAAAGAGAGAAGATGAGGTGGGGGTACTGAAAGCATGCAATAATAAAGATTTAGACAAGGATAAAAAATATGAAATAAATGCATGAACAATGTAACAAACAAGGATTGTACGAGCAGCCATTTTGCCACGTAAACTGGTACAGGTCCCTGGCAAAAGTATTTACCCACCTTGGGTTTTTACCCCATTTTGTTATATTACAACATGTAATTTAATTTTTTGTTAATCTTTTTTATGATGAATCTGCACAAAATGGTCTACCATCAAATCCATCATCTTTAACTGGACCAGAAAGAACCTGACAAAAAAAAGGACAGACCACCAAAATTCACTCACTCAAGCGAGGCACTGCATATATAACCTGACAACAGCCAGCTGCATGTCGCTCCGCATAGCTCCACTCACATACATCTGGGACACCGCCGATAGAGAATGATTTCTCCAACCAATTTTATGGTCTGGCCAATCAGGACGCAGGGCTGGAGTTTCATAGATGTGACGTACTGGAGACGCGACCATGACGTGAGACTGTTTTGATAGCAATGGCGGCTCGTCGAGGAAGCAAGCGTTAGCATTGATGCTGCTATTTCTTCCGTGTTGTCCAATCTACCTAATATTGTTTCATTAAAAGAACATCAGAGAACGCCTCTGAAGGCTTTTGTTGGTGGAAACGATGTTTTCGCCCTTCTCCCGACCGGATTTGGCAAGTTTTGTTTTCCGGGGCGCGTCCGCGTCTGCAGCGGACGTGCCGACGCGGACGCGCCCCGGAGCGGTTAGCGGTTAGCGCTAACTATGTTAGGAGGCCTTTAGTCCTCAACGCGGTCGGCCCGGAATCGACTCCGACCCGCGGCGCTTTGCCGCCTGTCTTCCCCCCTCTTCCTGTCAGCTCACTGTCAATAAAACGCGTGCCACTAGAGCCGCAAACACATTATTATTATTTTTTTTTTTTTCCTGCGTCGCTATCATTAGCGTCACGGGTTAGCTTCGGTGTGAGTGGTTGAAATAGCACGTCAATAAAGATGACAGACAAGTGGCTTATCCAATCATATGCAAGAATTTTTGATAAGGCCCAGCCTTCTGTAAATGCAATTTCTATGGCGGAGTCCCAGATGTATGTGAGTGGAGCTAGGCGGAGCGACATGCAGCTGGCTGTTGTCAGGTTACTGCATATATACATATAAAGGAATAATCTGCAGGTAATTTGTGCACCTACAAATAAATAACACGGTGAAGAAGAAAAAGGGAAAAAAATCCACAGAATTTTTTTTCTCTTATGTAAAATAATTATTTCATTATCTTTACATCAATAAAATTTTTCATTTGAGACCTTTTTGTTGTGTTTATGAATTATTGGAGCAACAGTGGCGCAGGAGTTAGGGTTGTGCAAGAGTTAGGAAGTTTGTCCCACAATTGGCGGGTTGCCGGTTCGATCCCCCGCTCTGACTGTGTCAGTCGTTGTGTCCTTGGGCAAGACACTTCACCCGTATTGCCTGCTGGCAGTGGTCAGAGGGCCCATTGTAGGCGATGTATGGCAGCCTCACCTCTGTCAGTCTGCCCCAGGGCAGCTGTGGTTACTAACATAGCTCACCACCGTCAGGGTGTGAATGACTGATTGTAATGCAAAGCACTTTGGGTCGTCTGACTAGTTAAAGCACTATACAAATACAAGCCATTTACCATTTTTACCATTTCAACCCTGTTCACATTATGAGAGGTAGTTTGCAAGCATTTATCATTTTCTTGCTGTATTTGTACCAACTTTGGGCGAGAAACGGATTATTACTATATTTAAAACCCTTTCCAACAAAGTGGCCAGGATGAAAACAGCTCCTGTAAGCTTGACTGCCGCTTAAAAAAAATTGACCCTTGTTCATCGCCTGTTTGTCATTTTTTGCCTTCATACTGTGTAATGTGAACCGTAGTGGCCCCAAAAAGAAATTTTGCCACGGTAACACGCGGTCAGTGACGGACTGGCAGATGCCAGAAGGGCCGCGGCCAATCACGAGGCGGCATGATCGTCAGGTGTGCGCGGCCCCTTTCACCCTGTTCATTGTAGGCCTACATTATCTCTCGGCCCACTAATAAGCCAAATGCAGGGTTTCCCGCAGCGCTGTCTTGGCGAGGCGGCCGCCTCCGCGCAAAACTTGTCGTCCCCCCCCCCCAAATCACCGCCTCGCCTAAGCAAATTCCTGCGGGACACACCGAAATGTCTCTTGGTTCAGTTTTTATGCATATTAAAGTTAGAGCTCAACACCAGTGGGGCTACAAACTTGCGTGTTATTTCCGTGCATGTGAAGTTATATCTGTGTGTTGCGGGCACGTGCACGTGCACGCGCGTGGTGAAAATGCCAGGGCCGTTTTTTAATCCCAGTCCGTCACTGCACGCGGTGACAAATAAAATATTTTTCATCTTGATTCTTCATCTGGTACAGATGGTTGAACATTTATTGTACACAAATTTGATGTTTAGCAAAACCCACTTTAAAAAAGGAACAGCACTGAACGCTATGTGCCTCAAGCAAAGTTATAAAGTGTTCCTTGTGCCTTCTTTTGAGACGTCAGCCGCGTAAATGTGTAACTCCGGCTTGAGGCCACGGCTCTCAACAGGAAAGCGGTAGACTACTCCCTGAGTCTGAGGTCAGTTTATTCATAAGATCAAGTCTCTCTGTGTCCTGTTCACCAGGGGTGGTGGGGTGGAGCGGGAGATGGATCGATAGAAGAAAATGAGGAAAGAGCGGCACCAAGAAAGCAAAGCTCTTGATTTACCAGTTTAGTGACTTTCTGAACCTCAACTAGTGCACGACACAAGTGACGGACTCAGAAGGGTGGACTCAACCTTAGAGGGTTCAGTCATTTGGAGAAACCTTGAATTAGAGGTAGTACTGCTTTGTAGTTGAGGTGAATCAGGCATGTGAGGGGGATGCTTCCTGGGTACCCTTAGGTGATCTTCTGCCACATCACACTTTGAGAACACCCCAAGACAGACGTAGAACCCACTGGAAGGGAGTATTTTTCCCTTCTGACCTGGGAATGCCTTGAGATCCCCCTGAGATGACGGAGAGTGTCACTGGGAAGAAGCATATCTGGGATTCTCTTCTGTACCCGTTTCCCCGACATGCCGATTTTGGCTAAGCAAAAGGCAATGTATGGCTGGATTATTAGTGTTTTGGTGAATCTATGTGCATTGATAAAAGGAAACTGGAAATATTATACGACTGAATCATACGACACAATGTCATGCTTTAGTCATTTGCCAAAAAAAGCTAGTTAAATCATAAGCATTCCTACATTTTTAATCAGAATCAACTTTATTGCCAAGTAGGTTTGCACTTACAAGGAATTTGACTTTGTGTTAATGGTGCAGACAAAATAGATATATATACAGAATATAGAGCTATATACACAGTAGACTGTGCGTTAATGTAACGCAGAAGGTCTGGAGATGCTATGTTGGAAAAAGGAGTAAGGAATAAACATCTGTTTAAAAAAAAAACAAAAGGTAGTGCAGTAAAGGGCAATATTGTCATGGCTATTCAAACATAAGAACAATGCGTTTGCACATTATTGTCATGGGTTCCTGGCTTTAGTCAGAAAATGTTACATGGGCACCAGGCCAAATGGAGATTAATTTGACTGTCAATGTCTAGAGATGTTAGTAAAGATTTAAAAGGTTTAAAAGACAGTTGGAATGATGGATAATAAGGGCATGAAGAAACAGGGTGGTGGAAAAGTCAAAGAAGAGGGGTGAAGTGGATAAAAACAGAGGAGATGAGAAGTATTACAAGTACAAGGCAAGCAAAGGCGAAAGAGTGAGAAGTGAGAGCAACGTAGGTTGTAGTAGAAACAGCAAAGGAGAAAAGAGAAGTGAGTGAGTGGGAGAAACAGAACCTGATCATGTTTTTAGCAATGGAGCAACAGTGAAACATGTCAAAAGTCCCTCAACTAAAGTCAGTCAGACGTAATGTGGGCACAGGGCAGAGCAAAGAGAAGAGAGCAGAAACGCCTACACGTTGAGCTCGATCTCCAAACTACAGCTGAAATATCTGAGTCGGTGCTTATCCACCTACAGCATCATTCTGCCCACTAAGATGTAGGTTTCTGCAACGCACGCTGCAGAAGACTGCAAGCATGCCAGCAGCCCTTTCCTTTGAACTAAATAAAAAGCACTTTACACAGAATTAAATGCGATTACCTTCATGTACGTGTTGAGTTCAGGGATTCTGCTTTCTGCAATATCCTTTTTGTTTCCGATGTAGATTTTTCCTGTGGTCAAAATTAAAGGCATAATAAAAATTTAAATGACTTTGTTCTTACAGACAACCTTTATTGATCTATGAACAGAAATGTTTGACTTTGTGTTTTTCTTTATATTTATACAAAAGCTTTTTTTACGTCACTTGCAATTTAGCACAGATGCAATATCTGATGCTCTAAGGCCTGACAGAGGTCTACAGTTAATCAAGGAATGTATATTTGGCAGGTTTACACTTTCAGTGTTTTCATTCTTGCTGGTTACTTTGGAAATCTACTAAAATGGAGGCATATTTGTGAATTAATGGAACTCTGTCTGAAACATACAACCCAGTCTTACTGAAAAAAACATGTAACATGTAAACACATGTATAAAAAACAAAACAAAACATGTAACAGCATGTTTCCCCCTATGGATTGGTCCACAGGGGGAAACGTAGTATTGGCACAATTTGGTTCCTTAATATGTTTCAGTGTTTGTTTTTTTTTGTTTTTGTTTTTTGGCCATTGGCTTGCATCTCGGTCAGGTGACTATCATGTTTCTCCCAGCAAAAAAAAGAATATTGCTGCCATTCTCTGTATTTTATGTATAAAATTCAACGTTTAAGGAAAGCATTTGTATTTAGATACATTTTTTATCATCGTCTCATCTACTTGACAGCAGCGGGACCAGGTAATAGCTCTTGCTGTGCACAACTTTTTTTGTACACCATTTATAAAACGCTGAAATCGGGGACATTTCAGGGGACAGATTTTGCTGGGGACAGATGTTGCAAAACGGGGACTGCGGTCACCCTAGTTCAGTAGTATCTCTAACCCTTTTGTTACGGCTGTTTCAATAGAAGCTGTCATCATTTTATTTAACCTTCCAAACCTTTATTAAAATTATAAGAAATACTGAAGAACAACCTGTTCACAAGTGATAAAGAACATCAATCAACACACACTCAGAATACAAAGTGTTAGGGGCGTACATAACTCAGTATTTATACTTAGGAGCTTTTCAAGGAGATGCATCTTGTTTCTTACACAATTATACACCATATTGCATGTAAATCAGAGGTGCTTATAAAAATAAATATGATGTGGAGTTTCACCTGGCAAGTGAGTATCTAAATTGCATAATTTTGAAAGGAATACATGAGTCACATAACTAGATCAGAGATATTTAGAGCCATGGGATAGCCAAGGGTTCTGTTTGACTACAGAACACTGTCATATCATGTGAACTAAATATCAGTCCATCAAACACACAGCCCTTGATGAGACAATCGTACCATTACACAATCCCTGAAACAAAACAGTCCAGTAAAGGTCATATCTGAACACACATTCATTATAAGCTTTGCCATTAATGAGAAAATCTTAAACTGCTCAGTAAGAGCTTTTATTCTTTTATTTTAGCCCATCTACTCATCAACCTATCCTCCTTTATCTCCCTCCATTTTCCCCACTGTCTCTCTTATTCCCTTTCCATGCTGATGAGATGTGGCACTCCAATTAAACCAGCAGACTCCATAGCGGCAGCTGCTATATCTGAGTTAGTGGGAAAGTAGAACTTTCCTAATATAGCAAAACACATCATAGCCGTAAGGTTTTTGAAAATGTGTTAAATTGTTCCCAATAAAGGCTCCTTGTTTTACAAAGGTCTTTCAAAGAACAAATTGGGTTAAAAAAAGATCTATACTTCTGGATGTTTTACAGGTCACGAGAACCGGGGGCAAAACCACACCCTGATTGAGGGACTATACATCCTCTCTGGCCCAGTAACATATTAGGGTCAACCACAACAAACTAAGAGCGATGATGGGAAGAGAGATGTCTTGAAATGTGAGAGTTTAGAGCCATATCATACAAAACACGCTCTAAGTATGATACATGCATGCATGACATCAGGTGGTAAAAGCAAATTCAGGTTTTTGTTGAATGACAAAGCAATTCGTATTGACTAAACCAAGACAAATGCGAACTAGAGGTTGTTGCAGGTGTAGTCAGCACACACACCCTAACCTCCACCTACAAACTCGACGGTCCGAGCCATCAACTCGAAGCCTTCAGACTGTGATTGATTTAAACCATAGCTTCCAGGTTCACATAATCTAGGCAGACATGATGACAAATCCCAGAAAGACAGACATTTGGAAAAACAATCAGCTGATTAAACCAAAGATACCAAGGTAAAGAAGACACACAGCCACATTCCAGTGCTGCCGTTGACTGCTGTTTGACACAAACTTACAGCAGAGAACATCTTATAAGGGTAAAAAAAACAGAAAGAAATAAATGTAAAGCTCGTCTTGCCTGATAACCCCTCTTTTAATCACTGCTAACAATAAACCCTAAAAACTGTTCTCACAAATGGCCTCTATACTATCTTCCTGATGTTTGTTTCCTCCTTGTCGTTTTTAATTAAAGTGTCTGCTTCATTGCATATGGTACAAACTTTTAGTTCAAAGAGGTTTATCTCCTTTTTTGGCAGTTAACTTGATTCGTTGCAGGATCTGGGTTATTAAACGCAGAGAAATGGTCTATCGGTTCCACCATGTGTCTTATTTTCTCTTCTTTCCATATATAACTCAGTGTCATTAAAACTTAGTTCTGCAATAATTATCCAAGTAACTTTATCAACAAGTTCAACGATAGAAGAAAGAGCTCATCAAAAAGTCAATAATACCCAAACTTCTATAGATATATTAACTAATAGGCTTTCCCAACAGCCAGAGGTCATAACAGGACTACTATCTACCAATAATTAATCATCAATCTGGTAAATGTCAACTCAGAAGGAGAAATCAAAAAAAGGAGTCTTGAAAAGAAGCGATTTGGGTTGATAGAAACATTAATGTCTTCAAGCTCAGATTCATTTTTACATGAAAAAACCCGCCACGAGAAAAACCGAGTCTGCCCGTAAGCCTGAAAAACATCTTGTCCAGAAGATTTCAAACATTTTTATTATAACTGTTGGATAGTGTAATGCTCGCCCAAATTCTAATCTAACAAGAAAGAATCTCTGATGGTTTTAATTGATATTTGTGGTGATGTTTTTACTGTTTGACTATTACTGTAGACTATTTTGCATTTATTCACTTGGCAGCAATGTAAATTACAAGCCATTACAAACTTCTGACACATACAAATACTATTGTCAAATACATAACTATTCACGATTTTGTTTAGGTTTTGTTAAATGTCAACTTAAGCAATTAAAGTCTCTATTTTTGTTTTGTTTTTTTAAAAAGGGTAAAACATTAAAAAAAACAAAAGATGAACAATAGTAAAGTATGTTAAAAGGAGTGGGTAGAAGTAGAAATTTATTTTTAAACCCACCCTTGTTCAAGCAGCAACATTAAAATAAATAATACCTCATATGAGCAAATAGTAATTTTTGGCTAGATATTATTCAAACTGCAGCAACCTCACCTATGATAATTTTTTACTTTTAGGGCAAAGTGGTGGCTTCTTATTTAATCTAAAAAATGTCACTCTGAGCAAAAAAATATAAAGCATAAAATTTTAAAGGGATTTTAACATTCAGGACTGAAAAAAAAAATCCAAATAGAAAAGCAAACATTTCTCAGAGTAACTCGCACTTGTCTGTTTACGGCAACACAATGACACATTTTAGTTATTCATTTCTTTTTACAATGGCACATTGTTGAAGCATCGTAAGAGGATGCTTAAATAGAAAGGCATCATCTTCAAAATGATGCATGCCTTATGCATGTCTAATTGTTATTTTTCTTGCGCAGCATTTGAACACCTCTTGAATGGCTAGATATGGCTCATAGGCAGATAAAATACCCTGGTCTGATCTTTAAACTATATTGATAAACTGAATTTACTGTTTAGTAAAAATCTTGGAGGAAAAAGCTTTGCGTTGTAGCAGCAAAACTGGGTTTCATTTGTGGAATGGGTGATGCTTTTCTACCACATTCAGCAAGGATTTTTGTCATTGCAGCTACTTCCTACAGCAAATGGCCACCCAAAATAGTAAGATTTCTCCTCATAAATCAACATATTTGAAAAAAACTAATCAAATATCTAAATATCTACATACCAACATTTTAAAATGAGGGTTCGGTTGTGCATACTCAGTTTAGAAAGCTACCGTAGTTCCCATTTTATTTAATGGCACTCAAGGAAAAGCAATAAAAACTCAAGTGTGCTCCTCTTCTGGACTAAAGCAGTGATCATCTGTGACTGATGTATTCTCCGTATCAAGCTTCTTTAACTGGTAGAAAGTTTTTAAATGATCCGGCACACTGTTTTTCACTGCCACTACAAGATGTGCTCTATAATGCAGACGTTTAGTCAGGAACATTACATACTATGTACTGAGAGGACTCATGACGTAAGGCTGACTGCACACACGAGCACAGACAGAACTTTTTCAGGTCAGGTGCTCAAGCAAAAACAAAAGGGCACCCATCGCTAAACTTATTCTTAAAATAAAATAAAAAACCCAGTAAAGTATATTTAACTTACTTATGCTAACACAACCAATATACGTCTAATCAAATAGGATAACTGCAATTATCACATTGAATAAATAAATGAATAACAGGCATGGCCATGTTGTGCATGATTTTTAATAACTAAACAATGTATTAATAATTATCACAAATATTGTAACTTGAAACTAAGGGTTTTTTAAAATAATTGTTAAAAGTCCACCGTTTCTCCCAACGGAGGTCCGAGCATTAAAAAAAACAAGTTTTTGTTGTTCTAAGGATTAAATTTATCAATCTACTGTCTGGTCCTAAAAGAAACTTGGCATTTAGCTTTCAATGCACCGAATGCTATTCATCCTCAAGCAACTAGAGATTTGTAACTGAAGGATGAGGGTAGTGACCCTAAGCAGGGGCATTTCCCATTTAACATGCTAAACTGCCATTGTTAATAACTTTAAATAAATAAAGAGGACATATCATGCTTTTCAGTTCTTGCTTTTCACATCGCAATCATTCAGTTGCGGTCTAAATAAAGTGGATTTGCAATGCTTTGGTCTGATTCCCCCTTTGTTCCTTGTTCTGAAAAAATGTCATAGAAAACACATGAAACTGAAGTGTTTGAAAAATGCAACCAAACCACAATATAAGCATATCTACGCAGCTCCTGGACTGACTAAATTCAACATTTCTGCAATCCTAGAGACTCCGAGTACACAACAAAATGGATTTAAGGGATAAAAAAATTATTTTTCATTTCCCTTTTAAACATTTCTGACCCAGAATTCAAAACACTGAATTATGGCATTTATTGAAAATAACAACAAACTACCACAAAATCATTTTATGCAAAAAAACAAGCAGCACAGTTAACCTTTTTTTGTTCTATTAACATTAACGTCAAAATATTTTAAAACATTTCACAAAATGAGCCAACTGTGGATTTAAGAAAACATTTGTTTTTCTGCACGTTCAGGTGGCCTGCCATCTCTGAGTTCTCGACGCTTTAGGCTCCATCCGAATACCCTTAATAATAGCTCCTAGCTCCTGTTCCTTGGCCTTTCAGGGGGTCAATAGTAAGAACTCTATGGTGGGGAGGACTGCTGTGCTAAATTCGGACTGCCTTTAACTCCGACACGACAGAAACGCACATGGATGATGCGAGTTAAATCCGGGCCTACAGCCTTCCGAAAATGAACTACAAAGTGTGCACTCTTCTCTTTGGACATTTCTGTTGATTTTCGTGAGGGGGTTGTGCTGATACGTCATGTCACACAAAGCACTGTGGGATACCTTAAGGCTTCTTAGCGCCGGTAAGGGACGTCGCGAGGTTCCTTGGCAAAACTAGCTGCGGGAGGGAGCATACAGGCTCCTTCTCCTACCTCCTTCCTTACTGACAGCACTATTCAGACAACACTTATGGCGACCGCTGACGCACCTCTGCTTTGGCTAAAGAGTCCTGGCTCTATAAGGGCATTCGGACTGAGCCTTACTCTGCAAACCTTGAAGGTCCCATGCATTTTATAGCTGTCCTTGCAGCAACTGTTCAAAAACCACCTGCATGAAGCAGTAGGAAAAACATTTGAGGACTTCTTTGCACTTCGGATGGAAGACTTGCGCATCTAGCCAGCAGTCCATTAATTGCAGACCGCCATCATATCACATGTTTTACTGTATGAAAAGTCTAGCTTTTCAGCTGATGTGATGCCTAGATGATATCAAAACCCTTATAGGGAGAAATAAATGGAGAGGGAGCTTTTTATTTTGAAATGAAGAAAAATGCGGCTTCAGCAGAGAGGGTACTTTTCTCATCTGGGGCAAAAGGGCAGGTGCTTTAAAACTACTAGAGGTCGATCTGTGCACGTGCCTAGCTGACTGGGTTTAACGGCAGTAAGTCTTTTATTAACAGTTTTTTTAGTTAAAATCTTATTTACAGCTAATGTATTGTATAATGTATGATGTAACTTTTATACTTCTCTGTGTAGACTGACCAAGAGCACAAATGTAATAAACAGAGCTGATGGCTGCAGCTGCTTTTAAAATTTGAGTTCAGATCACGTTTTGGTCAGGAAGGACTTTAACCAGCTGCTTTTATAAAATCTGTTTGTCTCTAAATGCATGAAGCATAATGAATTTAAGAGCAAAGGTTAGGGGATAGCAAGGCTGTAATAATGCAGCAAACTAGTTCATAGCATTTCCTCTTTGTTCAGTGTGCTGCAGAGCTCTGAGAGGGAAAATCACTGCAGGGACTATGAAACCAGAAATTAATGCGGCCATGCAGATTATACTTCTTTTCTTCTCCGAACAAACAGTAAAAGTTACCACTGCTAATGAAATTAATTTTTTCATTAAATTGTAAAGCACGATCGCTGTTTTTGATAAAGACAAATACATACAGTCAAAGTTATGCTTCAGTAAAATATAAAGTAAAAAAAATAAAGTTATTGAAACAACTCAAAGTAACACAAAATCAGATAAATAATGATGCTAGTTGTGTGTTCAGATCATTTTGTTCTTGCACTTCTGGTTTGGGAGTTCTTGCTGCTTGAGACCTGCTTTGGGAAAATGTTTTTGATGTTTGGCGTCTGAGAAATATGTAGTGGGTGTGTTGCAGTGGGAGAAACCTATGAGGACTTCCTAAGAGTGCACTTTCTTGCTAAGTATAAAATGTATGGGGCAGAAATAACTTTGTTCATGGTCTTGCCACTTTGAGTAATAAATAAACATATTCCTCTCTTTTTGTAGGGTTTCACTGGTGCAGACTTGCTTGTACTCCCGTGTGAAGTTTTGTCTTACTAGTTTCTGTCCATATTCACCAGTGGTAAAATTAGTAAATGTATTCACCTTTGATAATATTATTGCTAAAAGTTTGTAATGTTATGTTCTATGCAATGCATATTAGGCAATTGCATAGATAATGGATAATAATGATAATAATTATCAATGTGTCCATTTTAGGCTGAAATCATGGAAGTGGTTGGCAAAAAAGGCCAGAATAAAAGTGGAGTCAAAGGTTTAAAAGTGAGCGCAAACACCCCACTGTGAAGGCCTACCAGCTTCATCGAGCGTTATTTTTGGCCATTGGAAGTCTCCTTTTTATGCCGGATCGATGTCCGACTTCCGTTTATTTGAGTAATTTGACCCTCAACCGCCTTGGACTTTCACCTTTCAGCAGAAATGACATCTCTGTTGATGACTTATGCCGGGCATACACTGCACGATATTTTCAATCGTGGTACTCATATACAGCTTAAACTGTACGACGAAACCGCAGGGTTTGAAAGTTCACCGCTAACGGTATCTGTTCTTACACTGTGCGGCCCGACGCTCTGATGTAACCTGACTGCTCACACTGTACGTTCAAAAACCACACGTCGGACTCAGCCCCGTAGAGAGATGGCGCTACTCGAACTCGTCTACCTGGAAGCCAAATGTCAAAAGTAGAAGAAGAAAAAGACGGAAGTGTCGATGCTCCCTGTTAAATATGAGGCTCACTGGAACGAAACGCGCTGCCTTGGCAATTCTACGAGTTGCTCCTCCGTAGTTTGACTCCATGTCACACGTACGGCCGTCATGCTTCTCTCCACGCCTATGTTTTCGTTTGAGAAGACGAAGAAGAATTTACTTGTTTGCGTGTGCGCAGTGCGCGAGGTCGGGGAAATCGGCTCGTAGACGGTCGTAACTCCGCTTCAACAGCAGGACACGCTCACGATCGCTCACGAGGGCCGACTGAATTTCAAACATGTTTGATTTTCAACCGACCGTCCGATTCCTGATCGGGAGGTGGTCGTGAGAGGCGAATCGCCCCTCGTTACCCCCCGTATACTGGCCATTGCAGGCCAGCCCTTTTGGTCCTCGCCAATCAATGGTGACTGTCCTCCAATTTGTTGTTTTGCTGCTACCTGGAAGAACACAGTCATATGACACCTGCGTTTGTTGTCATTCCCACGCTTCAACGCTGACATAATTGTATAAACATTTTACACAATAAAGGCTCCCACGTACTTGTGCGGAGATGAGTTCACAAACGTCGGTGTGGAGTCTACGCAGGCAGGTACGCGCAGAGCTCACCGCTCTAGTGTGCGACACCGCGTACATGTACTCGGTCTCACACACTCGGTGGCAAGAAGTCCTCACATCGAACTGTTTAATATGTGACACCGAGCTTCAGCTGCTCCAAGCAGGCTGTTGCAAGGACGCCTGGCATCACAGTCCCTCAAAGAAACGGCTCTGGGTGCTCAACTAGCTGATGAAACATTTTACCATACCTTCCCCCGCTTCATCCCGCTGGCAGAAAGTGTTGGAAGTGTAGGAATTTTTCACAAGAAATGTAGGCAATAGGTCCGCTTGACCATGAAGGGTAAACGTCCATGAAGAGCCAGCACTGCGAACAGTACGCCCGAGTATATGGGAGCCTTTAGCGGTCGCACAGGGTCAAAGGGTGGAAGAAGGTGGGAGACACTCAACGCATGCACAATAACCCACATAAAGATGACATGGAAAGGGAGCCCAGATGTCAGCCCAGATGTCAGCCCAGCTGGGCTTGGGACATAAATAACCTAGATACGCACACCTAAAAAGCACACATGACTGAAACTGTCAGTCATAGCACTGACTCAAGGTTTTCCGACAGACAGGTTTCTCACGTATATGCAAATAAGCAGGTAAATATGTTCAAAGACACCATTTACGCAGCTTGTCAGACAGCGTAGTGGCCTGATCACAGCGTAGTTTTGACAACTGACAGCGTAACGGCCCGTTATGCTGAAGTGCGCTGGTGTGAACCCTGGATAGGATGTGTTGCAGGTGCATGCATGGCGGCGTTATCTGGCAGGATTGGGCTCATCATAAGCATGCAGGTGATTCTGCAGGAAACATCGTTTGGCCTAGAAAATCTTCTGAATAGAGCTTATCAACCAGACCAGAGGTTTGTTATTGAACGGCTTAGCTTAAATTTATTGCTGCTGATCTTTGACAATGAAATCCGTCCAATCCAGTCCGTCCTGGTTCTGCTTCTCAAACAGCTTCCATCTCTTTTCTCACATTTTTTTCTGAAATCCTTACAGGGGTACTCTCATGGCTCAGAAGGTTTTCTGCAGCCAAACGGAATACAAGTAACTTGTATTCTGGAGAAATTAAATTAAGAAATGGTCCAATGAAGAGAGAAAAAAAACAAGATAATTACAAATGGTTGTACTCAAAAGAAACTCTGAGCAGTTGCCTTTTGTGGTGTCACCAGCGGCCTGTTTGTGCACAACCGAGTTTATGGGCTGTTGATATTGATTAAAAAGTTCACTCAAAATGGGGAAATTAATCAAAAAATGACCACAAATTGTTGTTCTGTGAGTGACATATTTAAAAGGGAGTAATTAATTGTATAGAAAAGTCAGGCTAAAACTTTCAAGCTTGAGATTTCTTTAAACCATTTTTTATGTGGAAGCTGTCTGACTTTGAGATCTTCATACAAAACAAAGTTCATTTCTAGCACAGTTTATGGAAGATTAGTCTGACTTGAAAGGGTTGAATTATAGAAGATGACAGACAGGTATTTGAACTATGTGAAATCTGACATCCTGATGAATTGTGTCTGTGCACCACTATGCTGCTCTCACCTGGAAGAGGGGGCAGAACGCAGGTGTTGGGACCAGGTCTGTCCGGGTCCTGAGGGGAGTACTTGTTCTCCAGGGTTTGATGAAGGTTGAAAAATTCGCTGTACCTCCGATAGATCAGATATTTACTGCCTCCCTTTGTCTTCACCTCAACCACAAACCTCTAGTCAAGAAACATAAAAAAAAATACACGTGTTACTCCAGCAATGAAACTATTTCAATATTTTCAAGAAGGACCACATGGGGACCTGGTCCAAGAATATATGAGGACTTAACTAAAATGAATTTCCGGGTCTGTTTCAATGTTTAATTCCCACAATAATTGTAGTAAACCTTCCCAGAAGCCGAGAAGAAAGACTGAAACCATGTATAAATGATCAGGAGAGTCCTTTATTTCCTCCTTGTTACTAAATTGAAAAGTAAATTCAAGCACACTCTAAGGGACTGTGGATTTTTCTTTCAGCTGCTGGCAGTTTTGCATAGTGAATAAACATGAAATCTAAAAAACAATTTCAAACTAAGTACTATTCAAAAAAGTGTTTTTCTTGCTGGTTTATTTAGAATCAATAACACTAGGCAGGACATCAGAAATGATTATAATGGCTTTAAAATATGGCTGCTAACTTCACATTCACCTCTATGATTAATTTGTGTCCTCTTGGGCCCCTTGGGGACCTTTGAAGCCACAAAGTCTGCTTTTACCTTGGTCTGGCTGGCCCTGAGCACATGCACCACTGACAGACACAAAATGTGCACAAATGTAGCGGTGAAAGGTTTGTGTTTATTGAGACTTACAAAATAATCAATGAAGCCTTTTTTCTCCTCGATATCAGCAATTGTTGCACTGATGGGGATGTTGCCTGGGAGCTGGTCAAAGTCACTGAAAAAAGGGAAAAGACATTTTCATTTTAACGTTCAGCCGTTCTTGGTACATTGGCCAATACTATATAAGAAAGCGAAGTTTTTCGCCTCCAGAAAATCACCGCTCGCCGAAACCGACGCTAACATTGCGCCGCTGCGCAAAAGTCCGTGCGTAGCGCGTTAGAATTGAGCTGAACTGTAAAACAGAGAGCTCTCACTTTAGCTACCAGTTTATGCTCCCATTTCTGGTCACTCACCTCTCGTCCCTTAACTGCTGCGGCTGCGACATGTTTTGCGCAGTTCTGTCTCTTCTTGACACAAGAAGAAAATGTAGACTTTTATCCTTTATGGGGGGGGGGGGGACGCTCGTTTGAAGAGTTGCAGATGAAGAATTGGCTCATGCACCGCGGGCTGAGAGACGCTTGCAGTATCTGGATAGTTAAAGAGGCGCAACAGTGCGGAAACGGGCAACACTCCGGAAGCAGGAGTTCCCAAAAAAAAGGTGAATCAGACGAGCGGCCGGGCGTTCATTTAGCGCTGCAGATGCTCCACCTGGCTGGAAGGGCGGTGTAATGTCACCAGTCAGTTACAGCAAGGATGGGAACACAGACGCATCTCAATAAACTAGACTGTCATCAAACAGTTTATTTCATACGCTAAATCAATTTAAAAGGTCAAAGTAACATTGGTGTTGATTTAGTAAAGGAGGAGGGATATCCTGCACGTTTAATTCTGTTAATTTAGGTTATTGTGACTTACAGCTAATGAAAACCTAAAATCAGCTTACCAGAAAATGTATTTATTACATAAGAACATTAAAAACACATTTTTAATTCAGATGTGTTTTGATCTGGTCGGCATGGCCAACGCAATCATAGAGAAGACGAGACATTTTCCAGTTGATCCCCTCCATATTGAGGATAAACCACAAAAAGGCATTGCTTAAGAAGCTGGCTGTTTGCAGAGAGCTGGAGCAAACTGAGTTAATGGAAAGTTAAGTGGAAGAAAAATCTTCACTAGAAAAATATGCGTTTGTCGGGAAGACTATAGCCTTGAGAAAACTGTAAAGCATCTGTTCAAGTTCAGTTTGGGGGATAATTCATGTCATGGCAGAGGTGTCATATGGGGGTAAAGTTATAGGACCATTCCAAGAGGCCCCTAAAAAGAAAATTGTGTTTATACATATGAGTCTTTGGGATGATTTAGATTTTTTGTCATGGGGCCCAAAATTTGTGACGGCACCCCTGTGTCATAGACTACTGCGGCTTCAGGAGCCACCACAAACAGAGCTGTCCAGGATACAAGGCAAGCGTATATCCTGCCATTCCTGAACCAGAGACAGCGTCAGAAGCATCTTACCTGGACTGAAGAGAAGAAGAACTGGACAATTGCCCAGATGCTGAAACTCCTCTTTTCAAATGACTATAAGTTTTGCATTTTATTGGGAAATTAAGGTTTCAGAGTCTAGAGGAAGAGTAGAAAGGGAATTAATCCAAGTTCTGGTTTCAAGAGCCACCGCAGACAGAAAATCAAGAACACAAACAACTACTGGTGGATCGCACGTTTGGAGCCGCTCCTGAACCAGAGACAGCGTCAGAAGCTTGCTAACTAAAAAGAGCTGGACCGTTGCTGCTCATTGTTCCAAAAGTCCTCTTTTCAGATGTATTGTCCCAGAGTCTGAAGAAAAAGTGGAGAGGCAGAGAATCCAAGCTGCTTGAAGCCCAGAGGGAATTTCCAGAGTCAGTGAAGATTTAAGGTGCCAGCTCATCTTCTGGGGTTGGTCCACTGTGCTTTATAAAATCCAAAGTGTTCCAACAGTAGATAATTTGATTCAGTTTATTTATGCAGCACCAATTAACAACAAACATTATCTAAGGGCAACTTTCAAAAAAATAAGAAAGAAAGAAATCAGTTCAGTCAACCCATACAGATTCCAAGCGATAAACTTCAATTGCTCTTAGCTATCAAACACTGGAGTAAAGTTCAGTTCAATATTGAAATTGGTTAAAACATTTTCTATGTCAGGAAACCCAGTTGAATGCACTAAGTCAGTGACTTGCAGCCTTCCCTGCTCCTGGAGGAGCATGTAGCGACAGAAGACAGTCGCATTCATGGTGCCGTCGCCTTTTCAGCAAAACCCTCATTTCGAGCATGCATGTAGCTACCAATTACTCAGGTTTTGAGAAGACAGACCATACACACACAAAAAAAGATATTTGGAACCAAATTACAGAAATTCTAATAATTATCAGTGATTGCTATAATATCAAGGTGTGTGAAAACCAAGAATAAGCAACGAATGTGGCCTGATTATATATTTTTCTTGCCTCTTAAGTGAGCTACAGATCACAAAGTTAGTCAGAAAGTCACCTAATAAAGGAAAATCATCCTTTGTAGGAAACATGGGGGTGGTAGTATCATTGTTCCAAGTCCAATCAATTCATTTGCTAAATATCAGAAGAGTCTACATATGTTTTAAAACATGAACCACAATCCCTGGTACATGCAGGTCAAATTCCACTAAATTTATGACAGACTGATAATCACAGATCACACACTGTTGGGATTCCCAAACTCTCATATTTAAAAGTTGCACTTAGCCTGTAGTTCTTATCTGAGAAAAGTCCTTTCCACCAAACTCTTTGAAAAGGTCTGCAACTCGGAACAGTTCCAGAGCGAGAGGAGATTGTGAGGGAATCCAGCACCATGTAACACTTGAACCAGTTCTGATCAAATATGCAGATATCTTAGGCATCCTGCTTTCTGATAAAGAGTTATTCTCTGCAAAATCCAGAATTAAAAATGCACAGTTGCTGTCTAACCCAGAACCTAAATAGCTTTAACTCAAATCATTTGTTGTTTTAGAGAAAAGCAGTCAAAGTAAGACATACATTTTAGCCCTTTACAAAAACAATCTTGTATGTTTTTGCAACAAATGCAAAATTCAGTAAGTGCCTGACGTTACAACTGTTGTGTATATAAAGACCATAACATGGCTGGCATGTCCAAGGTGGCTTAAATAACAATAAAATTAATATAACTACTCCCTTTTTGGCACCTCTCCATTCAATGTCAGTATTTACCTCGCAACCTCGCAAGACATTTTCCTTCGGTTTTCTTGTCTGAGGGGAAACATGCACACTTTATGAATCCATCATTTGAATCTGGATTGATTCAGTGTTGACCTTTACTTGTTTTCCACTGTTGACACAAGAAAAAACACAAGACAGCCTGTCTTCACTGAGATTTAAACACTAGATGTCAGCAAAGTGTCCCAAGTGCCGAAGTTAGATGTGTTTAGTAGAGGAGTGATTTGACATCGGATCTAAAATGATTACTGATTGTGGTTTGTCATCAGATCTAGTCTTCTTGATCTCGTACAATGACATCGGCTATGCTAAAGACCTCAAAGGTGGACTTTCTCCAGCCTATCTAAGCTTCTGTGCTGCAAAATGCCAGGCCTTCACCACGGACAGCTTGTCTGAGCTGAAAGCAAAAAGGGATTGCAGCTGAAAGGACCCGCTCCAGGTGTTTTAACCGCCTCACTTTCGGTTCCTGTTTCTACACGACATTCTAGTTTATTAAAGTCTTTACATTTGTTTGAGAGTCGTGTCTCTGAGAGTCCTGTCAGTGTAAGGGACTAATCGTTTATCACCTGCAGCAAAAAAGTGATTGTGAGAGGGGGAGAAAAACTACATACATATATCTGTTTGACTGAAATTAGCTGCGAGTGCCTGCGGACGTCAAAAAAAAAAAAAAAAAAAAAAAAGACAAAAACAGCAAGAGCAATCAAGTGCACTGGTGCACGGAAGCGCGTGAGTCTGAGTGCAACGCATGTTGACTCCATATCTATTTCCACGTCGCCTGAGATGGATCCTTTGAAATGCCGGTCATATATCAAGCCATCGCCAGCCATAAATTGCAGAAACATTTTTTGAGTTTGTATTTATCTTCAAGGTCAGGCCAGCTGCTGAGGTCTGTTGTGCTTCTGGTATTGTGCGCATGTGTGTGCCTATATGTGTGTGTGAGGTATGTGTGTGTGAGGTATGTGTGCGTGTGTGTTTAAAAAATGTCCGCTGGTGAAATCTAATAAGTAATTAATTTGACGTACACACGCGCACACACACACACAGACAGACACCAAACACATATTCAGAAATAGAAGAAGTTAGCCTGACAGAAAGTCTCAACAAACACACGGCTTGTGTTGGCCATGTTTACCGCTGGTTTCCATGGGAGCGCTGTCAGAGCAGCAGAAAGAGGAAGAGCGGGAGCTGAGCACTTCTCGAAACCCTGAAGGTCGCTACTGTGTGCATTAAACCTGTTGGTTGAGTCAAAAGAAAAAAAGATCCTTCGACCACAGTCTGGTATATAAGATATTAGAAAACATGGAGACCAAGTATAAATTAACTATAAATGTCGAAATAGGTCTTTCACAACTTATTTAATTCTTAAGTTGGCATAAAGTGACACGCTTTTCTTTAAAATAAGGGGCCTTGTGGTGGTATGGATGAAAAACTACAAACCCCTGTCTCATATTAATATACATTGTTATAGAAATGAGCCACATTGTCCAGAAAGCTTGCTTAAAACTTTTAAAGTTTTAGATAAAAAGAAGCTGATGTAGCAATACACCTCATCAAAAGATAAGGTATAAAGAAAGGATGTGAGCCCTTACACATTTTGTTCTTTTTGCACACTTAATTATGTTCAGGTCATCAAAGTAAACTATGAGCAAATGGCTTTTTTTTTATATGATTTTTTTTTTTTTTTTGGCAATCTCATATGATTATATAGCTCCTGCCAGCAGTGCAGACTGCTGTGCTGCAATTGTAATATGAAGCAAAATACAGTATGTGCATGCTTGCTGTCTGTAATCAGATGAAAGATTAACATTTGTCAAAGTAATGGCGTTCCGGGAAGCAGTAACAACAACACCAAAAATATCACTGTTCGGTTTAAAAGTGTTTACACCACTGATAAAGACATACATTTACATTCATAACAGTGTAAGGAATCCTGAAGACCTAACTAGCAGATTATATTCTGAATATAACTGTATATGTGCAACAGCTGGTGAAGGAAAGCCTAGTTTATTTGTGTCGCTAAAAATTATACGCAAGGCAAATCCAATGTGCTGTACAGGAAACTAGAAGAATGAAAGTCTTTTAAATTACATTAAAAAAAATAAACTTTTTTAAAGAGTACCAGAAAATCTAAGCATCATAAATAAAAAAAAAAACATGAACTTGTAATTTCAAAACAAGGGATTTATTTAACCTTTATGGAAAAGCTGTATTAAATAGCAATGTTTCTGTTCTGTTTTAAAGGAGCAGTTTCATCCGAGATTCCAGAATTGAGAAGCTTGTTTAGTCTTTAAAAATCTCTGATGACCTAAGGGATCTACCTGGCTCATACTTGACCAGTAACTCTGGAAAACAGAACATTTTAAAATTCCTGTTTTGATTAGGAAGGGGCCAAATGGTGCAGCAGGACTGGTGTGGCATGATCTTTTTTTGTTATTGTATGGTTTATGTTTCAGATCTGGATGCCGCATTTTGAATGAGTTACATGAGGTTGATTGTTTTACAGAAATCTGTAAATACAGCATCTAACGTCCTGAAGACTAAAACCAAGCACCAGTTTTTCCATGTTCTGTGTTAACAGGAAATCTACCATTCTGGTAACATTTTAAAGATAGTAATAGGCTGAATCGTTAGCAGACTATGCCTGTGCAAATTCCCAGTTATCCGCGTCATCGCAACAGCAAACAGGCAGTAAATCGGAGGCAACCGGACTTTTGTTCAGTTCTTTCTGAGGGCACCAACAGCCTGTTGATCAAGTGCGAGCCACTGTTAGCAGACTATGTAGAGGCCAAAAGTCAAGTCTCAGTCCATAACTACACTTTTGTTTGATGTATGCTATTTATTGAACCTGGAGGAAACTCTGACCCATCCACTAATCGATGCTATAAACACACTGACTGAGCAAATACTATGTTTGGCATGTGCTGACAAAGAAATATAAAGTTATGTGTCTTTAGCCAATCGTATGGTAAAAGATGTTGCTATAATCTATTATTTAAACTAGAAACAACATATACGCATTAAACAAAAAGGGCTTGAGAATGGAGCCTTGGGGAATCCCACGTGTGATTGCTCATTTTTGTGATTATGAAAAGCCACCAAGTAGTCTCAGTTTGTCAAGTAAGATCTGAACCAATGTTCTCCACAACCAGACAATCCAACTCCCTCTTCCAGCCAATCAGCAGTATGCTATGATAAGCTGTGTCCAATGCAGCGCTGAGATGGAGTGAAACCAAGTCAGAAGTGTTCATGCATCGCTGTAAACACCTTTCTTTCAAGAACTTTACCACTCCAGTCTCAGGGCTGTGATGGGGTCAGAATTGGCAAATAAAAAAAACAAACTTCTAGTAAAAGTAAGGGTTTTTAAGTAGGTGCAAGAACAATTCATTTAGTTTGACTACACCACGTAACGAATGTAATTACTCGTTAATGAAAAGAAAACTAACAAAACTGAGGGATAACATCTCTATTCAGAACAGAAGGACTAGTAAAATTAAATTAGCTGAAGGGAAACATGCACAAAACATGCTTTATAAAAGTATAAATCATGTTTTCCTTTGACATTAATCCTTCCACACATGGTCCCTCTCTAAAAAAAACAAAATAAATAAATAAACAAGTGGGTACATTGTCTTTAGAATATGGAGTATTTTGATATGAATATAATTTTTTCCTTCAACAAAAGATCCAAAATTGGTGGAAAACCATAAATTATTTTAAACTGTGTCTATGATGCACTCACTTAATTTTAATTGGGAGAAACTGGCGGTGATTATGCCAGGCAGACTGCATTTTAAATAAATGAATTCATAAATCTTATTATCAGTTTACACTCTCAATGTGCTCTTGACACAGAAAAGATGCTGCTAGAAACAGGAATTAATCAGCATCACTAACTAGATTTTAATACATCATGTGTACCGTTTGATGTCTTGTTATTTAACAAGCTGTCTGTGTAACTGGCCTAACTCTGAAAAACTTGGTGCATTCCTTATTAAAAAAATATCCACGTCTCCCACATGCTCACCCACGCAAATACAGTCACATTAGGACTAAATATATGCTCCTAATTTCATGAGCTGCATTTTTTTAATGTGAAGCTTCCTTCTCCCACTCTTTCGAGTATTTTTGTCTGAACTCAACTCGGGAGGTTGTGAGCAGTCAGCTGGATGCAAACTAAGATTTCAAGGCTTTGTAATAAATAAATTTGCCCATTTCAAAGTCAACCAGCCTAGGGAATAAAATAATTTGTCCAAGATTTACAGTAGTTCCGTATGATGAGTGATAGATGGACATGGAGCCCCAAACTGAATGAGCGGGAGCAGCTGGCTCAGACAATTATCCATGAGGGATCGTCACTTTAACAAGAAGGCGTCGTCGTCGTCGTCATTATCGTCATCGTCGTCATCATGATTTATTTCACTGTGGCTAAAGTACACCTTTTTAGTGTGTTTTCTTTTGTTCTTGTTTTGGATGCACATTTCCCATCAGGCTGTGTTCATCTCTTGGACACACAGATGTTGTTAATTAACTTACAAAGCCACGACATCGTCCATCTTTCTAATCTCTGTGTGAGCAAATGTTAAATGGCCATTACTTGTATAGCACTTTATCTGAGTCTGACGACCCCAAAGCGCTTCACACTGCACTCAGTCACTGACACATTCACACGCTGACGGTGCCCTGCCCTGCGGAAGACTGACTAAAGTGAGGCAGCCAGACAATCGGCGCCACCGGGCCCTCCGACCACCGACAGCAGGCAAAGCGGGTGAAGGACATGACGACTGAGACGGTGGGAGCAGGGGTTTGAACCGGCAACCCACTGGATCATTTTGCCATGTAACAAACAGAAACAATTGTGGTCATCTTCACTGACCTAAAGCAGTAAATCTTTAGTCTGATTTAATTTCAGACATCTAATAAAAAAAAAGATTATACGTGTTTTTTTATTATGTGAATATGAATATCTGATTTTAGCTTTGTGTGGCAACAACATGGTAATAAGCCTTCCCAGATAAATTTAGTAGCTTATATTGGTAAAAAATAGAGATAACACATCACTCTGAAATGATGTGTAATTCTTGTGTAGTTTTACTGTAGGAGCACAGATCTAATAATCTAATTCTCCTCACATCTGCAAGCACAGACACCAGCGGGTTCCCCTACGTTTATTTTTAGGGCTGATATCTGCTAATCTTTGGGTATAAGTGGACAAGGGATACCCCTCTAATATTGCTAAGACAGTCACGCACACACACACACACACACACACACACACACAGAGCTTTGGCCAGAGGCTGCTCCTGCCATGACCTAATGCGCCACCTGTTGCTGAATAGCACGTTGGTCATTAAAAACACATTTAATTCCTTTCAGCCACTCTCTCTTCTGTCTGTCACTCTTCCTCTCACTTTCTCTCTAATTTTAGTTTGATCTGTTGGCCACACTAAATGTTTTATCCCTGTCTGCTGTACAGTACGCACTCATAGCTCACAATTACTTTTCACTGTCACTTCAACTTTTAGGACTATTTTCTTTTTTTTTCTTCAGGTTTTCACTATAATCGTTAGCTTTACCATCTTTGGTCTCTAAACCCTTGGTTTAGTTCTTTTCATCGGCTGCACCCTTTTATTAACACGGGCCCATATATTCGGCTCTATGGACCTCGCTCTGTCTTCTCGTCTTGATCCTTTCTCCCCCGCAACAAAACCTTCCAGCATGTTGTCGTCGCTGCCTTACCCCTCCCATTCACATGTTCTTACAATGCTGGAAAGTGCTGAGGAGGGGTAATTCGATAGAAGGGAAACTTAAGAGAGTCTTGGGACAAGAGGCTGGCAGGACTGAGGGTCAGTGCAGGACATTCATTATGTGTACAGTTAGGACAGGGCTGTTTTTCCAAGCTAGTCTTTTTTTTTATGAAAAGAAGGGTTTCATCATTTCTTGCCAATTTTATCCAACAAGCCGTCGCTAAACACAAGCAACATATATTTTACTCCTTTTTTCAACTTTTAACAACCACAAACTAATATTTTTCACTGGACAAGAACTCCAAAGGGTATAAAGCCATCTCCAAAGACCTTTTGTATCCCTGTTTCAACGGTGCGTCATGTTATTAAGACGTTTCCAGGCATGGAACTGTCAAGAACCTCCCTGGACGTGGGGGAAGAGAAAAATTGATGACAGAAGTCTTCGACGGTTGGTGCGAATGGTGGAAAAAACACCACATCAAACATCTAAAGACCTAAAGACCAACCTGGAGCGGTCCGCCCATAAAGCCCCACTAAACAAAGTGGGGCTTTATGGGCGGAGGCCAAGGAAGACCCCATTACTAAAGAAAAGACATAAAAAAGAACGACTGATCTTCGCAAAAGAGAACCTGGACAAACCTCAAGCCTTCTGGGACAACATTTTATGGACAGATGAAACAAAAGTGAAGCTTTTCAGTAATTCACACAAACAGTATGTTTACAGACGGCGCAATGAAGATTTTAAGAAAAGAACACCATACCAACAATCAAGCATGGTGGAGGATCCATAATGTTGTGGGGCTGGTTTTGCGGCATCTGGTACTGGAGGCCTTGACAGTATCACAGGCATCATGAAATCAGAAGATTATCAAGAAATTCTAGAGCGAAATGTCTTGCCCAGTGTAAGAAAACTTGGTTTGAGGCGAAGATCCTGGGTCTTCCAGCAAGATAATGACCCAAAGCACACCTCCAAAAGCACGCAGGCATGGTTGAAAGGGAAATGTTTTAAATGGCCAGCAATGAGTCCTGATCTCAATCCAATTGAAAATCTTTGGGTAGAGCTGAAATCTGCCATTAGAGAAAGGAACCCTGCAAGTGTACAAGAGCTTGAGCAGATTGCAAAAGAAGAGTGGGAGAAAATGCCACCCGAGAAGTGCAAGAAGCTTATAGATGAATATAAGAAACGTTTGGAGGCTGTTATTGCTGCCAAAGGCTGTGCAACCAAATATTAGGCAGGGGTGTCAATATTAGTGCACATGCTGGTTTTCTGTTTTGTCCTTTGGAATTAAAATATTTGTGTTGAAATGGTAACTGTCTTTGTTAAATTATTTTGGACCTCAAATTGAAAGATCCTGCTGATATAAGTTTTGAACATTTCCATTTATTTCTGAAGATATTCACTTTGCTATGCAAAACATGAAGGGGTACCAATAATGGTGAGCAGGACTGTATTACGGATTTCTTTCAACAACGCCGTTCTTCTTCACCTCTTTCTAAAAGGTCAAATTTGGGGAGTAGATTACTACTAGTTGTCCTGTCGACTGATCCTAGAATTAAATACATACATTTAGGCTCTTTTTTCTAATCAGGCGACATCTTGCGGCGGCTGATTACACTGCAGTTATTTAGGAGTATCACAGTAAGAGGGACTGAATTCAAATGCATGGCAGATTTTTCAGACGTTTATTTGGAAACCATTTTTAAAGACGTGTATCCTTTTCCTTCCACTTTTATTTATTTAATTTCAATTTATTTAAATTTTATTTATATGGCACCAATTCACATCACACATCATCTCAAGGCACCCCACAGAGACAATTCAATCAAACATACAGACAGATTGGTCAAAAAGTTTCCTATCTAAGGAAACCCAGCAGATTGCATTGAGTCTTGACAAGCAGCATTCACTCCACCTGGAAGAGCGTAGAGCCACAGGGACAGTCGTCTGCATTGTCCATGGCTTTGCAGCAATCCCTCATACTGATCATGCATGAAGCGACAGTGGAGAGGAAAACTCTCCTTTAACAGGGAGGACATACTTCACAAGTATACAGTATGTTGTGTTGGTCTAGAACATAAAGTCGTCGGAAATGACTTGAAGTTTGTGGTTGAATGTGGCAAATTGTGAAAAAGTAGAAGGGGTATGAGTAGGAGTAAACAAAAAAATCTTTTTTTTTGTGTGTGTTTTTGTTGTGAGAGATATTAAAATGAATAGATTCTATATAATGATTGTGTTAAATAACACGCAAAAGCTGTCATACCTCAAAGTATAATGGGCACTCACAGAAACCATTTTACCGTTTATTCAACTGAGCAAAATATTTATTTCTGTGTGAATCTTTCATAGTTAGACATTCATAGACAGAATTTTATTCTATAACTAAATAAATAAAGATTCTTGATTCTTAGGAGTGTCTAAATGCTATGATTGCTGCAGCTCCATCTGTTTTAAATGTTGTTAAGAAAGTTAGCATATACATTTGAGACGTTGCAACTATTTACACCCCTGCAAATGATGTTAAAAACGTTTACCAAAAACAACATATTATTACAGTAAAATACCCTCACACTAAAAGTCCTTGAACAAACAATACATGACTGCATATTTATGAAAGAAAACAACTGTGTTAACCAACTTTTGTTTCTTTTTTACAAAATGTCTGGTGCCAAAATTATTAGCACCCATAAAAAGTCACACAGAAAAGAAACATAATAGGGAAACTTTTTAAATGTATACATTACTTTTTTATGTAGATCAGAGTGACTCTATTTTTGATTAGGGTAAAAACATGACATGACTTTAAACTTTCTTTCAGGCACTCGTCAAAACGTGAAGAATAAGGAAACATGCCAATTCAGGGAGGCAGACGTGTGTTGATCTTCATAATTCAGGAAATGGCTAAAAGAAAATAACTTCCTGAACTGAACTGCTTATATCTACAGTCAGAGCAATGATTACAAAATCTAAAACAAATAGAGCTGAAACAAACTAGTTCAGATCAGGATCAAAGTCAGTGATTACGATGAACTGGAATGAGAGGGGATGGTTGTGGAGGTAAAACCAGGGCTGGACGATGCAGAAAAAAACTATATTGATAAAATAGAAATCATATCGATCAATATCGATAATTATCAATCAATTCAAAACATATATTTTAAGTGCTGCCCTGGCCATTTTATGCTGTTCCTTAGCAACCTATTTTTAGATCCAGAACACACAAACACTGCATTCAAACTCAACCAATTATTCAACCAACTTTTTACCAAAACTGCAAGTTTTTTAAAAAAAGAAAACAGAACCCGTGCTCTCTGAACTCTCTGAAGGGGGCGGAGCTTGGTTCCTATGTCTGCGTTTGTGATTGGTTGGGAGGGTGTTGTGACTAATATTAATCTACATGGCTAGAATGCAAAAGGAAGAAAAACTGTTCTATTACTGAACTTTTTATTGACCCTTTCTTTTCTATCATCGATATACGTCTATCGATCGATATATATTGTTGTTGAATAGTCCAGCCCTATGTAAAACCGAACAAATCTCCGAATTCACTCACAGAGAACTGCAGGAACATGTTCTGTGGGAGACGATGCTGCTGAAGTGCAGAAGTGTTTTTTTCCCCAACACTTTTTAATACCAGGGAGCCAAAAAAGTGCAGAGGGCACAATAATAATTTTAAAAAGAAAGGCCTTTATTTCTTTACAAAGAGCTAGACAGCAGACAAACTAGTACTGTGGGGATCTATCTCAATCAACAAATTAAAGTAGAACAGGAGAAAGTTGAGGAGAGTTATAGAAAATATATTGAAGTGACCATTAATAAATATTACTGAAGTGTTGACTGACATGGATGAGGAGACATACGAGTAAAAAGTATCTGCTGAAAAAGAGAGAGATGTGGAAACACACAAATATATCTTTATTACTGTAGAAACAATAATATACAGTAATAAGTTAAGAAAATATTGCCAGACCAGAATAAAATCTGGCCTGTCAAAGAGTCTTTGACAACACAGAATTGAAGTTCGGATGTAAATCCTGAGCTGAAATAAATGCAGAGCGCTTAGTGTTTAAAACCAAAAGAAAAGCTACTAGGAAGCAGGCTAAGATGGATCTGAGGCAACGTCATCTTGGTTTCTTGTAAATGTTGGGACAGGATTAGGAAACACGGGGCTGTTGCTCAAACTAAACTGCCGGTTTTGAAATAAAGCCATTCAACCCTGCAAATATCTGTGATTTCCTGCATTTCATGACAACCAACACAAATACCTTCCTGATAACTAGTCAGTACTTCGCAGAAAGATGTTTTCTTCTTGCTCAGTAGGTTTACAGTCATAATTAAAAAATACACCCGCTGTCAATGTCTTTATCTATTTAAGGTTTTTGCAGTGTTTGTTTATTTACTCCATTTTGGCTTTGCCAATAGGATTGAATTCTTGGAGTTGGATTTAAATAGCTTTTAACCACAGTAAAAATTGGTTTAAACAGTGATGTGGAAAATATTTGACTCCTTGCAGATTTCTCATGTTTTGCTTTTGAGTCACATTTAAATGTTTCTGATTGTCACAAAATTGAATACCAGACAAAAATAACCCAAGCCTTATGTGATACAGTTAACAAATTCCTTGTTTAATCATGAATAACATATTATTCCTCACATTATTTTATATCACATATTTGGACAGGTTCATAATACTAGCCGTTGTTTACTGCAAAACCTGTAGAACCAAGATATCACACAAACATAACCTATCTGACGACAAGCAGCAGGCAAAGAGACCTCAAAGAGCAACACGTCAAACCCCAAAACTAAAGAAAACGTGAGAAACAAAGACGTCTATTAGTGTCAAAAGGATTAAAAAGCAATTTCTAAAGGCTTTAGGACTTCAATGGACCACAGTAAAACCCATTGTCCACAAACAGAGAAAACATGTCACCAAGATGAACCCTCCAAATTTATTCAAAGAGCAAAACAACGATTCATCCAGCAGATCGCAAACAGCCCAGAACGTCTAAGTTAAAGTAGCAATTGTTTGATGGCGGTTGTTGGGCATCATAGGCAGACATTAGGGTTAGGGGGCCGCTACTGTTTCACATGACGGCAGATCTTTACCCTTTATAAAGAAAGCATCATTTGAAAACTATAAAAATTTGTTGGATGATCTAAAACATTTTAATACAACAATAACCAAATACAAAAGTGACTTAATCACGACACATTAGAACCACAGAGGGTGTGCTTTCTTTTCATAATGACTGTGGACATACCGGGATGAATCCAAGTCAAAGTTAGCACTTGATACTGAGCCTACATCTCTCAGCAAATAGCAACGCACCAACAAGTTTTCCTTTTAGTTAAAACATCTTGTAACCTAATCAGCATCCCATTTAAAAGGAATGTTTATTCTCCTTTTAAGGTTGTATCAAAAGGACTCAATAGGCATAAATGACAGCAAATAAGAGCAAAAAGGACTTTTGTGTCATTTATAGTCTTTGGTGGGGATGAGGTCCTCGGGAAGTAAGATAAAGAGGTATTATTAATAGGCCAACAGTGTTTGCGTCATGTCTTGACAAACCCCTCTTCTGAAAATAGAGAGCTGGGGATGAGCCTGGTGCCCAGGGGGTAGATGGGACAAGTGTGCATGGGTCCAGAGGCAGCTATAAAAGTCTTATTGTGTCCTCCGCCCCTCCACTTCTTCATCCTACCCTCCATCTCCAGACCTTCTGTCTTCTCCCGTCTCCCTCCATCATCCTTTCCTCTTGCTGTCTTTTCTTTTCCTTTGCAGCTATCCATCAGTTCATTCAGGTAAGGCTCATCATACATTAAACGCAGCAGCACACCAACAACAACCGTTTGACAGCAAAAAGGGCAAAATAAAAGTCAGAGATTGGTAAAATACAGCACTGGGTTCTAGGCCAACACGAACAAGACATGAAACGACGATGATCAACGGTAGCAATCAGGGATACTGCAGCTGACAGAAACGGCGTATCACAATGAAAGCGGTGCCACAAATCCGCTGTAATCATTGCTGGTTTAAAACAGGCGAGGTGTGTAAAATAATATAGTTAAAGTTGAACCCTTTATTTCATCAAAAATCTTTTTCTTTACTGCCAGTAAATGTAGATTTAAGTGAAAGAAGCAAAAATGAAAAAGAAGCAAAAATGGAAGCAGGGATCCATGATGACAACATCACAGCTTCATTATTCTTCAGTACAGAGGAAAAATAAGTAGTTTTTTTCAGCTGCTTTGAACTGTCTTAGTTAGGATTGTCGTTGCCAGAGTGTTCAGTTCAGACCTTCTATAGTGCATTGCATCAGTTTCACTGTATCTCAGTTTTTCTGCAAACACGAGCCTGACATTAAAGGTGTTTTTTTTCCAGGTAAAAGTGTTTCTCCAGTACCAAATGTCTGTATAAAGGTTGTGAGTGCTGTAGTTGAAGCCATAGTCCTTGACTGTGCACACCATCATAACAAAATCTAAACATTTCTGATCCTCAGGTGGATTTTATTTTGGTTCAGAGGTCACCTGTGCAAGGTGCTTCTTCACAGAGCCATCGCTTTCAGTACAGCCAGTCCTGCATGTTTTTTTTTTTTTTTTACTATAGATGGGATTTCAACTTGGATGCTCTGCCCCCTTTAAGAAAATATACATTTAGCTTAAGGCTCCAATTTGAACCAGATTCACAATCAGAAAAGTTAATGGAAGCTGATATATTTGCAATGTTCACTTCAGATTAAATGTTTTAGAATCAGGATCGATGTTCTCCAGACAAAGAACGTTTCTTTATAAGGACCAGAACTGTTTTTTTTCTTTACAGTGAAAATGTGAGCAGGGACTATAAGGGGCAGAATTACTGTATTGTTTATTGCAAGTAAAGTTGCAGACTGGTCCATGTTGGGCAAATTCTGAGCTTCAGTGAGGGGGAAAGGGTGTTTTAACTTGCTCATTCAAGTTAAAGCTAAGGGCATTTGCAGTAAATTTATAAATGAAAACATATACATTGTTCACCAAATGAAAAAAAACCTGAAGAAATCTGATTTTTCATTAATCTCTCCTGTTTTTATTCTGTTTTTCATTGTTAACTATGGATCCTTGTCATTTCTGCACCTTGAAAGCAGCTACATTAATGAAGTTGTATCCCCCTACCACCCTTTAACACAAAGACTGCGGGTTTGCAGTGAGCTGCTGTCTATTTCTTGCCTAATATTGGATTTCAGCTGCTTGAAGGTTCAGGGCCTTCACTGCTAAATGTTTTAGATGGCTGGCAGGACAAAAACACCAGGCAGGCCCATTTTGGACCCTTTAACTATGAAGTAATGATTTTGATATTCATGCATAATGTGGGTTAAAATTCCTTTAAAGACACCAGGTCAACTGGCCTTTTCCTACTGGGCCAAGTTAAAACGTTTTCCCAATAGAAATTCCCATTTAAAATAATCACAGTGCGGTTTGGCTTTTCCAAAGAGTAGGCAGCAGAAACTGTGCATCTCGTTTAGGATTTTTTTCTGTAGTTTGCACAGTTAAGATTTAACCTTTATTTGTGAAAGCATACAGATTGTTTTCTAGGACACTTTTATCAATGCTAAATACTGTACATTTAACCTCAATGTTTGATTTTAAGAATCTATTCATATACGCAGTTAAATCCTGTATAAATTACTCTTATTCACAGTTTCTGCAGAGCAATATTTTGCAAAAGTGGTCAGCTTCTACCCTTGTGAGCATTTTGAATGCTTAATATGCCCGATTTTGCCTTGGACTTAGACGTTGTCCAGATAAACCCAAGGAGCTTTTCTTCATACTGTTTGTCTACCACTTCTATGCACTGTCAGCATGCTAATGCTCTGACATATGAAATGGTCTGGTTCTTAATCACATTTTCCTCGGTTTTCCAACTTTTTTGAGTCGCTGACCACATTACATGTCCTGCTGTCTGGGATTTTTTTCATTCTGCTATGTTTACCTTTACACACACTGACAGGACATGAAGATCCAGAACCGCCTGACAGGCTGGTAGCGACGGTAAAAGGTCACGCCAGGTGAAATTAGTTGAAACTTTCTCTCTGAACTGCCAGGCCTACAGCAACTTTCTATATAGAAGACATTATCTAACAAATCAAAAAAAGGATTAGATCTCACGACACGTCCGAATGTACAAATAGATGCCCGCTAATTGGCTTTTGATGCCAGAACTCAGAAACATGATACTGTAGGTGTCAAGAAAGTTGAGGACAAGTAAACAGGGCAGGGGAGAAAGAGGATGGCAGTGAATTCATGTGCTTTTTCTGTCACTCTGTCATTCGGTCGGGGGGGGGGGGGGGGGGGGGGGGGGTTTGTTGGACTCAAGACAGTGCAGCTTGCCGGGGGATTGCTGACATGTGCCCACCTGGGATTGTTGTGGGTGTCAGGGCCAAATATCTTCCCCACGACCCCAGAATGAGGGAGAAAGCAGACAGAAACATGTGGCAGATATCCGAGGGCTTGAGGATTCTGTTCACAGAGACAAACCAGAAAAGAAATCATCAACATTAACCTGTCTTGCTTAAAACTGATTAAGAAATGAGAACTCTCTCTGATCACTTCTGACACCTAGCGGTAGATGAATGTTACTGCAGTGGGATGGCTCTGTGGGTTAGCTGTTTTATCTTTTCACGTTTATGTTCTCAAAAAGGCAAAAAATGAAGAAAGGAATGTGTTTAATACAACATGCCTCGCTTTTGTTCTGAAAGACACGACTATCACCTTCTTTCTTTGGCACTTAAAACTAAAAACATGCAAAGTTTAAGAAAGTTTTCAAAATAATCTTCACATTTCTTCTGAAGCAGCTAAAATTATACCCTCTGTAATGTTTTGCCTCTGTCTCTGTAATGCTTTTCTTTCCTCTGTAATTTTTCTTTATGTATTCGTTGTTCATGCACAGCACTTTGAATCGTCTTGTTACTGAAAAGTGCTATAGAAATAAACTTGCCTAGCTTAAATGTCTCTTCATCTCTTCTCTCTAGCTGGCAGAATGGTAATGACAGATCTTCTAAAGCCTGAGGAGATCAAGAAAGCTCTTGATTCCTTTGCAGGTTTGCTATTTTCTTTTCTGTTTAGATAACTGTGGTAAAAAAGAATACAATAAAAAAAACTTTACAAACAGACACAACCAATCTAGACACATTTTGTGACGCAAAAAGTAATCTTGCTTTGCCTTCAACTTTTCCAGCGGAAACCTTTGACCCCAAGAAGTTCTTTGAGATGGTGGGAATGAAGGCCATGTCAGCTGAAAATGTCAAGAAGGTCTTCCTGGTTCTGGATGTGGATGGTAGCGGATTCATAGAGGAAGAGGAGCTCAAGTAAGACGCAAACACACAAAAAGCGGTTCTAAACTGAGTCACACACACACACACACACATGGATTGCATGTTTACTGGTGCTACACACTTTTAGTGTGATCGTTGTTTGCAATAACTTCTGCTTTCTCAGGTTTGTACTGAAGGGATTTTCAAAGGATGGTAGGGATCTGACGGATGCCGAGACAAAAGCATTCCTCACAGCCGCGGACAAAGATGGCGATGGCAAAATCGGCATTGACGGTGAGATGAAAGAGACCTAATACAAACATAAGACTTTATTACTGGAGAAGGAGCAGAAGGATGGGGGATGGTATTTTAGACAAAAATTGAGCTCTTCAAAGCACAAGATAAAAGTTGTTTTCTTCCATAGATTTGAAGTGCCTCTTGTGTTGCGATTTATACCAACAAAATGTAGATGCTGCTAATTATAGGATCCTAAAATTACATAAAGCAGTTTATTGCCGTCTTAAGTAATTCTTATTTTTTTTTGGAATAAAAATCCAAAAGTATGAGTACACACAGCTGCACACACACATTCAAAATAAGCAGAAACATAAATACTACTACTACTACTACTATTACTATTACTATTTAATACCCTATGCAATAACCTGCGTAATAATCCTGTTAAATAAGTGACTTCAGCTATTATAGTTATCTCACTACCTCACTGTTGTTCTTTACCTGGTACCACTTTAATGTACAACGTCAATCCATATGTATATGAGTCACCTTGAATGTACATAAGTCATCTTAAATCTCTGCTTTATTTCTTTTTTACTTTTATTTTTTTCGATCCACTGTATTGTGGACACACTGTATATACCTTATGCACCTTTTCCTCCTTTTGGTACCTTCTTTTGATTATTGAGCCGATGTGACAAGTGAATTTCTCCACTGTGAGATCAATAAAGTCTATCTTATTTTATCTTATCTTATCTTACTAATAATAATGTCATCAAAAAGATTTGCTTATATATAATATTTATGAAGAATGAATGCAACTTAATTTCCGTGATATTGTAAACAATTTTGCTAATAAAAGAATAAGTTACTTTACTGTTTAATTCCAACAAAAGCCTATTTGATGGGAACAAAACTGCTGTGAAGTATTTCCAGGCATAAAATTTTATATAATGCTAAAAACTGACATAGGTAGAAATCAATTCCTGTTTTAGTTAAAAAGCAGAGCAGAGACAGCAGCTCTTCAGACGACGAGCTGTGATCATGGGTTCTTATCTTGTCGTGTATTTTGGTAAAATTGGTGTTTTAGGCCCAAACTTGACAGAATAAAATACGTGAAATGTCAAGTCTTATCATGCTCATAAAGCATGTGCAGTCATACTCAATGAAGAAACTAAAAAGTTAATTTATTTCAGAAACTCAATCAACTAACTGAAATATGTCAGAATAATTACACACAGACTGATATTTTCAGTCTTTGTTTCTCTTATTTATGACAATTAATGAAAACATGGCATTTAGGATTAGAATATTACATCAGACCAATTTTCATTTTAATGAAAAATAATGAATGAGAAATGTGGACTTAATGAAAGTGTTTTAAATAATTGCCAATATCAACATTTTTAGAATATGATCTAGGATTTTGTGTAATGTTTGTGCTTTGGAAATAAGTCTAAATTATGTAAAAGGGCACTGCTGCATGAGGAGTGTGTTATGTAATTTTGCTGTGATGTCACCATCTTGTTTTCTTCTTTTTATATTTAAGCCTTTGCAGACTGCCTAATTTAGATACTTTGAGTACTAAAATACTAAAATTATATGTATTGTTATATTAAATTTAATAATCTCTACTTTATTTAGCTTCTTATTGACAGCAAAACCACAAATAATCATATTGTTTGTATTGTTAATAAATTATAAAACTGGGAGGTAAGGGCTTAATGATTATCTAACCACCTGGGGATGAACGTCCATTGCTCTATATATTCTCTAATAGAGCCCCTTGGTGGTCAAATGATTATCTGTTAAATTAGTCAGAAAATAGTTTCAACTACATTGGTATGTCAACAACTCCAAGTATTCAGCGTGCTGAGGTGAGTGAATGTTCAGCAGAGCAAACAAAGCATCTGCATAGCGGAGCAAGAGATTAGAGAATATTATTAAGGGTCAGTAGCAAGATATTTAGGTAGCAAATTTAGCAGGAATCATGTCTATGTGCAATATATCATTTCTATATAGCAATGTATATGCCCAATCATATTTTTTACTCATTTAAAAAATCTGTGGCAGCCTAACTAATCTGAAGAAGAAATTACAGCTGTAGCTAGTCTTGTTACTTTAAAAACACTTATCTTTGCGCATCAATGAAGCAGAAGGCAAAAAGAACAATATGTAACAGGAGTATAACAATTAAAGCTTTAAATTCTCTAGCAAATAGTTTAAAAAAAATCACAATCAGTCCATTCGTTGTTTCTATATTTTCTCCCTTTCAAAAAGTGTATACAGGCTTTTTAACCCATATTTTAATGTCTTTTTTTTCTTTTTTTTGACGAGTTTGTTTTTGTTTTTTTTAGTCAAACATGGGCCGGTATTTTTTAACAGTATGCACGTGGCTCAATCATACTGTTAAAACGAAGACAAAATTATGCAACTTGGTCAAACTGACTTTATTTGAAAAAGAAAACCAACCAAGAGCCATGCTGCTGCAAAATTGTAACACGGTTTGCTTACAAAACCTCTGACGTTTTGAAACAGCAACCCCTTAATAAGAATCATTGGTAAAACCTCGTTTAGCTTCCATTTCTTACTGTTTTATGCTTTTGCAAATGTAAATATTTCCAAACAGCTGAATTTGTCTTTCTTGTAAACAAGGAAAAAAATGCAGTAGTTGGTAAAGGGGAAGTGCAGCATCACTATAACACAGACTATAAATTCAGGTCGTTCCGGCACTTCCCTGGCTTCTCATTAGAAAGACTTTAAACTGTAGGGAGGGTATAAAAAAATTTACTGGTTTTAAAACCATAAATGTTTAATTACCTGGTCTACCTTTTTTTCAGCAACTTACCCATGCCAATGGTAAATAAACTGTAAAAGTGTTGGCCAAGCTTTTATGTCTTAGCAAACCCTATACACAGCACTCGGGTGCATTTTCAGTACCTGCTGCTACGTGTGGGGATAATTTAATAATGATCTACAATGTGTTGTGTTGGTAAAGCTGCAATATGTGAACCAAAGCAAAATAGCAGGTGACCAGTTTGTTTGCAGTTTCATATTTTTATCTTCTTTTGTATTTTCAGAGTTTGAAGCCTTGGTTCACGAGTAAGGGGATAGCTGAAACCCCTTCTTCCTCCGTCTCTTCGTTCACGCATTTGTCAACGCCCAACTTCATTCTCTTCCTACCTCCCTCTGGACCCCACTTACAGAGTCAGACCAAGCCCGTTCTCTACGAAACGCTAACAATAACGGGCCAATTGGGAGTCACAAGGAAGAGAATCATCCCGGCAGTGCATCGGCTTCCTTCATCATTTTTTATATATTTATTTAATTGAACATGCTGTACAGATTCCAGAATCGTCATTAATGAAAAAGGAGGAGTTTGTGGTATAACAAAAATGGCTGGTAATAGTGCTGTAGGTGGTGTAGATGTTCAAGACTCCTTTAATCTCAGTTTCTTTTCTCTGTCTTATGGCAGGTTGTGCATTATGTTTTCACTGATTTTATTTCTGGATGTTCACATATCAGTTCACTTTCCTCCCACTGTTCCTCCTCCTCCACCCTTCCTGACCTTTCTCCTCTCACCTCTGTCCCTTCCTCCACCTCCTCCTCCTCACTTCCAAACTCTAAACAGATGATGTGGTGAAAAAAAAATGCATCTATAAGGAGAGCTGTGAAGAGAGAAGACACCAGTAAGAAATGATAATAAAAAAAAAAACATTTGAGATATTGTGTCATTACTTGTTAATTCTCACAGCTGTCTTAATTATTGGTCTCGAAAAACATGCAAATAAAAAATAAAAAAGGCAAATTACAGAGAAACATATTTATTTGCCTTTGCTTGAATATGATTTAACAAACCAATACAAATGTCATACAATATGATGAAAGACTATGATGTCGAAAGAATAAAAAAATGGTGAAAACAGCAAGAAAAATGCTCCAGCTTGATAAGAACAAAGAATTCCTTTTATACTTTCAGACAATAGGGAGAATAAATATTACTTTTACATTTGTGCTATAAGAGACAAACCCAAAACAACACAGCATCTTAATTACTGTCCAGAGACTTGTTAAAACGGCTACTCCAGTTTGTGGTTTAAATTATTTAGACAACGTATCGCTTTACTTTTGCTCAGTCTGCAAAATCTTCCAAAACTCTGTCCATCGGGTTAAGTGCATTCACGTTTAAAAGATGTAATAAATAAACGTACATGCTGCCCTCATGACCCAATGTTAGAGTTTGAGTAACGACCTCTGCCCGCATGAGTGACGGCGGATCAGTGAATCCGAGGAGCAGATCTGTCGTTGGTCGTCGTCGGGCGAAGCTTCACGGTGGCAAACGGGTTTGTGCCCCTGAAACGAGAGCATGGTGGAAAATGTTACACAACACCGCGCACGCTCAGCAGCCTTCTGCTTGTGCACAACAAGGTATTCAAACGTGTTCACATGATCCAGGCGAGGAAATCCACTCCACGCTGACCCGAGACTAAGGGAGGTAAACCCTGAATGAGGGTGGAGGGGAGGCTGCACAGGTCCTCCTCCTACAACTCCAAGTCTGAACGGTTTTAGAGCTGATCTGTCAGGATTAGGGCTCAGTGCAGCTGGAGATATGGATGTTACTGCATGCCGCAAAAATGAAAGAGCTTTACAGAACATAATGCACCAGTAGGTAAGCACAGAGCCACTAAAAGATCTAGTACAGCGCATTCCCTTTAACATTTTCAGTTTTTTTGTCAGGTTACTGCCTTAGAGACGTTTACTCCGATACCCCTAAATAAAATCGATCACAACCTACCTACTCTAAAAGTCAACTACTTAATAAATGAATAAAGTCCACCTGTGTTTGATTTTATCTCAGTATCTGTTGACAGAACCACTGTTAATCATGCACTTAGCAAATCTGGCCTCTAGGGAAGAGGTGAAAAGTAAGTCATTGTTGAAATAAAATACCATAAGAAGCCACATTTGCTGTTTGTTGAGAACACAAAAGACATTTGGAATGTGCTTGTGTTAGAAGAGAGTAATACTGAATTATATTTGTATTATATTCATATTTTTACTTTCTGTATTTCCAACATAACTAATTAGCTAGTGTCTCATTATGGTGAAACGCTTCATGCGTAACCTCATCAGAAGCTTAAATGTCGTTACGTCAACCCTGAAAGGTTAAAAATAAAATAAATAGGCTACAAATGGGGCTAACATAACACAAATAAGCTCACCTCTTCCTTGCTTCTACATCAAGCAGGGTGGTCTGGCAAGACATGCCAATCAGAGAAGCGAGGTTATATATGTGACAGCTGTTCCAAGTGGCCGGTCAGTAAGGGACTACACTTAAGTTTGGTACTAAATGTACCAAAACAGGAGCAGTCACATCAAGGTTGTAACATCTAGCTTATATCTCAGAGGAATCCCAGCAAGCAGCTGCACACACCTCCTGCATAGAGAGCTGACGAGGATGTAGGCCTCGTGGTATGTGGGAGAAGACCAGGAGGGCACTGAAACCTATTGCTGCACTAAGCCAAAGTAATTGCTTCCACAACCCAAAGGGAATGATGCTTGTTTGACACATGCTTTCCTACATCTGGCTATGTCAGATACAAAAATAAACAGATTGGTTTTTCAACAACCTTGCATCCTGCACAAATAAATCCACTGTGCAAGCACACAGGACTCGTCTTTGCTCTTCTGAACAAAAATGAGGGGATCGGTTATATCGGAGAGCATGAACCCACCACTGGAAAAAAAGCTGGGGTTAGGTTACAGACTGACCTTGTGTCATTAGGAAAATGATGAATGCAGGCTTGATGTACAGGAAGGGCATGATTTTGCCAGCTCACTCAGCTGAGGCCAAAGCAATTAGTAAGGTTATTTTGAGCGATAATAGTCTATAATCAACTTCTCCCAGAGCTTCTAAAACAGTGGGATTAAAGTTGGTGGGGACAGCGACTTGAACGTGGGCAATTTACAGCATGGCCCTTATATAAAACCACACACCAATGGATGTTGGTCTGCTGTTTCCCACAAAGCTGACATTATAGACTTTAGACTTTACTTTATTAGGTCCCCGAAGGACAATTCGTTTGTAGAAAGTAATAGTAGTAGCAACCATCACACAATCACACAAACAATACAGACAATAGACAAGACAGAAGGATATAAAAGTTAAAAGAGACCAATCTAAAACACACATTTGTAAAAGATACAAGACTGGAGCTAAGACTTAAAGTAAAGATTAACGATAAAAGCTGAAGTTGAGTTAAAGTTAAAGTGCAGCAATTAGATGGCGACCTTAAACCAGGACCTGAGTTGCTAACCTGATAGGCTGAAAGGTTCTGCATAAATGGCAAGATCACTGCCAAAGGTGGCGTCAGAGTCTGTGCTCCAGCTTTTGAACACTTTCTATTTCTGCTCATACAGGGAAGCAGGTTGACGGATCTCCGGCACAATGAATGATGTCAATAACACAAACAAGGAGTCCATCTGAATTTATACTCCGGGGCCAAGCACACAGAAACAGCCTTTCTGGATAAGGGTGATATATCTCTCTGTGAGCCTAGGACACCAGATCCTTGCAAAGTGGTAATTGCTGCGACAGGCTGCAGATAAGTAAAAAAAATCTTGGCCAACCAGTGTTTTCCCAGCCACTGCTGCACTATTAGGGACATGGACAGAGCCTTTTCCCTCACCCCAGGACAGAGAGGAAGGAATAAGAGCCACTCCCTACATCCACCCCCAGCAGGGATCTGTCGTGTCACAGGGAGACGTAAAGTAGACACCGAGTTTTCTCTCTTCACGCAAACATGTCAAAACCTGCCGACCACACCTCATCCAGACCTGGTTCAGTTGCCAATTTGATGAAGTTGGTTGCCCCTGGATAACAGGTCTGCACCGTAATTCTTGGCTCCTGATGTATGAGCTACTTTCAGAAACATGCATGGCCTCTTTAAAAAAGCTTTGAACTGGGAAGACTCCAGAGTCAGCCCTATAAGAGTGACGCGTTGAGAGGGCGTTAGTACACTCATTTCCCTGTTTATGTGAAAACATAGATGCTCCACGTCGCGCACCACCACATTGGTATGATAATCTCCTGAGAGGTTGGTTCGTCTATGTATGTGGCCACATGTATGCCTCTTTCCCTGAGTGAAGCCACTGCTGCCTCTGTGCTTTTTTAGTCTTGGACACAGTGACAACCCAAAGGAGTAGGAGCAAAAGTAGAACCACCAATCTGTATGCTGTCCCCTGGAATCCACCAACATGTGACTTAGAAACACTTTGGAGGCTATCTTCACATCTGTGAAGATGTGGGTCTCCCCATGATGTGTTGTGCCAGGCAACAATTGTTTGTTTTTCCCACATATTTTTTTAGCTTTCTAACATTTTTCACAACATCTAATGACGCCCTTGGCCTTCTGCCTGGATGCCTGTGTCTTTCAGAATCAGAAAAACTTTACTGATCCATGAGGGGCAATTCATTGCAGCGACCCGGCCAGACATACACAGAAAAACAGACAAGCAGACAAGTATGTGCTATAACCTTTGATACACGATGGTAAGAAATGCAAACAGGACAGTTAATTCAAGTTTAAGAACCTAATTGCAGAAGGTATAAAAGATTCAGAATAACGAGTCGTTTTGATCGTAGGCATATAATAACACTGACCTGAGGGCATTAAACTAAAACATGTCGATAATACATACTTCTGATCCAAATCTTATGATCTGACCAGCCTTCTTAGTGACCAGGCTCTCCCAGAGTGAGGCCAGATCTCTTGGACAAATGCCTGTAATTCTAGAGCACACTTTTAACAATGCTGTTCAGGTTGCTTTTGTCTCTCACAGATAAACAACCAAACCAACAGATAAAAGAAAAAGTGAGAAGACTTTCAATGTAGGAGCAATAGCAAAGTCTAAGAATTGTTTCATTAACACCAAAGGAACAGAGTCTGCGCAGCAGGTAAACTCGCTGCTGTTCATTTTTTGTGATAATACCTGTGTTTATGTCAAATTTAAATGTGTCGTCACACACAGTTCCCAAGTATTTGTAGTTCTTGACAATTTGCACTTCTTCACCACTGATGGCACTGGCTTTGTGCAGGTCACCTCCTTGCCTAAAGTCTACAACAAGTTCTTAAGTTTTAGAGACATTTAGGTCCAAGACGTTGTCATTGCACCAGGCGACAAAGGAGGAAAGAGCTGGGCCATGCACTTTGTCATTGCCCTGGAGAAGAGACAGGACAATAGTGTCATCAGATAATTTGACAAAGTGCATTTGCTGGTTGGGGCTTCTGCAGCTGTCAGTATAAAATATAAAGAGGATAGCTGACAGCACACAACCCTGCGGAGATCCGGTATTGGGCAGAAGGGCATCTGACATTTTACCATTCACTAGGACACGCTGGTTCTGTTCGTTAAAAGTCTAAAAGCAGTGTCTGTCACACGCTGATCTGGGAGGTTAAAATGTGTAGAAAGTTTTTGGATTAAAACATAAGGTTGCATTTTGTTAAACCAGATGAAAAGTCTGCAAACAAAAGCCGAACAAAAGTTTTTGGACTCTCAAGGCGTTTAAGAACTTTGTCTAAAATAAACATTTTGGCATCCTCAACTCCTTTACCTGGCTGATAAGCAAACTGCAGGGGGTCCATTCTGTCAGCTGTAGGACACAACCATTTATTTAACAATCTTTTCAAAGGATTTCATTATCAGCGGGGTGAGGGCAATAGGTCTAAAATCATTCAGTTCCTTTGGTCTAGTTGGCTTTGGAATGGGAATAATTGAGACATGTCATATAATTGAGGTTTTCCAAAGTTGCGTAATTTGGCCCAAGTCCACTGAAATTTGGAAAAGTACAGTCATAATACCCCTAAGCTGGTCCACACAGTGGGGCAGTGTATGTCCACAGATGCCATCAGGTCCACACGCTTTCCTAGTATTTACTTTTTTTAGGAGTGCAGAGACTGTATTTTGGCAAATCACAATATGATGCGAAGGAACAAGTAACTGCTTGAGGTGAGATTTCCTCTAAAAACTCTGGTCTCTTGAACTGAGAAAAAAAAATACATTAAAAGCATTAAGCAGTTCAGAGTCACTTATGCCAGTGATTTTTACAGTTTCTTTGGTATAGGATTGATTAATTGAGGCCATATCTCTTTATTACAGAATGAATGAAATAAATGCTTTTCTGTCAACTGTCTGAAAGGCGTTTGTCTTTCAACATCCTCAGAATGTGCTTTTTACTCTGTTTTGAATGTGTTTCCCTAAACCAGGTCCAGAGCAGCCTGGGAAAGGAGTGAACTGGGCATGCTGCCACCAAGAGGGGAGGCCATCAGGCAGGTTGCTTTTCCTTCCATTCTTGTGGCGACAGGTGGAGGCGAAGCAGACTGAGGAGACTGCTTAATGGCCCACAGGTTCTCATGACCTCCAAGGTCAAAGTTTTAGGCCTGTGCTTTAGACACTTTGGGGATCCTGAAAACCGGGGTTGACCAATTGGCAGCCAGTGGAGGGTTAACTTTTTTCAGCAAACTTTTATCACCTCATCATCCCTCTTTTTTATATCTCTTCTGCATGGTGATCGACTCTACACAGAGGAGACCATGTGGGACGACTGAGGTATCAAGGAGTCGAGTGAGCCTAAATCCACATGCCTGCTTCTGAAAACCCATGAGCCCCATCGCTCTGTTCAGGGCTCTCAGAGACATGGCTGCTGCCTTATAGCATTTGTCAGTGAGGTTAGACTGAAAACGGTAAGTCTTGAAAGGGAGAGATGTGGCTGTGTATGACAGTGATGTCCTTGGATGAAGGTGACTCTCAACCAGTGGCTCCGCTGTCTCAATCCAGCAGAGAACTTCCCAACTGGATGATTTTTGGTGTAAAGTGTCTCTGTCTACATCAACACATTTTTATCAGAGAGCTCTGGAAAATCAGGAAGCACATGCTTTCCAATCTTCCAAGCCTTTGGTAGCATTTTCCCATCAAACTGAAAATTTACAACCTCCGTCTGAACAATGGCCCAAAGAATGCTCAGCCTCGTGGCCGCAAGCTCTCTCTTCTCCTGCATATCCAGATTCAGGAGACACAAGATGGTAAGCCGTGGGCTAACCATCTTCTTCTGCTGCAGGAGATTTTGCAGCCTTGAGGGAGCTAACAAAGATGGTGAATTCCTCCTCGTCTGAGACTATGAACTCCAAGTCCTGTAACTCAGCCCCATTTTCATCTCCATTCCCTTCCAATAATGTGTAGGCAGTGGTACCACTTTGGTTTCGCCCTGAGGCATCTCAAACACACACAAACCTGGGTATTACCGGACAAGCTAAACTGGAGGGCTAGCTTATGGTGAAGCAGCTTAGATGAGAAAGCCACACAGTGGACACACTCGTGTATGGAGCTAAACCCTGCCCGAGAATGGGCCAAACCCAGGCATCCCGGACACAAGAAATGAGGATATTTGCTTATCACGAGGGCAGAGTTTAGGACTTTCCTCATCTACACCGGCATTCACAGTTGTAACTTGGACAGCTAATTGGCAGGAGCAAAGAGAGGAAAATATTGCTATTTCCTAGTCCGATAGTGCTGTAAGGTATTACTACCGTTCATTTGTCAAGTATTGCAAGTTGTTAAATTTGCGTGAATGTATTGTCACCCTGCACTAGTACTACCTGAGAGAAGTATTGCTACATTTTGCAAGCTAGTGGACAACCATTTGGATCAAGTGCCCAGGGAGGGAGTTTAGTGCCCAGCAGTACAGTACAACAGGAAATAGTAAATATGAGAGAAGCGATAAAAGATTTTTGAATGATGACTATATGGCCATGTCAGCCCTATTTATAGGGTGAGGGTCTGGGCCCTTCCTAACATTGACGTCAGGAGGGTGCCAGCCATTCAGGGTTGGCGTAATGACGAGCATCTGAAGAGGTAACACAGGAGCCGTTTCTCCATAGTGAGACACAAAACAAATGCTATGAAAGAACCTTTATGAAATCTAATTGAATGTGTTGATATTCATTCCGCAGTAAAACATTTGCTTCCATTTCCCTTTTTTTCAACAACATAATTTACCTGGGAAACAAGGGGTTATCAGGTTGCCCATGTGGAGATAATGCCTAGAAAAAAAGAACGGAGTTAGAATAGAATAATGAATTTACAGACAACAATAATTTCTAGACAATAATTGAAAATGAAGTACCCGAACATCAGCTGCCAAGTCAACCTTCCGGTCAGGGAGGGGAGAGATGGGTCGTAAATCTGCAGAGCCTCTTCTGAGATTCTGACTTGGTAGAGGAGGTGGAGGCTTTGTCTCTGTTGCTGGTTCTGTCCTCCTGTCAGGCACCGGAGAAACTGGTCGGAAGTCTACAGATGCCCTACGGTTGGGCGTGGCTGGAGGTGGGATGTCGCCATAACTCTTGCCCTCTAATTGTTCAGGGTAAGTGTCATTGTCCAGAAGATTGTTCATACTGTGACTCCTGAGAGAACCACTACTGCATTAAAGGGAACCACATGCATAAAATCAGTGATTTGTTAACAGACAATAATCTGGATTTTATTGATCAACAACAACAAAATGTTGAAGCTTCCCATTATTTTTTTCTTCTTGAAAATCAGCATGCTTTGCTTGTCTCGGTGATATGAGAAAAGCAAGGATGAGAAAGGGTTTTAACTTGGTAAAGCTTTTTGTCAGAATTACAGAGTAATTAAAGCTCCCACCTGGTTGATAAAGTGCTGGAGACATCTTCAACAGGAGCCACATATGCAGCAGGAAACCAGCCCTGACTGAAAGAACATGAAACAAAGCAGATCACGCACAAGAAATGCTAAATTTACAGCGCCCTCCAAGAGCTTTTCATATCCCTTGAATTTATTTTTATTTTTTTATTTTGTTGGGTTACAACAGTAATCTTCAAAATACCTATTTAAGATTTTTTTTGTGACTGAACAAAACAAGTCGTAGATAGAGAGTGTCCAATTCTTTGTTTTTTACATTTATAAATGGAAAAAGTCTGGGGTCCTTTCAGCTCCCTTAGTCACTGATCACCTTTGGCACCTTTGACAATTACAGCTCCATAACTTTTGGTATTTATCTTTTCCAGTTTTGCAGATTTCAGACAGAGAGCGCATTTGAGCAGCAATTTTCAAGTCTTACCACAGATGGTCAGATTACAGCTCAACCAGAGTTAACATGGCTGGTTCACTGTTTACTAATCTCCTTGTTCGGCCATCAGTTTAGGTGCTCCTGTTCAAAGCTTGGGATGTTCTTATATGACCTAACCCTTATTTAAAGTTCTACACGTTCATTTTTGGCATATCTGTTCTGTTCCTTGATTTCTACTATCACCTTTGTTCACTAATGTTCTTGAACAAATCTTTGAGGCCTCAACAGGACAGATGAATTTACACCGAGAATAAACTGCACACAGGTGGACTCTGTTTACCAATTACGTGATGTCGGACAGCTATTAGGGGTATGAGAGTAAATGGGGTTGAACAGAAAAGCATCCTATACCTGTAACGTGACAAAAAAGTGCAAAAGTTCAAATAATATGAATACTTCCAAGGCCCTGACAGAAGTTTTTTATACAATTATGTGAAAAAAGGAATTGTATACATAATAATGATAAATCAGGATACATTCAAGAGAAATCATATCTCTAACTTGTGTTTCGTGGTTTGTAGAAACACAGTTTCCCTTACAATGCCAAACACAAGGACAAGTAAAAATGTGAACATTTAAAAGCCTTGCCATGTCTAACCTTGTAGAAAACAGCTAAATTTAATAAAAATGATGATAAAAAATAATCGGTGGGTGGCTTTGGATCTGTATGTGAGTACATAGATCAATCACAGTATATCTCACCGCAGGGTGCTGTCGGTGCGTCCATACAACCAGCCGTTACGTGGCTCCTGGACCAGCACAATGATAGTCTCTCCTCTGTTAAAAGGCAAAAGCTTTGGGTTGGATGAGGAGGGGTGTGACACCAGGGCTCTCATGGGCCTTCCTCCTCCCAAACCCAGAGATTCCCCCACTGAACTGGAGCGAGAGCGACTGGGAAGGGGAGATGGTGCTGGAGAAAGTGAATAGGAGCAAGAAAAGAAAAATTAATAGAATCTAGGAGATTTAAAAAAAAAAAAAAAACCTGAAGAGTTTGTGTCACTCTTTGGCTTGAAAAATAATTCATCATTAATGTACATTAATGTAAATTTGTATTTCCATCTGTTACCTCTAGATGGCACTCTACCCAATGCTAACTGCTCCCGCCTGGCCCAGGACATATCCTCATCTCTGGCGACTGTCTGCAGCAGAGAGCTCACCGAACCTCGCAGCTTTGCACATCCAACAAACAGATTATAGATGATATACTCTATGTGCACCGAGGGATTTTAAAGGGACTCAGCACAAAATCAGGTTGTCTTTTAATGGGACGTTTATGCGTTTATATGAGCTGGTTTCCATGAAAGATTTAGTTAGGGGATGTGTGTTAAGCAAAGAAAAAAAAATCTACTCCTGAAAATCTGCATCACTTCTTTACTTCAACCCACTCTTTTCAGTACTGACACATTACTGTCACTGACAATGACCTTTAGATTCAGTTAAACCCCTTTTATATAAATTACATGGGCTGAACATCATCCATGATGTTAGAGAAATTGACATTTTGAGATTGTATTCACTTTAATACTGAGACAAATAACTATTTGCAAAGTGAGGATATAATTCAGCCCACACCACTTCATCTGTGAGAGTACATGCTGCCTTTCCTCCCAGAGCTTTCATATTAAGAAATACTGTTTTTGTAAATCTGAGGCGACTGTAACTGTTACTTAGAAATTAATGGACTGGAATAGTTTTTAATATGTACTTTTTTTTAATGAACTTGATATCAACTACCATTTGACTATCCATCCATCAACCCATCTGTGCGTATGTGTTTTTTAAGTAATGTCAATAAAGCCCTTACTCTACTGCTACAGCAGCTTTCAGACTATTTACTGTAGGGTACCGTTTTATTGAAGCAGTGTTATTTGTGATTACTAATCTTAAAAAACAAGAAACAGACTTTAACAAGGGAAAAAAATGTTAGTACTTGTGCCTCTTGATCTACATGCGTCGGAGTTCGTGATCGAGACCCCTTGTTCTCATTCACTTTCTCTTTCCATCCATCTGCCTTCTGCTGGAGGGATGCACCAGTCTGAAAGTAGACGGGGGAATTGAGCGCCTCATTAAATCACAAACATAATCAGGGTAAAACAAGATTAACGCATAAGCTTCAGTAAATTCGAGATTTGCCCACTGAGACTTGAGTTTCATCAGATAAGCAAGCAATTAACATGATATTACCAGGCTGGAATAGGCATGCTGGAAAATTCAATGTGTTGGCAAGATGAAAAAAATTGAAGCGAGGTATGATGAGAGCACAAGCAGCAAAATCTATTTCAAACACACTAGCCAAATAGGCACTGGAATAAATACATTAAAAAGAGCAACCATGTTTCTATTACTATAAAAAAGAAAAAAATGTGTTGTTATGTTAAGGGGTAAATGAGATATCGTGTCTGTAGCGTTATGGACCCAGACATATGGGAGTTTTTCAAATGTATGCACACATTTAACATCTCCTGTAGGGTCTTGACATTATGCTGACATGAAATTAGTGCTGTCATATGAAGCACCGTGCAATTTATATGGCGTAACAGATCGAGAAACACCAAAAGAGGAGGGATCAGATTTATCAAGCGTGATCGGTTAAGATTTCGTTGGCATGTCGTTTTCCACAAAATCAGCTTCAATGTTCAAGCAAACTCCATTTTATTTTGTCTTCATGCACATGTGGTAGCTTGTTCAGCAGCTTGTTAGCTTGTTCAGTAGCTTGTTAGCTTGTTCAGTAAGATTATTTTTTGTGCAGTTAATTCAATTTTGATGACTGAGCGAGGGACCGGGTCCCAGGAGAGAGAGAACCCCACCAAGTCCGAGGGTGACCTTCCCGGCTGAAGAACAACTGTGTGTAGAGAATTTCCCCACTTGGCAGCATCAGAGACATGTGGCAGCAACACCTGCTGAGGTCCAAATTCAATTCCCAAATGGAAACAGCCAACAGTCTGGTCTTGGACAGATGTAAGGAATCCTCTTCTTAGTTTTGGTGTGGTGAATTGGTGGTGGCCAGAGCTGACCGACTAAAGGTGGCTCGCCTATACTTAAAACTATTTCCTATTTAAGTAAAGTATTTAAAATTCAAAGCAAAAACTTGTGTTTACATTTCTTAGCGAGACAGAGACACTGATTGATATTTTCATAACATTATAGCTTTGATTACCTACTACTACTTTATTTATTCATAAAGCACTTTAAAACAACCATGGCTGCGGCAAACGCTGCACATATAAAAGATAACACATGAAACAAGAAAAAAAAACATAAGAACAGACAGTTAAAAACCCTAATAGTATCAATAAAACAATAAAACAGAGCAAAAACAAAAAGGTCTCATGCTGTGGTGAAAGCCAAGAAATAAAAATGCATTTTTTAAAATAGTTTTTAAAGTGGACAGTGAAGGGGTTTGGAGCAGCAAAACTAAAAGGTCTGTCCGCTCTCAGCTTTCTTTTAGACCTCGGCGCCTCCAGGAGCAGCTGATCAGCTGACCTGAGGCATCGAGCAGGAGAGCAAAAGTGGAGTTGGTAAACTTTTTTTAAAAAAAATAACAGAATCTTAAAATGGACTGAAATGCGCCGGCAGCCATTGGAGGGAAGCCAGGGAAATGGTGATATGCTCCCTCTTAGCAGCTTTAGTTAGTAGCCTGCGGCAGCATTCTGACCCGCCTGGAGATGTTTCTGGGGAGGACTGGCCGACTCCAAGGTAAGGCCCATTACAGTAGTCAAGCTGGGATGAAATGAAGGCATGAACTGCTGTTTCAAGTTGTTATTTAATAAAAACTGGATTTGACCAATGCCTCAACCTTAAATGAATTTAAAATCACTGTCCATCTTAAAACCCAAGTTAGAAACGGTCTGCTTTAAATATGGCACTAAGGGGCCCAAATCAATAAAGGGAGGTCCACATGAGCCAGTAGAACCAAAAACTACCACTTCACTATTTATTTTTTTCGTAATAGTTCATTCTCAGATGTCTTTGCAATTTCTCTTTAGTTAGTTGCTAGATTCCTATGTTTTTTTTTTTTTTTTTTTGTTTTTTTTTACAAAGTTAATCTTTCAAATAGATTAGTATGAGTTCTAATTTGTACTTCCTATATTGTAGTAGGGACCACTTCCAATGTAATCTTTCAATTTCAAATGAAAGGTTAATAATGTGATAGTAAAAAACTATTGAATTTTTTTATAAAACACAAATGTAATTTCTTTCTATAAAGTATGCAACAAGATGGACTCCTGATTAAGACAATGAATTTACCTTTACGATAGAGTTTTGGTAGATGTTTCATAGTGTTTTTCAAGTTTCAGAAAATACATTGAAAACCATGTATCCTTTTCCTGAAGCTTCATAATCATACGTTACTTTTTTTGCTGATAACATCAAATCACTTCGAAGTTTGCGGTTGTGATGCGACAAAACGCTAAAACGGGCAGTTTTGTGTTTGTCACAGTACTTTAGATTCTCCTGTATGCATAAAACGTGAGGTGCACCATTGTAACTTCTAACCTGAACCATAATAAGTTTAGGCAGCAGTATTTACAGTACTTGAACGTGAACAAATGCATAGAACAACCTCTGCATACCAACACTTGAAAGAAAGCCAGAGGACCAGACCTTCTAAATGTCTTTATTACACATTGTGAAAAATAGGCTGGCCACGAGGGACTTTAAAGCGTATAAATGTATACCTTGTTAACAAGGAACAGCAGGGACTGAGTGAGGCCGCAGTGCTTCTCTGCCAGGAAGCGATACCGTCGTTCCTCTTCCTTCAGGATCCCCTGGTGGCTCTGCCTCAGGTAAACCATGTATTCACTATTCTCCTAGAAAACAACACATAGTAAAATATTTTGACACAAAAAAGTAGTCCATTGGTTTCACTTCTGCATTGTCTCTGTGCGTATGTATGCATTTTAGAACTACCAGAGAGTCTCTGAAGGTTCCTCTTCTAAGTTGTTTTTCTAAAGCTTCTGCCTGGTTTCTCACCTCCATCTCGTACACTTTGCGACTGCCCTGCAGCAAAGTACACAGTTCAATTCAAGAACCACAAATTATCCCGAACCTGTCTGTTGGCAGTGCACTGAGTGATGTTTATGCTTGTGCTAATTAGCTGTGCTTCTTGATTGTTAATAATGCCAGGAGGCAGCATGTTGCAAGTTCTCCTAATTTAAACCAACCCGTTGCTGTGTCTTCTGACACGGGGAACCAAAAGCTTCCCTCTTTCAGAGGCTGGCAGAATGCAGGAAAAAATAGAGCCACAGCTAAAGGGCTGTTTTGGCATGCCTTTAAATCACTGCTGTCCAAACTCTTTGTTATGGGTGGGCCGGTCTTTAGAAAATGGATCTCTGCATCAAAATAGATTCGGAACACGAGGGTCTTGCAGCTTTAAAGAAAAATGTCATAAATTTTCAGGTTCTTTATTTTTGTCTATATTTGTTTTTGTGTCTGCATTTCCAGCAGCGACAACAGGACATTGCTCCCTGTTGCTCTGTTTAGCCAAGTTTAACGAAACGTATGGTCTGTTTTTAGTTCAAATAACCCTTTCCTGACTGATGGATGCTTATCCTCTCTGTTCTTGTTTTTTAGGGGGGTGGGGGGTCTGGGCATGATGTGTTGCTGTTTTAAGATATGTTTACTTCCTGTTGTCAGACAGGTTATTTTGAAGTGATCCTCTTCTTTCCAAAATATCTGATAAATATCAGTTAAAGGGGACACATAGAGCAAAATCCACTTTTCTAGCCCTTAAATACATTTTGTTGTGTACTTAGAGCATCTAGGAGTGCAGAAAATGTTAATGTATTCTGTCCAGGTGCTGCGTAGATATCTTTATATTCCGTTTGAGTCAAATTTGTATTACACTCCGTTTTAATTACGTCACAATATTTGCTGTGGAACCACTAAATAAGGTCATGGACTTCTAGCTAACCAATTCTGCGAATCTGCCATTTTTGTACTGCAATTTTGTGGTCCAAGCTGAAGGATGCCAACGTCAAAATTAAATAAGCCAAAATGTTTGGTTGTTCATTACATCGTCCCCCAGCGTACAACAAAAATGGCCAATCGGGGTGAAGTGGAATGCTCTGCAACCTCTTTTAGATTTAAAGAGACAGCAACAAAACAAGTTGTTCTCAGACACACCTCAACAAGGGTAAATTAATGAGGAATTAAGATGAAAGCATTGCAGTTCCACTTTATATAGACCACAACTGAATGATATAAATGTGAAAAGGAAGAAGTTAAAAGCTAAGAGCTATTGTTTTTTTTGTTTCTTCTTTTTCAAATTGGGCCAGATTGGTTTAAATATGATCTTTTACTTTATTAAATTAAATCATTTGAAATTTGCATTTTGTATGAACTCATGTAGTCTTGACTAACATTAAAATAAGTTTGATCATCACAAACGTTTTAGTATATGCCGCCTATCCCCTTCACAGCTGCTGGTAAACCAAAACAGCTTATTGAGAGATCAACATTTTTAACAACTGTAAATTTAGCAAAAAGTAATTATTTGTAATGGTTGAAACATAGTGGGCTAAGTGATTAACAAATCCGAAAGTGATGTTTAATGGACTGGGTCAAAAAGCAACAGACTTACCTGGGTAATACGTTTAGTTAGGCCTAGAGGTAACAATGTGAACTCACTTCCATGTACTCCTCGTCCAATTTGACATTCTTCTCCATCGCCTGCAGCACCTCTTTCTGGAACCACAGAAACTGATGCAGGAAGAAAGACAGCACTACTGGAATAACCCAATTCTGAGGAATACTGCACACTTCTTCAAGTATTTTTGCTTTCATGGCAGGTTTATCAATTTGCATAGTTAGAAGCTTTGTCATGTCAATAAAAAACAGCCTAAAAAAATGGAAATTCAAGCAAGCTGGTCTTAGTTTTGGAAAATGTTTAGTGGCCCGTTAATCTTTCAACATGAAGGTTAATTTTTATTTCAATGTGAAATGCACTCACCAACCCTTCCATCTCTGCAGTGAGCCTCCTCTGTGTTTCTGATATCTGGATCAGGACATCGCCTGTTCAAAGCAAAAATAGATGTGGTGCACAAAATAAAAACTGATCATTTCATTATTGTGATCTTGGTTAAGGTCAACTTTATTTAATTTAAGTCAGGTGAGCAAAAGTGCAAATCTAAATTGAAATATTTATTAGAAAACCTAATTTTCTACAAAAGACTGACACCTCAGCCATTTTGTGTGAATTATTATAAACAGTTTAAAAGCTTTTTTTTATGAGAATCTCATTTCACACAGTGCCTTACAAATGTATGGCTTTGCTATGCGCCTATTCACACAGTAGTTGGTCTCATTAAAACCACAAACATCAATATATTTTCTTGAGATTTGATGTGATAGACCAAGACAAAAGTAGTGCTTAGTTGAGAAGTGAAAATAAACATAAATAAATATGTGTTTTTTTGCAGCCAAAATGTTTGAAAAGTGAGGCATGGATTTGTAGTCAACCCCATTTACTATGATACCGCTTTAGAAGTCTCTTAAATCATAAACAGGTCGCACCTATGTGTTATGTAATGTCAGTGTTATGTAATATCAGTACAAATACAGCTGTTGTGTGCAGACCTCAGAGGTTTTTAAAGAAAATCTGTGAGAAAAGCATAGCATTAAGATGAAGGACGACACAAACTGGTCAGTTGAGACCAAAATGTAACATTTTGTCGTAAAAAAACGATCACTCCGGCTCCCCCTGAACACAAGCTCCCCACAGTGAAACATGGTGGTGGCAACATCATGCTGTGGGGATACAGTCTGAGCTATAATAGAATGGTTTAAAGAAAATGGCCCAGTCAAAGCCCAGATCTAATTCTAATTGAGAGTCTGGGGCAGAGCCTGAAAACAGCTGTTCATTGATGTTCTGACCGACCTGACCAATCTGACTGAAGCTGAAAAATGGTGCATAAGGGAATGTGCTTGAATTAGTTTCTAAATGTTTAAAGCTGGTCAAGATATGCTCCAAAAGATCTCGCTGGGTGCAGCACAGTAGCAGCCCGCTGCTCCCTAAGGGATTGGTTAAATGCAGAAGAAGGATGTCATTGTAATGTATGTCAGAATGACAAATAAAGATAATTATAATTACAATAAATGATATAAGACTTGAAGCTGTAATTGCAAAAAAGGTGGTTCTACCAAGTGTTTACTTATGGGGACTGAATAATTTACAGACCTTCGCAATTCGGGATATACAGTTATAATTCTGGTTGACCACTCACATAAAGCCCCCCCCCCCAAAAACAAATTGAAGTTTGTGGTTTTGATTTAAAATCTGAAAACGTTTAAGGGGTTTAAATATAACATCATATTGTGATAAAGCTGGTGCTTTACACCCGTTTTAGAAACCAGACCAACATTTGTCATGCTACGCTAGCCCTTTCACAGTCAGATGTAAAAAGTAAACTGGCTCACCAAGAGAATGAGACGAAATCGTGTGAAGGGCCTGGTCTCCCATCTTAGCCAGAGCGCTGAAGTACGCCTCACTGCAAACAGTTAAGGCTGCAGCAAAGACACAGTCAAATCTTCCAGCAAACATTTTAAACATGGAGCACCAGACACGGGCATATATTAGCTCTTCAGTAACTTCACGCATTTTCAAGGTGCAGTTAATTGGTTCACCCGGCGGCCCTGCTCTTACTCATTAGGAAAATAAGCCCTGAAGTGCTGACACCTGATACGTGCTGCTGGTGTAGGAATAGATTCGTGCCAGAGGGTTTTGTATTACAACACTCCGCTGTGACTGTGAACCTGTTCTTGTTTCAAGAGGAGGAAGAGAGGCACATTAACAATGCATGCTGCTCTCCCAGTTACCTGTGTTTCACTCACGATAAAGACTAAAGAAATGCCAAGAAATGAAATCTTGCAACACTAGCATATTTTGATGAAGCATGTTTAAATTCTGCACTATAATATTATCACCAAATAATAATCAACATTTAAAAAATCTTGGTTTTATGCAGTGCAGATCTAAGCTTCCATACACATATCCAAAAAATGCTTTATTCCATTAAGGATCTGAAGGTTATGCCCACCTTCTTCCATTTTGAACCCCTAAGCAAACCTTTTCTTATCCATACCCATAACCACTGCATACCTGTCCATTTTACTTGTTTTTTGAGGATTAAGTTGAAGTAGAAAGATAAATATTAAACCAAAATATCAGATTTCACCATAAATTTACTTTTAGTTGATATTATTTTAGAAATATGTAATTTTAAACTAACTTTCCATTGATTGTAGCCCTGATCTTTATTTCTAACAGGCAGTTCCATGAAACATGAGAGGCTATGAGCTCTGATAAAACTAAAAAGAAACTGAGCAGACCCTTGCTATTTATTGAAGTCACATTACAACATTTTCTACAGTCAAATGTTAGTATAGAACAGAAATTGACTTCAGAATCTGTGGTTGTCAAACCAGAGACAAAACCTCCACAAGCAGGTATGAATTCATGGTGGGTACAAAAAGTCTCATGACAAACAGCTCATTTTTGTGCCCAAATAAGTACGTATGAACTCATACATATTCTATGCCAGCACTGACCAACTCGCTCACCTTGGAAAGCTCTAACATAGCCGTTTCCAAGTGCAACGAGCTTCTGCAGACCTGGGTTGAAGTTCTCCATCAGGCTCTATAACAAAAAACAGTCATGAAACAGAAGCACAAAACAATACTTGCTCATTATTCAGCAAAAAAACAAAACATAAACTTACTGAGTAGACACTCAAAGTTGATTTGTGCAATTGATCACTGCTGACTCCTGACATAGTGACCGACTTTAAAGTTATGGGTAGAAGAAGAACAGAAAAACGGCAAAAAAAGATCGTCAGGATGAAGTGTAAAGAGTCTGTATCCCCATTCAAGTTTCTGAAAAAGTATCGGCAGCCCTTTTCTCGACGTCTACAGAGAAAGTCACTGTAGTTTCAACCTTTCTGATGCTGATCCAAAGCTTTTAACACTTTTCTCTCTCGCTTCTTTAGTCATTCATCAGTGAGCTCCTCAGCGCCTTGTCATCACCTGTTTTCATAGCAAGAGAGAGCAAGCATGTGTGGAGAAGTGAAAAGGGAGGAGGTGGCATCCATGTAACCAGATGAAATATTAAACTGAGACCTGAAAGGAAAGCAGAGCGGTCTATGACGTATGTCTCTGGTCACCTGAGGGAGGACCTTCACTCAAGTGAAACCAGCTGCTGGCCCAATCAGGAGGCAGCAACCTGGTAATTTAAATAGTTTCTTACAATATTTTATCCTGTGATGATCTGAAATTAGCTAGCATTACCCTTTTAACCAAAGAGTACTGCTTTACAAAATTTAGAGCACAACGACCATCATTGGATAAGAAATGTTCCCACAGTGCACATTTAGCATGTACTTCAAATTAGATGAAACTGCAGTATGGTTGATAATTGTGTTAAGGATATTGATTGCTATGAAAATTTTTGTCCCAATGCCTTTTCTTTTTCATGCACAACATCAACAACCTCTATCCTGGTCTTTAAAATTATTCTTAAGTATTAACCTAAGAATAGGCAGAAACAAGTAATTCAAAATGGGCGCTTTTGTTATTGGTATGTGGGGTTTTAATGCATAGCACCTGAAATATTATAAGTTAGATAATACTGCATCCAAGCAGTCCTTTGCAATTGCGATATTGAATGTACTGAAACTGTGTTAAGATCATTCTGTATCTTTCAGGATAAACAGAATAATTGAAAATTGGTTGGGGTAAACTCAAAAATAAATTCCACTGGGGGGTTAAAAATACAGACAAAAAGAGAACAGATGCACTGATCCAGGAATACTTTTCATGTTGGAGTGGGTAATGGCAGACTAGCTATATACGTGGCTGTATCTAGGAAAGAAACACAGTAAGCCAGATAATCTCTGAGCCAGTCTTCAGGTCAAGAGGGTGAAAGAGAGCAGAGACAGTTAGTAGCAGTAAAATCTCAGCCAACAGCTGATGTCTAGGAGTGAAACAGGGTTAGACTGATGGACTGGGCCAGCTGTATCAAACACAATAGCAATCCTTAGAGCTCTCTTAAATCACCTTTCTTCCCCATTCTGATGCTCGGTTTGAACTGCAGCAGGTCGTCTTGACTGTGTCTACATATCTAAATGCATTGAGTTGCTGCCATGTGATTGGCTGATTAGAAAGTTGCGTTGATGAGCAGTTGGACAGGTGTACCTAATAAAGTGGCTGGTGAGTGTATTTGTCGTATTTATGTAAATACCAACTCATATAACACAAAATAGGAAGCAATAAATAAATAAATAAATTGACATCCATCTTAATACAATTTTTTGAAGTCCTTTTATTTTGTTAAGGTTGGGTCCAGTGTTAGTTTGTATTAAAGTCAATTTTAAATAAGGTCTGAGAACCAGTTCATCACATATCACAAATTGTCCTTCAAAAACTAAAAAGATAATAATCCAGAATAAAAAGGATGGTAATAAATACTGAAAACATGAGGGAAACATTAGACATTTAGAATGTTTTCTAAAAGGATGCCATGATGACAGCACTAAAATTAACATGACAAAATCTAAATAAAATTAACGGAAAATTATCGTTAAATAAAATTAACGAAAAAACCCCCACAAATATTAGCCTCGATCAAAATAACCACCCTCTTAAAACCTTAATTTCCTCTGCAGGACACAAAAGGTACAAGACAAGCTTTGCCACATAAAACTAAACCCGCTAACTCATTAAGTAAGTAAAGTCAAAACAGTTCAAATCTATTTAAAATCCCACCTTTTTGAGCTCCAGACATATCTAAAAGCTAGATTTTCAATACTGAATTATAATATAATAATAAAAATACAACCACTGGACAGGAAACACAGAAGCAGAAGGCTCTCACACGCACACAGCAGAATACTATTCCCAGTGGGTGCACAATATAAAGCTTTGATGAGTTGGCACACTGGTGCTGGAGATCCAGGCTTTTGTCAGAGTTTTCAAATGCTAACAGAGGTGGGGCAGAGTCACTGCTGACAGAGAGATCAAATCTCGAGGGTACTGTGACATGGATATTATTTTGCAACGTACAAACTGGACTCTTATGTCCGGCACTACTCTATTATAATGGTTATATTGCAATAGGTGTGACAGCTAATCATCATGAAAAGCTTTTGTGCTTTGTTCATATGTGACGTGATGTTGTAACAAAGAAATCACAAAAATTTATTTTGATTTCAGGTTTTGAAATAACAGCAGGGACTGTGTATGAATACAGATAGCATCAGAACATGTGTAGCAGCTCATTTGTTTCATTCTCTATTTTAAATCCCCAAGATCATCATAGATGACATCTTCACCCCATCCGCCATCTTTATGTTGCTCTTGGCAACGACTCACAGTCTCCAGCACGGTTTTCAGACGTCGACTCAGAGCCGCCAGGTGAGGCTCGGACAGCAGCGGGGCCACCTTGTGCAGCGGATCCTGCGACAGCGACGCCCTCATGACGTCACTTATGTGGTACTGAGGCAACGACAGGAGACGCAGACGCAGCCAAGTGGAGCGACGGATTCTGAGGACCCCAAAACAAAACAAGTGTGAGAAGACAAGATGGGATAAAAACATTTAATGTCATACAAAAGTCTTCATAACCATTAAATGTTTTCTAACTTATTGCATAACAAAAAAGGCTTTAATAAATGTAATTTGATTTTATGTGACAGATCAACCAGCAATAAAAATAATTGTGGATTTTAAGGAAAATAGATTTTATTTTAAGATTTTCCACAAATAAAATTTTCAAAGGTTTGGCTTGCATCTGCATTGACCTCCTCTGAGTCAATACTTCGCAGAGTCATTTTTCTTTGCATCTTTTGGCATATGTCCCTACCATGTTTACACATCTAGAGACAAAAAAAAAAAAACAGCTCAAGCTCTGTTAGTTCGGACGGAGAGCATCTCTGAACAGGAACTTTCGAGTCTTGCCACAAACTCTCATTTTGGATATAGGCAACAGAATGTTTAGCTATCTGGGAAAAAAAAACAACAACACGATTGCATGTTTTTCCTCATACCTGCAGCATTGCCGCAGTGGGGCTAAAATCGAAGGTTCATCTTTTGAGTGACGCCCAAATCTGCAGCGTGAAAGACAAAAACAGATATACCAAATGTGAATGAAGATGTTTCTGACAAGCACGTGAACACTCAATCAATGAATGAACTAAAGCACTAAAGCACATTTTAAAAACCACATGGGTGACCAAAGTGCAGTACATTAAAACAAGAAAGAAAAAAAAAAACACCTCGCAAACACATCGCTTGAAAACTGCTAAAATACTCACGCCCTCCCATTGTCGAGATGCAGCAGGAAGGTGTTGTTGCCAAACTTCTCGAAGGTTTCATAATGATGCCTGTCCATGTTACCTGGACAGGAAGTAAAAAGGGGTTCAGGCTCACTGCTTTCTAATTCAAACAGTTTACAAAATGGATGTATTGGCAAACACATATTTTTCAAATATATATATTTTTCACTTGTTTGCATAAAATTGTGTAGTCATTTAGTCATATACCTTTTAATAATTTGTTGTAAAATAATTCATCCAAAACCGACAAAACAACAGAAACTCCCTGTTTTAACACAAGAATTTTATTTCAACCCTCGTTTTAATACTTTACAAAATTAAAGAAAGAAAATACATGGTGGCTGTATAGTTTGACTTGTCATGTCGAACTTGCCAGGACCGATCCTATCAAAACACAGCAGATGTTTGATGACTTAACTCTGGGTTAGAAGTCACAGCGGCTCACAGGAGTCAGAGTGTACTCAATAATCTCACCCTTCTTAAACTACACAAAGCAGGATCGAAGTTGGCACGAAGTGGAACCTTTGTGATTATATTAATGTCACTCAGTCCCCAGGTTCCACTCTCACACTCTTCATTCAGATAGAGAGGGCAGTGGTAGACTGGTAAATGTGGAGCAGTCGGAGCAGCTTGAAGATTGCCTGTATCTGTTAAATACGAACTTTTACAAGTTAAAGCATGTGCTGCACTGTTTCCGGTCCTGACTTGAGCCTTGACACAAACAATTGGCATTGAAAATGGCCGGGGGGACACAGCGTCCTGTAGGGCTCCTATCTCTGGGTCCCATGATGCCCCTGTCAGCTGCAAGCCAAACAAATAAATGGCATCTGGAGGAAGCAAGGCAAGGCATGTCCTCTCACGCAGAACCTAGAGGGGCAAAAACAATAAAGGTCACAGTGATGATCATCTCAGGTACACTAAGAGAGCAAAATCCATCGTTTTCATTACTGTAGAAGTTCAGGATTTTTGAAGTGAGGTTCTGTTAAAAGGCGTAAGCAGTTAATGCCTTCCCTACAGTAGATAAATTGGAAATAAAATGTCTGATTTTAGTGATCTGAAATAATTATACCAAAGTCAACCTTTTCCCAACTTTAATGTGAACTATACCCCGTGCAACTCAGTAGAAAAACAAATTGAAATAATTTACCGTAAAAAAAGAAAGAATAATGTGGCTGCAGAATAGTTTTTAGACAATAAGTGTCCGCTTTGGTCTCTGCCCCTCAGACAAAACTTCAGTCTTCAGCTGATTTATACTAAATGAAGACGCCAAAGGAGATATTACCATCTTTTAGCCTTTTACAAGAAACTCACTTTAAAATTCCTAAACTAAATTTATAAGGTGAGTTTAGTATGTCTTGTATTCCCAACCTGAAAATGTAGTATTATATCACTGATGTATTTGTAATTTTCTCGAGCAGCCCCTCGCATCAACGCCAGCAGAAGGCCTCTGGGCTTTTGAAAAGCTGCCAGTCGATAAGCACCTGGTGGATCTGAAGCGCTGCCGTAACCGAGGTAAGCGCTGAGCAGCTCTGCCCTCTTCTCTAACCGAGACAAGTCAGTGAACTTTATCAGCGAAGTGGAGGACAAATTGTACTGAACAGGCTGCTGGAGATGTGAGAGGAGCAACGCTACCAAATCGATCAGATGATCCCATTCAGCCTCAAGGAAGTCACGAAGGGGACTGCGAGACGCAGCTCCCACATCTCTAATCGCGCTGTCTTTCTTGTGTGTGAGGTAATTCTTCAGAGCCTGCAGTCTTTCTCTCACTTTAAGGTAGGTTGGCAGTTTGACAGGTGGAACCTGTTTAGGGCTAAAACTCCTCACTCCTCCTAAAGGTGTTTGGGAGGCCCGGAGGAGTACGTTTAAACTGTAGCTATTCATTTTGGCTACTTCAGGGGCCACATCTGTACTGAAACCAAGCACATCCGGGTCACTGATTGCCAAATCCCGAAAACGTTGTTCCAAAACTTGCAGCAGTCCTGATAAATCTAAGAGAGAAAGAAAATGACTTTGTGTTAGTGCAGAATTTATTTACATAACGGCAAAAAACACATGCACAATAGTTTTTATATATTTGCTTCTTGCTGCTTTTAATTTAGAAGATCTGTCAAATTTTCTAGCAGTTCTTATTCATATTACTTTATACAGAGCGCTTTGCAAAACTAGTAATCCTATCAAACTTCTTCTAAATGTCAGTTTGGGGGGATTTTATGTGACAAAGTAGTGCATAACTGCAAAGTACAAATAAAAACCCGAAGAGTGCATACAACACACTATGTGTGGTGGAACACTAACACTGAACAGTACTGTGAATTCACCATTACTATAATAAAACATGGTAGTGGCAGCATTATGGTGTAGGGATACTCTTCTTTAGCAAAGGCAGGAAACCCCGTCAATGTTAATAGCATGCAACTAAATACAGAGCAATCCTGGAAGAAAGCCTGTTAGAAGACTTGAAACTGGACAGATTCACCTTCCAGAAAGACAGTGGACCCAATGAATCAGCTAGATTGACATTGAAATTGTTTGGATCAAAGCATTTTCATGTGTTAGAAAGGGCTAGTCAAAGTGTAGACCTAAATTCCCAAAAAGTGGCTGTTTAGAGACAATCTCCATCCAATCTGAATGACATGGAAACACTTTAAAAAGAAAAAAAAGTGTGGGGAAAAAATGCTGCCTTAAAAGTTGCAAAGACAGGTGTCTTGCAGGTTTAAATGCTGTAATTCTACAGAGCATAACCACAGCGAGGCTAAATATAACAAACACATCCAAAAACATGTTTCATTTTCATTTCATATCACATGCACTGGTCTATCACATAAAATCCCAATGCAATGCATCGAAGTCTGTGGTTGTAACAAGACAAGTTGAGTAAAAGTTCAAAGGCTATGAATACTCTTGCAAAACACTGTAACAATTTTAAATGTCTTAAGTCTGTTGATGGCGTTTGAATCAGTTTGCACCCAGGCTCAGCAACAGTTGTACGGTTACCAAAATGGCCACAGCCGCTGATCATATCTGAAAGGAGGCCTGGTCCGCTCCCTGAGAGGGACGACTCTGTAGCAAAGCAACACCTAGCGACACTCTGCACCACCTCTGCATCTGTAGAGTCTATTATGTGGCCACCATGAATAACACTGGCTAGAAATGCAAATAAAACATGATTAAAGTGAGCACTGAATTTATAAGACCGTCTAAATCTTTCATGCCTTACCTGCCATGTAGTGTAAAACGTTTACTTTATCATGGCACTGACTGGCGATGGAAATGTATGCATCTAATAAAGTAAGGAGGTCGTCTTGACTCCTTCAAAAAAGATATAAAAAATCCACATGAATATATAAAAAAAGATGATATTTCTAGATATACAGATGGCTACATAGTTTACATGAGAAAAAAAACATCTCTGGACAAGAAACGTTATATTTAAGCTGAAATATTAGCAGTTTTCATTACCAGTTTGTTTCTTACCAGTGATACATTCTTCCAAAGCTGAAATGTGTATAAGTCCGCCTCTGCAGCAGAACTGAATGGAAGATGGCACAGCGGAGAAGCACTTCCTTGTTGTCATCTGCAACATCTGACCATGACTGAGGGTGACTGACTGACAAAACCTGTTGGAAGGAGTAAAACATCTCCTCCTTCAGGTCCCAGGGAGAGTCACAGCACAGCTGTAGGGCACACATTCTCACTACAGCTGCGAAAAACAAAATAATCATGACTAAAACTGTAATGATTATTACAAAAACAACAGCAATTTTAATAATGCAATAGAACACAGCAATCACTAGCACACAAGTTAACATTGCAAAAAAAAAAAAAAAAAAAAAAAAAGATAAAAATCACATGAACCATAAGTCTGCACAATCTGATGGTAGAGGGAGTGGATCAGACTGACTATAACCCAATAATAAATAAATTGATTGAGCATCAATAAAAATAGGAGAAATCTACCTGGTAAAGATTCAGCAGCATTTTCTTGATTTACAAACCACAATCGAAAGCACGGATGAATCAGACGCTTCTCCTCTGGAGGTCGTGGAAATGTGTGGGTAGGAAAATATATTAATAGGGGTACTGTAAAGATATCAGTTCCACAGGCTGTGGATGAGCAAATGACTCTACCTTTAAAGGGAGATGTGAGCTGACTGAGGCGCGCCACCACTTTATCGTCCCAGTTTTCCAACAGGTGACAGTTGTTAAAGACCAGCCACCGGCCTTCACTAACGGCTTTGTCCAGAGCTGACAGGATGAGCTCGTTATCACACAATCCCCCAAAAGAAATTACTTCTACCTGGACCTAAAAGGTGTTAAAGAAAGAGGAAAAGAATGAAGCCTCGCAAAACTATTCACACCCCTTGAACCTTATTCTCACTTGCAACATTAAAACCAAAAACTTAATGTATTGGGATCTTAAAGTTTAGGCCCCATAAAGGACGACGACAAGATACATGGTTTTCAAAATTATCTATAGGTAAAAATCTGTAAAATGTGGCTTGCATTTCTATTGGGCATCACTTATTCTTGTATATCGAAATAAAATCTGCACCAAACAGGTCATGAATAAACACGTGGAGAAGGTTAAAGTAGGAATACATTTTTAAAACAACTTTCTAAACTTTAAAGATTTTATGGAGAAACGTTTAGCCCATCATCAGGAAATGGAGTGTATGGCACAACTGCACAACCAAGACATAGGCGGTTCACCAAAAACTGACAAGCTGGGCAGCCAAGAGGCACACTGCATTACTGGAGGAGCTGCAGAGATCCACAGCTCAGGTGGGAGAGTCTGTTGGCAGGACTAATAATTATAGACTCTACAGAACTTACCCCTAAAGAAGAGTGGCACAAAGTAAGCAACGGCCATTAAAATGTGAAAATGAGGTCGAATGAAACCTAAATGTAACTTTTTAGAATACACACACGTTATACATGGAAGAAAGCTAGAACTGCACTTCATTCTGAAAACACTGTCTCCTCATTAAAACATAGTGGCGGCAGCTTTATGCTGTGAGATTTTTGTTTTCAGGACATACAGGGATGCTGGTCAGAGTTGATGGGAAGATGGATGTAAATGTAACATAATTCTTACATAAAACCATCGGACGGAAAATGTCCAATGGTTTAAACATTAACCCAGAGCTGTGGAAAGGTTTAAACCAAAGCGTATCCATGCTCTGGAAAAGGCCCAGACTATTGTTGATTCCAGTTGCACTTCATCCAGCATGACCAAACATGAAATGGACTGGAATAAAAATGCACCGCACACTGTCTAGATTTTTAAAAACATCTATATTCCTTCTCTTTCACGATTTTGTGTTGGTCAACCATAAAAATCTTAACTAAATATATCAGTTTGTGTGTGTAACATAAATATGTGTAAAATGTTCAGCGGGGATGATTTTTACAAAGCATTGAATTCAATGTAAAAAAACAATGTAAATAGTGGGTTCACCTCGTTTTGTCCGTCTTTGTGGATCAATTGATGTATGAAACGGAGAGGCCAAACGCTTATCTGCATATCTCCTTCTGAGTTAGGCAATGTAAGGATGATGGCTCCATCAGTTCTTGCTAAATGTTTTGAAAGAGCCACTGGAATCTCAGAGTCAGGAGCTGCGGATGTTGTTGCAGTCAGGCAAAGTGAGCAGGTATTTATAGAGTCTCCTAGGTGCTCTAGGCAGTCTGGGCGTATGGTTTTCCACAGGATAGCCCTCTGCAGCAAGGAAAGGTGAGAGTGAGAGCAACAGGGAACGTTGCCTACTATAGTAGAGGAAGTGAAGCAGAGGTATTCTTGCCACTGTGTGGGAGAAGCACAGATTGAATCAATCAGACCCTTGAAACAGGAAATCTTTTCCAAGAAGAGAAGCTCTGTGTGAATATTCGTAGGTATCCAGCTGGGTAGGTCACTGGAGGACTTTAAAGCAGTGTCAGAGGTGCTGACAGAAGTTTTTACATCAGTTACTTCATCTTCTATATCTTCAAGGCCCCTGAGGAAGACCAACTTTTCTGCCTCGGAGCAAAGCTGATTGTGCTCAAGCACTGCCAGAGACACCAACAGCTTCAAAACAGCGAAATGTCTCTTGAAGAGACTTGGTCTGTACTGTATCAGCAGCTGCTGTACCATCATGCTCGTCGTCTCTGGAAACGTGCTCTGTGCTGCTTTCCGAGTTGTGTATGACACTAATGGTCCGCCCTTTGCGCTAAAAGCCTCTTGCATCACTTTTATGAAACCTTGCAGGGAAAAGTAATACGCAGGAGAGAGACGGGACACCGCCTGAAGCGCCTGGTAGAGGGCAGCAGCCAGCTTCATTAACTGACGAGGGGAGGCCAGCAGGGACTTGTGGTAATCCAGCTCTTCACTTAGCTGATTTATCTCAGCCTTCAGTTTCCTCATTTCCTCTTGACAATCAGCCACACGAGGAAGAAAATCTGAATCTTTGAACAGCAAGCTGCCAGATTTGAGGATATAGTCCATCAATGCTTCCTAGAAGAAGACGAAAAACATTCAGAATGAAAACAAAACAACAGTATTAATAAACACGATTGTTTGGCATTCTGCTTCTAAATTATTTTAATAATAGTCTTTAAACTTAAATTAAAACTTAACCTCTAACAAAAATAACCCAGTCCAGGAGTTGAATATCTCAAGATTTAATTTATACAACACAAACTGAATGATGAAGAAATCAGGCAACTGACACAAAGACATTTTTTTTAAATCCTCCCAATAATCTGACACAACAGAAAGATCCAAAAATAAACAGTCCGCCTAAGTCACCTCTGCTGAGACCAGCTTCGCCTGCAGAAACTGATTGTAATTCAGGAATCGCGTGTGTTGAATCAGCAGCTCTCTACACTCAGACTGCAGCAGCTGTGTCAGCATCAGCTCCCGGATCTCTTCTGAGCTCAGAGAGAGGTCAACCACAAGTACTTGGGCCAAGATGGACGGATCGATCCCTGGGGAACAAGAGCAAATGAAACCTTGAGTTATTACTTTCAAATGTGCAGAAAGAGGTCATCACCACAAAGTCATCCAGTATCCTCCACAGATTCTATGCTGGGATCTAGTTACCCTTATTATATCATTTTCTATTCAGCTTTTGTTATAATATACAGTGCCAAGCAAAAGTATTCATCCGTCTTGAAGATTTTCACATTTTGTCATAACATGATAAAACCTGAAAAAGTCCAAGAGCTAAGAATACTTCTGAAGGCACTTTTTTTTACTATTGTGGAACAAATAATATGGATAAAATTAGCCCTTAATTTGTTCTTATCTTAAATGAATGCCAGCGATCGAAACAAATGCCTCCACTTTTCAATCTAATACTAAAACGTTAAAAAATGCTGGTGCAGACATTACCAGGTGATCTTACCGCTGCTGAGCAGTCTAACAGGCAGAGGGGTGCTAAGGACGAGGCAGAAATCTGGATGAACAGCTTGAGGAGGCCGTCGTAGTCCATGAAAGCAAGTTCGGTTAGGACGCACCAATTTCGCTAGAAACTCTGGGCTAGGCTTTGCACGTTCCACGTGAGTAACTAATACTTTCCATCCTAAAAAAAAAACAAGGTTTGCATAAGTAATTAACTTAGAATAACACTTGAATGAAACAGGCGCTTAGTTCATTTGGTTATTTAATTCACCTTTCTCAGCAGCAAGTTCCAGCCTATCAAGAAGCTCCAGATCATCTGCGCACAGCACCAACCCAAACCCCAACTCCTTCTCAAGATTTGCATTCTCACCTGTACAGGAGGTAAGTGAGAGGTACTGACTTCTAGCACGGATTTAAAGATGTTTCAAAAACAGCTTGGAACTCAGGCTCGAACCTTTTCACATATTGATGTCACTACCACAAACTGCAATGTATTTTATTGGGATACTTCCCAACAGACCGACACAACGCAGTTAATAACTTTGAAGTTACATCAAAGCATATGCCAGTGTTAGACTGACCCAGTTAAAGTCCAGACTTCTATCCAGTTAAGAGTCTGTGGCATTGCTTGAAAGTTGCTGTTCACAGATGCTCTGGAACAAATCTGACAGATACTGATCTGTTCTGCAGAGCATTTGGTAAGGATTTTAGTCTCCAAAAGTGCAAGACTGTTATCATCATACCCTAAAAGACTTGATTGAAAGCAAATGATTTATCCAGAACGTTTTGACTCGGGCTAAATTTAAAGTAAGCCACGCTATTCAGATGATTTTCACATGTAAAAAAATAAATGTATTTTATCTTTCATGTTATGTGATACTTTTTATTAATTCATCAAACAAAAACTACAAAATATTTTAAAGTTTGAAGCTGTAAAGTGACATAATAGGAAAAAGTTCAAGAGGTAGAAATATTTTGTAAAGCACTACCTAACCCCACATAAAAAAAGAATGGATATAAATGAAAACATCTAAATAAATCTAAATAGCCTGGATTCTCCTGACTCCTCTGTATTAGACCTGTTCAAAAACAGTCTGAGAGCTGTGAGGACTTGCCTGTAGTGAACCACTGTTGAGAGCTTCTTTCTGAATGTTGGTCGGTGTCTGCCAGAAGAGGCCAGCGGTGAACTCGGGCCTCTTTAAAGCCCCATAGCAGCAGCTTAACCACCAGCCTGGTTGATAGAGTGTCCTCAAGTTGCCATTCCTTCATCCCTAAAATCCAACCAAAAGGCAGCTGCAGCCTCTCAGTCACAGTGATGGGAAAACCAGGAGAGGGAGAGATGGATTCTGTGCCTGTGTCAGTAAACAGGGAGCTTCTGAGGTCCCTGGGGTTTATGTTGATACTACCAGTCAGGCAAAGGTCCCTCCACTTGTTCAGTAGTTCTGTCCGTAAAGCAGCTTCGAATGGTCCTAAATATGACATGGTTGCTGCAAGAATAAGGGCGTCGCCGGCTGTGTTTTGGCGATGCAACTCTGCCTCCTGAGACACAATAAAGGAGAGATTCATTACCACTCACAGTTTGGCCTCCTGGCAGATTTAATACATGCGTCAGATCAACAAACTCACTTAAACATCTGAATAAAATAACCTAAGAAAAAAGAAAAACCTGTTTTCAAACGAGGATCTGAAAACTGTGATTGACCACATTTTTTAGTTCAGTTTCACTAGCCGCACTGAGGCTAGTGAAACGGAGGCAATAATGATAATGCATAAAAATATTGCTTTAAACTGAACCACAAAAAAATCTGTTACAGGATAAATACTCTTTCACTGCTCTGTAAATACAAAAAAAATTGTGTGCTTCACTTCAGAAAACATGTTAGTCATTTGCAACTTTTGCATCACCTGAAACTCAGTCCTCCAGTTTCGGACGTGCATCTCCACCTGCACAGCACATGTGGTAGCTGCTTCTTCTTGGCTCTCAGCTTTGTACAGCTCACAGATGAGGACCTCCAGCTCATTTCGGACCGTTTGAAGCTGACGCTCTTTGTCTTCTAAACACTGGTCGGCCTCCTTCTCTTGCTGCTTCCACAAGTGCAGCTGTCTTCGTGCCTCTCCAGCTTGCACCTCCAACTGTTGCCTGACCAGCAGGTTATGTTGCATGGAGCAGTATTCGTACACGGCCTGGACCCATCGGCACAGCGACTCACAGGCCTTGCTGACCTCTCGCACGGACTCTGGTACAAACTGAGGACTCTGCACGATCTGTCCGAGCTGCTGCAGCTTATCCTTTGTCAAACTGGAGCGGTCAAAGAATTCCAGCTCCTGGAAAAGAAAAACTATGTATTATCTAAAACATTTAAAAACGCTTCAAATGTGCAAAAAAAGCAACAGGGGCATCAATATGCAAACAAATGATGATGAAAGAGTGCCCAACATCCACGGTCTCTTTTATTGACTGCTTTGACTTGCATTCTGTGTGATATTAAAAAGTTTTCCCCTTACACACCTGAAAAAAGCTGGGCTGTCCGAGGAGTTGCTTGGCACTCTCCCAGCCCGCTGGACGGTTAAACATCAAACAAATAGCATCCATGATCTTCACCACCCGGTCAGGTGGATCTCTGTAGTGACGCACCTCCTCCAGGTCAGATGGGTTCAAGCAATTCAGGACTTCAAGGGCTGACAGGAAAACTGGTTTTATCTTTTAAAAACAAAACCAGAAATGTTTTTTTTTTTTTATGGTTTCATAAATACTACTAAATGTTCAAACATTTTCTGCAGGAAGCATTTTACAAAACACAAGTTAATATATTTAGATAGTTATTGGCAAACACTTTACAGTGTCTTGCAAAAGAATTTGAACTTTATTACTTTCATAATATGGCTGCTGATTTTAATGTATTTCAAAGGGATTTTCTGTTATTTACCGAAACAGAGCAAAACACAAGTGAAGTGGAAAGAAAACATGACATTGTTTTCAATCATTTTAATGGAAAAGAAAAAATCTTAGAAGCTTCTTGTGCATGTGTATTCGGTCACCTTTATTTGGATTCCCCTAAATAAAATCCAGTGCAACCAGTTGTCTTCAGAGTCACTTAATTTTAAAACCGAATAATCCACCCATGTTTAATCTAATGCCAGCAACAACAGCGAATCTGTGAAGGCCTCAGTGTTCTGTTAGTGAACAACAGTGTTATGAAAACCAAGACACACAGAAGACAGGTCAGGGATAAAGCTGCGGAGAAACTTAAATCAGTTTTAAGTTACAAAATCCAAAAATGGACAATGGATTACCATACAACTCTGAACCTGTCAACACATGGCCAGCCACCTAAACTGATATGACAGGCAAATAAAGCCTTTGTCAGAGAAGCAGCCAAAGAGCCCTGTGGTACCTCTGGAGGAGCGGCAGACATTCACAGCTCAGGTGGGAGAATTTGTTGACGGGACAACCAGTAGTTATCCACTCACCAAATTTGGTCTAGACGAGTGGAAGAAAGCCTTTGTTGTAAGAAGGCCATAAGAAACCCTGTTTAAAGTTTGCCACGAGCCTTGTAGGGTAAAAAAGCCAACGCGAAAGAATTTTGCCGTGCATGCATGTGTGACGTCCGGAGAACTTATGCTGCAGAATATGGTAGTTCTAGGGTGTTGACTCAGGTACGCTGAATACATATGTAATCCAGACTCTTCAGATCTTTATTTCTGAAAATGTTCACACAATCCAAAAATTACCAGATGTTGAGATTGTATAATCTGCTCCTCTAGTTGATTCAGTTTTCTCTCCCCAACAGCATATTTCTCCACAGCCATTTCAAGCTGAATCTTCTTCTCTTCTACAACTCCCAGGAGCTCTTTCTCAAGCTTTTGAAAAGAGAAATTAATTTGATAAAATCAAAACTAGCAAATAATAGAGATGTGCTATAGAACACATTACTAAAGTAAACGATAGTTACAAATCTGTTTAAATCAATTTTCTAAAAGTATTGTAAAGACAGCCAAACTGTGACCTCAGAATAATACAGGTACTTAGAAGGTATATAGCTCTTTATTACCTGCCGTGCGTTGTCAATCTGTTCTTGTAGTTGTTTTAAATGCTCTTTACACAGTTTAGATGTGTTGTTCACAACGTCCAAACGAGCCAGAGTAGTGGCAATTCTGGAAAATAAAAGTTTTACTGTGGATTAACTTAATTTACGTTTCAATCCAGGAAGACCATATTCAACATGGTTAACGCCATAAAGGGAAAAGCCCCACTTGACTTAAATCTCAAGATACACAATGATTGTGAATATTGATAAAACTAAGGTTCAACAAATGAATCACAACAAAACCATGTGTTTTAGCATCTACAATAATTTTTACTTTAGATTTATTGCCGGTTCAAATAATACAAATGGAGTTTATTTGAAAGTTAATTTTTTTTCCACTTTCAGTGTAAATTGTAACAGAATTACGCCAGATTTTCAAAGTTTATTTCCCAACAATTGGTTTAAAATTTAAGTTTTAGAATGCTTTTTTTTGAAGATATCTCAATGGGATACTATTCAGACTGAGAAACCAATAGAAGCCAGTAGCTTCAGTGACCTGACTGTAATCAGTGTGTGTTAATCTCATATATATTTGCAGGCGCACACCTTTTAATCTCAAAACCACTGATTAAAAAGATAGTTTCCTAATTTAAGAACAGTTACCTGTCGTGTTCTCTTTGCCATTGGTTGTGCAGTTTGTTACAAAGGTAGCCAAAGCAGGCGATAAACTCCAGATAAGTCGCAGGGCTGAATGGGTGAGATTTTAGAAAGACAGAAGCATGCCGACATGCAGACTGATGGATTCCTGTCATGGCCACAGATAAGCTGTCCTCTGAGCAGTCTTTGGTCGCTTAACAAAAACAACAAGAAAGGCTTAATGTTTTAGTAGAGACAAAAAAAAAATATGTATAGATGAACTTCAGTCTTAGGACTCACCTTCATAAGGATACGTTCTGAGGCATTTAACAGCTAGTTCTGCCAAAGTTTGACTAGACCATGGCTGGTAAACCTCCACGCAACAGCTGAGCTTCAGGGCCTTGGCCAACTGTGCCTAGAATGTAAAACAGTGCAGAAAATAATCTATTGTTACACAGAACCGACAATATGTTTTCTGCCCTTGATGTTTTTTTATCTTGTTATTTACTGCCTGTGCAGTAAATGCAGTAGATCTGACATGCTATGCTGGATGATACAGTTGCTGTTAAAATGTGCGTTTTTAAGTAAGGTATGCATTCTGGAATGTTCATTTATGAGAGTGGGTAGAAAAGTATTTTTATAACAAAAAACTGATAAAAAGTTCCTTTGACATGCTGAATATTTTAACACTTACACTCCAACCTTGTGTTTCCTCGTTTGTCGGTATTTCACTGTTGACTATTTTGGTAAATGGCATCAACAGAAACACGTGGATATTTTTGTAATCTTCCCCCAAAGACCTTAGAACCACAGATAAACAGATTACACAGAGTTTATGGTTCACACACAAAATCCAGTGAACAACTGAACAATTTCATGCCAGCATCATAACTATACTCATAGTATACGATGCTCAGAACTAAACTCATAAGAAAATGTCTTAAACAGAAACTCAATTCAAAAGAGGTACACTAATCAGGCATTATGACCAACTAATTATCTGCAAATGATCTTAACTGTTAAAGGGGAAGAATCACTAGGCAGAAGGTGAATATTTTATCCTCTAAGTCGATGTGCTAGAAGTTAGAAAAAGGAGCAAGCATAAGTTTAAAAAGAGCTAAATAGTGACAAATGTTTCAGAGCATCTCCAGAACTGCAGTTCTTGGGGAGTTTTTAAGACTTGTTGATTGACACAAGGAGCAAAAGCTGGTCTGTGTGTTGTGTTCAACAGAACAGTTACTGCTGCTTAAAATGCTAAAGAAGCTGAAGCTGGGAATAATGGAAAAGTGTCAGATTGTGATCAATTTGCCTATTCTGGTCATAAAGCAATGCCTGATTGGTGTATTTCTGGGTGTTATTCTTTAAATAATAAATAGTAGTTTTTGCATAACCACTAAATAATAAATCTTACTTTTCATTGATCCAACTGTGCATGAGGTATCGATTTGAGTGTTTCAGAGAAGTCACCCTGGAAACGTGTCTGCTCAGTTTTTCCTCCCTGTACAACACTGGGAAGGCCTTTTGTGCCATAGCCATCAGTAATTCTTGTCTCGCTGGCAGACTGATGTTCTCATGGACCAGTAGGATGACTTTAACTCCATCCATATTGGCCTTAGTCCTCGCTTCTTTTAGAATTTCATGGAGCTGAGCCTCATTACTAGAATCTAATTCTATTAACTGGTAACCTGTGATGTGGGCAGCTAAGCGTACAGCGGTTTTACGCCCTGTTCTCCTGTCTGAGCCAATCAGCACTCCATGACCTCCAGGTAGGAGCAAAGCCCTGAGGAGGTGTAGTAGCTGACTCATCCCCTGTCTGTGCACAATGTATCTGCTTGTTATGTTATCAACATCACTGACTTCTCTATCTATGAATGCATGCAGCTTTTGCTGTAGTAGATCAAAGTCTTGCTGCTGATACAAGGATCTATCTTTAATGTCTTGCTGCTGCTTCATAAAATCCGAGGCCTCAAAGAACTCAGGAGCATACACAAGCCTAGTCACATCTTCCTCCATGTCCTTAAACATCTCTGGTCGGTAAATGTGGCTCTTTGGGCTTGCCTCCTCTGTGTAGAAATCTCTAGATTCTGCGTGGACTTTCTGAACGTCGGCTTGTCCAGCTAGACTTATTCCTGGATGCAGATTTGCATGAGAAGCACATTTAGACCCCACAAGTGATATTTGTACATCTTTAACTTCCACAGTATCCATTTGGGTTCCTTGAACAAAGTGACATCCATAATGGGTTGCTGCAGTACTGCTAACGAGTGACAGAAAAGTATCCATTTCGTCCTCTGAGCAGAGCCTGTCACTGAAAGTACGCAAGCACTCATGCATCCAGAGATGTACTATGTTAAAAACTGAAGCCATTGATGGAGTCGGGGGAGAGCCTGGAGGCAAGTTTTTGTCTGTGTGGGTTTCTGCGTTTAAGACGTCATGCTTCCACAGGTACATCCCCGAAAACACCTTCTGAATATCATGATGAGAGAATAAGAAGAAGGGCCTCTGTGCAGAGGGCTGAAACTGTTCACATACGGCATCATAAAGATATTTAGTTGCAGCGATGACACATTTTGACATTTCCTCTCCACTGCAGGTTAGTGGCATTTCTCTGAGCCACATTTTTAGCCATGGAGAATGGAAAGAAAAAATAGCATCTTCAGATAGGCTGGGGAGCACAAAGATGGAGAACAGTCGTGAGAGTCGTAACGATATTCCGTGACTCCCCGGATCATCCAGTCTGGAGAGATCAGTCGTAGCCAAATAGCTGACAGCTCCAGAACTCAGATACTCAAAGGAGTACGAGTCAAATGTTAGAATTCCTCCCTTTGACATACTTTGACGTAGTGTCTCCAAAGCTGTTGATGCTTTCCTGAAGAGGTCTTTGAACAAAAAATAACAGATATATTAATTTCAAAAGCTTTTGATCCATAAAATGTAATATACACAATCTTTGTGTTTACTTACCACAGGGGGCTTCATGCAAATCATCCACAAACAGAAGCAGACCAGGCTGTTTTGTTTTTGAACACACGTTATGTTTACAATTCCTCTGGCTGGAGATATTTTTTAGTATGATGCACAGCTCTCTGGAGCTCATTAAAGGATTGGCTATGTGTGGCAGATCAAAACGTAACAAACTGTTGCTCAGCGTGGTTTTCCCAGAACCTGGCTCTCCTGCAAGCAACAACGGCTGGTTTGCCTCCAACATTAAATTCACAAGATGCCGGTATGTCCCAAGCTGTGTGAATACATTGGAAAATAAAAATAGTTAAAATACCGTATTGTTCATTCCTTTTCACCATTGTTGGTTAAATATTACGAACTAACCTTTGGCGTGATGAAATCGGTTAAGTGCGTTTCACTGGAACACATTTTAGTGTCAGTGCCAATAAAGTGTTCAAATAAGCTGTCTTGATCTGGAACTTGAATTTTATACCTGGAAGCAAACAGCACTTGGCGGGCTAACATGTCAAACTGGGGCCAATGCCTGTTAAAACAGGAAGGTTTAAAAAAAAGACTGTTGGTGCAAATATTACTAGAGATATTTAGTGATATAAAACTGGTTAACACACTAAAAAGGTTCCATAAAGATTTTGCTACCGGTAGTGGAGATGTCCACCAAATCCCCAAACATAAGCCACCAAGAAGAGGTTTCTGGTGAGCGGATCTTGTTCGCCTTGAGTATTGGTGCCTGGGTAATTGGTTCCCCCTAAAAAAGCTAGTCATACATTGTGAAAATTAAAAACACAGTAACTATTACAAGGTTATCAGCTCATCTGTTGCAGTTTTCATACCTCTTTTGCTGTTTTGGAGTGATGGGTCTGGTTTTTTCAGTTGCTTTACAAAATGTTTCAGAAGGGCTCGTAGGATCCTGACAAAGGACGTAATTTCTTGCAGGCCATAGTTTTTGCATGATCCCCCTTCAAAATGATTGGCAGAGGTTAAAGCATGCTGCCCAAGCAAACTCAGCGTGCTTGGGAAAAGGTCATCGGCCAGTCGATTCCACATTTGTTGGACTCCTTGGTCCAGCTTATGCTCAACTGAGAGAGCATTCATTTCGCTCCTCCATATAGCCTTCCACAGATCAGTCTGTGTGAAATAAACAAGGCCACAGCGGGTCACAGCAGAGGGACTTGCGTCCTGTAGGTCTGTCATCTCAGAGAGAAGATTCACTTGTGACAGCGATAACACTGTTTCACCTGATGGCAGACACAAATGTGGATCCTGGGAATTGCACAGAGTGGTTAAGTAATCTAACCAGCAAGGTTGACCTATGGGCTCTCCATCCATGACTAACCACTTCACTAATGATATCGCTTTACTGTCTGGCTCATTTTTATGGATTTCAAAGCATGTTCGATCATATCGTCTCGAATCTTTAAGCACTTTTGCGATGGCTCCGTCTTTCCATCCACTCTTTTCACAGGACGAGCCAAATAGCTCATCATGGGACATAGCATTAGGAAACAGGTGTAAAGTGTCAATGTAGCACCAGTTCAATGCAGGGATCTGTGGATCTACATGTGAGGCATCTCTGTTATTTATACTCGTTGTTCCCTGTGCATCCTTTGTGCTAGCCAGTCTATTTACTGCCCCAGCGAGAATGCTGTAACAAGTTGTTTTTCCGCTACCTGAGGGACCTATAAGAATGACCATTTGAGAGAACTTCAGGGCCTGGTACAGAGTGAGGGCTTGGTTTATTGCTTGCATGTCGTAGTAGAGGCGTAGTTCTTGCATCTCTTTCACAACTGCATCTTGAAGTTGATTATTCTCTCTTTCTGGAATATATTTTTGAAAATCTGGAAATTGGGAGGCTATAGGGAATGTGTCCTTCAGAATGGTGTAGAATTGTGAGGCTTTCTTGTGTTCAGGTATCAAAACAGAAAGAATGGCTTTAACGATCGCTGTTTCCTCCATCAAAGCCTGAATGACCAACAACTGAGAATTGCGTAGCTTTGGAAGCTTTGTCGTTTCTTTTTTGTCGTTCCAAAAATGTTCGTCAGCCAAACTTTCTACAGGCAAAGGACTACTGTGTTCAGCAGCGATTACTTTATCCTGAAACGAAATTTCTCGCTGGCTTACAGCATGGTGCAAGTATATTTCTGAGGCAGAGATGATCTTTTGCAAGACAACAAGAAAACAGCTTTGATTGTCGTTGAATAAATCCGGCAGGCATTCAGAATCTTTGATCAGGGTGATCAGACACACCAGACGATGACTTAACGACATTGCTTCTAAAAAACCAAGAGAAGCTAGCGTCACTTCAGCAACAATCCTGTAATCTGGGTGCGTCAATGAAACGGGTCTGGCAGCGAATCGCAAGCTATCTGGAATCTTTGATACACACTGATTTGATGAGCTAAGAACACAGCCATAGCTCGGGTGGAGAAAGATTTGTTTCCCCAAAAGCTGAAAATGGCATCCTGGATTTGCAATGTTTATGCAACCCAAGACCGTGGCTGCAGTTTTACACTCTGGCTCCTTGTTCAGCCTTTGATTCGTATTCCGTTGTAGGTTCAAGTAGCACTGGCGTATGTCAGTTAGAAGCTGTCCCAGCACAGACAGGGCATCTTGTGAAAGTAAGTCCACCGATTCCAACAAAAGCCACGCTCCTGTCTGAATGGCACCCAGCAGCATCCGCTGAACAACGGCTGATCCCGTGTTTGGAGAGCACTGCTTAACCGCAAGCAGCTGTCCCAGAGCTTTTCCCAACTGGATTACAGTATTTGTTCTCCCAGACATGGAAGGCCCACTCACAAACCCAGACCTGTACCTTGTCAGAGCAAGAACAATCCCCAGTGTTGCCCTTTCTGTGGAGGGAGTTTGCACCATCAGCCAGTCATCTGGTCCATAATACTCAAAGCCGTACTGGAAACGGTGGTCCAGAATATCCACATAACATGATGAAATATCACTGCATTCATGAATCCCATCTCCTGGGTTGATATGATACTTCATCGTGCTCAGCCACTCAAAAGACGACTCAAGCACTGCTTTTAAGCCCATAAGTTGAGACAGCTGCTGTCCATGATTCATTGCAAGTTGTACCAGAGCACGCAAACACATCATTGCATATTTGGAAATCAAACTTTTTTTTTCAGAGCCTTGGACTCTATTCCTGACAGCATTGCTGAGGATCTTTAGCATTGAAGAGTTTTGTGTCTTTAGATTTTTCAACTTTAGTGGACTTCCTTCTTTTAAGGCCTGCAGGACACCTCTGCACCAGAATGCCTCTTCAACCACCAGCAGACACTGAAGTGGAAAATCCAAAAGCAAATCTAACAAAGGATGTGTATCTTCCATCTTATGTGCATTGCACGACTGTGGGCCATCTACTGCTTTGTAGTATGTGAAATCTTGACTGGCGGGATCGAGCTGGCTTCTCAGCACTGCACATTGTTTTATGAGCTTTATCATCGACAATTCCAAGTGCTTTTCAAAGGCACATAGCCAGACCAGGGTATCAGGGTTCGGTCCCAAAGGAGGCTGAAAAGCAATGTGTTCCTGGAGGCTGCCAAAAACACCCAGAACTTTCATCTGTTCGATATTTTCAGATGAAGGCCTAAAGCTCTCCAAATTGCTTGTATTGGACAATTTTTCAACCTCCACTTCAAGCAGCTGTACACCTTTGAAGCATTTTCGTAAAAATAATTGCTGTTTCGATTCTAATGGGTGAAAAGAGAGTAGTTCCATTATCTCCCTGTCATTCAAGAAGTACAGTCTTGGAAACTGCTCACGAAAGGTCTGAAAAACATTATGCATCCGGTGGGAAATGCACTCCATTGCAAACAAACCGTCCATGAGAATCTCCCAAAGGCTATCCCCACCATGTTGGTGATTCGTTTCAGAGCACACAAGGTTCCACACATGAGGGTCTTTTGAGACTGAGTGCATCATTTCTTTAAAAGCATCATCAGCTTGTTGAAAATCCTTCAGCTGAAAGAAAAATATTCCAAATAGTCTAAATATTCTGTTTCTAAGCCTTTGAGACATATTCAACTTGTGCAAATATTAGAACATACCAGATCTGCTCGTTCGCGATCATTTGATGCTTCTCTAAATATCTTTGTCAGGAAGGCCCACGTTTGCTGGTATCTTTCAAATAAATCAAGCAGCTTAGCTACGTATGAAAAGAAGAAAAGAAAATGTCATTTTTTTAGGAGCTGAGGACAAAGAAAATCTTCTAACATACTTTCTTCATCACTACTTTACCGAGATCTTTTAGAGACTGAACCAAATCCTCCAACTGAAGGTGGAATTCAACACTGTGTGGAGACCTCAACATGGTAGAAAGTGTTATCAAATCCTTCTGTATCTCAGCAAAGAGTGTTTCGAGACCTGAGACAGATAGTAAGAGAATGGTGAGGCCCACATAGTAATCCGTCTGCAGTGACGCAAGGAGTGAAATCAAAGGCTAAGGGTAAGAGACTAAAATGGTCAGTTATGTTTAGTCTCACCGATAATGGTGACTCTGGCATCATTACAGCGGCACTGACAGGTCGTTTGAACGCTGGAAAGGGTGGAATCTGTGAGCATCTCTTCTTTGTTTAATCCATTCTGAGCCTCACAGTGAGGGCAAGCAGGGACAACGAGCTCATGCAGCTGAAAGAGTCTTTCTCTCCATCTTAAACAAAGTGTTTGGAAGCCCTTCTCCAAATCCCACTCTAGTTGTGCCTCCCTGCATATCTGATAATATAAAAAGGTACTGTTTATATTAAATGATTATTAAGCCGGATTCCCCAAACAGATTATTTTATCTGTTGTAGCCATTCAATCACTACTGTGCTATACTGTGGTTGTAATCTCTGTAATGTTTACTTGCCTTTTGAATTAGTTGTTGGTGCGTTCCAGACATGAATCTAGACGTGAAATGACCAACAGTCACTTCCTTCTCTGGGACATCCAGGAGGCCCATGCCTGTATGAACCAACATTTCATTCCTACTAGCTATAGGAATCATTTATACAGTGTTTCACATAACTATTTATACCCATTAAACTTTCCCACATGTTGCCAAGTTACAATCACAATTTGTGTGTATTTTATGGGGATTTCGTGCAATAGACCAACACAAAGACAATGGCCTGCAGGAAAAACAATGACCTGCATTTTTTTTTTTTACAAGAAAGGAATCTGAAAAGTGGGGTGTGTATTTGTATTCAGTCTCTGTGACTCTAATAACCCCAAACAAAATAAAATGCAACCAATTCTTAAACATAAAAATAAACAAATCTATGGATAAACTCTGCATACAATCTAACCTCAGCATTAATAAAGCTATTTTGTGAAAGCCCTGAGGGTGTCTTAGAAAATTTGAGGAAACAAACAACAAGAAGAAAGACATCATTAAAAGAAAGCAGTAAAGGTCCTACTGAAGCATCATGCTGTGGGGATTTGTTTCTTCAGCGGGATAGGGAAGCTGGATTGAGCTGATGGGAAGTCAAAGGTCAGTTCTAAATCCAGAGAATGTGCGACAAGTCCTCAAATTTGCCCTTCAGCGGCTGCCCATCTAATCTGATTTAGTTTGAGGTATTTTGAGAAGATGAAAGAGCTAAAATGTTATTCTCTAGGTGTGCAAAGCTGGCAGACACATACCCCAAAAAGTTAGATGCTATAATTGCAGCAAAAGGTGGTTCTACAAAGTATTGACTCTGGGCTGCTCAGGGTTCTTGTCAGCCCATTTCAGCGTAATGGACCGTTACGCTGAAAATTGTCAAAGTCACGCTGAATATAGACCATTCCGCTCATTTTAATGAGTGTATCAGTAGTACGACACAGATGTTTGAGAGCAAAATAGAAAAGTCAGTAAAGCTTTTGAACGTACATCAGCACAGCTAAACAACACAAGCTAACTGTTATTAGCTTGAGGGACAGCCCTTCGAGCTGCACTACGCAACGCTCCGCTGTGGGAACACATCTAGAGAGTAGTGGAATGGCACACCAACACACGCCTGCACGCATACCCTGCCGTCGCCAGCCTTTCACCGTTACACTGAAAATAAAATCCTGCTGAGGACTCCGAGTGCTAAATTCAGAGATGCCACACTTTTCAGAATTTTATTAACAAAATATGCTGAAATCTGTGTCTTTCCACTTCATAATTATATGCTACTTGTTTCATCACAAAAAATCCCCACAAAATATTGTGATCTTTATTCCTGTAAAATGACAAAAAAGTGAAAAAGTTCAAGGGGACGAATATTTGAACATAGATGCATGTTGTAAAATACACAGAAACAAAGTCTCCAACCTTGGAAAATATTTGTCCAGTGTTTCTCCCTCAGCGAGGAAGACTTCAGCTTTGCCAAGACCTCAACCTGTTGGCTTAAGCTTTCCAGGACTGCTGAAGTCTCCTCCAGGACTGCATCAGTGGCAGGGATGATGTTGGTCAAAGACGGTGTTTGATTTTTCCAAATGGCTATTTTCTCCTGAGCTTGCGACACCGACACCTAGCAATAAAGACAGATCAGCAGTTAGATGAAGCATAATAGTTTAAAATCGATTTTTAGCTGTGCAGGTTATCCATTTAAGTACATTCATATGTATTATAGGTCTGTTTGAGGTATTTCACCTCTGAAGAAATAAACTGATGCCAGAAAAGAATACAATCACTTAAGGCTGAAGAACATTCTAATTTAATTATGTAGTAAACCAAATAAAACACTTAAAGGAGCAATGAGCGGTTTTTCACCCCTAGGTGGAGCTTGAGCACTGTCTGTAGGTCAAGCCACGCCTCTTTCTACCTTGCTCCAGCCCTAAGGACCCATTTCAACCATCGGATCATAAGGATAAATACACAGCAAAACAGCATCATCTTTCGGAGGGACGCGTGTGCATGTATGTGCATGCGGCTGGCCTGACTATGTAAACAAGAGATTGGAGAACAACACAGAGAGATGGCGTGTGACGTTTAACCGTTGTCCAAAACTAAAAGATACCTTTTCACAAAACAATTTTTTTGTTCTTTCTATCTAAAATGAGGACATTTTGCTTATTGCTGCTTTAATATCTGAGATATTTTATTTACTTTGGCATCAAGCTGAAAAAGAATGATTTGACTGGTTACCTCGCTGAGTGGTAGTTGATTCCACCTTTCCGTCCATGCAGTGCACTCAGCTTTAAGTTGCCACAACTCTTCACGGGCAAGGACTTTTTTGACATCTGCTGCCAGACTAGTTAGGTCCAGTTTCTGCTCTAATGGGGCACAAAAAAGGTTAAACTAGATAACATCCATTTGTCAGTTAATTGTGTAACTATTAAATAAGTTCATTCCTTTTCTTTTCCTATAGTTTTTTTTATATTGACTCACCTTGCATGCTTTGACTGCTGCTGTTAAGTTCATCCAGCTTTGTGCTGAGTGTCTGCACATGCTCGCACATGTACTTTAGCTTGGAAACCATGTCGTTGGCAGTCTGGCTCGGGTCAAGGAAAGGCCCAGAAGTGGCCTTAAAGACTATGCTTTTAAGATCACAGACCAAAAATGAAAACATGGTATCCATTGCGTTAGTCACAGCAGGAAGGCTTTGGGACACGAGGCTCTCTGCCTGCTTTAGGAGGGGGATAAAATTATCCCACAACCCCAGCATCTAAACATAGAGCACAAACAGATGTACATAAAATCATTTTATTTTTGAGATTTGATCAAAAAGCTGCAAATGTTTCAAGTTTATGCACATAGACAGAGAGCACGTCTATGATGTGGCTTATTTATGGCTTAATTTTCACTTCTCTGCCAGCAAACCTTCTCTTCCACAGAAATCTCCTGCTCAGTCATCTTCCTGTAGCTCACGTAAACTGCGTCACGGAGAGAGAGAATGTATTCCAAATGGCTCTGCATGTCAGCCAACATTTTCATAAACTTCCTGACCTGCAGAAAAAAAATAACACTTTGCTTATTAAACTGCTTTCTCAGTTTATCACAACTTAATTAATTGTTATTGAAAGTAATCGGAAGTAAATACATTTCCCCCTATAGTAGAGGTACCGGTTGACAGGCTGATGTTAAAAATCATAAGGTATGATGTATGAGTTTAATGTGCTGCATAAACTAATATAATGATGACGAAGTTATGAAAAAACATGACAGGGTTATAAAATGGTTCAGTGCTTCGGTGTTGCACAAGCATTAAAACCTTGTTATAAAAAACTGCTAAAAAGAATACAGTGACAGTAACCAGATGTACTGGTTTCTCTTTAAAACACTCATGATGGAGCACTGATATCCTAAGACAAATATTTATTGTATCTTGCCAAACTATTTTAAATGTTTGCTGTTAGAGAGCTACTACCAACAGTTTCACCTCAATGGGTCACCACATCTTCATAACTATTGTACTTAGTCTATATCCCCAATCTTGGGAGGAATGTGAAGAAAACACTTTTTTTTTTTTTTGCTTTTTTTAATATAATAAAATGCATAAACATAAAATTTGATCAACTTTATTAGGACATTGAATAGAAGTGTTCGCATTAATTAGATGAGACTAAGACTGAGCGGTTCACCTGGGTTTGGCATGAAACAATGAATAAATAAATGCAACAGTATGCTGTTAAGTATGGTGGAGCATATGTAGCTGTGGGGGTTTTTCTCTTCTAAGGTCCCTTTAATTATTGTGGAAGAATTTGCCTTTCATGTTGATAACCCTGAAGACGGAGGTGTAAAAGAACTGTGTGACACACTTAGAAACTTTGGTTTAACTCAACATGTTAAACAACCAACACACAGAGACATATTTTAGACCTCAAACCTCCCCTTTATCGGTAAGATTGTTGAAAAAGATGTTTCAACAATTAAACACCTTCTTAACAATGACCAGCCACTTTTGACGTATTCCAGGTTTCTATGCTCACCAGAGTACAGAGACCGCCCTTGTCAAGGTGTTTAATGACATCCAAATAAATATTGACTGTGGAAGAACCACCGTGCTGGTACTATTGGACCTCAGTGCAGCATTCGATACTGTCGATCACTCCATTCTGTTAGAGCGCCTGGAAAACTGGGTCGGCCTTTCTCGTACAGCACTCGACTGGTTTAAATCCTACTTAAAGGACCGGGACTTTTTTGTGTCAGCATTTCTTTTATGCTGATACCAGGTTTACATTTGATACTCTCAAATTTTTTGTGTGTGTATGCACATTATTTTAAGCAGTTTGTTTACCATCAAAGCATATTTTGAGAAGTCTTCCGGTTCTTCTTTGAGTTGAGCAGTCATCTTCTCCATGTCACCAATGAGGCTTTCTGACTGCCTCTTCATCTGGTCAACAAGGAGCTCTTGCACCTCCTCCTTAATGAGGCTAAGCTGCCACACTGTTGAGACAACAGGAAAAAGGGGAAGAGTGTAATCATGAAGCACAAAGTACATTTCTCAAACCAAACCATCAGGCACTTCTCTTCAGGCTTTAAGGGCATCTTGGCAGGTTGTGGGTTGTGTTCTTAACGGTTTGCAAATTTTGTGACAAAAGCAATTATTTCTGACACACAAATTGGCAAGATCATTTAGAATTTAAAAAGTGTTTGTCGTCTTATTAAGCAGTAAAGTAGAAGCATTCATGTGTTCATTGCCCTTTTTTGTAGTTCTTATAACTTGGCGTTGCCCAACGTTTGTAAGGATTTGCCAAACCCCAGAATATCAATATATGATATTGATAATCAGTTGCTGAGATTGCAAGTTACACTTTTAAGGTTTCACCAAAAGGAAGCTTTTGTTTTTACACAGTGAACACCTACGTAGAGTTTCCTTAGTTTTGGTAGAATCGATGACGACCAGATGGCTTGATGTATATGTTGACGGGCTCACTGTATGGATTCTTTGAGCCCAGCCGTGCAGCTTTTTAATGTGCTCCTCATACACAGACGCAGGCTGACCCTTCATGGATTCCAATGAAGCTGCACTCCACTGACTGACAAACAAATGGATGTCCTTCAACCATGTATAGGTCTTACGCATATGCTTCATTTCTAATTCCGTGTCCTGTCCAAGGAGACGTGAAAAAAATATGGGCAACACACATGTTACTAACTCTGCTTTGTGATTTGTACAAATCCATTGAAAATCAGCTTCTAGGATACAGGAAACGATTTTACCTGCAGGATCTTGGCTTGCTCCGTCTCAACTTGTTCTGTAACATCGTTGATGTTGATATACCACTCTAGCTTTGTTTTGGAAAGAGGGTAGTAGCAGCCATCCATCATTTTGCTTTCCACCATCAAAAAAGTTGATTCAGAATGGAAAAGGTGGCTTCTGATTGGCTGATCATTCATTCCCACTGTGTTTGTTCCTGTGGAACAATAGAAACCTCATCTTTCTTGCAAATACACAAACACAATAAAACAATCAAAATGAACCAGGTTCTGTCAGACTAAGCTACACTTTTCCACACAGGTCAAACCAACCGATGTTACTATAACACAAGTTCAACATGAACAAAAACATATTAACATACCGGCCACTGTAGAACATTGAATACAGCTAACGTCAGAGGTTAAATCTTGGTCCGAGTTACACTCCTTGTTGCTGATTTCCAGGAAGAATCCTAAATTGTCACACATCTGCCAGGGATGAAAAGAGTTTGCAGCCATACAACACGCAGACTAATTCAAAAGTAGTAAATTTCACATTAAAAATAACTGTTTAGATAGACTTATGCAGTGATGTAAAACAAATACCTGAACAAGAGTGCTGCCAGTCCTCAGGAAAGATTTATTCAGTGTTTTGTGAAACTCCCAGATTGGTGGTTCAATGGTTAGTTGACTATTAGCACTAAAGCACAGTTCAGTGTAGAAGACACTGCACTGCTGAGATGAAAAACTCTGAAAAACAAATCAAACATCAGCATACTAACGCCTAACAGATGTGCTTCATCATAGCTTTGAATCCCCTTTAAAACCTAACAGGAGAAAGGTTTGTCTTAGTATCAAAAAACACCGTATTAGTGGAATAATGCACCAGGAGACTGAAATCTTTTGCATAATCTTGTTGCAAAACAACTCAAGCTCAGTCAAACTGAGAAAAGAACATCTGTTGTGCCTCATACTTTTGCGAGCCATACTTTCACTTTTATATTCGTAAAGTTTGAAAATGATATGCATAGTTTTCATTTTATTTAGTAACAAATAAACTATTTTGTGTTGGTCTGTTACATTAAAAGGCCAATAAAATACACCAAAGTTTGTGGTTCTGACATCACTACAAGTGAAAACCTTTTATGAATACTTTTACAGCACACCATGATTTATATTCTCTTAATACCTTCAGGCATCTGAGAAAAGACCTGGCATCTTGCTGGGTGACGGTAACCAGACTCTGTACAATCATCTGATGGACGAGCGCTGCAAAGTTGCCCAGTTTCTTCAAGATGTTTTCCGACTGGGCCAGCTGTTTCTTCAGCTTCTGCTTGTGGGCCAAAACCAGGTGGATGGGTTCAGAGGATCTAATGATCTTTTTGGCAAGTCTTAGTTGCATCTGGAGCTCCTTGTGGTTTTCATAGCTCTTGTCTTTTACCTGAAGATAAAATTGTTTCATCAGGGAGGATGAGGATTTTAAGACTTCTTTTAATTAAAACGAGAAAAGCTATAATACTGAGTCCAAAATTGCAGCTATTTATTAAGAGTATTATTGTAAAACAACGCCGTACCTCATTCAGAAGTGCTGCATGGTATTTAGATAACTTCTGCAGAGACAGAAAAAACTCTTCATTTTTCGTTATCAGTACTTTGTTGAATTCCAGCAATGAGAGGGTTTTAAAGCCATCCAAAGGCATCGGGTTCATTCCTTGTAGCTCCTCAAGCAATCTGTAGGCATATGGAGTAAAAACGTGTAGCTCAAGTCAAACTTGTATTACTTTACCACAAAGTTAAGGATAGTTGGCATTCCAAGCCACTATTCTGGAATTATTTTTATTTCTATTCAAGACTGAAGTTACTCCTAACTTACCCAGATAACAGATGAAGAGCAGTTCTGAACTGAGGTACAGCTACAAGAAGCAGATCTTCAAGTTTGTCACACTTGTGCTGGAAATGGATCACGCGTACCGTCTTATGCCAGCTGCCACACAAACCAACACAGCAGACAAAAATAAATGCATATAAACAACATTGTGTACAGAACACTCAAGTGGTAAGAAAGACAAATTACAGTTGCTGCACTTTACCAGGAAAAGGCTTTACGTAGCCGGAAGTTTTTGAAAAAATGTATCTCCTGTAAAGCTGTCCACAGTACATACTCTCGGTACCACTCTGCAAGACTGACAACCCCACCAAAGCCTGTTGCTGTCACGTGAAGCACAGAATTAGGGGAAAAGATGTAGTGCTCAGGACCGGCATCCAAGGCATGGACCACTTGCAGATCATAAGGCCTACGAACCAAAATGAAACTTAAATATACATTTCAGTTGTAACATTCAGCATTTAAGCTCAAACGAATCGAGTCCATTTCAGCTGAAAATTGTATTTGTCAGCTCTACCTGCGAGCGTCCTTTTCCACTTCCTTGAGGTAAAACAGCTCTTCTGTGTTGCTTTTCTCTGCAAACATCAGAACAACCTCTGTGCCCGTTAGAGGATATTTATGTAGTTTGCTTGCTTTTTTGTCTTTCATTTTCCTTCTGCCCTTGCTTGCCGGAACATCCACTGAATCATCATTCGCAGCAAGACTGAAACAATGAAACAGGATCAACAAAAGAGAAAATCCTTGAGGACTAAAAAAAAAAAAAAAAAAAAAAAAATTGTGAAGGTTAACGCCTGACCATGAGCTCGGTTAGGTTTTCAGTAAAGAATTAAAGTTAGAAAAAAAAAAACAAAAAAAAAAAAACTTCTGTCCATCATTACTCCGTTATTGCTAAGCATTTAGACACTACAGATTCTAATTCATTTTTCCTTCACCAAACAAATTACCTTTCTGCTTTCAGCAGAGCAGCTCCAGTGGGGATGTCAGTTCTTAAGGCAGAGGCCATTAGTCGTGGTCCATCAGCCCATTTAGCCTCAGCTATGGTTCTCTCTGAGCCAACTTGACCAACGGGATGAGGCAGTTCCAGCAACGACACGGGTTTGCCAGATGGGATGTTTTTAAGAAAGGATGTGGAACTGAACAGGTCCTTTGAGCCAAGGGCTGCTGAGAGACATGTCTCAGAGAACAGAGATGGTAAGGTTACCTCAGGAGAGGGGGCTTTTCTCTTAACTTTGGATTCAGACTTTGATTTGTCTGTTTGAGACAAACGAGAAGATCCATCATGGGATCTTTCCTTTGAGGTGGCAAAAAACATGCCACTGATTTGTTTGTACATACCATTAGCTGGTCTGAGAGTCAGAAAGCAGACCCTGCATTGCTGCACTCTCTGAAACTTCTGTAGGGAATAAAATGCATTGTTGGAGCCATCCTGTAACATGCAGAAGTGTAAGCATTGCAAGAGCAATCATTTAGTTAAAAACAAGTTTGTGTGTAATTGTGAAGTGGAAAGAAAAGGACACATGGTTTTCAACATTTAAAATAAAAAAAATCTAAAAATAGTGGCGCATGTTTGTACTTGAGTCAATACTTTATAGTATTGACAATTACTGCTGCAAGTCTTTTGGGGTTTACCTTGACCAGCATTTGCCCAAATGGTTGCAAATCATTCCCTGCAAATCATTCCCTGCAAAACCCTCAGATGGCCTGCGAACCTTCTCCCCATTAACTCTGACCAGCTTTCTTGTCCCTGCAAGAGAAAAATATCCTCCCAGCATGACTGTCACCGTCACTGTGGGAATGGTGTGTTAAGGGTGATGCACAGTGTTGGTTCTCCTCCAAACGTAGAATTATTTTTAAGTTTTATTCTGGCCTCATCTGACCAAAGCAACCTTCATTCACGGTTAGTGTGTCCCCTACATTGCTAGTAGCAAACTTTAAATATGGATTCTTCGAGCCCCTTTCCCATAAAGGCCATATTTGAGGAGGGCACAAACCCTAATTGCCCCCTCTACAGATTCTCCCACATGGGCTGCAGGTCTTTGAAGCTCCAGCCAAGTTATCTGGTAGCTCCTCTGATTAATGGTCTCCTTGCCCGGACTATCAACGTCTTTGTAGGATTCCATTTTTGCGTGGATTGCAGCGAACTTTAAAACAGACATTTTTACGGTTTTCTTTTAACGAGGAGCTATCTTCATGCCTCTCTTCTGTAAAGGCGAAATCTGTGCATTGCCTGACTAATAGTTGTCTTGGTGACAGATTTTCTCGCCTTAGCTGTGCATTTGTGCAACTCCTGCAGAGGGAGCTGGAGTGTCTTAACTGCTTGTCTGCTCTATGTTTTCCTTGCCTAAGCTGTCAGAGTAAGGCCATATCTGGGTAGGTTTGCAGTTTTGCCATACTTTCCATTTTAGGATAATGAACAGCGCCCTGTGTGATCCCCGACCTGTTTGATGCGTTCAATGTTTGACTACAGTTCTCTAACAAATTTCTTAGGCCTTCACGGAACACCTTTTTTTTTTTACTGAGTTTAAATCACACACAATTGGACTCATTAATATGAGCAAAAGCGGCTGAAGAAACTTGCACGCCACAGTTTTTAGATCGCTATTGGGAAAAAAACATTTAAAAAGCATGTATCACATTATTTTCCCTTTAGAATTAGGCACTATATCACATCACATCACATAAAATCAGAGAAAAACACATGAAAGTCTGTGAGTGTGGCAGGGCAGGGTGTGAAAAAGCAACTGTCGCTTTAAATGTTTAATTGGAATATAATTTCTAACTGAGTATGATAACAATGTTATACAATGAGTGACAAAGTTTAAGATAATATTTGTCAACTTATTAACTACCTGACTACATACTGCCCCTGTGTTTTTGAATAAAAATCAAGTTATTAACACTAAAAATTGTAGTTTACAGCAGTTGTGTCTGTGAGCCACCACTACAGCATGAAAAAGATTACCATGCTAAGCTAAAAGTGAGTTAGCAGTTAGCACTCACCTTTTGTTAGCTAACTGTCTATGCTAACATTTTAATGACAGCTGACAAAAGAGAAGAACAAAAAAACCCGAAGACCTTCCTACCTATGTTCCTGGTTTACAATGAAAACTGGTTAAAATACAAACATACTGAGAATTCTAAACTCCAACATGTACTTGAAACGCAGAGTACTCGCTGACAAATTACGGATATTAAGAAAGAAAGAAAAAAACTTACCTGCTCAGGGAAAAGTTGTGAGCGAAACCAGGGCGACGGCTCGTTGCCCAGGTAACGCGCTGGCCGGGGTTTGCCGGAAGTTGAAGGTTTGACGTCAAAGAGGTGAAATCACAACCTGTTACCTTAAACTGTCCAACGTTGTTTCCACCACAGGACGCATCGTCGCTTGTTTGTGAAGGTCTTCATGCGCTTGTTGTGATTTTAATACACTTGCCAATAAAGTTGGAATAGCTTTGTTTTTTTCAGACATGTTCTTTTTTTTTCCTCTATTTTTACTGAGCTGAGACGATTACATGTAATACAATACTTGACTGAAAATAGTGTTTTTTTATTGCTCCATGCTTACCTAACTTATTTGTTTGATAATACTTTAAATGTTACGAAATCATAGGTAGACAGCATCAAAATCGAGCTAATTTGTCATGTTGAGTCTAGTATTCATAACAATTACCGTCAAATGCATATTTCAAACCGAGGTTTGAAACGTGTACAAATACCATAACTGTGTACAGACAGGGATTTTTCTTTTTATTATTTGTTTATCTATTTGTGGATTTTTTGTACACTGTAAGGAACTGTCAAAAAACTTTTGAGGTATTGGAGAATTTCCAACATTAGAAAATTTCCAACTTGTTTGACATTAAAGTTTTATATTATCACTGAGTCCTTGCTGTAAGGTTTTAATGTGGGACACCTACTATCACATGCATGCAGTATAGTGTCTCTAAACTATGACAGTAAACATTTATTTTGATTCTATACGTTTTGGGTTGAACAGTACAGCAATTGCAGATGACAACATTTTCAAATTCTATAAAGTTTTGTTTTGCAGATTTTACATAACATACGCCATCATGTATTGTATGTAGATAACTTGGAAATGCAGACAGGAAATATCTCATTGATTAAATATTTATGTAGAAAAGCATCCTGGTCAAAAAAGCAGCTGCACTGGCACAGGATGTGTGTATATATATATATATATATATATATATATATATATATATATATATATATATATATATATATATATATATACATCCGTCCATCCATTTTCCAACGCATTGGAAAATGGGCTGCGAGAGGTGCGGGTGCCTATCTCCAGCTGTCAATGGGCGAGAGGCGGGGTACACCCTTGACAGGTCGCCAGTCTATTGTGTATATATATATATATATATATATATATATATATATATATATATATATATATATATATACAATGCAATGGGCTTATACCATTTACTAATTGGCATTATAAAGTGAGTTTCACTACATCTGCTGTATTAATACATGTATTAAGATAAAGTTTGATAGGATTGGACTGAAAAATTTCTGGACATGAACTGTGACGAATGAGTGCTACAAGAACAAACTTAATTGAACTGTAGTGTGAAGTAACTGTCTTGCATTGTATTAAGAACAAACATACTCATCAAAAAGTCCAATATGGCCAAGTCTATGAAATCCACCAGTCTTGTGCCTTTGTCATAGGGAGCGGTCTTCTTCACAGTCGCGCAGTAATCTGGATCTGTCTCCCATCTGAAACACACAAAGATTCATATTTTCCAAAGACAAATACTCACTGAATGAAATCCAAATGAACCACAACAACAGCTGCAACGGCAACTTTTCAGAATAGTTTAGATGCTCATCAAAGCCATCCGTTTGGCTTTTGTAATACACTGAGCCACAAACTGTCACCTAATGCCTCGACTCCTTTGCGTCTCCTTACTTTGCCAGCTTGCTGCGGCTGTATGATCGTCTCCACGGGGACCTCCAGGTTCTTCGTTTGGCCAGGGAGACATCTGGCAGCATCACAGCCAACGAGGCCTCCAAGTCCCGAGGGTTTCCACACAAAGCGTGCTCCGTGGAGCAGTAGTAGGAACACTGGCCATAGAAGCACACGTTGCCCACTAGAGGGAGAAAGAGGTGTACAAATAAGAAAAATAGAGGTCAGTGATGAAAAGGAGATAGCAGTGTCAAAGTGAAAAAACAGCATTAAAGGGGACTGGTTGAAACGAGGGTGGTTATTCACATGTTTATGTTCAGAATTTCAAAGGCCTTGCAAGAGAGTCCATGAATAATTGAGGAGTGTGTACCAGGGGAATTAAAGAAGGTTTTAGCCAATTTGCGGTCAGTTGTGACATCTTTGATCTCCTTCACCACATCCACCAGCCTCCCGACTGCAGGAGGGATTCTCCTGTAACCTAAGATCCTGCAGGGAGATGATGGAAGACGAGAAGAAAGACAAGAAAGAAAAGACATGAAAAGTAAGACAAGGAAAGGAGAAGAGGAGAAAGATCTAAAAGAATATTGCGTAACACACGTTCATTAAGTCAAAATGTCATCCACTATTTCCTTTATGATGCTCATTGTGACAGAGGTGTGGATTTATGGGCTTTAATAATGCGATTCTCTACCTGTCCAGGTGAAAGGCTGCAATTTCTGCATTGTGTCTCTCAAAGTCAGAGAAGTAGTAAAGATTGTAGTTAGTCTCTTCGTCTCTCTCTTGCCTGTTGACAAAAATGTAAATTTATTTGTACTGTTCCTATAGTAAACATATGAGATTAGCAAAATGATTCTGATTCTGGTTGACATGATATAAATAACATAACAAATATAAATAAAATCAGTTGAAATAAGTTTGCCATTATTGCATTTGACCATTCAAGATTTCTGTCTGTAGTGTCCCATAGTTTGTCATGTCTTGTACTGTAAGATTTCCTGTTGAGTTATAGCTTAATAACTGAGTTTGCAGCTCTTTAAGATTCCAGCAAGTAAGCTGGAATGGTGGAAAGGTAGGAAGACTAGAATGCTTGGTGGCAGGGTTCAAACTGTTTTAACGTGGTGTGGATGGGAAGAGGGAAGGTGTACGAGTTACCTTGAAGGATGGGTTTGTCAGGAATGTTCTGAAGGTAAAAAGAGTTTCAGATAGGGTGATGAGTCTGAAGCTAGAGATGGAAGGCGTGCTGTTCAGTGTTGTTAGTGGTTATGCTCCACAAGTGGGGTGTGAGTGAGAGGAGAATCTGAAAAACACATCAAGCTGGTTTCCTTTCAAAATTTGAAGATGTCCAGCAGTGCAGTCAGCTCATAACTGGCAGAAATCTGTGAGATCCAGGTACACCCAGATACTTTCTGGAGAGGTCTGGCCAGAAGTGGTCTTCATGGAAGAGTTACAGGCAAAAAGACATACATCTAACATGGAAACAAGGCCAAGTGACTCAACTATGCACGAAAACATAGGAATTGGGGTGCAGAAAAGGGCAGCAGGTGCTCTTGACTCATGAGTCAGAACGGAAGGCAGCTTGTTCAGCAAAGCGATCCAATAATGAGTGCCTGCAAGCAACAGTGAAACATGGTTGAGGTTCCTTCCAAGTTTCAGGCTGTGTTTCGGCAAATGGTATTTGGAGATTTTGTCAGGATTAATGATGTCCTCAATGCCGAGAAATACAGGTAGAGGCCTATCACATAACATCGTCAGATATGGTAAAATCATATGCCCCTAGATAGGCATATGATTGGCCCTAAATTTATTCTGCGGCTGGACAATGACCTCAAACATGCAACCAGGGTCATTAATGACCGTCCTCAGCATTAAGAAGAACAAAACACCCTGGAAATCATGGCATGACCCCCACAGAAGGACTTGATGAAGCCTACACCCACAGATCTGTCGTTAGTTCTCCAAGATTTTTGGGACAACCTATGAGCCGAGTTCCTTCAAAACATAGCACCAAGAGGAATTTATGCTGTCTTGAAGGTAAAGGGTGGTCACAGAATATATATATATATATATATATATATATATATATATATATATATATATATATATATATATATATATATATAAATATATATATATATATATATATATATATTTCCCTGTTTCTCCCCCTTATGAAGCTTTCTCTTTCCAGCAGTTTTTACACCTGTTGTTTATATTCAACTTTATCAATCTTTATTTGCTTATCTTGCCTTTAAAATATCTATTGTTTATTTTCTGAAACCATTTCAAGAAGATCACATTGTATGTATGCTCAGTCATATTGTCAGTCTGTTAATTTTTCCATTCACGACTTACTTCTTAGGTTTGAACAGAGCTTGTCCGTAGTTGGGAAATGAAATAACCAGCTTCAGTTGTGTCCCCCCAGACTTCTGCACTGAAAAACAGCATAGAGCGTTACCATCGCAACACACACACACAACCCCTGCTGTGACCGAACACTGGCTTTTAATGGAGCATCCAGGCATAAACCCAGTGTATTTGAGAAGATATGTGCGTCATAACCTAGGTAGAGCAGAGCACACTTCAGTCAGCTTGTATACTGAAGCTATTGTGTTCATCTCTGTTTTTCTCCCACTCTGCTTTGATATATTTGGCATAATTTACATCTTTTGAATCACTTCCTGTTAGTGTGAGACTCCTTGCACAATGTAACATGAAAATATGGTCAGTTTCATTGAATATCTGACTTCTTTTAATAAAGTAAAATTCTAACCTTTCTGACATTTATATGAAATAGCTCTCAGTTATGAGAAATAACACGTTTACTTTTTACTGCTCACATCTTTAGGCCTCTTTAATTTTACATGCTCAGATAAGGAAATAATCGAGAGGCTTATACTCATCTGAGTGTAACAGTCAATAAACTAAATTTACAAATCCAAACACATGATGGAAACCTGACTTTTTTCTAATTCTAAATTTAACATTTTTATCACTAATTAATTACACAATAAATGCTTTCAGTCCAATGCTTTTAAAAGAATCTGTAATCAAAGCCAAATTGGCCAAATTATAAAATACCCATCAACAGAATGTGTCTGTTGCAAGTATTGATGGAAAACATCTTCCTCACATGATTATACTCACATGATTAATATGTAGCAGAGTTCTACAGTCTTTCATGGTTTGGGATTTTGGTCATGATTCTTGTGTAATATTGACTAGGAATGGCTACAGTGCTGCATATAGCTTGTGAAACCAACATTTGTTGTAACTACATAAGCAAATAGTTTGGAATAAGTCTCTACAAGCTTTGCAGATTAAGGGACAAACATGGCTTTGTCGTTTCATCTTTGACAAATAATTTAAGCCCAGTCAGACTGTTGGAGAATGTTTGGTAGCAATAATAATCACGTTTGGACTGAAGTTCTTAGCTGGACTTAGGTCAAGTCTTTATCTGGGCCATTTTAAAAAGCAACACATTACGGCGACCTAAAGATGCCCATCAAAAAAATATGCCCCTGTTACATGGACAGAATGTACATAGTGTTTTTCTAGTCATACCGACCACTCAAAGCGTTTTACACTATAGCCACATTCACCCAATCGCATCCATTTTTTTTCTACACAGTTAGGCAAATTGGAGTTAAGTGCCTTGCCCAGGAGCACATCAACATGTGACAAAGGGAAGCTGGACTCAAACCCACAACCTTCTGATTGCAAGACAACTTTTAAGCTTTTGTTATTTGTTTTTAAATGTTTGATCAACCTTGCTCCACCATATTTACGTGAGCTAATTCAGCCTTACTGCCCCCCCCCCCCCCGACCCCTTAGATCAGCTGATCAGCTGCTGCTAACAGTCCCTAAAACTAGGCTGAAGCTCAGAGGTGAAAGAGCATTTGCTGTTGCTGCTCCTAAGTTATGGAATAACTTACCATTGAGTATCAGACAGGCCTCCTCTTTTCCTATTTTTAAATCTCTTTTAAAAATGCACTCTTATTTCCTGGCTTTTAACACACCCATGTGGTTTTTAAAATGTGCTTTAGAAATAAAGCTGATTGATTGATTGATACTGTACCCACTTAGCCAGTGATCCTTTTGGAGCCATTTCCATTCAGATGTGCCAAATATCCTGAACAGAACATAAAGGACAGTGCCACTATATTCTGGCTTCCACAGCCGTCAACTTCCCTGATTCTGCTGGACAACGGATTCCCCACAGCACGATGCTGCCGCCACTTTATTTCTCAGGGGGAATGGTGTGATCAAGACGTTGTGTAGAGCTTGCTTTCCTGCACACATTCGGTTTCGGTCTTATCTTGCATCCCGTCCATTTAGATGGACAGCCGAGTCTATCTTTACAGTTTCAGCCATGCTCTTTCTGTGTTTGGATGGCGGATTGAACAGTGCTCTGTGAAATGTACAAAGCTTGGAGTATTGTTGTATAACCTTTAGCACGCTTTAAACTTCACCAGAACTTTGTTCCTGGCCTGTCTGCCGTATCACTTGGTCTTAATGATGCTGTTTGGTCACTAATGTTCTCCAAAAAAAACTCTGAGGCGTTCAAAGAACAGCTGGAGAATCACACATAGGTGTATTTACTACTTAGGTGACAAGTGCTCTCATACAACACAAACACTGATTGTTTGTGATTCTTAAAGATGACGTTCAAGGGGTGGGAATACTTTTGTTCAATACTTGATTGAGTCTGCTGTCGTGCTTTACCTCCTGCTTGTCTGCATTTGGTTATTTCCATTGCTACCTGTGAAACAGTCAATGGTTTTTGCACAACAACAGTATTGATACCTTTAAGAAATACTGTGGACTGGATCTAAACCTTGTTAGGTTCCAAATGGTTCAACCATATAAGACCAAGCAAACTGAACACAGTGAAAGCTTAAACTTGTGTGATTGAGATGGAGAAGTTTGCTGCAAAGCCAGCAACTCATGCATTCTTGGCCACCATCTGCTGAACCCCCCTCTGTTTTTGTTGAACTTTAAAGGTATCTCCAAGCCTCAGTGTCTCTCATTGCAGAAGAAGTTCAAAGGGATCCTCTGCTTTAAATTCGAGCCCCAAACCTCGGGTGTTGCAGGATTACAAGGGCTCTTTACTCTCTGTGGCCCCTCTTGTCTACGACGTATTTTGGCTAAGAATACCAATGGTATTTCTGTAAGTGACACCTCTTTAAATCCCGATGTCATTTACGGTCGGTTCAAATGTCCACCCATTCAAATTACAATGAAAAAAATGATTTTCTTTCCTAAAATATCAACCAAGATGGCTGATTTGGCTTGCAAAACAGAAAAGGCTGAATAAATACAGAAAGCCAACATTGCTCTCGGACTATCTAAAGAAAATCACAACTTTGGGGCTGCATGTCATACCTGCACTGACGATGGGATGCGTGGCGAGCTGCTCGGTTAAAAGCTCCATGTTGGGGACACGGTGTGGGTAGAGCTCCCAGCGTGTGATGCCCAGATGGAAGCGCAGCCATGGAGGCTGGCTGCTGCTGCTGCTGTTCCACTGGGCATCGTCGTATCCATCCTGGGTGTCGCTTTTCCTGTAAAAAAAAAAATGTAACTAATACAAACAGTTTTGGAGCTGGCATGCAATGCTCTGTTCATCTAGAATGCCTTGGGTATAATCTGACCCAATCTGTATAATATGATTGAATTTGACTTTGTAAAGTGCCTTGAGATGACATGTTTCATGAATTGGCGCTATATAAATAACATTGAATTGAATTGAATTGAATTTTCAAACAGTTTTTATGTCAACTTTTTACTGGGTAAATATCAGGGCAGATTAGCTAGAATGTTCTGTTAATAAGCCCACATATCTAAAAAAAGGTTTTGGTAAGTGACGACTGGAAGTTGGATGTAACATCATTTACAACCACCCTATGTTCTGGTTGCTAGATTTCAAAAAGGTTGACCTGGAAGGTGACAATTCAAGCTAATAGTAAAGCAAATGTACAACTCTACAGGAACATGTTCACAAATAGAGGGTTGCACATGTAGTCATGTGTGGGGCAGATTTAATCGGATAAAAGCTGCTTGAAGTGCACATAAACAGCTCATTCCTGGTGGTGCTATTAATTTGTTTTAAACACATGGCAGCCATATTGGGATCTGAGGCAGCGGCGGTAGTGGGAACTCTCTGAGTTTTAACTTGCAACCTCATAAAACTGAAGTTCCATCCCAGTTAGAACAAGAAATAGATACAGATGAGCAATAAAAAGCCTGGAAGTTAGGCAAGTTTATGTGACCTAGGAAATGAAGTTCCTTTAGATCTTTTCCCTTGAAATAAATCATAGATACAAAGATAAGCAACAATGCTAACGACTGTGCCACCAAATAGCCCTGTTTTCAGTCAGACCAGACAGAACAATCTATGGATTACGATAAATTAAAACATTGCTGGACAGTTTAGGGTTAGACATTATCTTATGTCAATATATGTTTTTAAATATCTAAAAAGCCTGTTGGATGAAGTCCCTGTACAGTTAAATACAGGAAATACACAAGGATGTTCTTAATGTGTCCACACAGCCTTCACCAAACAATGAACTGAGAGTAAAAAACAATAAATTATCTAAATTCATTTTATAATATTTAGTTGGAGAACTATGACTCAAGACCATATTAAAGGTTTACAAGAATGTTTAGCTGTTCGAATGCAGAAAATTAAATCAATCAGGGATGAGTCAAACCCTTTGCACAGCCCAGCAGAAGCACCATCACTTCCAACCTTATCCATCAGAGAACTGTATCTGTTCCCTGCAGTCTGACCCATTTGTGAAAACCTTTTATTGTACATGTTAGAAATATGTGTAAGGTTGCCAAAACCCAAACAAAAATGAGCTAAAATATATAATAGTTATTTTTCAGCTATCATCTGCCTGTTCTTTTTGTTCAATGTTAGAATCTTCAGATTTACTGTCAGTTTTTCAAATACAAGTGAAATAAATGATTGTTCTTGTTTTGCCGTAGGTCTTTCTCTTTCACACACACGCACGGGTGAGGCCTCCTGTAGATTAAATATAAATACTGACCACATCAGGGAGCTCTTCTCTATTGGCTTGACCTTTGGTTTCACTTTCAGAAGCCTGTCATCCTCGGGAACAGCAGGCCTGGGCATGTTGTAAAGGGGGTGGTCAAAGAGCGCTTTCAGCTTTGACAAGTCTGACTCCAGGCGTTCGGTTTGGTTGGCAGCATTCACTGTGTTGTTATCTAGGACATGTTTGCCTCCTTTTATTGCGTAGCGCTTGTAAGAAAGTCTTTGAACGTTTATTTTTGCTTCCCTTTTGCCGTCTTGATTGGAAAAATCTCTTTGAAGAGCATCCTTTGGCGGCTCTGCGAGACCTTTGGCCCCCACTGAGGTGTCGGGGATTTGTGCCAAATCTCTGAAGTGTGTCTTGGATGGCAGTGGGGTGTCACAAGGCAGGTGAGGAATGGAAAGTGTGACAAGCGCTAGGAGGAGGTGGAGGAAAATGGTTATGAAGGCCAAGGAGAGACAGATTGTCCTGGAGCGACGCCACATACACCATGTCATCCTCCTGAAATGAAAGGCAGAGGATCAGAGGATATGAAATAGCTTGAACACAAAAAAGATACATGGAAACATAGAATCTGAAAGAATTGAAGAAATATAGAGCTTTACAAAAGTATTCTCACCTTTTCAATTTTTCATATTTTGTCATGATGAAACTTTATTGTACTTTATTTGGATTTTACGTGACCGAACAACACAATGACGTTATAATACTTGGGAAACGGAAGAAAAACAATACATGCTTTTCATAAGAATTTGGCCACCCCTTTTCTCTAAATTAAATACCTGCAAGCAAATGCCTGAAGAAGTCATCCAATTAGTAATTATGGTTAATCTGTATGTAATTTAATCTTTGTATGAATAAACTGCTCTGTAACATTAGTAAACAAATAGCCATGAATGCCATATCCTGCAGGAGAAACGTCAGACACAGAAAAGGGTGCTCTGGCCAGATGAGACCAAACCTGAACTCCATGTCATGCATGCAGAACTAACAGTGCATATCACTCTGAACACACCATACCCATTGTAAACATGGTGGTGGTAGCCTCATGCTGTGAGGCTCCCTTTCTTCAAGAGAAAATAGCAAGCTAGAGGCAGCAAAAGAAACCCAGGTTCACCTTCGAGCAGGAAAACGACTGAAAACCGACAACAAGAGCAACAATAGAGTGGTTTTGGCTTGGATTCAAACTCATGTGTAAGAACGGCCCAGTTAAAATCCACACCTAAATTAAAATTAAATTCTGGGGCAAGACTTGAACATTGCTTGCACATACGAACCAGCTAATCTGAGTGAGCTTCAGCTACCGTGCAAAGACAAATGCAGAGACACTTGTGTAACTGCAGTGAAAGGTGGTTCTGCAAAATGCACGTCACTTTTCAAATATCAACTTAAAGATTATGCACTACTTTGTGTTGGTCTATTTTACAAAATTCCCACAGATTGCATTGAATACTGTGGGTGTACAGTTAAATTTAGCAAAAGCTGATAGCTCTGAATAATAGGCTCTGAAGGAAAAGAGCAAACCCATGATATAGTTGATAATTTGAAAACAAAACCATTGAAAAGACTGTAATTAACTGTTTAGGTTTGTATTATCATATCTTTCTGTTTCGGTTCAAAATTATCTTTCTTCCTTTTTCAGTCAGTGTGGATTTCTTTAACATCCGTAGCATGCTAAAAGAAATGTACTCACATGTTTCTTTCTTTTGCAAGTTATCTGCTCTTATTGCTGTTTTTCCAGAGGTATGACAAGAGACTGTGTTGTTTCCAGGTTGCATTAATCTTCTTTTTTTTGCTTTTTTTTCACAGTTCAAGGAATTACAAGCTGGGAGGGATGCCAGGTTAGAGTGATCTGGGCACAAATCAATGTGTTTGCATATTACTCTTCAAACTGGGCCCTTTGTACTATTGTGTTTGTTTTATGTAGTGTGACATTTCGCTCCGTTTTTAATTTCCTGATAACTATGAATAATTGAAGACACAGCCTCTTTAACTTTAAAACCCAACTTCTATTGCTGAAATAAAAACGCATTTCCTAAAAATCTACTCATGATTTAAAAGCTGAGATATTATTAGCGTCTGCAGACAAAATTAATCGGCGATTCAATTTTAATTTGTAAACTTTGCTTCCGCAGCACCGTTGGCGGTGAAAAAAAATTATGAATATTTTACACCTCAAGCTCACTCTCACATTCTTACATCAATTTAGATGAGCTTCATTAACAAACTATATTCAAACAAAAAGTCTTGTTTTTTTTTTTTTTTGAAAAATTGACATTTAAACAAACTGAAAAACATTACCCAATAAGAGAAAAGAGGCATTAGCTTGTAAATGTTTTGAATTTCATTATTCATTATATAAAAATTATAACTAACTGAAGCCGCTGTCAACCACCAGAGCTGGGAGACAGATGTTTCATGTGCTGCGTGCAAGCTTGCATCGAGAGTTGTCAGGCGTGTAGCGGGATCCCTGAAGATACGCTGTTCGTGTGAAGTTGGGCTCTTTAAAGTGCGCCTGTGTGTGTGCATGTGTGTTTTTCTGCATGTTTTATAACTGTGTGTGCTCTTTCTGCCCGATCCACGTGCCGTGTGTCATAGCCATGTGACACTCTGGAGGAGATATTGATGAAAAATAACAGCGTGTGACTCATTTAATACCAGCTCCAAAGAGTAGAGTAGATTTTCTTTTTCACAGTTGGTCATATTCATTCATTATTCACCAACACTCATAAAAAAACATTATAATTGATGCTTGGACACAACATGCTACGAATGCAAACTAATAGAAACCACAGGACACATGAGTAAATATATATATATATATATATATATATATATATATATATATATATATATATATATAACCACCAAGCCTGTTTCTAAGAAGGACTAACAAACACCTCCTCACCTCATAGGACTGCAAAAATATTGAGAACTCGGTTTATAATTATCTCAATGTTTGCGAAAAACAAGTCGATATCAAGAACAGAAATGTATTGACTTCTGAGTTTCCCACAGAGTTGTGATGCTGTGTAAAAAGAAAAACATGAGATTTTTTAGTTATTACTGCATGCCATTTACTAGGCACTTAACCAGTTTAAATATTGCAATATAAAACTGCAATATATATATATATATATATATATATATATATATATATATATATATATATATATATATATATATATATATATATATATACAGTCTTAGGAGTGGGAGGGATTTGGTGATGCTGTGAAAAACAACTTTTAATAGATTTCTGGACAGTCGTTCTACAACTCAATTTTTGTCCCCATTGTCATTTTCAGGCAATGAAACAAGCATTTTTATGGATTGCTTGAATGCAGCTGACAAGTCCCTTTTGGAGGATGATTGCCTCAAGGATTTTGGGAAAGTAAAGTCCATTACTTTCCCAAAAGTAAAAAAAAAAACAAGATCTCCGTGGTGCCAAGGCGATTGAAGGGGATGAAATGTGTACCTTGATGCTTTAGGCCCTGGATTTTGTGAGCCTGTTGTGGTTGATGTGCTTTTTAAATGTCACAAGGAGGATTTGAAAAATACCCGCCCAGTGGAAGACAGGGATGGTGGTCCCAGTCAGCGGACATTTTCAGTTCTTCCTTTTTACATTTAAATAATTCAGTTGGGGCTATGCAATGCTTTGGTCTGAATTCCTCATTTATTTACCCCCATAGTCCCCTTTTTAACCACAGTTACCTTCGCTCCAAGTAACAAAAATGGTGGATTTTTGAGACTGGTAAGATGGAAGTCCATGACCTTGTTCAGCAGCTTCACAGCAAATACTGTAATGTAACGTAACAGAAAACAGAGAAAATCAAATGTCTTGAAAAATATGACTTTGTTATTATTTTCTGACAACCTTCGTAATAATTACCTATAGGACTTACATACACCCCCTTGGCTGTGTCATAGTTAGAGGCCCATTTTTGACAGTAATCCACAAGGAGTAACCTAAGATTCATATTTCAGTGACTGCGAGATAATACATGCAGACTTAAAGCCTGGGCTGAGATTTGAACCCAGGAGCTCCTTGCTGTACGACATATGTCCCACCTTCTGACGCCAAAGTAATGTTTCTATTTTATTTTTATTTTTTCACACCAATGTAGGAGTGATTTAATAAACGCAGCTGAAAACTCGAGCTGCATGCTTTTTGCTCATTTCAGACAGTGGAGCTATGAGTTGTCTTAATTAATATGAGTGTAAGCTGAAAAACTCTTTGCTTCCTTCTTATTTAGCTGTTGAAGCATTGTTTTTCTTTTTTTTTTCCAGGCGATTCCGGAATGGTTTATATTTATATGATTTTCAAGATTGGCGCAGCAGCTAAAATTGATAGGCACATCATGTTTCATCACAGCCAAGGGCACATTTCAAATGCAATAGAATTTTCTGTACTTTTATTCATTTGTACTTATTTCAGTTTGATATGTTTAGGAAGAAAAGTTATGACAGCCATGAGGAAAAAATCAATTATAAGACTCTAGCAGCATCAAAGCTGTCATCTCAGTGTCTTTCCTTCCAATATTTTATAATTCTGACATCAAATAATGCGTGTGTCTCCTGGGTCTACTCATTGCTAACTAGATTTTGTCTGCCGCACTCTCTCTGTCTCCGTTCCCCACTGATGTATTATAAACAAGCTATTTTAAGTTTGATCCACCGACATTATTCATCTTTTATTCCTTCTATCTGCGCACTCATGTTTCTTTCTCCATTTCCCCAAAGCTTTTGGTAGCGCTCCTTTTTTTCTTCTCAGTAGGTATTGTGGCCACAAAAAAAAAAAAAAAGTGCACAGGTACAGCTACTGAGTTTAAAAATAGGGTTTGCCTCGTGGACACTCACAGAGGAAGAGACATGGCCATTAATATTGGATTGTGTTTTTATTTCTCAGTAAAAAAAAAAGTAGAAGCCCAGAAGTGATGCTCAGATGAAAAATTTATCCCTCCCTCTTGTTTCGGCTCTCTCTCTGATGCCTCAAGTCTCTAATTCTTGCCTGTCTCAAAACAATCTTCTCTTAGTCATCTAACCTCAAAATCTCTGCATCTTTCAACCACGTATGAAATCAGAATATCCAGAAATCCACCGTCGCCTTCTTCGCTAAACTGAATTCTGGGAGTCGGCTTGTCTTAATACACTCAGCCTCCAACTGTTTGCTCCTCTTTATACCTCCTGTAAGTTGCAATAACACACTTTCGCTCACACTCTTGGAGGCTTCAAACCTCTCACTTGTCATCACAGGTGGTAAAGAGGTTGCTAAGATACAACATTAAGCTCTTCTAACTCAAAGGCATGCTTTGAATGAGGATGCTGGAGTAAACCTATCAACAATTATTCTATCAGTGGCTACTAAGGACATTTGAGTCATTTAGTCAATCCATTCTTCATAGCTAATATTTCATATTTCTATTAAATCATAACACAGCTATTCATTCCCTCCTAAGTTCGAGTGTTTCTCTATGTGTGCAGTTTCATGCTGAGGATCATTAGTTTTGTTCGGTGACTGCAGGCTCCACAGCACACATCCTGTTGGGTATTATTTGAGCTTTTTTTTTGACACGGCGCATTATCCTGCTGGAAACTGCCATCGGTAGCTGGGTATACAGTGGATGTGTGCTGTTTTCCACACCACACAACTGAAAAGATAAAGCAGGTGGGTAGATTATTGTTTTTCCAAGGTCAGTTCAGCACTGATGTTCTTCAAAATACAACTGCACTGGCAATCAAAACCTCATGTGGGCTCATCACAAATAAGAACATGATGTTTTTGATCCTCACAGATTTGATCATCATACAAGCACTACTGGGAGGCAGCAAGTAATTTATTTGTCACTTGATTTAGACTCACCGCCCACTTTATTGGGTACCATTGTTGAATGATTGTCGACACATATAGCAACTCAGCACATTTAGGCATGTAGATGTGGTGAAAGGAGTTGCTGAAGTTCAAATTGAGAATCTTAATATGGAAAAAAAGGGATTTAAGAGACTTAGTATATTGCATGGTTATTAAAGCCAGACAGGGTGGTCTGTACAATTCAAAGAATTTTGGCTCATTAGTTTACTGATCCTTGGCTTATTGTTGATTATTAGTTAGCCGGTGTGCTGGTTCAGTTGCTGGTTTTATTGTTCTTGTTATGTTCGCCCCCTACCCCTAGCTCCCTAATCAGAACACAGAAGACCCTTGCTTCCAGGTGTACTTGTGTGTAAATAATGCAGTTTTGCAAAGGACAAGTAGCACATTGCTGTAGTTGTCCGGTTAATGTATGTGTTGCCCATCTTCCGTCTGCTTTCTGTACGTCATCGCTTGGTCAGCATCCTCAGCTGTCTGATTCAGCAGCTTCTCATGCAGCTTGCATGGACACGCTCCTACTGCATAACAAGGCATCTATCGTCCATGTGCCGCAGGACAGTATCCCAATTTCCCTCAAAAAGAATGAAAAAAGATTAATGTTTACTCCACTATGTTAAAAATGAAGTTACTGTTTCTTGAGCAAGACTCTATAGGGATAGAGAATGAGAAACATCATGTAACTGGATTTAATCTGTTATTAATCGGCAATTTTAAAGAAACAATATCTGTTTACTGCATGGCAAAAATCCAAGAGGAACATATTTTGAAGCAATTAATGATACGGCTCCAAACTGTGGCCTTTCTGACTTCCTGTAGCAGCAAGTGCTGCACAGCTGTGCTAGCGATAGCTTGTTCTGTAGGCAGGAACAATAAGTGATGCTTAGGTTTATTATGTGTGATTTTTTATGCCTGTCCTCCTCCTCTAGGACAGTGTGATAGCTAACATGTTTGTCAGTATTTCCGCTTATTAAAAAAACAGAAATTGCTTGAAAAGAAAAGGTTTCTGCATTCTTCAGCCACCACAAGTGAGACAGGGCTGCTATTTTACATCACTGTATTTAGCAACAATGATCAATCAATCAAAGTTTATCTATATAGCACTTTTCAACAATTCATATGGTGCACAAAGTGCTTTACAAGCTAAAATACAAACAAAAATACGCTGAGAGAAAATGGATAAAATATAAAAATGTATAGGAAAATAGGATAAAAAGAGATAAAAACTAAAAAAGTACATGATAGCACAATTCAAAACAGTTTGAAAAGCTATATAGAAAAATAAAAACCACAAAATAAACTAAAGAAAATGTTATCCACATTTGAACAGCTAGGAGTGAAAGGCCTGTCTGAACAGATGTGTTTTTAGCTGTGATTTAAAGGCTCTGGTGGTAAAGCGTTCCACAACTTAGGAGGAAAAAAAGCAAAAGAACGATCACCCCATCTTTTGCACCTAGTCCTGGGAACATGCAGGGTTATAAGTTCTGATGAGCGCAGAACGCTGACGTTATGGCGAACAGTTAAAAGTTCAGACAAATATGCTGGAGCAAAGTGATTTATGACTTTAAAAGCAGGACTTTAAAGTCTATCCTAAAGCGCACTGGAAGTCAATGGAGAAAGGAGAGAATGGGGGTAATATAGGCGTGTTTGGGAGCGTTTGAGAGAAACCGAGACGCTGCACTTTGGACCAGATAGCTTTCTAGTTATCAATTCAAGTCACATAGTTTGCTTACAACAATTTTATTAGATCTCAGATATTAATTTCCCTTTATGAAACACCAAATAGGGAGAAAAAAAAGCGAAAAAGGCATGAAGATCAGCATTGAAAACAGCTCCACCATGCACATGCAGAGCAGCATGCTTGTCTGTCAGCATTTCCAGTTGGTTGAAATGTGTCTGTTGCTCCAAAGCGAGCCTCAAAGAGCCTCTTTGCCTTTCTCCCTCCTCACACTAGGGAAAGATTTTCAGACAAAACAAACTAGCAAAGTGTTTTGTGTGACTTTGTGGCTCCCTGCATACATATTTAACCACGTGGAGGAGACACAAGGAGAAGGAGGGGTTTATGTAAAAAGCCTCTCAGGTTAATAATGGATGAGGTCGCTCCTGTGATAGACGAGTTTTCACTGGCACAGTGTCCCCCCCGGATTAGCCCTAGCACCGTTGCAGCCATTGCTGAATTAAAAGGCCTCTTCCCATGAAATAGGTCACCCAGGTAAATCCAGGTGAAAGCTATCAATGTATTATGCTGGCATCATTCCCATCAATCCCACCGTATCCCTGTCCAAACCCTCTCAGTCATTACCCTTGGCTGTTTGCATGCAGAATTAGGTCAGCGATTCTCAAACTAGGGCTGCTTGTCAACATCTAAAATCCGGTAAACAAACATGTTTTGTGGCATTACCCCCAGAACTGTAAAAAAAAACTTTCTATTTAATTTTAGATACTCACCTTACATGTCAAATATTCTTATATTATAATATATATTTATATTATAATTATATTAATATGCCTGTAAATCTGATCACAGCTTTTCTTTCTCTAACATTACTATTAGGGGTGACAGTAGTGCAGGAGTTAGGGAGTTCGTCCTGCAGTTGGCAGGTTGCCGGTTCAATCCCCAGATCCAACCGTCTCAGCCAATCTTTGGCAGCCTCACCTCTGTCAGTCTGCCCCAGGGCAGCTGTGGCTACTAACATAGCTCACCACCGTCAGGGTGCGAATGGGTGAATGACTGATTCTAGTGTAAAGCACTTTAGGGTCGTCGGACTAGTTAAAGTGCTATACAAGTCCAAGCCATTTACCACTAGTAGTTATTTCTTTCCAGCCCAGTTTATTTTGTCATTATTTATTTAATTTATTTACTAATGCTTTTAATGTTTTTCTTGCAAAGTCTCAGTAATCCAAACACATTAACAAGTAAATAGTAAGAACAAAGTCCAGTTCTGGAGCCCTTCATAACCTGAGATCTGATATTTACAGACGGCCTATGATCAATCAGATGAACTTTGAGCTGCTTTGCAAAAACAGCCCAAGAAAAAGGCAGAAATGTCAAACTCTTAATGTATAACGCTGTTAGACACACAGGAACATGGTCACTGTTTTAAGATAAGGACTTTTAAATATTCTTCCTTAAGTACAGGAGCACACATGTGGACAGAGTAAACTGCTATTACCTCTGTAATAACTCCAACTCAACTTTATACATATGATCAAAAGCATCAAAGACATTCCTGTCACATTAAATGTTAACACCGGTAGAAAACGGGTAAAGGTCGTGAGCGCAGATCAGCCTGACCTGATGTGTGGTCTGTGTTTTTGGCTCACAAATGATGACACAGAGGTTGGCAAATTCTGCTGATATGTCAACAACGATGGCCTCTGTACCTTCTCTGCTGGGTCACGAAGCCCTCTGAGCTTTGAAGAAACAATCGAATTACATCACGTTTCATCACGCACGGCTTTCAGCTCCTGAACCCACAGATAGAAAAGTGATGTTTGAAACCCACTATTTCTGCACCTATTTGTTGCAAAGCAAATAAACGTGGATGTTTTAGTTTTGCGATTTGATCGTAGGTGCACGCCCGAGGTATTGGACAATAATTAAAAAGGAGGTTTTTAAGCACTGGGAACTTTGAGCTGTTGTGTTTCACTTCTGGTACCGTTTTCTCAAAGCTTCACTGACATGGCAGTAGATTAGTGGACTAACTCAATATCTGAAATATAAAGGCCATTAGAGGGCAGGGGTTTAATAAAATGCTACTTTTACATTGTGCTGTAGTTTTATTGATTTTATGTTGTGCAATTAGCAGGAAAGCACATTAATCTTTCACAAAATAGAAACTCAAACCGCCAACATCAGAACCACAGGCTTTTATGCGTTTCTTTCTTTCAATGAAGAACTCGACAAGGACATTAAAGCCGAACTAAACGACTGAAGTGGTATTTTCAGTAACAATTTAAACTGTAATTTTGCTGCCCTTTTAACACAAAAACTAAACACGCCCCATTCATTGGCGCTTTAGTTCCTACTTCAACTCAGTTTTCCTGCTTCTACTGGAAAACTTTTATAATTAATTTTGGAAATGGTCCTTTCAATCTTCTGTTTTTGGTTCTTCCTTTTATAAAAGCTGCTTCAAAAGAAATACTGGTCTGTGAAGCACACACTTTCTTTTCAAACAAGATATTCTAATTAAAATATTCAGCAGAAATGTAACATATAGTTATTTTGTAAGATTTTTTTCTGTCTCTACCAGCCTTGTACATCCATAAACAAGGACATTTTCCCCCATTCTTGTTTTCACAAAATTCTTCAACCTCTGTCGGAGTAAACTGAGTTTCTGTGAACTTAATATTTTAACCCTTCCCTAGATTTCCAATTGGATTCAGGTCTGGACTTTGACTGGGCCATTCTTAGCCATGAAGATGCTTTGATCTAAACCATGGTAGCTCAGGCTGTTTGTTGACCTGCTTTAAGCTGAACATCCAACCGTTTTACAGCTACTTCCATCACCTCATGAAGTCTTACCAACTAAATTTTCTATACCAGAGCATTTCCACAGCATGACATCTAAAGACCATGGTAGGAATGTATTCAGTGTGTTCCCACCATAGCATTTTGAATGTAGCCTAAAAAGGTACATTTTGGTCTCATCTGACCAGACCACCTTCTTCCATGCTTGTTGTGCTCTTCCACATGGATTATAGAAAACCTAAAAAGGGGCTTATCGTGTTGCCAGACTGATAAAGACCAGATTTGTGGAGTGCAGGACTAATAGCTGTCCTCTCAACAGGTTCTCCCACCTGAGCTGTGAATCTATGCAGCTCCTTCAGAGCTAACAAGAGCATTTTGGCAGCTTCAAAAACAGCTGTATTCAAACCGATTCCAAATGATACTCAGTTGAACTCTATTTATTACTTAGATGATTTCTGATGTTTAGTGGTTGTACACCACTGAAGATTTTTACTTGTAAAACTTTTGTAAACCGTGTTCCTTCCAAGTCACAATTAGGCCCTACTTTGTGTTGGTCTATCACTGACGATCCTATTCAAACACATTAAAGTGTGTGGCTGTAACACGAGAGCACAAACTCAAACAAAAGTATTCCTTCCTATTATTTTTCCTCACCGTCAAAACCCAAGTTGCATTTCTTCGTTATAAATGTCCAACGGGCATTCCTCTAAAATATAAAAATATTTATTCAAAATAACAAATATAGCAAAGAAAAAAATAATTCTGAGTTCCAGTTTCTCCACATTTCAATTTATTGTACAATCAAGTAGATTCACAAATAATGGTCCGTAGCACTGGTCCATTATAACTGGCATCAACAGGAGACAATCACGACGCTATAGTCACCCAGCAGGGTGATATTATTCAGCCTTTTAACACACCTCGGCAAGGAGAAAACGGGAATTGTTTAGTGTTTGTTCGGCTCAGGACACTCTGAGCCCTTAGTCGTAAGAAGACGACACTGGTCTTTAAAAAGAAGTCTTTCAAGTTGCATTAAAATATGTACACATAAAAAATCTTACAAAATTTATTGAAAGTAGTGCTGTTGTTGAGAGAAAGACACGCGTGAAACGTTTGGGGTGGCATGGACAGGGTAAAAAAGTTAAATAAACTCTGCACAAAACCGACGAGGAAGGTGACGATACAATGTTTTTTTTTTCAGGAAAAAATGTGTGTCCAGCACACACCAACCCGGCAATCACTAATTCACACACGCATGCACTCCCTGAAGTAAAAGAAGGATAAAGGACTTTGGAGACCCTGGCTGGCTGTAGCTGTGTTGGAGAAGTTGAATTCACTTGCACATGCAAACACACAATCACTCGAGATGATGCTCAGGAACAGAACGTGGCTTAAATGGAGGGTATAAAACGAAATGAGCGGTGGCAGAAAAGGGAAGAAGCCATTTTTATCTCTACCAGGCAAAGTGACAGTCACAGTCTGAACACTCTTAAAAGTTGTTTCCCATCCCATGTTATTTTATTCATGGCCTAGCACTTCTTTCTCTGCCACAGCGGCCGGTAGCTTGGACAAACTAATCTGCCACAACACAAACGAAAACCAGTGTCCAGCTGGCAGCTGGTGTTTGTTTCCAGCATAAGCGACCACATCAGCGAGCTGGGGGCACCAAGCAGGAGGTGCTAAGAGCACTTCCACACACAGACGGCCAGGCTCCCGCCGAAGAACATGTAGAGCAGGTTCTTCACTTCATGCGTGACCTCAAAGCCGAAGCCCTCACCAATCACGACGTGCCACGAGCTTCCGAACTTCTTGTCCATGGACTCCTTGATCATTTTTGCCGCACTCTAGCAAAAAAAAAAAAAAAAAAAAAAAAAAAAAGTCAAAAACATGGTACTGATAGCAAACCAAGAACCACAAAGCAGTTCTTTCTGGCCAGCAGTTCTGGAATATCAACAGATAAGAGCAGAACACACTCACTTCATTATTTGTGGCAAACTTCTCGCAGGCTGTTACGCACAACTCCATGGTCTCAACCCTCATTTCCTCTGGCATGTCTGTGTGCTGGAGAGAAACACGCCGTTAACAGACAGTTTCACCTTTTCCAAACCGCTTTGTATACTTGCATTGGAACCAGCCTGTATAAGTTATGTACCTATTACACCAAATCATTTAAGATAACCCTCAGTAAATGTGTTCATTCTACCCCTTAGCTAGAACAGCAGAAAGGATTCACAAATGCATCTGAATAAGTTAGAGCATCATCTACAAGACAATTAATTTTGGCAATTCAATTATAATCAATTATAATAATGACGTTATAGATCAATTACACACAGAATTATGTATTTCAAGTGTTTATCTGTTTATTTTGATGATTGTTACAGCTATCGAAAACCTAAAATTCAGTTTCTCCAACAATTAATAACAGAAATAAATTTTCGCACCATGTTATGGTTTGGTGCATATTTTTAATAATGCCCCAGTTTAGTGTCCCTTTTGGATCAATAAAGCATTTTTGATTTTAATTTAATAGAAATAGCAGCTCTAGATATCTCTGGCGTACTTTGTTTTCTACCCTGGATCTGTTTGGGTTTTCTGCCTCACAGCATGTTTTTGAAAACAATTGTCTTAACATTCAGGGAGAGGGTTTGGTCCTTATAGCCGCCATTAACTACAATTACTTTATTAATTTGCAGTTAAATGTTAATATGATACTTGTATCAATATGTTGCATAACTACACAGTGATGAAATTCGGTTAACAGCAAAAAAAAAATGTAATACCAGCAATCCAATTAGAGTTTGGATTGAACCAAATTGAATTGATACCCAGCCCTACAAATGTATCCAGGATGTTGGGAGCATACTCTGGCTAGACAGAGAGCACCTGAACTGAGCTACGGAGCAAAAATAATGGACTGTTGATCGGATGTTCAATCTCCCCTTTTTTAGATGAAACTGCATTTTTATTGGCAAAACAAAGTTCCAGAGTAGAGAGGCAAAGAATCCAAGTTGCTTTGAGGTCCAGAGGGAGGTTTTCATGGCTACTAAAGATTTGTTGGCCCAATGAGTTTTAACAAGTCCAAAGTCAGTTGTTATGGAGATATTGATTTAATTCCACGCTGCCAAAGGTACCAATACCCATTTTAATGGCCAATAATATTAAATCAACCAAAATATCAATATTTCCTTCTGTAGTTAAACTAAAAATGAATGCAACTAAAGTATACAGTGAAGATTATTTTTCTATAAAATAAAAGGGTAGGATGAGATACTTTAATTGTACCATTAGGACCATTTGAAAACAAAAACGTTGATCAGTTGGAGCTTGCTCATACAGCACATTCCTATTATTACCAACAGTAAAAATAAATAAACTTCATAAAACGTAATTTTTAACCGTTTTTGGCAAAACGAGAAGAGATTTTTGCTGCTGTCTTACTCTGATGAGAGGGAAGCTGTGCAGTCTCTTGTAGTCGGCCTCTTCTTTCTTTCCCTCGCCGGTCGCAGCCATTCCGACTCCTAAAATACGCGATGATAAATGACTTATTACGTGATTGTTAACATTCTGCATTGCTCCAAAGATGCGCTCGACGAGGAGCACATAAGCCACAGTAAAGCCAGTAGCTAACAATGATAAAACATGAGCCGACTGAGAACTGGTTAGCTTACTACACTGAGCATCGACCAGCAAGTAACAATAAACGCTACGCTTGTGTTCACGGTCTCTGGCTTTAAAGATGCCGATAATAACAGAGAATTCATAACGTTGAGCAGACCTTCACATGTAAATAGCAGTAACTGAATCAGGCTTCACTAGCTAGCTAATTAGCTTAGCCTTAGAGAGCAAACAGCTGATGGAGGACCTTTTTCTGCCTCAAAGTCATCAACTTTAAACAAACGGGTTGCAATATAAGGCGTCAGCTCCTGTAGTAGTGGGTAGTGTATAAACGTAATGCGTGGCTAAAAGCGTTTACTTACGCAACGTTTATCCAGCGAAAACTTCTGCTGTTTGACTCTTGCATCGGTTGTTAGGGAGACATCTTAAACAAGGTACGGGAGAGTTCAGAAAGCCCCGCCCCTTCCGGTCCAGCTGTGTTCTCATTGGTTAAAAGGCCATAGCTCAACTCAAAGGACGACGTCATCAACAGCAGCGGCCCTCCTCACGAAACAACCAAGCTCTTTTGCTCGTTCCTTTTTTAAATCTTTCTCTCAAAATTGAATTAGAGCAACATTAAACATTTCGTTGTTTGAGATAAACAGATTACGTTCTTCATAGAAAGAAGAAAAATAAGGAAAAAAATTGAACAGTGCTGTTAGAATAGGGCTTGGGATCCGCGTTGCATTGTGGGACGTTGCGGCCATGTTGATGGCAACGCAACGTTAAAATACCTCTGACATAACGTTGTTGAACGAAGAGACGTAGAAGTAGAGTTGAGAAAGAATAGATAGAAAAAATATGTTAATATCCCGAAAAGGATCTGAAATTTACCGGGATACATTAAATAGAGAAGCCAGGGACCGTTATGTTGCCAAAATCAGCATTATTATGGAGCGCCGACAACGACTTGTTGCCACTGTTTTGCATATCAGACGTCTTCGGCTACCTTGTTTGTCGTGTGAGCGCCTATACTTCAGAACAGTTCCGAAGCTACAAGTCCTTGGAGTCTCATGTGCAGTTTACGAATGTATGGGCTCAGGAGCTGCAGATCATAAAGCCAGCAAACAGTGGGAACACAGTAACTCGTACAAAGGTAAGCTGTGCTCAGACGGGCTCTGGCACCTGCTAACCGTTAGTGCTAACAACCACTCACGCATGTAATATACTTTTAACTAGCTGCTATGTGTTTCAAAGGTGTAGTTAGTAACGTTAACTGCCAACCCTCCCTAAACCCTCCTGGTTTCTCACGTATTTGAGCCTTTTCCCGCTGCCGTTTTAGTATTTGTGTGCATGTATGTGGTGTCGCGGCTGAAGGAAAGAAACAATGTAGGCTATAAAATAAAACCGTGGATCTTTAACTTACCAGAATGAAAATGCAGGAAACACAGGCTCATTAACATCGGGATACTGTGGAAAGTTATGATCGGTAGTCTTAAAGCCGCGATTCAAGCGAGCCGACGACTCCATTGCGCTTGCTGTCTCTCCCGTGGTTGCACCTCCAGGCAGGAAAGCGGTGGAAAGTTAACCCGTTTTCTATGTTTTTCCCATGGCGATCATGTGTTGCGCTGTTACAACCCACAATACAGCAACGGTTTACCATGGTTGAAATCAAGTTACGGTAAAATTAATCAAATTAAAACACGCCTGAGAAGGAGTACAGTACGCGGTAGTCATAGGCAGTAGTCTGAGTAGGGGGGGGGCGGAGGCATTCAATATGGCGGCCACACAGAGTAATACGTCATGACGCCCAAGCCCTATACACACACATTCCGATAGTCACGTAATTACATGTAACCCGATACTAGCCAGTGGTCTATTTCCTTTCATTATCAGTTGTACAATGAAAACACAGCCCAAGTAAAAATAAGTATGTATTTTCACTGCCACATTTTCAGCCAAGTTTACAAAAGCAAAATACAAAGATATAAAAATGTATCATTAAGTTGTTTTTTCCCCAGCCAACCTGTCTCAATAATCATCACTCATGATAGGGTAGGTGTCATGGCACATGTGTAAGACTGTAAAGCAAGGTTTTATTATTTAAGAAAGAAGAAAACTCATATTTTTGAATTATACAATTATAATAATTTTATTGTTTTAGCCATTTCCTCAGTTGGTGAAGTTAATGCAGCTTTCTTTACAAAAACAATAGTCTCTGTGTGCTTCCATGAGAGAATATAGAGCCTTACCTAAACTCTGACTTTTCAAAAAAGGCTGCCAATTTTTTTTTATCCTGCATCATTGAAATCTGTATAATCTGATCCCAATCTGTATAATATGATCAAATCTTTATAATCTGATTGCATTTGACTTTGGAAAGTGCCTTGAGATGACAAATATCATGAATTGGCACTATATAAATACAACTGAACTGATTTGAATTGAAAGCTTCAAAAGGCAAAACAAAGAGCAGCTTTGCTATTTTCTGTTTAACCTTTTTTAACGTTTTGCTCTTTCTCGCTTTCTTGCAGCCTAGACTAACTGCCGACATATTTCAACATGTCTTTGAGGAAACAGCTTCCTTTTAAACAGATTCTTTCATCTCTGAGCCTCATCTTACTTAGTTTTGACCACCCAAGTGAAAATAGGCAACTTTGAGTTTTCTCCACTCAGTAACCGCCTCCACGCCGAAGGTTGTGTTGTAGACTGTTAGGGATTATGAGATTACAGAGAGTGGAAAGTCGGTTACCATGGAAATTACAGATAGACAACAGACTCTGGAGGTACAGAGTCTGACATACTCAGATTGGACAGAATGACTGATGGGTGTACACAATTGGCCCTACTTAAAGTCTGGGCGAGGAATGAACGGGGCTCTCTGACGTCCGGAAATCTGCCTGTTGCGTTGTTGTGTATGAGAGCCCAGTACTCAAACTCTAAACATCCCTCTGCCTTTTAGATTAAATATGGTAAAATATAGTTTCGGTTTCAAGAGTCTTTTTATTACTACAGAAGTCTACAATAGAAACACCACATTATTCAGCAAAATGAACCTGGGGTGATCGCAGCCAGGTCAGTTTTTAACAAGACATAACCAGATAGCTCTTGGATATGCTGCATTCACTGGTGAGAAAAAAATTCAGATTGCTGTTCTTTTCAATAGGTTAATGATCACAGCAGATCACAATGAAAACGGTAAAATCTGGTAACCAGATGATTTCTTGCTGCATATCATTTTATAATAAAAAATCTTTTGCTGTGTTTTTGATGATTATATCACATAAAAAACATGGATCAGTGGTGATCTGTAAAGATTGGCGGTGGCCACCGAGGTCTCATGTGATCAGCTGTTATTAGTAACACCAGGATGAATAAACGCTTTTTGATAGATTCCAACACAGATTCTGAATCTAATCTGATGACTGTTGCCCCTCAAGAATATAACTCCAGAAGAATCCAGATCCAGAAGAATATGATACACATCTGACACATCAAGAGTTAAATTTCAGTCTTACTTGCTTGAGTCAAAGTTTGACTCGTAGCATTCCAACCTGTTGCCATGGATGGCGAAGCAGAAGCAAGCAAAGTCAAGGACCGTGATTGCCCACATAAATAAAGAGTTATACCAGTAGTAAATGTCATATTCTTGTTATGTGACATGCCAGAACACTGACAGCAAATGCAGATTGAGAGCATATATACAATGAAGCATAGAAAACAGACAAAATCACTTACCCAAATATATTCTGTCTTTTTAGCTCCTGAACGGCATGATCCTTCTCTTACTTCCTTCAGCCAATGTTGACTGGAATGATGGTACATGTAAAGGCTGTGCCAAAGGTGCAGGAATGGCTTGGGTAACTGGTAAGACTGGGCTCATCGGAAATCTTTCTGCCTGGTCACCTTTTTCAGCTGAAGAGGTGTCCGTAGGTCACTACAGGAAATATTTTTGAGACTTGTAAAACTTTTATGTAGCAACATGACTGAAAATGATCGCAACGTGATGAAATGCGGCCATTCCAGTCTGTGCAGTTCATCGTCACAAACCAGTTTCATTTGTCTTATTTCCTGTGCTTTCCTGTAGCTGCAGCCCAGAAGCGTTGTGTCGTGTTTGGTAAATTCTCACCTGACTTCCACCTTATTTGACGTCAATAGTGCCATGTACACTTGGATGCAGGTGCTTGGTTAATTTGCAAGGTAAAACATAATTATTTGCAACTATGTGGCAAAACAAATAGACTGTTGTTTTAATATTGACAAGCTATATGTAAATGTAGCCGGGGCACTATGGCCCTGAAGCATGGTGCTGCACACCCTTCCTCCTGCCCATATATGGAGGACGCTTGACAGCGCACAGCTGGTACTTGATGAGGCAGGTAATCAGCTGTTCCATTTAAAAGGGGGCAGATAGCTGAGGAAAGGACATTCGAGGCTGGGGATTCCTTAGAGAAACCGTACCTAAGGTCACAATCTATCAGGATTCCAGGCCAGCATAGGTGCCTGTGTTAAGGTGGTTATTCTTCCCTGAACGAAACCGTACCTAAGGTCAAATAAAGGGACACTGACATCACAACAAATTTCATCTAATGATAATTTGCAAGACAGATTTGCTGGTCCAAAGCCAATTTATATCACCTCAACTCTAATATAATCAAATCATGTAGTCCAAATACATAGAGTCCAGTTCAGTCCATATTAGGATCCAATACAGGCACGTAGGTCGATCATGTAATACCAGTTGGTAAAAAGTTATCAATGAAAGCTCAATCGGCTGCATCAAGTATGCGACACTGCAGCAGCCCCTCATCCCAAGCAAGCAGGAAGCAACAGTGAATACGGACTACTTCCTGTTAACCGGAAAAAAACTTCGGCAGGACCAGGCTCAGCAGGAACGGCTGTCTGGCTCTGATTAGTGGAGGATGAGAGGAAAGAAAGGAGACAGTAAAGACACGAAAACACTGATTCAGGATTACTTTTTATTGAAGAAAAAAAACAGATGTCAAGCTGTAGAAGGTTTAACTCTCTTGCTTCAGAGAGTATAAAGGTTTCCTTTGTGCTATTTTTATGGTATATCATATATGTTATGGCTTTGTAGCAATCTCTATTTGAACTTCTATGAGTCCAATGGAGAACACAAGAAATATAAATATTAAACAGTAGACTGTTGTAAAGAATGTTTTTAAATGAAAAGTGTACAAACTGTATTCAGTTCATTCATCTGTATTATCAGTATCATTACTGCAAGAAAGGTGTTGCCATATTTGTATTTAGTTTCTTAATTTATTCCTGTGTTCTGTGTTTTTGTGCATTTGCATTTATTTTTCTTAGATCAAGTTAGTCTTTTTCTCCCAGTTTGCAGTTGTTCAGCTTCCTTTGTGTTAATTCACCATCCCTAAGTCCGCCTGTTCGCACTCCTCCACAGCTGTTCCTAATCCCCTTCACCTGCATTCAATGTCATTCTACACTCTCACCTCAGTAGATAAACTCGGTTCATTTCATTGTTCCTTGAATTTTCTTCTTGTTACTCTACCAGTGCTCCATGTTAAGGTCTTTACGTTTTTTGTTTTAACTAATAAACTTCCTATACCTGCATTTCTGTCCTATTTCCAACCTACAAAACAGGATGGATAACGGCATATTGGATCATGTGTATATGATGAGAACATCATTATTCAGTAGTTTGAATAAGATTTTCCCTTTGTAAACCTCAGACATTTAGTGTGGTGTGGTGCTGACTGTAAAAGTGAAAGTGAGCCCCATGGTAAGATAGAGAGAGCTGTCTGAGGCCTTCAAGAAGATTGTAACAGTTTAGGAATCTATTATGGGAAAATCCCGTAGGGAAATGACATTAGAAGTGGAGGACATTTAAAACAAGTTTGCTTTCAAGTTCACCTTGAAAGCAAACCACAATGTGCTGAAGGAGGTCTCCAAAAACCTTAAAATGTCCTTGTGTGAACTAGACAAATCTTTCTGTTAATATAGAAATTGATGCCAATTACAAAGAGATTGTGCAAGTTTAACTTTTATGGGATGTGTGCAATGGGTAAACATTTGCTCTCAAAGAAAATCATGAAGGTCAGATTGAGTGTAGAAAAAGAGCAGGACTTGGAGCAATGGTTCTTGGACAGATTATCATGGAAGTGAATTGTTTAGACACCAGAACAGATGACATGTTTGGCATAAACCAAAAGCAAATATTTTGGGGGTGGGGGTGCTTTGCTGCTGCAGGACCTTACCAGCTCACCATCTTAGAATCCACCATAATTTGTCCTGCCTATCACACAGTCTTTGAGGAAGATGTGAGACCATCTGAAGCCGATCTAGACCCAGCAGCATGACAATGACCCAAAACCTGCCAGTAAATCCATAGAAGATGGGTTGAGAATTCAGAAATGGATAGTGGTTCCATAGAAGGTTTTAGAGCGATGAGGTAAGGTGACGTTCGGCCAAAATAAAATCCGTCTGTTACCTTTGCAGTCTGGAGGAAGCTTCAACTTCTCATGCCCCATTTAAAGGCTGCAGGCGATATGAAAGAAAACTCAGAGAGTGATGAATATTTGCAGCAGAAATTAATATTTCAACTGCTTTGGCTGGGTGGGGTGACAAGCATTTTATCATAACTTACCTCCCTCGGAGAGGTAATGAAGGTAGGCTGTATCTATAATTCAGCAGCAGAGGAAGCAGATTGTTGGGAGGGGGGAGGAAGACCCCATGTGACTCTGTTAACAAGCTGTGACAAAGGCGATATAAACAGAAAGATGGAGCCAAGAATAAAAACTTGGCTGTGAAGGGAAAAAAAATATTTACAGTCTGATTATCTCACCGAGTGACTGACTCATTCCTTCTAATGATTTCTGAATTAGATCGTTACGTTTCACACTTAAATCTGGCTTGAGGCTGTAACGTGCTTGTAGAAACGTCAAGGAATGCACGCAAAAGGTGAGATGGGATAGAAGAGGCCTCGATTAGTTCACAAAAAGGTGTTGTAAACAGAAAAAAAATTGCATTAAGTCTAAATGTATTTGTTCAAAAGGTTGCAGTTAGCAAGAAAAGACAAGAGAAAATGAAGCCTACACTAGATGAATTATATTCAGAAGTGTTATTCGTGTGGGCAGATCAGCAGTCACGAATCAGCATGGTCTCAGTTACAGTCATGAGTAACGGCTTATGTCTACTTCCAAGACCAGACTTTCTGGGGTGTCTCTGATGAGCGCTCCCACCATCTCACACATATGCACACGTGTTATCCCAGCCGTCCCGATTGTAAGCATGCTGTTTATGTAATCTGACCACAACTAAATGAAATTACTGTATACACCCATATGTGGTGAAGCCTGTGGGGATTACGCTCGCTCTCATGCTTTGTGTTTGCAACTCCATCAGTGGTTATAATAGTTTTACTTTAATTCCATTTACTGTATGATAGAGGCTTTTAGAAGATTGCTGATGAGACATATAAGGACAATCTCAACGAAAAGAAAGAGAAGATGGTGATTTAGACGAAAATCAAAAAACAAAGTTTAGTGAACATCTCTGACTGTCATGTTTCTACAGTGTTGAAAGGATTAAACAAATCAGATAGTTAATCCAAGAGAGGTTCAAACTGTTGCTTTGCACAATTTGCATGGCTTCCCTACCTTTAATTCCTGTGATGAATTCAAAGTAAGGCATCTCATCTTTATATTTCCCATTGATAAGGATTGTAAATGAAAGCAAACATTTGATACAATTCAACAGAAGCCATCACAATCTACTAAAGGAAGGTTAAGCAAGATTAAAACAGCAACATCTCCCCAGTTTGCAGTTAAAGGTAAATTATTAAAAACTCAAAAAAGTGCAGTTTCTGTGCTCTGATGCAATTTATAACTGGGTTGAAATGTTTCAGTAACACCATGCTGCTATAGATGCTCCTGAAGTTTGAAGTAAACAACCGTCTCTAAAATAATTTGAAAAGAAAGGCAACCCAGAAGTAGGCCTAAAGTACAATAGAACATTATGATCTAAATTTCTCTGTTTAAGGTTAGGTTGACCCACATCATGTGTAAAAGCAGCAGGGATACAGCCTAAGGAAAGAGAGGTGTTGATTAAATTAACAACGTAAAGACCTACAGCACCAAAAACCTCAATTAATACGGAATAGGAATACGGTTGCCTGGACAAAATGAAGGCTTCGGTTTTCTGACTGTCTCTGACAACTGAGAGACAGAATAATTAAGAGTACACTCTTTGAATGTTTGAGCTCTTTGAAGAAATTAAAAATAAAAACACATTTTGCACTGTACACTCTAAAAAGTAATTATACAGGGTATGACTTTTATCCTTTTCAGTTATTTAAATTTAAATTTAATACATTAGTATTTAAATATAATTTTTAATGGTTAAATTCTTATGCTAGCTGCTTTATTTTGGTAACAGATTCCATGTAAGCATTTTGATTAGGATTTTACTGAAGGCATTGGCACGGTCAAATTTTAGCTACTTTCATCTGTCGTGACTTCAGCAACAGTTAAGGTTGTATGAATTGTATTATCAATTAGTATATCCAATTAATAAAAGTCAATAAGTGTCTTAAGATTTGTGGTCAGAGTATAGGCAGAGTCCTCAAAAAATAAACTTCTTAATCATTCACTGAATCTGGATGGCATTAACTTGGTCTCTGGTGGTAAAGTAAAAAATCTTGGTGTTATTTTCGACCAAGACATGTCATTTAAATCCCATATTAAACAGGTTTCCAGAGTTTCCTTTTTTCACCTCAGGAATATCGCCAAAATTAGAAACATTCTGTCCAGGGGTGATGCTGAAAAACTAGTCCATGCATTTGTTACTTCAAGGCTGGACTATTGTAATTCTTTACTATCAGGAAGTCCACAAAATGCAGTTCGAAGTCTTCAGCTGATCCAAAATGCTGCAGCAAGAGTTCTGATGAAAATCAACAAGCAGGATCATATTTCTCCTATTTTAGCTTCCCTTCATTGGCTTCCTGTTAAATCAAGAATAGAATTTAAAATTCTTCTCCTAACGTATAAAGCCCTTAATAACCAAGCTCCATCATACACTCACCGGCCACTTTATTAGGTACACCTGTCCAACTGCTCATTAACACTTAATTTCTAAGCAGCCAATCACATGGCGGCAACTCAGTGCATTTAGGCATGTAGACATGGTCAAGAGAATCTCCTGCAGTTCAAACCGAGCATCAGTATGGGGAAGAAAGGTGATTTCAGTGACTTTGAACGTGGCATGATTGTTGGTGCCAGAAGGGCTGGTCTGAGTATTTCAGAAAGTGCTAATCTACTGGGATTTTCACGCACAACCATCTCTAGGGTTTATAGAGAATGGTCCGAAAAAGAAAAAACATCCAGTGAGCGGCAGTTCTGTGGGCGGAAATGCCTTGTTGATGCCAGAGGTCAGAGGAGAATGGCCAGACTGGTTCGAGCTGATAGAAGGGCAACAGTGACTCAAATAACCACCCGTTACAACCAAGGTGGGCAGAAGAGCATCTCTGAACGCACAGTACGTCGAACTTTGAGGCAGATGGGCTACAGCAGCAGAAGACCACATCGGGTGCCACTCCTTTCAGCTAAGAACAGGAAACTGAGGCTACAATTTGCACAAGCTCATCGAAACTGGACAATAGAAGATTGGAAAAACGTTGCCTGGTCTGATGAGTCTCGATTTCTGCTGCGACAGTCGGATGGTAGGGTCAGAATTTGGCGTCTACAACATGAAAGCATGGATCCATCCTGCCTTGTATCAACGGTTCAGGCTGGTGGTGGTGGTGTCATGGTGTGGGGAATATTTTCTTGGCACTCTTTGTGCCCCTTGGTACCAATTGAGCATTGTTGCAACGCCACAGCCTACCTGAGTATTGTTGCTGACCATGTCCATCCCTTTATGACCACAATGTACCCAACCCATGATGGCTACTTTCAGCAGGATAATGCGCCATGTCATAAAGCTGGAATCATCTCAGACTGGTTTCTTGAACATGACAATGAGTTCGCTGTACTCAAATGGCCTCCACAGTCACCAGATCTCAATCCAATAGAGCATCTTTGGGATGTGGTGGAACGGGAGATTCGCATCATGGATGTGCAGCCGACAAATCTGCGGCAACTGTGTGATGCCATCATGTCAATATGGACCAAACTCCCTGAGGAATGCTTCCAGCACCTTGTTGAATCTATGCCACGAAGAATTGAGGCAGTTCTGAAGGCAAAAGGGGGTCCAACCCGTTACTAGCATGGGGTACCTAATAAAGTGGCCGGTGAGTGTATATCAGAGCTCTGATTACCCCGTATGTTCCTAACAGAGCTCTTCGCTCTCAGACTGCAGGTCTGCTGGTGGTTCCTAGAGTCTCTAAAAGTAGAATGGGAGGCAGATCCTTTAGATATCAGGCTCCTCTCCTGTGGAACCAACTCCCAGTTTTGGTCCGTGAGGCAGACACCCTGTCTACTTTTAAGAGTAATCTTAAAACTTTCCTTTTTGACAAAGCTTATAGTTAGAGTGGCTCATGTTACTCTGAGCTACCTTTATAGTTATGCTGCTATAGGCTTAGGCTACTGGAGGACATCAGGGCCTATTTTTCTCACTCTACTGATTTTTACTGTTCTCCAATTTTGCATTGCATTGCATTGAAATGACTGTTGTCATTTCAGCTTTTAACTTTTTGTTCTCTATTTTTTTCTTCATAGTAGGTACACCTGGTCTGACGTTCTGTTGACTGTGAAATCATCCAGGGAGGACAGATCACCGACTATTACCATCTAATGTAGAACAGATTACTAGATCAATGTGTGCTTCTGTGCTTTTTGTCTGTCTTGTTGTGTCTCTGCTCTGTCTTCTGTAACCCCCAGTCGGTCGAGGCAGATGACCGTTCATACTGAGCCCGGTTCTGCTAGAGGTTTTTCCTTCCCGCTAACGGGTGTTTTTTCTTTCCACTGTCGCTTCATGCTTGCTCAGTATGAGGGATTGCAGCAAAGCCATGTACAATGCAGACGACTCTCCCTGTGGCTCTACGCTTCTCCAGGAGTGAATGCTGCTTGTCGGGACTTTGATGCAATCAACTGGTTTCCTTATATAGGAACATTTTTTGACCAATCTATATAATCTGACCCAATCTGTATAATATGATTGAACCTAACTTGTAAAGTGCCTTGAGATGACATGTTTCATGAATTGGCGCTATATAAATAAATTGAATTGAATTGAATTGAATGTGTTTGTTTTTCTGAAATGCAGTGTTAATATTGTGCCAAAATGTCAACTGTAACGGGATGTTCCCGTCCAAAACCTTCCACTTTTGTCTCATCAGTCCAAAGAACATTCTCCCAAAGGTCTTGTGGTTCATCAAAGTGTTGTTGTCCATCCATCCATCCATTGTCTTCCGCTTATCCGGGGTCGGGTCGCGGGGGTAGCAGCTTCAGTAGGGAGGCCCAGACGTCCCTTTCCTTTCCTTTTCCACTCGGGCCAGCTCCTCTGGGGGAATCCCAAGGCGTTCCCAGGCCAGCAGAGAGACATAGTCCCTCCAGCGTGTCCTGGGTCTCCCTCTGGACCTCCTCCCGGTGGGACGTGCCCGGAACACCTCACCAGGGAGGCGTCCAGGAGGCGTCCTAACCAGATGCCCGAGCCACCTGAACTGGCTCCTCTCGACGTGGAGGAGCAGCGGCTCTACTCTGAGTCCTCCCTGGATGACTGAGCTCCTCACCCTATCTCTAAGGGAGAGCCCAGACACACTGCGGAGAAAACTCATTTCGGCCGCTTGTATCCGGGATCTCGTTCTTTCGGTCACGACCCAAAGCTCGTGACCATAGATGAGGGTAGGAAAGTAGATTGACCCGTAAATCAAGAGCTTTGCCTTTTGGCTCAGCTCTCTCTTCACCACAACGGACCGGTACAGCGCCCGCTTCACAGCAGACCAAACCGCACCAATCCGCCTGTCGATCTCCCGCTCCATCTTTCCCTCATTCGTGAACAAGACCCCAAGATACTTGAACGCCTCCACTAGGGGCAGCACATCCTCCCCAACCCGGAGGAGGCACTCTACCGGTTCAAGACCATGGTCTCGGATTTGGAGGCACTGATTCTCATCCCGGCCGCTTCACACTCGGCTCTAGTGAGAGCTGTAGATCACGCCCTGATGAAGCCAATAGGACCACATCATCCGCGAATAGCAGAGACGCAATCCTAAGGCCACCAAAACGGATCCCCTCAAAACCTTGGCTGCGCCTAGAAATTCTGTCCATAAAAGTTATGAACAGAATCGGTGACAAAGGGCAACCTTGGCGGAGTCCAACTCTTGTTGGTGTTGTTTTTTAGCAAATTTGAGACGGACCCTTGTGTTCCTTTCCATCAGCAGTGATTTTGCCTTGGGGCTCTCTAGTGGGGGGCATTTTTGCCGAGCCCCTTATTCTTGAATCATGAATCCTGACAGTAACTGAGGCCTGCAGTGCTTTAGACGTCGTCTTGTGAGTGACCTTCTCAGACTGTCTTTATTTCTCCTAGTTCTTGAATTTTTTAAAGATCGAGGCGTGTTGTTGCTTCTTGATATATTTTGGCCCATTTGTTGTCATTAAAGTTCTACTTAATGGATTTCCTGATCCTAAATGGTTGGGCAGTAATCAGGCTGAGTGGGACCAGTACCTCTAAGACTGTGGCAACGACATTTCAGACTTGAAATAGGCCCAGGTTGCTTTGAATATGCTGATGGAGATTTTCAGTCAATCAGGACATGGCAAATCTAAAAAAGGTTAAAGAAAAAACAAAAACAGCTGGGCTCTCATTTATAAAGCCAGCGTATGCACAAAGCAGGGACTAAATGACACGTACGTCTCTTTTCACGAAAGACAGAGATCTATAAAGAAAAACCTGACGTCAGAATGTGGGTTTTACTTTTTCAAGCCATTCCGTTTTCTATTACGCTCCCCAGCATGTGACGTACTTGTTCAAAGAAACAAGTACGTCACATGCTGGGGAGCTGCTAAATAAGCTCATAGACTTATTCCTAACCAATTTCACGAAACTGTCATTTTTCTGGTCCAAGCTGAAGGATGCCGAAGTTACAATTCAATTCAATTCAAATTTATTTATATAGCGCCAATTCACAACACATTTTATCTCAAGGCACTTTACAAAGTCAAATTCAATCAAAATATACAGATTGGTTAAAAGGTTTGCTTTCTGAGGAAACCCAGCAGATTGCATCGAGTCTTTGACAAGCAGCATTCAAGTGGATAAGTGAAAATGTTTGGTTGCTGGGTATATTAACTCACACAATTTATTGCACCGTCGCCCAGGACACTAAAAAAATGGCCGAATGGGGTGAAGCAGAACGCTCCGTCACCTGGAGGGGTGACGGAGCGTTCTGCTTTCAAAGCGTTCCTTTGAAAGGAGAACCAAAACGAGTTGCTCTAAGAGGTACCTCCAAACAGGTCAAAAGGGGGGACATGGGGTGACAGTAATGAGGAATTCAGACCAAAACGTTGCAGTTCCACTTTATACAGACCTCATCTGAATGACTTAAATGTGAAAAGTAAGGGATATGTCCTCTAAGTAAATATACGAAATTCATATGGTGGTATCAGGTAAGTCTAAACATGAAGTTGGCAAAATCAGACACAGTAGGAGACAACAGGGTGAAGCGTTTCAAAAACATCTTTTCTGTTTATTTGCTTGATTTCTTCTGTTAGATAAAAGCATGAGGGCAGCTGAGGTTTATCTTTGCTTGATGACAGCAGATTCTGTTGCATCTCGACTCCACATTCCTTTATCACCAAAGAATCAATCAAGTCTGTCCATCATAAATAGCTTTCTCTCTGAGTTTATAATTTCCTATTGAAATATCTGCTATAGGGGAAATTTATGAACCCTTTCATCAGCAAGTTTTTGTTTTTTTTTTACAAACAGAAAACACTCATGCAGACATACTTATTTCATCTCGTTTACATTCAAAAGTATCATCGCACTATGAAACATGTCATAGTGCTTATGTCCGATGAGCAGTCATTGAGACAGGGTGTTTATTTTCATAGTCGACAGAGATTTCTGAGTTGTGCAGCAGCTAAATTTGACTTCCCACCGCAACTGTGGGACAGTGAAGTATAAGACAGACTTACAGCAGGGCAGAAGAGCAGACTGGAACACAGCCACATTACCAAAAGGACATCACACGTGCACATTTAAAGTCAAATATTTTACCAAATGAAGTTGTGCGATATAGAAAACTTAAAATCACAGTTACTCGACAGAATCATACACAGTGAAAAGCAAAACAAAAACAAAACTCCTTTTCTTTTCCTTAGAGTGATAAAGTCAATAATAGCACAATAGCTCTCAGGTTTCATTTGAAGCATTTTGAACGACCAACTGGACACATGATGAGCAGAGACAGAGCTTAGTGTCGCTGTGCTGTAAACATATGAGAAACCTTAGATATGGCATAACTCCAGCTTCATTACATAAACCGCACACAAAGCCATCAAACCCTCTGCCTAGATACATCTGTGAGGTTAAACGACAGAAGGTTATGAGTCTCTATAAGAAGCATCTTCGTTAAAACTGTAAATGCTGGAAGCTGATCCACTATGCTGCCTTTACAAGTGATTCTGTGACTGAAGTCGCTGTATCTCACTGCAGAAGTTAACACATGTGCGTGTACACCAACACAAAGAACAAAACAGATACACCACTCTTTACAGCTTAGTAGCACAATCTTTCAGTTCACCAGCAAGCCTCCCGCCTGCCTTAAAACAAATATACTCTAAACTCCAGTTTGGTACACCTTTAAGATCTGAATCGACTCCTACATAGACCATCAGACAGAGCAATGATTGGCCATTTTTCCCCCCTGTGAATGTTTCACTGTTTGGGGCCGGAGGGGCTGGATCTCTGGGCAGCGTGGCATGGGTCCAGGGACTCCTTGGTGGCACCGCCGTAGACGTCTACATCCTGATCGGTCCAGGGGGCGATATTGCCCAGCGCCAAGGAGCTGCAGTCGGCAAGGGCGGCCACTTCGGCTGGTTTCAGCACCCGGTCCCACAGGTTGAACTGCGACAGCTCCCCGACCAGAGCCTGGGAGGCATCGAAACGCCCGCCAAGCGTGTCCTTTGGTAGAAAAATAAACAACCGTCACAAACAAATGGCTGCATGTCAGTTAACGCTCTCTTTTTTTCCATCTTATACAGTATTCAGCAAAAATATCTTTACCCCTTAAACATTTTGTATGCTGATAGTTTCACAAGTTTCTAATACAAACTTCTATATGCCTTATTGTGATTTTATGTGACACACCAACACAAAGTGATGCACATTTGGAAACAGAAGAGAAAAGAAAGTGACACCTTAAATCAATACTTTCGCTGCCATTACGGCTGCAGGTCTTTGCACACCTTGAGATGTGCAAAATAGCTCAAGCTCAGTCAGGCTGGATGGAGCGGATGTGTGAAAAGTAATTTTCAAGTGTCCACATATTCTCAGTTGTATTAAGGTCTGGACCATGACTTGGTCCTTTAACACGTGAATTCATCTAAATCCAATCTAAACCTTACTACGTTACCACTGTGTGTTTAGAGTCGTCCTGCTTGAACCTCTGTCACAGTCTCTAGTCCATTGCAGTCTCCAAAAGCCTTTCATTGAGGACTGCCCTATATTTAGCTCCATGCATGTTCCCATGAGCTCTCTCCAGTTTTCTTGTCTACTGATGGTTCCTAGAGTCTCTAAAAGTAGAATGGGAGGCAGATCCTTTAGTTATCAGGCTCCTCTCCTGTGGAACCAACTCCCAGTTTTGGTCCGTGAGGCAGACACCCTGTCTACTTTTAAGACCAGGCTTAAAACTTTCCTTTTTGACAAAGCTTATAGTTAGAGTGTCTTAGGTTACCCTGAGCTACCTCTATAGTTATGCTGCTATAGGCTTAGGCTACTGGAGGACATCAGGGCCTGTTTCTCTCACTCTGCTGAGTTCTCCTACTGTTCTCCAATTTGCATTGTTAGGTGTTATTTCAACTTTTAACTTTTTGTTCTCTCTGTCATTTTTCTCTTCATAGTAGGTACACCTGGTCTGGCATTCTGTTAGCTGTTACATCATCCAGGGGATACAGATCATCCGCTATTACCATCAAACATAGAAAAGATCCCTGGATCAGTGTGTGCTTCTGTGCTTTTATGTCTCTGCTCTGTCTTCTCTAACCCCGTCGGTCAAGACAGATGACCGTTCACACTGAGCCTGGTTCTGCTGGAGTTTTCCTCTCCCCTGTCACTTCATGCATGTTCAGTATGAGAGATTGCTGCAAAGCCATCGACTGTCCCTGTGGCTCTACGCTCTTTCAGGAGGAGTGAATGCTGCTTGTCAAGACTCAATGCAATCTGCTGGGTTTCCTTAGCTATGAAACTTTTTGACCAATCTGTCTGGATGATATGATTGAATTTGACTTTGTAAAGTACCTTGAGATGACGTGTTGTGATTTGGCGCTATATAAATAAATTGGACTTGAATTGTCCCTACTAAAGAAAAGCATTCCTGCAGCATGCTGCTGGCACTCCCATGTGTCACGCTAGGGATGGTGTGTCCAGGCTGATGTGCAGAGTTGGTTTTTGTCAAAACATCATGTTGTTGAATGTAGGCTGAAAGGTTTCATTTTGGTTTCTTCTGACCAGAGTATCTTCTTCCACACATTTACTGTGTCCCCTACATGGCTTAGTGGAAAACTGCCACTGGGACTCCCTATGGTTTTCCTCTTGAAACGTTTCTATGAAGGCCTGATTTCTTAATTACAAATTCCAGATTCACCCACCTGAGCTGCGATTCTCTGCAGCTCCTCCAAAGTTAGCGTAGACATCTTGCCTGACTCCCTGATTAATTTCTTCCTTGTCTAGTCTGTCAGTGTTGGTGGATAGCCATGTCTTCGTAAGCTTGCTGTTGTGTGATACTTTCCATTTTCAGAGGATGGATCGGACGGTGCTTTTTAAGATGTTGAAAGCTTGGGATATCGTTTTGGAACTCCACCCTGTTTAAAACTCTGCATATGTTTACCCCTGAGCTTTCTGCTGTGTTTTCCTGATGCTGTATGTTCACTAATATTTTCTAATAAACCTCTGAGCCCTTCGCCGAACTGCTGCATTTATCCTGAGATTAAATTAGACATAAGAGGACCGTATTTGGTAGAACCGGATTTCATTTAGTTGTACCGGAGCAAACGGGGCTGAATATTAATGTCTAACACATTGTTAAGATTTTTATTTGTAAAGAAAACTTAAAACCATGTTCAGTCCTCCTCATAATTATATGTTATTTTATGTTGGTTTATCACATAAAATGTTTGTCGTTGTAAATAAGAACTGTAAGTCCGAAACAGAAAACAAATATATAATAGAAAAGCAGAATGAGGAATGTCACAAATGTAATCCCTTTGTATGCGACTCTTCACATACAGCATTTCTTCAGAGAATAACTGGAGTAAGGGTGTTAATTTTTTGTGGGTTTTGTTCATGTTGCATTCCATTTTCCCCCGAATAACAAAAAAAACGTGGCCACCGAGGTTAAGGGAGGTTACAAAAGGATTACCAGCGTAATAAAACGTTTGTATCCCACTGTGTTTTCGTTCTTGTTATCAACACCAACATCATGGTGACACTGACCTACTGTAAATTTAACTGTAGGGCTACAGTGCTGTCAGGAGAGTGGTTTACAACTGTCTCCTCTTTACTGGTTAAATAGAAATGAAAAGGGATCAAGAGCCTAAGCCTCAGAAATACTGAATTATGATGATTCCACAAAAACAAGATTAAACATGTTTATTCTACTCCAGAGCTACCTCCTGAGAGGGTATATGCCGGGATTTTCCAATAAAATCTAGTCAACACATCTACACAGCAGCAATGCATCAGCTGTTTGCAGCGGAGATTAATAGAGTGCAAGCTCCCTCCAAATTCAACCCATCAAATCAACTCTTTTTTTTTTTTTTGCACTGGTGCATCATTTTGTTGAATTGGAAGCCATACTATCTGCTTCTTGTCCTTGGTGCAAGGACGATGAGCCACAAGCATGAGCCTTGAGTTGTTTCTTTGACAGCAGGGAGGAGGGATAACACAAGATTTTATAATGATTATGTAATGTAGCTGACTCACTAATGAAGGAGGGGGGCAACCCAGAGTAAGGATTAACATCATTAAGGTCCATGAGGCAACAACTTCACATCTTCTGGTCAGAAGTCCTATCTCCAACTGTGATTCATACATCACTCCCTTTTTTATTCGCCTTTCCTAAAAAATGGCATTTACTCCAACATTTCATCCATCCAACTAGAAAATGTCATCTAATTTACCATCCATCCATCCATCCATCCATCCATCCATCCATCCATCCATCCATCCATCCCACCTGTTCCTGCCCCAGTATAAGGACCCCCCCAGGTTTGATGGGATGCCAGGCAGCCAGTCCCTCTCCTCTGCCCTTCATCTTTCCCCCCTGGTAGGCCTTCCACACTCCATCCCTCAGGGTCCAGCTGACGCAGACGTGCTGCCACTCATCTTGGGGTAGGGACAGCGGAAGCTGTGCCACCTAAAGGTTACCAGAAAAATGAATAAAAGCACATGCCGACTGTGGTGAGTAACTGAGGTTAAGCGGATCACATAGGGACCCAGGCTTGCATTATGACCGGATGCTAAACTGGAAGCGATTTGTGGTTGATACAGTGCCTTGCAAAAGTATGATGAGTTGTGCTGTTATTTAAACCTTTGTCTTAAAACTTTGTCCTCTTAAAACTCTGACCAGAGTTTTAAGAGCTCCCTCTGCTGAAGTCAAGCATTCCCACAGCAAGAGGCTGCCAACACCATTTTTCAGAGTTGATGGTGTGTTCAGGTGATGTACTGTTTTTTTTACTCCATATTTATTGTTTTGAATGTAGACCACAAGGCTCGATTTTGTTCTCATCTGACCACAGCAGATGTTTACTGGGTCCCCTGCCTAACTTGCAGCAAACTGCAAACAGTATTTCCTATAACTCTATTCCGATAATGAATGAATGAATGAATGAATGAATCTTTATTGTCATTGTCACAAGAATAACGAAATAAAAAAAAAAGTGCCATCAATCAGTGCATATGTTAATATTTACACACAATATAAGAATTTACACACAATATAAAAACTAATAAATAAGAATAGCGCATTCTCACGCACATCATCCATAATGATTAATGGTTATTTTTGGTTGCATTTAGTATTGTTATTGCTGTCGGGTAAAAACTGTCTCCAAGACGGTTGGTTCTTGTTCTGATTGCTCGGTATTGTCTGCCTGAAGGCAACAGTGTAAACAGAGAACATCCGGGATGAGAAGTGTCCTTTGTGATGTGTTGTGCCTTTTTTAGACAGCGGTCGCTGTGCAAGTCCTCCAGTGAGGGGAGAGGGCAGCCAATGATTTTTTGGGCTGTATTCACAACCCTTTGGAGAGCTGCTATTATACCATACGCAGATACAGTATACAGTAATAGCTTTCTTGTTGCCGCTGTTCCATAAAGGACAGACCTGTGGCGGATGCAGCTAATGCTTACTCTGTCCACATATTCTCCCACCTGAGCTGTGGACCACTGCAGCTCCTCCAGAGCTACCACGGACCTCCTGGCTGTATCTGTGAATAATGCTCTTCTTGCCTGGTTTCCTTTAGGTGGACAGCCATGTGTTAGTAGCTTTGTTCTTGTGCTGTACTCTCTCCCTTATTGGATGATGTATTGCAGATGTTCAAAGATGTCCATATTGCTTTAGAACCTAACCCTGCTTTAAACTTCTCCACAATTTTATCCCTGACCTTTCTGCTGTGTTTCTTGGTCTTCATTATGCTGTTTGTTCACTAATGCAGCCAGACCGCTTACATTGAGATTTAATTAAGTACAGGAGGAGATTATTTACTCGTAAGATAACTGCTGAAGCTAATTAACTGCATTAAAATTATGGAGCTTCTTAAAATGAGCTGGATAACAATGCACTCCATACTTTACATTTGTTTTGCCTGTAAAACATTTGAAAAGTGAGTTTTCCAGCAGCGTATCAACACTGGGTGATATTTCCCTGAGGACACTGATTCACCTTCTACCCCTCTAAACATTAATAGATGGCTTTGTTGACATTTTCAGTTTGAACTATTTTTTTTCACCGTGTGGAATTCGTTTCCGTCTTGTTTTAATCAAAATAAAGCAGCGCTGCTCTGGTAGCCCTATTGATTTCTTTGGTATGTCATTTTCTGCCTCAGCCCTGAGGTTTAACAAGAAACCTCAAGGAAACAACGCTTTTCTTCTTCTTCTTCTTCTTCTTCTTCAGACAAACAGATTCCTTCCCAAATATTTTTTTCTTAAATTCTGTTTTGTTCCACTTCAGTACACCTCTCGCCTGGCAAGTCATTTCTAGCCCCAGTCTCGAAGGTATGAGCAACAGTTGCGACTGATAGATGTGAGGACACCTCCCTACCTTGTCATTTATGAGCAGCTCTGCGGGGTTGTGGACCCCCTGCAGCAGGACCAGCTCATTAGGCTGCCCCGGCACAGAGTACGAGAAGGGGGTCCCGATGCCTCCCTCTTTGGCCTTGAGCCACACGCAGGCGGTGAAGGCGTACATCTCGGTTATCTCTTTTCTCACCAGGCCGTACATGTAGTTGGTCCGCATGGGGAAGGAGAGGACGAAGCCGTCAGGAAACGGTGGCTCTGTCAGGGCTTTGGAGACACGGGTCAGAGAAATAAAGAGAGACCGTCAGACAGGAAGATGCACCAAAGAAGATGGGCAACAGCTGTTTGTTTCATTGATAAGCCTATTCTAATTCTTTTCAGTAACAATGTATTTATTGTGAGGGGAGGTTAGACACTCTAGAAACTCTTGTTATTTAAATTCATACTAACATTTGTTGGACCCAGACAAGGTTAAAAAGGACGGTGTACGTTTTTTTTTTACATTTCCTGTCTTTTCTAATCTCTCTCAGTATGCTTTAAATTCCCTGACGTTTTCTTGACTTCTCCCTTTTAATCATTTTATTCCTGTTTTTCTCTGTGGTTTTCACCACTGCCTGCCTTGAAGCCAAACAAAACAGGGAGTTGAATGGAAAAATAAATAAATGTAAACTTAATTTAATCTATTTTTAGCTGCATTATTTCCACTCCCCTCCACCCCTGCGTGACATTTCAAAACCCCAGCACTCATTAACCATCTTATTTTCATCCACAGTGTATTTTCCCCTGCTGCGACGACCTAGTTCACCCGCAGCGCTCGTTAAACTTTCATTTCAGCCGTCTCCCTCAGTGCTCTCACATCAGCATGGTGATGCAGTTATCTGCTTCCTCGTGTGTATCAGTTTACTCCCACGGACTCACTGTGCTCCAGCTCCGTGATGCGGTGGTTGACGGTGTCAATGCCCTTGTTGATCTTCTCGTGCTGGCCGTGCGTCTCCTTCCGCATGGCCTGCCGCTCCTTTTCCAGCATTTTTATCTTCCTCTCCAGTTCCCCTTCTAGGTCCTCCACCCTCCAAGTGCTCTTCCCCCGGCCAGGGGCACCCTTGGGAGAAGAAGGCCTGGAGCCAGGGGAGGGTATCGAAGCAGGACGGCGCCCCCCAGATGCAGCCCCCGCTGCCGGGGAGGGAGCGCCGCCGGTGGGTGAAGTTGGAGCCTTGCCAGTATTCCCAGGCTGGCTGCTGCTGCTACTGCTGCCGCCAGCACCAACAGATGGATCTGTGAGGTTCAGGGCTGCGGGACCTATCTCTGCCTGCAGGGTGGAGGTGAGAGACTAGATTAGGCTGGAGCAGTGCAATAGACTTACAGGAACTAAAAAAGAGGACAGTAAATTGAAAGACATCCAGCGACAAAGACAAAACAGGTAGCAACAAACACAAGGCTGTTACATCACTTCTTACAGTTTCCGCTTATCAGCGATCTTTACGCAAAGCTAGACAGAATACTAAAAATAAACTTGCAGGTATGGATCACATAAGGAGCCTGAACAACAAATGATATTAAAATGTACAAACCTTCTGACAAATGTGTGTAAACAAGTACTAAACAGCTCAACACAACGGAAACTCTTCAACATCTTTGCTACTCTTGTTTCAAACGTTAAATCTGGTTCCCGGTTGTTTGGTTCAAGCAACCGTCGAGAATGATTCAAGAAAGCAAAAACCAACATAAAGCTAACATGATTTCAGTCAACAATAGTTGGACAGTAAATGATTGTATTTAACATTGTGGCAAATTCAGCAAAGGACATAGTTATTAAAGTAAATGTGACTGTTCTTTAGGCTGTAAACAACTATTTTCACAGATTCCACAGTGCTTTGTAAAGAGATACTGTAGTGGCATTATTTGCTCTTAGTCACACTTCATATAAAGATATTTGAAATTTAAACCAGGTTGTATTGTGTGACCTATTACCGTCTTACTAATTTTAAAATGCTGCATAATGTCAAAAACTCTTTAAACTCTTGGGGTTTTTTTTCAATAAAGTGTATCTGGGTTGGAAATTTAGAGACCGGATCTTCTGGAGGCACTTAATTAGACGTAATTGTAAGATTTTAATTCTGTCTAACCATTTGATTGGTCCGATCAATGTATTAAGACCCTGTAAGTAAAAAACTTGGATTAAAACTCAGCATGTTGTGCCTTTCTTAATTAAGACCAAACCCTGCACATAGCATTTTAAACTCATCTTTCATTGGTTATCTTTGCAGTGTATGACCAGTGACCACATTGTTGAAGCAAATTGTTTCTGGATATCAGAAGAAGGGTTCCTAAAGTTGCTACTTGTTAAATAGCGGTTTTGAAATGAGCAGATGCACCGATCATCACTCAAGCTGTTATTCAGATGCAACGCATAAGTTAAAATATGAGGTGTTGGTGAGGCTGTCGTAAACAGAGGCAAAGCTGCTGGACTGGATGAGACTTTTGCGAGGGCGATATATAATACCAAGAGAGTTGCTGAGGCAGTGCTGTATCTTGACATCAAGGATATAAATTCACAATAATGGAGACAACCTTGTGACTGCGCTTACTGAGGGCTGGCAGTGATGCGGCAGGGCTTCTGTGCATGAGTGCGTGCGTGGACAGCAGTGTCTGTACGGGAGACTGGAAACTTCCAGAGCGTTAGTGGGGGGTAAAATAATGATAACTGGACTCCTGTTGAACTTTCTTGATGCCAAACTTAGCCCTGTATTGCACCAACAACGAAGATCCGCATAATAATATCATGGGTGGTTAATGTTTGGCTATTTCCTGTTTTTCACAGTAGAACAGTTATATATACCGCGCTTTGAGTGGTCAGTTTGACTGGAAAAGCGCTATATAAGTTCAGTCCATTTACCATTTATATAAGCATTCTTTTCAGGAATGACAGGAAACATCTATTGTGATACGTGACGAGAACACCCCACATACACATCCACGTAAATGAAGCCCTATAAAAGGTGACGGTGAAGTTGTGATGTGACTGTAAGTCTTGGAATAAAAATCCCCCTGCTGGCCGATAAAGAGGAGCAGCTTTTGTCTCGTCTCTTACTTTTTTCCGGTTCTTCCCAAGTTATCCTTCTCCAGCATCTGTAACGTCTGTCAGTCTCAGCACACACACACACCGTCCCTAAACCCCAAACCACCACCAGCGGCAGCCTTTTTGCTGTCCAGCCAGCTTCATGTTTTATGTATCTCACTGTCCTACTGTTGGACGCCGAGGAGGCAGCTGACATAATGGGAGGTGGGGGGCGCACTGGGGTGTGAGGGCCAGTATAGGTGGACAGATTTCCCCTGAGTCCGTGGGAATGTGAGCAAGACATGATGTGCATTTGTGTCAGAAGAGTTAGTGTTTCTGGGCAGCGGGGAGGGGAGGAATAAAGATGGACGGGCAGCCTGTCCAGCAAAGACAACAACAAACAATGCAGGCCGGAAACATGGGGAACATCTAATCTGTGGCCCTTGTGTAAAAGCATTTTGGGAGGATTCTGTTCATTTTTGATCACCATATATTACCCTAATTCCCACCGCCACCCAAGGTATGAGCAAACTAAGATGCTGCTTAGGACTTTAAGGCCAGCAAGGGGCCCCCAAGAGTGCTTGACTCCTCGTGCGGAGCACAGATATCAAACCCTCAAGTTTTGTTTTTGAAGAATTAACCTACTTAAAGTTTGCCTTGAGGGTATTAGAAACATAACCTGACAACACAATACAACATTGTATTGCTTGTTATTGATATTGGGTTCACAAGAATCAGGCAAAAAAGAGATTTTTAACAATTCTAGTTGTTCGGTTGTTTAATTTGAGAAGTTTAAAAGTTTTTTTTTTAGGGGAAACCTAACAACTGTTGTTGGGTTTTTGTATTACTTTTGCTTAAATGATTACAAACTGTTTTAAAGAATCTGTAACCAGTGTGAAATAATTCAGTCCAGGTTTCACTGTACTGTGGTTTTCATGCTTAATTAATTTTCAGAATGTCCTAATGCCAAAAAAAGCATTCTATCAAGAAAAAATAATTCAGGTTTCATAAATCCAAAACTGTGTTTTAAAGAATCGCTGTTCCCTGTAGAGCGTTACATTTGAAGTGCCCTTGCGCCCCTCGATCGTTCCCTGCGGGGGTGCAGGTGCTGTCCTCATTAAAAGCAGTGAAATAGCCCCACAGGTTACAGAAGTTGTTAGAGTTAACTCTATAAAACTGCTTACCATTCTGCTGCACATGAAATTGGAAGAATTGACAAGCCTTGTATCATCTATTTAGCTATTTAAAAATATTTTCGCCATTTTTTCTGCAGTTAAAGGCAATGTCTGACTCATTCCCAGCTAATCCTGCTATACCACTGCTGCATAAATATGATAGTAAAACTAGTAGGGCTGGGTATCGATTGAAATTTCAAGAATCGATTCGACTCCAATTCTCAAGATTTAGAATTGATTCTTTTTGATCCAGTCTCAAATTGGATCACTGGTGTTAAAAGCATTTTTCTAGCTGTTACCATAATTACGTGACTGTGTAGTTATGCAACATATTGACACTAATATATATAATGGTAGTTAATGGTGGCTGAAAGGACCAAAGCCTCTCCCTGAATGTTAAGACATTTGTTTGCACAAACATGCTGAGGGGCAGAAAACCCAAACAGATCCAGGGTAGAAAACAGAGGAAATATCTACAGCTGTTATTTGGACACTAACCTGGTGCATTATTAAAAATATGACATTAAAGACTCCCCTCCCGGATAGGAGTGTGAGCCGGAAATGCCAGCTCTCACATTTAAGTTCAGAGTGGAATTTTTTTTTTAAATCAATCTTTCGTTAAATAAAACAATCTTTAAGAATTAATATGATAATCGATTCAGAATTGGAAAATCGATTTTTTTAACACATCCCTGAAAACTAGGTAATTTAACATAATTTTAATAATAGTTTTGGGTAAAAAAAATGCAAATATTTGAAATACCCGGAATAAAGCTTCCAAATCACAAGGAACATGAACCTAGGTGAAAAATATCACATGTTCAAGAATATTACATGTGTTGATAAATTAAATCAGTAGATTCTGTTTAAATTGTAGATCCTCATAGTTCCTCTATAAAAATATTTTATAGCTATATTAGAGTGTTACCCAAAGATTATTCAAGTAGTTGGCCCCATGTCTGCCACCCTTTCCAAAAGGGCGAACCGGGTTGTTCTCCTTTCAAATAAAATTTAAATATTTCTACCTATGATTAAAAACAATAAGTTTGTTTCATGTTTAGCAAACTTTTACTAAATTTTATTCCGTCATTTTTCTATTTTTTATCCACTAATGTAAGCCTACCTCTAGTTTTTCGATCCGGTCCTTCAGGTCCATAATGGCCCTTGCCAGCTCCTCCACAGCCCGGGCCGTCTGCAGCTGCGCCGCCGCCGAAGAGCTCACATCATCCCCGGCCATGATGCGGCGGCTCCCGCTCCACACCCCGACACTGCGCGCCGGGGTGGTCCTTTCGTCCTCCAAGCCGCTTTCACACTCGCTCAGCTTTCCCGTCAGCTCACGGATGGTTCTCTGGTCCATCAGGATCTGATCGTTCTGCTGCAGGACCATCTGCCGGAGGTTCTCCGCTGTCGTCCGGAGCTCTTCGTCTCCTCCTCCGTTTCCGTACAGCGGCTCGTCCGCCTGCCGCTGCTCCCTGCTCTGCCTCAGGTCTTTGGTCTTACACTCTCCAACAGGTAGAGGAGTACAGATCAGGCGACTGAAGCTGTACTGTTTCCCCGGCCCGCCTCCCGTTTCCTTCCCCAGGTTCAGCTCGTTCAGCGTGGGCACCTCCAGATCGATGCCGCCCAGCCCGTTGTCCACGTCGTAAGACCCCGGGCCGTGCAGAGCGCCCAGCGGCCCCGCGTGAGCCACCGACCCGGGCTCCAGAGGCTGGATCAGCGCCTCCGAAATCATGGTGCCGTTGTCGCCGGGAGTCACGCCGCCTTTCCGGGGATAAACACTGGCTATGATGCAGATGACCGCGCCGAGGAAGGCTAGAGAGCCCGCTCCCACCAGCACCAGCACAAACTTCATTATGCCTGTGAAAAGCGATGGAAACAGATCGGATCGATGCCTTCACAAACATGCAGCATCATTCCGCACCGCAACGAGAAGAAGGACACGATACACCAAGAGCGCAGCAAAATCACGACGTACCCTAAAAGTGTCCGCCTTACATCCTCTGATAAAAACAAGACATGCTCTTTAGCTTACGTAGACTGTAGCGGGTTGCTTCCCTTTGTTTCCTCCTCCTGAGTGGGTTTTCAGTGGCACCGCGCTGTCTGGACCTGCGGGACCTGCGGGGATGCTCTCCGTCTCTGCGTTGCTAAGCTGCTCTCTCCTCCGTGCGTGCGTTACCATGAGGACGGCTGCTGGAGGAGGAGCGTGACTTGTTAGAGCAGAGGTGACTGAAGCCTCCGGCAGCAGCTGCGCGTGCGCGAACAAGGCCGTGAGGGATCTGTGCGTGCGTGCGCGCGCGTGCTTGAGCGCGCGCCTCAGAGTGTGCGTCTCTGTTATTGAAAGGGCGATGGAAGAAAAAAATAGCAAACCATCGGACACGGACCTGAAATTTAATGTTCATTTCAGTTGGTTGTTTTAGTTTTGGATGGAAAACATTTGAGTTTTGGTACCAGAGCCGAACCGAGGGTGTTTGAGGCCCTGGGCAAAATTGAATTTGGGGGGCCACCAACAGGTAGGTAGGGAGGACCATCTCTGACATATTCAAAAATAAATACAGCAAATAAATAAATGCAAGCAGTAATCAAATTATACAATAAGACATAAAAATATTAGTGCTGTCAGTTAAACGCGTTATTAACGGCGTTAACGTAAACCCATTTTAACGCCGACAATTTTTTTGTCGCCGTTAATCGCACGTCAAAACACACACACCGTTCCCTAATGTTTTTCCCCCCGCCGCGCTCTCCGGACTGTGTTTCTTTTACCCTCGGCGCTTTCCGTAGTTTCAAGAGTGCTAGAAAACTGTAGCAAAACAGACCCGCGCTCACTGTTGCCAATAGTTTCTTTTACCCTCGGACACATGCGACTTTGGGCTTCTTTTTTCTAAAAGCGCTTCTAAATTTCATGAGTCACGGGTTGCGGTTTTTTTGGGCAGGTTTCTGAAAGTGAAATCGCTTATTTGGGCTCTAAAATAAGTGACGAAATAGGGGTTATTATGAGACCTGCCTGCACTAGACGCTTTGAGTGTATCCAGCTGAAATATCCCTCCGCCATAGGAAGTAAAGGCAGACAGAGCAACTCTGCACGTATTTTCTGCAGTTTACGGTGCAATAACCGGTGGTAACTGCTGAAAGTAGATTAGGCGGTGCAGATCACCATTTTAAGCAGATATTGGTTCTGAAGATGAGCTTTTACACGTTGATAACATTGCAGAAACCCCAACCCATAAACCGTACTTTAATGCTTATTAATTTGTTGTCTCTGTATTTGACAAACCAAGGATGAATCACGTTGCCAAACGAAGTACCTGGAGTTACTAATCAGTTCCTAAACAGTCTCTTTCAAGGGTATTAAGCTCCTGGCCCAGTTGCAAGCAAAGTGTAAGACTGGAATGACCTGGAAATTTAAAACCTTTTTCCAGGCTTAAACTCTATGAATATGGATAGAAACAGCAAGCAAAAATATTCAAAGAAATTATTGTTGTTGGTGTGAAAGCTCAGAATTAGATGTGTGTGAGAGAGAGAGAGAGAGAGAGAGAGAGAGAGAGAGAGAGAGAGAGAAGAAATGAACAAAACTTATGACTTTATTAAAATGTACAATTTTTATTAATTTATATGTTTATGCATAATACCATGTCTATCTTTGTTTAAGAGGCAAAAAATATATATCGGCATGAAAACAGGTATTTATTTACACATTTGTTTACACACTGTGTAAACATCAGGGCGTCATGATTAGTCATATAGCCATTATAGTCCAGAGTTTAACATTTGGCACCAGGATGTTTTCATTCCAATTCTGAAAAGTGCTTGAAAAATAACAAAATAAAAATATTTTTTGTACAAGCATGTATTTTATTAGTGTCATTTATTGCAAAATTGCATATTAAAATGCCCAAACAGGCTATTACACTTTCAGAAATAAAAGGATAAAATATACGATTAATTTGCGATTAATCTCGAGTTAACTATCGACATGATGCGATTAATCGCGATTAAAATTTTTAATTGTTTGACAGCACTAAAAAATATATATAATTTTTAAAGGTAGAGCTGGCGATTTTTCCCCATGTCCCTTTTTGAATAACTGCACTTGTGCAAGACCGTCTTACCTGCTTTTACTCCTCAGGGAAATCGAGTGAAAAAAATCTCCCAAATCCACTCTAGTCTTGTTTCTTTCAACTGAGGCCTTCCTCTTCTCGTAAACTTGTAAGTGGTTTGCTTTGCGACCAGTGACGGACTGGGATTAAAAAACGGCCCTGGCATTTTCACCAACCAAGCGGCCCACATGGGGACGCGCACGCACGCACACGCACGCACGGGGGGACGACAAGTCGGCCGCCTCGCCAAGACAGCGCTGCGGGAAACCCTGCATTTGGCTTATTAGTGGGCCGAGAGATAATGTAGGCCTACAATGAACAGGGTGAAAGGGGCCGCGCACACCCGACGATCATGCCGCCTCGTGATTGGCCGGCCCAAACGGCCCACGAGGGCCCGCGGCCCTTCTGGCATCTGCCCAAATGCCAGGCCGTCCAGTCTGTCACTGTTTGCGACTTTCAGCCATGTTCAAAGAATACGGTGAGAGCAGCAGAGCTACAATGAACGGCTAATACCGAAGCTAACAGCATAACTAACCGGAGACATAAACAATAGAAGTGCGCATGCGCAGCCACCAAGCGGAAACTAACAAGGAATGTGCACACACACTGATGTAATGTGATTGGCATGAGGGACAACCAATAGATAAGGCGATACCCCTGGACCTTGAGGGACAGAGGGGAGTGACAGCAGGATCAAAACTTTGACAAATGGCTGCCCTTTAGTGCGAATAGCAGTGATTGGTCAGAGTTTTTACATGTCTGCAGCTCCCCCAGAGATTGATTTTTTAACCTCCCTTTTCTGAAAACATAATGTATTGACTACTTTCAGGATGGAAGGACCATTTTACCCAGCATAAAAACGTGTTTCTGAACAGGATTACCAACCATAGCTTTAATTAGTAGTTTTTATGCCTTTGTAATAATTATCTTGTTTATTATCCATTATAATATTCAATTTTATTTATCAGTTACTTTTTATGTATCAGTTTCTGTTATAATATTTTTGTCTGTTTTATTCTTCCCTTGTATTTTTTTAACCCTATTTATTTATTCAACGTCCTATTTATTTTTACCTGTCAGTTTTACATTTCTGTGTGCATTTCTTCCTCATCACATCACAGTGATTGGAAGATCTAGTTCCAACAAAAGTCAGACAACTTATGAATATATTGTGTGTTTAGTTTGGTGTTGAGTGGTTTGAAAAAAATATAAACAAACACATTATTAGACCAGGTTAGAATCAACTCCATTGCCATTACATATACTGTACACAGGCACAGAGCAACAAAATGCAGTTTAGCATCTAATCAGAAGTCCATTAAGCAGTGAGTGCATGGAGCATGAATAGCAGCATATAAGAGGTACGGTGCAGGTTGTTTTTATAGCATATGGACAGTATTTACAGATGAAAACCTGTGTACAGGTGAGACCATGTATCCATGTGAGGGAGCAAAATATACACAATGATTGGTTGAGGTACTACGACCATATTATACAGATGAATTTGTGCATTAATTGTAAGTAAACTATACAGGAACTGAACATAATTTACAGTAAAATATACAGTATATGCAGAAGATATATTATGAGACGTAAATACAGATAGAATGAGCATCAAAGAGTAATTATAAGCTGTAGCCACCTAATCTTACTAAACTAGAGCAATATTCAGTACATATTACAGTGCAAACAGTTTAACGTGTGTGCGTGTGCTGAACAGTGCAGTGGTGGATTGGGGATGGTCTTTGGTCAGAGAGGGGATGAGCAGCTGAGCGGTGTGGATGAACTGGTGTGGTCCAACAACACAAGGAGTACCACAATTTTTGTGTTTTTGTAAAACATTGCAAAACACCGGATGACCTTCCTGACTCAATCAGGTTTTGAACAGAGACCCCCCCATTTTAAAGATGTAGAATTGGAGTAAAACAGCCAATCAGAGCCACAAATCAAGACATGGTCCCACAAGACAAAGAATAGGTGCAACAAAAGGACAAAGCGAATCGATGTGGTCACACAGCACATCAGGATGACCTAACAAGACCAAAGCAGTAAAGACTAAAACAGAACTAACAATGTTTGAATGTTCTGTTCTGTCATGATTTACACAGACAAAATCACATTAAAAAACTTGCTTTGTTAGTATAAAAGTACAGTTTGACTTAAATAAACATAAACTCATATATTTAGCGGACATGTACACTTGAAATCCTATATTATCTCTTCATTGCCTTCTTGTTTTTTAAGTGAACAGTGAATTTGAGGCTGACACCGTTTTGCATATCTTCTACATCAAAGTTAAGGAGAAAAGTGCATAAAGGTGGCTTGAAAAAGTTTCAAGGAGCTTATAATTTGGGTGTGGACCATTATCTTTTGATTATAAAACAAAAACTCAAAACTGTATGCTGCCCACAAACAGTCTACACGGGACTTTTCATAATTCAGCAGAGATCCATGCCCGGTCACATGTCCTTATGTGACACACACAGTAGGCTATACAGTCTGCGCATTCAAAGATGTGACACCAGCCTGAATCTACAACATGTGCTTAAAAAAACTAGGTCACAAACACAATTTGTTATGGTGCAAAGGGGAGATAACAGTTGTGTACATGCTCTATAATAAGGCAATAAAGCAAAACTCAGATTTCACAAGCCCAATCGTCCTGGTTTGCCCAGTAATGAAATTATAATGAAGGCAAAATGTTTTTTAGACACCTTTTTGTCCTAAAGCATTTTTTCTTGCCGTCTACAGTTTCCAAAATTTCTCCTAAACTTCTATTTGCTTCTTCACAAGAAGATAGGGTACAAGTCGTTACCTTTAAAGAAGCCTGTAGAGCTTACAGCTAATAGATTCCTGCAGCTTGCTTACTTTAAACATGCAACGTGCAAAGGTTTAGCAGCCTTTACGTTTGATTTATTTACATGTCACAGGTACACTGGAAATAAATCATTAGATGCAACAGATCAATGATCATGGATGTATTAATGCAAAAGTTGTATGTTCTGTACTAGAGAGGTGGTTCTAAATATGCTCAGGAGTCATTTAGGCAACAGTTTATGAAGTTGAATAATTGCTGCCAGCGAACAAAAATGATAAAGAAAAGGCGTTAGGATTTTCTGAAAGTGTAGCTTGAATCATTATGTGGATGCAGGTTCATGCGATCCCGTCACTGTGCTTCAGTTCGCATTCACAACGATTAGAAATCAGGGTCTAAAAACAAGTAATATTATTCTGACAAAGTTGAAAAGCCTGGCCATTTGATGGTATGAGGATACATTTGTCATAAGGGTCTACCTATTCAAATATCAACTATTTATACACAGATCAATTAACTTTTTTAATTAAACATATTCAAAAACATTCTGTTGTATTTTTTCAGGGATCATGGTTGTTGCATGGGGGAAAAACACAAATTTTGCATAATGTCGAGGCATTTGGTACAGCTTTCACAGTAAAATGGGACTCAATGTGCTGATGTATTCATCATAAACTGTTGTGAATTCGTTGTCAATGTCAGAATGTTCATATTTTACTAATGAGAAAGCCATAATCTTTGCAAAAGAGCCAAATAACTGAGTTGCTAAAGCTAATTGGTTTTCAGGATACATAAACAACCCGACGCGGAGTCACTCGATCTTATTGAACTTCCATCTGGGTCACAGTCTGAGTAAAAGCTCTGAAGAAACACAGATCCACAGGAAAACCTGAAAACAGCCAAATATCACACGCGGCCTGTTTCATCAGCGTCTCTCTGCGAGCAGAGGGATAAAGCAAACAGCCGTGGCAAGAGCATGAAGCTGTTTGAACTATTCATTACAGCATCAAAACACAGAGATGAATACCCAGGCGGGCTGGCCTTAATGTCCCCAAACCTCAATCCTGGAAAAAAAAAAAAAAAAAAAAAAAACACAGCCAAGATGCTGCAATCCTGACACGCTTCAACAGCGCCGCTCTGTGGTTGATCTGGGTATTGAACTTTAATGACACCTGCTTATAAAGTGGATGAAATAAGTATTCATGTCTGTGCTTTTATCAGTAAATGCTTTTCTAATTTTTGTTAACATGAAATTCTCCCCAGATCTTGGTAACAACCCCAGTAATTCACATAATAAAAAGAAATGTTTCCAAAAATTAAGGTATGGTTAAACGACTAGACTGGTCTGTTGAACACATGAAGAGAATGTACAAGGCATTTAAAAAGCTAACCAGCTGAAATCTGACATTTAGAAAGGATTCCTGTGTAAATTAGCTGCTTTGTTTTTTATTAACTGATTAAAGTCCATAAAAAAAAAATTTTTCCATTAGCACAGTGCTGCATTTAGTATTAGTAAAAATGGACCTTTTAAAAAAACAATCCTGTACACAGACATGGAGCAAAAAAAACTGTTGAATACGTGTTTTTCCAAGAAGCACCACCTGAGTAAACTACCTTCTTTTGAATCTAGTTTTACAAATTAAGAGAAAAAGATAAATGTTCTTGGAAAACAGCCAGTCAGGTTCATGGTCTGTGCCGCAGCATTAATAACCAAGCTGAGCGTCTCATTAGCAAATCCCGTTCAGGTGATCATAAGCAGGTCTGCTTTGTGCAGAGATGACCCTGCCACAGGAGAAATAACAAAAACGACTAAAGAAACTTTCGACATCCTTTTAGAGGGCTTTTAATTAAAGGCCTTTTACAAGAAACACACAAAAACAACATGTAACAGGACACTGAATACATTATCTGTACAGCAAGAGGTTGCAAAACATGCTTCACATACATTTTAACGTCGTTATTATCCTCCGCCTTCTTCTCGTCCTTATCAGTTTCAAATCATCATAAAACCCAAAAATGACTGCAGTCTTGACACACACACACACAAAAATAGTGACTATTAAAAAAATGGCGTTCAAAATAGCTTTACATTAAAATAATTATGCATATTTCAAACCAGTATTAATGTACAGTACAAACAGGAACCAAACAAAATGCTTAAAAACAACAATCCATAATTGAGTATCTGAATTCATACATTAAAACGAGGATCCTTCAGTGTATCCTATTGGTGCTGATCCAGCCCTTACAAAGTACATCATGAACTCAAAACGATATCAAAGGGGGACGAAAAAAAAGGCGTAAAAGTAAAGAGAATCAAGAGCCCTATTTGGTTACAAGACAGGCCACTAAGTTGAGTTATGCTACCTCATATAAGAATAAAAACAAAAGAGACAAAGCGATGCTTTCCGGAGTAATATCTTAAACATCTACCAACTGCTAGTGTCACCACCACCTAAAAAGATAATAAAGATACGGAACATGACGGAAATATTTCCCGAATAACTTCTATCCATTTGGAGAGGAAAACTGTCTTTCAGTTCACAGCATGGTTTGAATTAAGTAAAAGATTAAAGATAAACATCCTCGTTCACTTCTTCTTTATTTTGTTTAAAGGTAGTCAACTTATTTCTCCTCGTACAACGGATAAGTCATACTGGAATAAATCCATTCACGGTGTATGGAAAGAGCACTGAGAAGAAGAACCATCCATTAGGAAAAAAAACAGACGGACGAGGAAATGTTGCCCTCGTCCGTGACAGACGGCGGCCGAGCCTCCAAAACAAGAACATCAAAACCAGTGCGAACTTATTACAGTAATGAGAAAGGAGTCGGGGGGGCCATTTAACGGCGGCCCCGTCGAGCAAGAAGCAGGGCTTGCAAAGCTATAAGGCAACGCATGCGGAAGCGTTTACAACACACCGAACCGAGTGGCGATCTGGGAGGGTCTGGAGCGCGCAGGAAGCGCCAGAGAACAAGAGAGTAACAAAAAGTAAACAAAATCAGGCTGCCATCAAAGCTTTTTCTGTCTTCAAAGAATGAAAAGATGAGATCAAGAAACATTTTGAACCTTCGGCAGCATCTGATGCAATCGGACTGTAACACTTCCACCAACTGAGGATGTGTGGAAGTCTATTAGTCCATCAAAACGAAGGTTCTGACGTATTTAGTTTTTCTAAAATGACAAAAGCGGCAACAGAACGATGAAATGAAAGCAAAACCAAACTCACTGATCTCTTCGTAGAAGCACCTTCTTCATGACTCCCAAGGGGAAACGGTTACACCGGATTTTTTAAGGGGTATCGGAGGGTTGATTTCTAACTCGTGCAACGTTTTTCACATATTTAAGTTTAGAAAAAAACAAACAAAGAAAAGGTAAACGGTGTATCCCCCTTGCTAGAAAACGACAAGTATTCTACGTATTTGAGAGTAGGTAGGTTGATGCTCAAAATCTCCATCTTTCCGTTTAATGTTCTAAATAATAAATGCTACAATTTCTCCTTCATCCAGACTATTAAGGGGTAATAAAGGGAAAAGAAAAACGGATGCACATCGTTATATCCGCCCTTTGGACCGACCACAACCGGAGGTGACTTTGAACGTTTAACTATTTCAGTTCCTTCAAGCAGAAAGATGTCGTGAACAACGTAAAACGGCCCTCTGAACAGTCTAAAGCAAGTGGAAGTGGAAGGGCAAGGAAACGTGCTTTTCATTTTTCCCCCCTAATAAGTCAAAAAAAAAGTGGAATATCTATGTTCGACACTTTTTTTGGATACCCATAAGTAAAATCTAGTGCAACCGCTCGCCTTCAGAAGCTTTGTATAATTTAATCTGAGTATGAATCCAGCTGCTCTGTGGAGGCTTCAGAGGTCTATCAGAGATCACGTGTGGACAGAAAGCATCAAGAGGACCAAGGACCACGTCAGACAGAACATCGTTCTATGGCCTAATGCTGCTTTAAAGGCCTTCTAATGGACCTCGAATCCTTTCCCCGAATACATTTCCTGTCCGATTACTTTGGAAATTACATCAATAGCGCCACAATATATAAATTATAATAAAAGGAGTATGGCTGCAAGCCTAGCAGGACACTAACATCCGCCCAATCCCACAGGCTAGAGGGCATCTATTACTGAAACAGCCTATGGTAACTGTAGAGGAGCTGCAGAGATCCACAGCTCAGGTGGAGGCGTTTGTCAACCCGACAACTATGAGCGATGCACAACACAACTACAATTATCTGTCACTCATATAAGAGTGAAAGCCATGAGATGCCCTGCCTGCAGTGTGCCACACAGCAAACGTGCCGGGAGGTGCTGCGGTTCGATCAGACTGTAACTGAACTTTAGGGCTACGTGGAAAACCAACACTGACCAAACACCGTCACCGCTGCGACACCTTGGATGATGGAATAAGCTAAATAGACGGCTATTCTGGAGGAAAACCGGCGAGACGCTGGAAAAGACCAGAGACTGGAGGTTTAGAAAAGCATATACATGAGTCTAAAGCGCCTATTTAATGTTCAGCTCTAAATCTGACTGAGAATCTGAGACAAAACTTAAAAAAAAACTAATGTCTTTGGGCAGTCTGGCTGAGCTGGAGCTTTTTTATAGGGCAGAAATTGATGCAGATTGCAGCATAACTGCAAACGAAGTTGAGCTGAATACAAACTCAGATTTCTATTTGTAAAGAGATCTAGCAAAAGCATAATATCCTTTACCTTCCACTTCACTTCGATGCAGAACTTTTAGAATTTTACACGCAACTGAAGTTTGGGGTTCTGAAGGGACAGAATGCAGAAAAGGTTTAATAAAGGGGTTCTGCATGTCCCGGTTAACAGAGCAGGTGATTTAAAAATCACACCGCTGCCTCTTAAAGTGCCCACAGATGTGAACCAGCAGCCGGTAAGATGACAGAAACCATGAAAGCCTCATTTGGGTTGTTGCTCCTGGAGCTTCTGTGTCGCCGTGGGTTAAGTAGTGAATATAATTGCTCCTGTCTTTCAGTGTTTAGCCCCGTTTCTCTTGCTATTGGCTGAGCTTTTACTGCAGCTAACCGTCTGTGCTCTTTCATCCTTCAGCCCTGGAAACGGGCTCAGAGTTTAATTTTTAGCTGTGTTTCTCCCCTAGACAAAGCCGCTAAAGGAGCCATTACAGCCATTACTCTTTTACTTTTCTCTCACGTAGAAAGTACTCCTGGATCAGGGCTTCTGTGCTCTTTTTGTGTCTCTGCCCTGTCTTCTCTAACCCCAAGTCGGTCGTGACAGAAGGCCGTTCACACTGAGCCTGGTTCCGCCGGAGGTTTCTTCCTGTGTAAGGAGAGTTTTCCTCTCCACCTTCGCTACATGCATGCCCCGTATGACGGCACAAAGCAGAGGACTCTCCCCTGTGGCCACCTGCTCATCCAGGATGACGGGTTTCCTTAGATTTTAACCATCTGTCCGGACAATTCGATAGAGTTGACTGGGTAAAGTGCCTTCAGATGACGTGTGTTTGTGAGTCGGCGCTATATAAATAAACTGAGTTGAATTAAATAGTGAATGACCTCAGTGCGGAAGGTGGTGGGTTTGAAGCCAAATTACACCTACAGCTCCATTTTTTTGCAGCTTCTACAGTTGGTTGTGCTTATAAATACTTTCTTGCACCGTATTTATATGCATGTTCTTTTACAGATAGCAGAAGAAAAGGCCTCGATAAGCTGATTAACTACACAGAACGGGATTTCTGATGCAGTCATTCACCTCGCTGTACTGACGCAGTATCTTCAGAGTCCAATTGCAAAAACGCGTCTCTTCGTTAACGTCGGCTGGCTGACCAGCCAATCCCACCAGGGGTTGTACGTAACCCCCCCCCCCCACCCCCACTGAGAGCTACCAACACGAGAGAGGGAAGGTCCACGGCGATCTTTGGCTTACAGCCAGCGTGCTCGGTGGAAGGCCTTGCAGCAGATGGGCGAGGGACGCGGTGTTAGGACGACTGGGATTGCAACAAACAGGCAACCATCGGCATGTGTGGAAAAAGCGAAAGAAAACAAATGCTGTTTTCTGCTCCGTCTGCTGCGCACGTTGGATCAAATATGGCAATCTAAATGGCAAGAAGGCAGACTAGCCCCATCCTTTTTTCTCTTTTTTTAGAAAAAATATGTTTTTTTTTACTATTCCATCGCTGGGTGGGATTTAGTCACACTATATTTCATTGAGTATCTAACAAATATTGGCAAACCGCCCTGTAGATAGGGTCGAATAGAGCTGAAGTGGCAACACTGGTATGATACATTTCATATATAATTTTCTATCCTTAATGGCATTTAAGTTCGCATCACTGGATCTCTTATGGCTTCGGGACGGAGGGCTCCTCGGACGATGCGGCAGGGGGCGGGCTGGAGGCGCTCTCAACGCTGGCAGAAGGCGAGGCGGGGCCCGACGCTGGGGAGGGGAACTCTTTAATGGTGACTGTCACGAGGTTGGTGGTTACGTCGGTGACCACCACATCCTTGCAGCTTGGCCCCATTTCAGGGTGCCAGTCGGGGTCCCCCTCAGCGGGGACCCGCTGGGGTTCGACGGGGGCTGACGGTTGGTCTGGATCGACAGGGGAAACCGCGGAGGCCGACTGATGCTTAGCTTTGTGCTGGCAAGGGCTGTTTCTGCCTCCCTCCGAGGCTTGAGAAGAGTCCACGGCGTCTTCATCTTGATCTTCTAAAGACGATGACGGAGAGGAAGGTGCTGGGCTTTTGTTGTTTGCTTCTGAACACGAGGCGGACGAAGACGGTTTCTGGGTTTGCGGGGGAGCTTTACTGGATTTCGATTCCTTGGAGGCTTCGGCGTCGGGCTGGGGGGGCTTAGCTGCGACGTTGCTGGAGTTGGAAGAAGACGAGGAAGGAGGGGGTGCCTGGCGCTGTGAAGAGCTGCTGTTCCTCGCTCCGCCGCTAGAGCAGGACCCCGTTTGGGAGTGGAAAGACATTGGCCCGCCGCACTGCAGCCCGAAAGGCTTGCCGTACATCGGGAAGCCCAGCATCTTCAGGGGGGGCTGGAACGGTCTGTAAGGCGCCTCCCCCTTCCTGCCAATGATGCGATTGCGAGACGGGATGTTTTGGCGTCCCGACTGCCCGTTCCTGGAGCCTGCGGCGGCACCACCCCTGCCCGGCTTGTTGATCACCTTCAGGTTGAGGATTATCCGACCCCTCTTGACTTCCCGAGGCTTGACTCGGCGGTTCAGGATGCGGACGGTCTCGGAGAAAGGGGAGACGTGCATTCGGGACGGAAAACCACCTGGAGTGGAGAAAGCGGGGCCCGTGGGGTGCGAGCGAGGCAGGGGGCGCCTGGACATGCGGTGGCAGCGGTGAATGTCTTTCTTCAGCTTGTGGGTGGCTGCCAGAGAGTTAAGTTTGGGGGAAGGCGCTGACGAAGAGGAGGGGGAGAACGGTAAGGTGTGAGGGGCGGCAGACGAGGAGGAAGGAGCTGCTCGGCTGGAAGTGGAGGAGGAAGAGCGAGACGTGTTCTGGCGGCTGCTCGAGGCGCGACTGCTGGGCTCTGCTTTCGAACCGCAAGCCTGAGGGAGATGAGAAAATTAAAGAGCAAGAGCGATCTCTTGGTTAGTACATGTAGCAACATTAAGCGATGTAAAAATGACTTTAATGTTCATAAACACAATGCCTGAAAAAATACTGAGAGTAACAATCTGGGGATTTCGGGATATTTTAATCCAAAAATCCAATAATAATAGAAAACAAACAGAAAACAAACTAAAGGGTCCTGAGAAACACACAACCGGAAGCTTTTCTGATGAAACGTTACAGTCATGACCATCTTCCAGGGTAACGTGTCACACGGGCTGCTCCACCAATCAGACGCAGACCTAGGTAACATGTGAGTATGGAGCTGTGTTTCCTGTCTACGGAAATCAGATTTGCCAATTTCCAAATCAGAAATACGACAAGAAAGAAGCCTGAAGCGTACGATTCCTACCAGAGAGATACACAATCTCTGAGACAAATCGGACAGAGCAGTTTAACACCGATTGACTATTTCACACCACCTGTTCATTTTAAAAACGTTTACTTAAAGGGGCCAAGTCACGTACTATTACTTTACGAATTTCAACGCCAGTAGCTCACTCTGGTTTCATACAAAGGTTTTCCGTTTCAAGTATCGCTGATTATATTTTATTTCTGTGTTTTACACTTTGTTTTTTGCTTTATTTGTTAGTAAACTAATTGCTTTTTTTTAGTACATTTACCAAAACAAGACCACGTGACCCAAGGTACGACATTGTGTATGTGCGCAATGAGTAAACGAGGAGCAGCAATGGAGCCGAGGGAGTCAGCGAAGTCCAGCGGAGGGGAGAAAAGAAAGAGGTCAAGCAACCCTAACTCTGTTGGTCTTCAACCACGACGAGCTGTCGCTTTACTGCGAGGCGCAGCAGGACGTTGCGGTCGCCATCTTGCTTTCCGACAGTTCTGCGGTACTGTCGATTGCGTTTATGTCTGCTGATCGCGCCCGGGCCAAACTTCTTTTCTTTTTACGTTTTTTTTTGTTTTCTTTTTATGTCCAAATTAGAGACTAGGCTCCTTTAAGACATTAGAAAATCCACCTAAACTCTAAAAATGAATAATAATTAACAGTTATATAATATAATTAATACTATTTCTATATAGCAAAAAAAATTGACAATACAATAAGAACTTAAACATAAATTGGCAAGCAGAAGTTAATACACTCCTGATGTTTTTAGACTTTGGGACAACACCTGCACTAATTGTTGTGGAGAAAAAAAAAAAAAAAAAAAAGAAGTGTTAAATGGGTTGAAGTTCCCATCTGAGGAAGGCAGGCCTCGCTACATCGACACAAACAAGACGGCGGCCGTGTTTAATATTGGTGTCTAGTGCCGTTCTGACAGAGCTGTGAGTTCTCAGGCTGATTTGTAAAACAGAGAATGGCTGCGTCAAAAAGAAAGTAGGTCAGCCCAAATGTTTCTCTGCAGCTCCACCTTCTCTTCGCGTCATTTAGTAATGACAGAGACCGGGCCGATGCTCGGCGCACAATGAGAATCAAAAATAGACTTCAAAAGGTGCTCAACGGCCTGCTAGGGAAACAGCACCCTCCAGTTTGCTGCAAGGGGCTGTGAAAGGGCCACGTTTGGACATTTTACTGTGTTTTACGCATTCATCAGATGAGATGAAGTTTCAATGCAAACTCAAATGTATCAATATAATCATTTTTATTCAGAAGCCATAGCTGTGCAAACAGCAATTACACAAAATAAAGCGAAAACCGTACCTTCATGACAAAGTTCTTGGGTTTAGGGCCACGTTTTTTTGGCCCGTGCATCTCCCTTTCACGTTCCCTTTAAAAAAAAACGGCAGGAAAAAAAAAAAGGGTTATCATTGCAGGAAAAGATGAAAAGCGGGCGGCGAGAGCATTATAGCATTATATCTGGGCCTTGTTCTCATTCTCTGTTTTCGCGTGCATTTACGTTTCCATTTGATGCGTCACTTTTTTAGCTTTGACTGCTCGGGTTTTTCTGCAAACGTCTCAGAAGTCAGAAGCAAAGATAAACAACACTTTAAAGTAAATGAGTGGAAATTAAACTGTATCTGAACATCTTTAAGGAACAAACAGCGGTTTAATGAGTGAACATGCAACAGTGTTGTGGTGTCCTTGGCAGTAACAACACAGTCTGGCATGCGCTTCACGACGCCCACACGGTGTCTGAAAGAGCAGGCTGGAGATGCAACACCTTGCTCAGTTTCACTCAGGCCAAGCCAGGTCTTCTCAACAAGAAGAATCTACAACCTGACACTCCTGCGCTCCCTTCAAACACCTTTTCTGATCGGCTTTTGAGAAACTCACAGCAAACGGGTGCAGAGCCAGATAAAGACCGGATTCTGACATTTAGGGGGACTGGGATTATCCCTGAGAACCTTTCATCTTTAGAAACAGAGGAGACGACGGTGAAGGATTAGACATTTTTTTCCACGACCAGTTAAACTGATAACCCCACGACGGGTTAGGAGCATTGGTCAGAGAAGCAGCCAAACACCCCACGGTAACTCTGGAGGAGCTGTAGAGATCCCCAGCTCAGGTGGAACAATCTATTTGACAGGACCCTCCACCAATCTCACCTTTATGAGCTATTTATTAGAAAAAAGGCATACTACGAGCCATGTAGGGGATGCTGAGGTGGAGAACGACCTTTCAGCGTGACGATTAAACCTGAAGATAAAACCGCAGGTTGTTTTAGATCAGAGTATATTTATGTTTTAGAATAGCCCCCAAAAAATCCACACCGGATTCTGTGGGAAAACTTGTTCTCGATCCAATCCAACTGAGCTTTGAATATCCAGCAAAGGTGAATGGGTAGAAATTTTAGTGTTTCGATGTACAAAGCAAGTAGAGCCATTCACCCAAAAACCTGCAGCGTGACTGCAGTGACAGGGGTGTCCAAACTTTGTCCCACTGGCCTTAATCCTCAAGACAAAATTACCCGCGGGCCAAATAAATATAATTACTGAAGAATTGATTTAATTAAATCTACAACGCAGTCAGATTATCTGAGGGAAAGTTCTGTATAAATCATTGTAGATCCAAAACTTAGAAAAGATTTTGCACGTTTGCCTTATTACAGCATTCAGTTTGCAAATTCTTTCGGGCTCGATTAAACAAAACCAACTTAAAAAGAAATTAGTCTCAGGAATAAGAACAGGATTTGAGTCACTCTTTGGCGAGTTCATTAATAAGATGTTTGGCTGCATCAAAGTCTGCTTTAAGTAAAAGTCACTGCGTAGATATGTCCCTATTTAATATCAGATTAAAGAGCATAAAAGTGAACAAAGACTCTTTGTTGTAGCTAAGGTTCCCTGGTAAGAGGATTTTAATTTGTTTGTAATAAATTTAATTAAGTCTCCATGTGTATAAACCACCTGTGCTGGTGGGCCAAATTTGTGTCTTTTTTGAATTGCAGCAAAAAAGTCAGTCCATTCCTGATCTAAAGCTGTTGAATCAGGAGCACTAAATATACACCAATAAAATTGATATTTGTAATAAAAAAAACACACTTTGGTTTATTATTGAAAATCCAACTCAAGCCCAATCATTATTGTGGTTATAACACGATGAAAGGAGGAAAAGTTGAGTTTTGTGAGGCCCTGTATCTATCATCCATGTCTTTGTGATGAAAAGAGCACAATTCTCTTTGCAGCCGTCCGTCGGGAGACAAACATCAGAGGAAAGTAAACAAAGTGAAGAACAAGCTGTGGTGGGGGCTGGTGTGCAGAAGAATGCTGAACGGTCTGATAAACACGACGCATTCAGCAGACCTTCATCAGAACTTCGGTTGGAGGCAACCTCAGCTCCGCTGCAGCAAAAAGTCGGCAGAGGTCGTTCCGGCCCACTGCGATGACCTTTTCACACAGACTCTCTGTGCCGGGGGAGCGGGTGGAAAGCATAACTTCTCTGTTCTTTGTTTTAATGCATTTATTGATTTTTAAACAGATTCATCCTCCACAACATTAATTATCATGAGATGGAAAGCATTTTACTCTGTAAACTGTTGTCATATGTGTTATTGCTCATTTTGTTTTGCTTCTCTTTAGGAAACTTTAGTGCAAAAACATGGAAAAAATGGAAAATACTTATGAGTTTATACAATTTAGATTCAAGCCAAGACAAATGTTTTTATTCCACATTTACAAAAACAGCACAAAAAAACAATTAGACTACCAATCAATGACCTTGTTATACTGGATTCTATCATTACTTCCTTCTCTGTTTTATCTTTAGTCTGTGTTCGCTTCCATTTTATTACATTAAAAACCATCGGCTCTATTTACGTGAGTCGCTTCATCTTCCATTTTTGCTAGAGAGCAAAGTTTGTCCAGTATTTGGAGCAGAGGCCTCCTATGTCCTTGTATTAATTGTTTTATGTTTTCCTTACATCTACATCTCTACAACATGAACTCACACTGGCTCCCACCTTAATCCAAAAGTTTATTTTCCTTCATTTTGGATCTTATTGTATTTACAGAAGGAACGCAAAAAGCCATTACGGTCCATAAATCTGCTTTTGAAGTGTCGATCACTGTAAACTCTTGCTTAAGTCAATAACATCTGGTACATTTTCGCGAGACAAAACCGTTAAAATACCATCTAAACTGAGGAAAATGTAAGAAACGATGAAAAAAAAAGAGGAAATTAAAAAGCTGGATATACTTACTTCTGCTCGAAGCCCAGTATGAGCCTGTCATCCAGAATGTTCTCTTCTGGCTCCCAGGTGCTGTGCCTGAACAGGGTCGGAGTAACGCAGTAAACAGAAGAAAAAGAAAAAACACATAAAATTAAGCATTAAGCAGAAGATGATTTTGCATCAAATTAAGATTCAACACCCGTTTTTGGCAGAATGCTGGAGATTTAGCAACGACGTAACAAAACTGAAATGACTCCAGGTTTGGAGGGTTTGGAAGCCGACACTCACTTCATTGCCCATCCTTTCCACTTCACCAGATATTCAAGCCTTCCCTGCAAGACAAAAACAGACGGGTTAAGAAAACAAGACCCTAAACGCTGTCCAAGATCTTTAAAAGCTAATAGAGTCTGATGATTTTAATCCTAAACTTCAATTTACAATGCTCTGCAAAATGCACCCAAAAAAAAAAAGCTAATACCAGCAAGTCCACCATTTGAGATTTTTATTTTATTAAACAGCCTGGTAGTTTATAGCTTAGCACTTGGAGCCCAAATGGCAGACGCGCTGATAGTGACGCATAAAGGACTTCTTTCATTCTTGTTTAGTACGGATATGGCGAAAGTCAAATGATCTGATTCGTTAACTAATCTGCCCCTGGTTCTGTTCCAAGATCATTTAATTTTATGATTTCTTCAGCAAAAACAAGCAAGCTGTAGGTAGTTTTGATTCAAGGTAGATTGTTCTCAGTTGCTGATATTAATGGCAAAAACATTGCAGAATTTTGGGCTAAATAAAAAGGATTATTACAAGTCGGCAATCTGACATCTGAGTAGAACTCAAAGACTTTATTAAATGTTTCATTTCATTGCAAAATCTAAATACAGAACTTGGGAAAAATGCCCATGTTTTTTGATCTGGGGTCAAAACGTCTTTAATGTAAACTGAAGAACAAAACTTCCCTGAAATCCAGCTTAGAATATCCCATAGCTGCCTTACTTTTTAAGCCAAACGCATGGTCCTGGCGTCATTTAAAACTTGTTTCATTGCCATTTCAGAGGAAACTCTTGAAAACATTTGCCAACATACCCAACACTTCCCCTAAAACCTGCCCTATTATATCGATTTCCTCATATTTTACTTTGTCGTGTTCTTTGTTAGCCTCACAGTCAAAACACAGTTAAACGTTGATTGCTCTAGACAGAGGTCAGCAACCTTCTCAATAAAAAAAAGAGCCATTTCTGATCTCGCTCCGAAACTTTATCTAAAACAGCAAAAAAGATAACTTATAAAGTTTTATGAATACCCGCTATATGAAATGTCTCTATGATTAAAATAATCACATATTTATTGTTCATTTATTTGATTATAAAACAACAAAGGACCTAAAGCCTTTACAACACGGGCTCTTATATGGTTTTTGAATCGGACCTCTCACATGTGGGCAATTTGGGGGAGGGGGGGGGACACTTGGTTTGCAAAAAACGATACGCAGATATTGCACGATCATCTCAAAAACCTACAGAAACCAGTCTTTTTTTGCTTTCTTAAGTCATCCTTATACTTAAAAATACTACTGGGTTCCATATTATTTTGCCCCAAGTTATTAAAGATGCTGTAATAATGGCCCTTAAGAGCTACATGTGGCTCAAGGGCTGCAGGTTGTGGATCCCTACTCTACAAGAAAGTACAAGCGTTCAAATCTAACAGCTCCTTTTTTTTGTGAAAAAAGTTTCTAAATTCTTGGCTGTTCTTTTAGATTCCCCATGTCCGTAACATCTTATGGTTTCAGTGTGCAAACATTTCCAAACAGGTTTTATTGAGAAGTAAATGCTGGCCAAGAAGTTCACGGGTCCAACAGAGATCCACCATAATCTGTATGGTATCTTCCAGAAAGCACTGGCCAGATGAAAACTTCTAGACGTCTCTGGTCAGCCATGCTTGATCAAATCCTGTCTGAATGAGCTTTTAGCAATAATAATAATAAATAAAAAAAAGAGATCCATATTATAGCACACGCTGCATTTAAAGTTACGACCTAGAGACAACTTTAACGTAGCATTACGGAAAGCATTAAATATATTAAACGGGACACTTTGAATATATAGCTTTAGCCACAATTAGCTGGCCAAAATAAAAGAAAAACCGTGTCCCTGCGCAGCCCGCCTCCTCTGCGCTTGCATGTGTTGTTCTTTTGCAGCGAGCCGCTTCTTTGTGTCACTGTTTTTTTATCACTCTGCCCATTGTCTGCTAATAAAAGCTGCGGCAGGGACGAACGTTAGCTTCAAGCTAGCAATGGCTGTCCAACTATTGGCATCCGTCGACCAGAGGGCCTCGGCGGCGTTGCCTATAGAAGGCGGTCTCGGAGCCTATAGCGCGGAGACGCGGCCAACATCTGCAGTCAAGTCTCGACACCCACCTTACGGACGCGGCGTTTCAGTATGGCTTCCGCGGCAAAAATGCGATCTCCCGCCGCAGAGAGCTCCATGCTTGCTGGCCGAGCTAAGTTGCCTGCGTCGGTTTGTAAAGTCGGCGAGCTCCGGTGTCTGCTGTAGTAAGACGTCGGTCAAACTGTGCGGAGAGGCAACACACACACACATACACACACACACACACAGGCAGCCATATAAACGCAGGAGCAGCAGCAGAAACAGCGGTGGAGCCGCGGACAGCCTGCTGTCTACTTGTCACGTGTCCGGGGTCATCTTTGGTCGCCAAGGCGACGGACCCAAGGATGCCAGGAAGAACCGCGCGAGCTTCTTAGAGCACTCTTGTTAACGTCAAGCTTCACGTTTATCAATAATATCAATAGTAATGACTTATTTATCGAAATAACAATCGTGGCATTAAGCGAGCGTTTCATCATAAAGTTGTTCCCAAGTGTTTCTAGTAGCATATTATCATTAGAAAAACACAAAATGGACCGCACAACGGTGTGCAACCGTTACAATCCAAGGAGCCATTTCTTTTCGAGAAATTTTAAAGTTCTTTATAAATAAAGTTGGATTGGATTGGATTTCTTTCCCCAGTTCAGCAAAATGACACTTGTCAAGAGCCGCAAATGTTCCACGAAGTTTTTTTGGGGGGGAATGAACAGGTATAATTTTTAATAAATATCTATAGAAAATTTGTTTTCATTTTTAAATTAACCACCGTCTTATTTAAAACAAAGGAAAAAAACTTTTGCAAAAAACATTTTATTTAGAGAGAGAGAGAGAGAGAGAGAGAGAGAGAGAGAGAGAGAGAGAGAGAGATGAGCAATTATTAGCTGGCAAAACTGAGAAACTGCTTAAACATGCATTAGCCATTATATCTATATTCAAACACAGCAGTTATTTCTTTACCATTTTAGCCAAAGTTATCACAAGCCGTTCTGAAGGTCCACAGAGCCGCTTGCGCCTCCAGAGCCGAAGGTTGCAGACCCCTGTCATAGTTCAGGTTATCCTGCAAGATAAAACAAATTTCAGTCACATTTTCACGATGTCACTTTATCGCAGTCGCTAGAGGGAAAGTTGTCTTGCAGCCAGGTGAAAGACATAAAAAACACAATAACTCTGCAACAGCTGTGAAAACAGAAAAGACAACTCAGGAGAAACTATGAGTAGGCTACAACCATAAGTGAAAATCACCAGACAAAAATGACAAAGCAATGATCAAATTTTAGATTAAACTAAATAGCCTAATGGGCTAAGTAATGTTCTTTTGTTGATCCTTGCTTTTGGCTTTCTTATCTTTTCAGGGGAAGTGGAGAATGTATTCTGTCTTTTTTGTGACTCTCTTTAAAATGTTTGTGTTATTTCATACCGATAAATTTTGCAGAGCAGTTTTGTTTGTTCCTGTTTTTGTGACCCACTGCCATACCAGGTGATAAAAATCTATAGATTTAAGGACAGATTACATGACATAGTAGAAAAATGACCATCAGGTTTTTACAATCTCCGAATTGATTGAATTTGCAGAAGACGTGTAACCTTTGAGCTTTTCTGCTGACCTTATCAGAATTTCCATTGATAGGTCAGACAGTCCTCCATAACACGGGCTCTGTTTTGGATCTTATACTCTACTGTAATAACCGCAGCTTATTAATGTCCAGACCTAAAATCATATTAAACTTTGTTACAAGACTTAAACACTGCTCTTTATAAATGGTTTCCATTCAGTCTGACTGAGTTTGATGTGCAGAAGACTTGCAGCTACAGCAAAAGGAGATTCAACAAAATATTTACCAATGGGGTTGAAAGGAAATTCAGATTATGTTTGTCAAATTTGTATTTGTTAAAAACTTTCAAAACAGTGTATTCTTTTCCTTCCTCTTCACTAAACGTTGTTTTTTTATTTTATTTTTTTCTTCTTTTACAACTTACAATCTTAATTTAGACTTAAAATTAAAAATATATATATTTTAAAGAATTTTATATTTATGCCCATGATGAAAATTGATAAAATAATTTATAATTGTCAGTTTTATTATAAATTGAAAGTTTCATAGTGTCAATTTCTTTATGGTTTAATGTGGCCAAGTAATGCTTATACTAAAAGCATTTTGAAAGGGTTTTATCAGAACTGTTTCATTGATGGTGAATGCATCAGTTG